>CM019697.1:8897857-9524549 GCA_009760885.1 Achatina immaculata | reverse complement strand
AGTATGTTTAGGAACATATTTAACAACTAGCGGCACAAACTGTAAAGAGCTAATGGTGGATAAGCTAAACATTACGTACTCACCTCTTTTGAATGTGGGGAATATATTACTCTTGTTATAAGTTCTTGATAACTTTATGTTCCATACACCAATGGTTAGGTGTGGATACGCCGCTGGTCACAATACTGACAAAGTACTAGTCACAATACTGACACAATGCTGGGCATAATACTGATACAATACTAACACAATACTGAGCGTAATACTGACACAATGCTGGGTACAATACCGACACAATACGGACACAATACTGATATAATAGTGACCATAATACTGATACAATTCCGACATAATACTGAAATAATACTGACACAATATTGACACAATACTGACACAACACCTGGCACAATACTGACATAACAGTGGCCACAATATTGCCACAACAGTGGCCACAATACCAGCACAATACTGACACAATAATGACACTACACTGATTAAATATCAGCACAATAATGACACAGCATTGGTTCACAATACCGTATTGTTAGCCACGAAATCAAACTGGCCAGTCAGTACAAGACAATGACCGAAGTTGATTAGAACCTCAGTAGGGTCTTTGCCTAATATTACCAACTACGGAGGCTCCCGCCATTTAGGACTACTCTTTGGCAAGTAGTTTACCTCTCCCCGCTCTTCATACACACAAACTCACAAACAATCAACGACAAAACAAACAAACAAATAAAAAATCAAACAAGCAAAAACTCGGCCTAACTCAAGAGATCTAAGATTCCAAAACCCAGATAATAGCTTTTAAAATGTGACTTTCTTTCTTCAGTAACTAAAACACATTCAGTAAGGTCCCAAGAAACTTTCAAAGTTTGGGGCAATAACTTCTACGAACTTTAACGATCTTTCTAAACTTTGTTCTCCACGTGTGACCACAGACCTCCGTGCCCTATTCTTGGCTGTGTATTCAGAATAACGACCACACGTCGAATTTATGGAAGTTCGCCTACAAATTCAATTACATAATGAAATGAACTCAAAATGTGTTGCTCTCTTTTGCAGCTGTTGTGATCGAATCAACTCCGTTCTGTTGGTCTGTATTATCTAGTTTGTTCTTTTTTTTTTTCAATCTTGGGATTGTTAACTTTTTTTTTTTATCTCGGGGCTCTTTAACTTCAGTTTATTTATTTATTTTTTTTATCTCGGAACTGTTAACTTCTGTTTATTATAAGTATACTTATATTTCACATAGTTTCATATTGTATACTTATATATATATATATATATATATATATATATATATATATATATATATATATATGAACCTTAAATGCCCAGGGCACATGGGGCTTCAGCAAGGGTTTTCCACAAATGCCTGTCCTTCGCCTTTTTTTCTGCTCTTGTTGGCAGAAATGCAGATGAAGCCATTGACAGCAATTATTGAGGAAAGACGCTGGCGATGGTTGGACATGTGCTCCGAATGACTGAAAACTCACTACCAAAAATAGCACTAAGATGGACACCACAGGGGAACAGAAGTAAGGGTAGACCAAAAGAGACATGGATATGTATATATATAGTAAGGTAATATTCCCGTTTCCATGCCATTAAGGCATATTGGGGATACTGTGTTAGACCCGTATTTTCAATGAATAAAGGTGTATGGTGTAGTTTTACAAAGTAGTAGAGGGGGTGAGTAAAGCGAGGAAAAAAAAACGAATAGAAAGTATGAGAATGTATAAATAACAAGTTTGTTGTGTAATCCTCGAAAAAGGCTCAAGCCGAAATATCGGATGTTGTATGTTTTTCATTTATACATTCTCATACTTTCTATTGATTTTTTTCCCTCTCACTTTACTCACTCCCTCTGCCACTTTGTAAAACTACACCACACACCTCTATCTAGCTTTATTTGAACCAGTTTTACTGCAGTTGTCATCCCCTTTATCTGTATTTTCAGTGACCTTCTGCACATGTAAGAGTGAGTATATATAGTGCGTTCAGAAAATAACTGTGCACTAAGCCAGTATCGATTCCGGTATCGTAGTGATATCTTAATGACTGCGGTAGATAAATGTGGCTAGATACCGCAGACATTAAGATATCACTACGACACTGGAGTCGATACTGGATTAGTGCACAGTTACTTATGAAACACCCTGTATATATATATATATGCATGTGTGTGTGTGCGTGTATGTATGTGTGTGCATATATATACATTCATGTAATATATGAATATTATATATTAGACATAATATTATATCTTTTCTCTCAGGTAGAAAACAAGTAGTTTGCTTCATAAATATATATTGTATACCTTATTAAATCTAGTTTGCGGGAAGCATGAAAGATGGAATGATAAAGGACAGATTGGGAGACAGGCCTGCGCCCCCAATTCTTAACCATTTAAAAATAAAGATCATTCATTCATTCTCTCAAATTCGCAATTGCCTGTCCTTTGCCTTTTTTCATCTCTTCCCCAGGTGAGCCCTTTATTGCTCAACATCTTCTCTGTTATTCTTCTCCATGTCTCATTTGGTTACCCTTACTTCTGTTCCCCTGTGGTATCCATCTTAGTGCTATTTTTGGTAGTGAGTTGTCAGTCATTCGGAGCACATATCTTAACCATCGCCAGCGTCTTTCCTCAATAATTGCTGTCAGTGGCTTCATCTGCATTTCTGCCAACAAGATGTTATTTCTTACGGTGTTTGGCCAAAATAGTTTTCTAATTCTTCGTAAACAATTCGTCTGGAAATAATTCAGCTTGTTTTCTATTGTTTTGGTGATTTTCCAGCATTCACTTCCATAGAGTAGAACACTTAGAGCATTACTCTTAAATATCCTGATTTTCGTCTTCACGTTTACTTTTTTAGATTTCCATATAGTTTGCAGCATTGCAAAAGCCTGGTTTACTCTAGTAAGTCTACTGTTGATGTTCTCTGTGCTGTCTCCATTTTCTACTACTCTACTGCCAAGATATACAAATTCGTTGACCTCCTTGTTACTATCTGCACTGAATACATTTCTGTTGTTCACATTTTGCTTAATTAATTTTGTATTTCCTACGTTGATCTTTAATCCTATGTTGTTAGCATTCTGAGTTAACTTGTTTATTTTATCTTGCATATCTTTGTGGCCGCTTGATAGTAGACAGATGTCGTCCGCAAAGTCAAGGTCCTCCAGCACTGTGTCAAGGGTCCATTGTAATCCTCTGCGTTTGTCTGATGTTGCCTCCTTCATTACCCAGTCTACTGCCAAGATAAATAATGTTGTACACATCCCTGCTTCACTCCTGTTTGTACCCTAAAGCTGCTGGAGTTATATTATCCGCAGATCACTTTGCACTGAAAACCCTCGTATAGGGCTTTGATGAGAGTCACTATCTTATGAGGGGGGCCATGCCATTTTAGAATTAAGTAATTTTTCTTGTTTTCCTTTCTTTACTGTCTTTTCCCATGCCCATGTGGTCTTGCTTATCCATTCCTCTTTTATTCGTTTCCAATACTCCAGCACCTCTTTTGCTGTTTCCTGTAGTATTTCCTTGAACGCTAGTATGGACATTTCTGCATTGTCTTGTAGGACACTGAAGTGGTTCTTAAGTACTATTGAGAATTCATTCTTGTTTGCTGGTCTTTCAGTTTTGTTGTATCAAAGCGTGCCTTTCTGTGTTCTCCGATATTGGCTTTCCTTAATTTTAGTTTTATTTTTGCTATTAGAAGGTTGTGGTCACTTCCTACATCTACTCCTTTCCTTGCTCGCACATCTTGTAGTGACCGTTTCCACTTTTTTATTAGCATGTGATCGATTTGGTTTTCTGTGGTTTTATCTGGGGACCTCCAAGTCACTTTATGGATGTTTTTATGTTGGAAAATTGTTTCTCCGATGGTCATCATGTTTTCTTCACAGAAACTGTACAGTCTTTCTCCATTTTTATTTATTTCTTCGATTCCTTCTCCTCCCATGATTCTTCTTCTATCTTCATTTCCCTCACCTACTTTTGCATTGAAATCGCCCAAGATGAGTAGCATATCATGCTTGGGTATTGTTTCTACTGTTGCTTGGAGGCTGTTGTAAAAATCTTCTTTTAATTCCTCTTCAGCTGCTTCTGTTGGTGCATAACAAACTATAATAAACAGCTTCGTAAATCTTGAGTTGAACCGTGCATATAATAATCTCTCATTTATTGGGGTCCATTTCAGCAATGCTCTTGATGCTTCTTTTGTTATAATCAATGCTACTCCTCCTTCATGATGATCTTCTTTACCTGAACATATTATTGTATCTTCTGTGTGTTGTGTTGTTAATTTCCTTCTGCCTTGTCCTGTCCATCTTGCTTCTTGTATTCCTAGTATGTCTAGTTTGTATCTGTGCATTTCCTTGATGGTTTGTGCTAGTTTTCCGGTCTGGTTAAGTGTTCTTACATTCCAGCTGCCTATTTGCATCTTGTGTTTAGGTTCCAAGAGGTCTGCAGTCGGGCTGGGGACTTCCAGTGGCTGGCTTTCATCCACAACCTTCATGGGCTCAGTTTCCTGATACGCATTTCTCCTTCTACCTGCATTTGTTTTTTCCCTTGCTTCTGTTTCTGTAGCAGTCTGATAGTTTTTTTTACCAGACAGGGTTGCTGGCTCTATACTGAACCATCCTTAGTCACCTTTTACGATCATGCGTGGTAGGGTACAGTGGTCCTATTCTTTGCTTCCCAGGTACGTGTCCAGGTCCCAGGTACCACACGGGGGAAATCTCTCACTCACTCACTCACTCTAATTCTCTCTTTCTATTCCATTCTATCCATAATCCATTGTCTCATTACCTTCTTTCTAATTCTATCTCTGATTCTCTCTCTAATTGTCTCTCTCCTTAAAGCACTCATTCTCTGACTCAAGCTCTAACTCAGTGTCTATAAAATTCTACCATATAATTCACTTACTCTCTAACACACACATATACCCCCTCTCTCTGTGTCTAGTTCACTCTCTAACACACACATACCCTCTCTCTGTGTCAAATTCACTCTCTAACACACACACATACCCTCCTTCTCTCTCTCTAATTCACTCTGTAACACACACATACACACACACTCTCTCTAATTCACTCTCTGTCTATAATTCACCATATAATTCTTGTCTCCAGTCCACACTCTCGCTTTCTCTAATTCAGGCTTGCTTGTATGTTTTCTCTAAATCGTGTCACCACGTCTTCCTGATGAATAAATCTGAAATGAACGTGGCTACTAGTGGCTAACCAGTCCCATTCCCGCTACCCTCATCATAAATCACTGATGGTAGACATACCCAACAACACGGCCGACCCGCATCGTATGCATGGTGGAATTTTTTTTTTTTAATTTGACCTCTCCAAATTTTTTTTCTTTAATCAGACCAGATTTTGTAGACACAGTTTAACATAATTTGAAGGACCATCCCGGTCTACGGAGGTTGGGGGAGAACCAAAATCCAGTGTTTTCACTGATTCACGTGAGTTGCTTCATTCACTTGAAAACATTTTCCTGTGAATTAGGTTTTACTGTTTGAAATTTCCTGCCGGTGGAGAAATGAAGAGCTTTACAAATGTAAAGTTATGTTCTACGTTGAATTTTTTTCGCTTAGTTGTGTCAGCTGTTTTAAATAGCAAAAGCAAGCAAAAAATTAGAATTAAATGAACATATGGAGACACGGACATGAATAAGTTGGCGTACCATGAGAAACTCACAAGCAAAGACTCTCATATTTGTCAAGATGTGCTTGGAAGCACATTATAAGGTAAATGTGATAATTTTTGGTATTATTGTGAGTGAGATGTGCTACCTTTTTTAATTCTCATTTTTATGTTCTTCTTCTTCTTCTGCGTTCGAGGTTGTTGGTCACTTAAGTTCCTGATCCCTGTCGACATGGCAAAGCCCGCAGTCCTCTCCAAATCCTGATAGGAACCCCCAAAAGCTTTTGCCCCAAGCTTGTGTCTTCTGGCCATGTCTCACACCTCAGGTCTGCATGGTTTGGGCACTCTTGTAGGATATGTTCTCTGTAGAGTCTGGACTCCACTGCCATATGGACACTCGTCTGTGTGAGACATTTTGAGTCGATGCAGGTGGCTCAGTAGTCTGCAGTGGCCTGTCCTTACGTGGAAGAGGATGGTTTGCTGATGTCTTTGTAGTTGGTGTATTGGATCTGGTTCGTTGATGCATTTCAGATTCTTTTTCCATTCAGATCTGCACTGGTTACGGATTATTGTTTTCACCTCTTGGTAGTTTACTGGATATGTTTGATGTTGGTTGCTGCCAGCTTTGGACAGACTGTCAGATATTTCATTGCCAGCTATTCCACACTGGGATGGTACCCATTGTAGGGCCACAGTTGTTGAAATGTTTTTATGTTGATAATCTGAGCATTTATTTTGCCCACTTAGACTGTGGACCTGAAATCCCGTTCCACTTGAAAAATTAAGTGCTTTATTACATAAACTGGCAGCGTTGAAGAAAATAAGTTCCAAACTGTTAACTTTGGTACACCCATACAAAGGATTGAGTTCGAATGTTTACAGTTTTATTAGACGCAGAACAGCAAATTACACACATGTAAAGTGTAAACAGCCTGTTTGTCAGTGGGCCGGGACATTAGGCTGTGAGAACTATTTAGTATACAAGTCATTGCAAAGATATTTTCCAGTTAGTTCGGGACATGTCTCGGTGGGCGAGCCATCGTCTGGTAATGCTGATATAGTTGGTTCTTGATATTGAAGTTTATACAGTGTGATTGTGCCCTGCGTTATTTATGTTGTGGGTATGTGTGATATGTGGTTGTTGGTTATGACCCCATCGAGTATGAGTTTGGTTAGTAGAGATGATTTCGTAAATATATATATATATATATATATATATATATATATATATATATGCGCTGGGTGCACCCATGGATATGTATGGCAAAGCTGTAGCATGATGATGTTAATATATATTATATACAGCTGATACGGGCTGTCAACAATAATGTTTTTGGTCATTGCTGACAAGATGGTATGATTTATCTATGTAAGAGACCTTGAACGACGGTTCAGTCACGCATATTTCTTACCATGAGTTTTTGGTGTCGTGGCCATGCACACATGTAATGTTGAGTTTTGGTATGATACTTATTACAGCTGTTCTGAGGAACAGCTTTATGTGTTCTAGTGTTCATGATAAATGTGATTTACTTGTGTGAGATATTAATATTCACTGCGTTACTGAATATACTCATATATATATATATATATATATATATATATATACCTTGATGTATTGAATGCTAATACTTATTATGACAATGAAGGTTGACATGTGTGAGGTTTACTGTCTTGCATGTCTTTGTTCAGTGATGCATTGCTATGCTATTGCTGTCTGTGTTTTATATATATATATATATATATATATATATATATATATATAAACACATAAAAACACATAAAAACAAATAAAAACGAGTGTACACCCACACACAGACACATATATACACACACACATATATATTGTAGTCCTTATGTGTGTAATGTGTGTGTGTTCATGAGGAGTGTCTTGGATGTTTGTCATAATAAACTTCGTTGTTAGTTGTTTTACACATTTGAGATATTTGTTTTGTATTTGGTTTGAGAGATAATGTGAAAACAGAATAGACACATTATCTATAGGTTGAGCTGTTGACTAAGAGGGATCCGGGATTTTCTTCAAAATTAGGGTTTGGGATCACAGCACGTTTGTACCATTTGAAGAATTTAATTACTTAATTGCCACTCTCATGAGTCCCTCATTCCCTTCACTCTCTTCCTCTCTCTCTCTCTCTCTCTCTCACTCTCTCTCTCTCTCTCTCACACACACACGCTTTTAACTGCAAGAAATAGCACTGAAAATATCAAGATTTATGAGCTTTATGAGAAAATCACACACAAGGGCAGAAGAAAATGGCAGCACATTAAAAAATTAATGTAAATTCGTCAAATTTGGCAAAGACGTGAAAGAGTGTAAGTGAACATTGAGGATATAATTCCTTTGCTTTTAAATTGCTTCTTTATTGTTATGAGTTTGATGTAATTCCTTTGCATTTTGTTTATGTTTGGCATGACGAATTGTATGCGAAGATTGGTTCACTGGTTGTGAAGTATGGAGCAATTTCTTTATAACATTCCGTTGCACATTTTATATTTTTCATTTTTTCTTTGTTATTGTTTATAGGGTTGTGGTTTCTGTGCGTTTAATATATTTATTTAGTTTTGCCAGTTGCATGTGAAAACTGGTTTATCGATTTTGAATCGTAAGCAGTTACGAGGGGTGACTGATAAGTTCTCGGCATGAGGTACAACGGATTATTTGTGGACAACTTTTTGGGGTTATTTCTCAACATATTCCCCTTGCAAGTTTATGCACTTAGTCCAGCGATCCTGGAGCATACGGATCCTTTCTTTGTAAAAGTCAGCATCTTGGCCAGTAGAAAGTGGTCTACAGCATGAACGATGTCATTATCTGAAGCAAATTTGAGACCACTGAGTTCCTTTTCGAGTTTAGAAAACAAGTGATAGTCCGAAAGGGCCAAATCTGAGGAATAAGAATGATATTCAAGAAGCCGGAAGCCGCATTCATGAATGGCAGCCATTGCCACCGCCGACTTGTGAACTGAAGCATTGTCTTGATGAAAGATGACTCCTCTCGTCAATTTCCCTCGACGCTTTTCCTTCAATTTGACCCGCAGTTGCTTCACAAGATTAGTGTAATAGCGGTGACCGTTCTGTCCTTTTGAAGATAGTCTACCAATAGCACACCTTCTGAATCCCAAAAGATGGAAGCCGTCTCTTTGTCTGCAGACAGAACTACTTTTGATTTCTTTGGAGGTGGAGATCCATGATGTTTCCACTGCTGTGACTCTTCTGTTGTTTCTGGTTGAAAATGATGAAGCAAAGTCTCATACATAGTCACAAATTGCTGAATAAACTTTTCAGGATCTGCTGAAAAATGGCCAAGATTGTCTCTTGACATGTTGAGACGCTGTCGTTTGTGATCACCTCCAAGAAGTTTCGGGACCAATCGACCAGAGACTTTTGTCATTTGAAGATCATTGTGAATAATGGCATGAACACATTCCTGGGAGATGCCCAACTCAGTAGCAATGTACCGCTCAGTTAGTCGTCGATCCTCCATTATCATGTCATGGATTCTGCTGGTGGTTTCATCGGTTGTTACCGTTCTTAGTCTTCCTGGATGGGGATCATCTTCCAGACTCTCTTCCATGTTTGAACTGAACTGGCCAATTCTTCACTGTGCTGTAAGAAGGGGCACTCTCCCCTAGAGTCTCCATCATATCCTCATGGATCTCCTTCAAGGATAAGCCCTTGATGCAGATGTAGCGAATGACTGCTGAATGAGAAATTTTATCCATCTTCTCAATTTCTGCCACCTACTAAAGAAGCGTGTAAAAAAATTGGTTGAAGCTAATTTATTGAAACTTGGTGTTTAATCTCATTAACCTGATCTACAAATGCACCTAATATCAACTGTTTCAAGTAATTGTACCTTATGCCGAGAACTTATCAATCACCCCTCGTATTAAAATTCTTTTTGTAACACAGTTGCTCACAATTTATGTTTTCATACTAATAATATTTTTTTACGGGTGATAGATATTTCTTCACACCATAATAACCCAGTCAACGCCGGGTACTCCTGCTAGTAATAGCTGTTTATATATCTTTCCTTTCAGTTCATTATTAGATTATGTCGCAGAAAAAAGCCAATGGTAGACCCAATTAGTGTCAACTTGCTTCATTGATCAATATATCCTTGAGAATTTAGCTTGTACCGTTTCATACTTAGGTTTTGTTCTTACGAGTGTCGCAACAGTTCATTCTTTTCTTTATGTTTCACAATGTGACGTTTTATTACCCTTTACACAGGAAATGGAAAATCTTTGTGATTACTGATTTATATCCTTTCACACTTGAATAATGACAAATGTCAGAACAGAGTAATTTGTCGCTCATGCTTTGTGTAATGAGGGAGACAGACAGACAGACAGACAGACAAAAAGATAGATTAAACAGATACGCAAGCAGGCGTAGAAAGAGGCATATGAATCAGAGACAGACAAATAGGCAGACAGGCAGACACAAAGACAGACAAAAAGATTAAAAAGATACACAAACAGACATAGGAAACGCAGAAGATAGAAGGAGGAACTCAGAAACACACGAAAGGAGTGAAAGACAGAATGGACAGTTGCAGAGATACGTAAGAAACTTAAGAGAGAGAGAGAGAGAGAGAGAGAGAGACATTAATGTATACAGATAATGGAGAAAAACAGGTATAAGAAAGTCAGAAGGGGCAGATATTTATGAGAATATGTAAGGTCGACGAAAAGTTATGTAATAGTGAAACTCTTCGTCTTACTTGAACTGGGTTTAAATCCTGCAGATGTCAGGAATTGTATCTGACAGTTGCTAAGTCTAATTTTGCTGACTGTTGTGTCTCATGATTGATTCTACCGATATTTGAAATATTTGATCAGCCATAGCAACAAGAAAAGATATTTACGCTGCAAAGCGAACTCTCATTGCGTTTTTGTTCTTCTGTCTTCATGCACGGTGTCATGTTTTCCTCACAAGACACGTCGTTCCTATCCCCTCTTACACAGAGATGCCCTCCAGGTAGCATGGTTTCCCACCACGTCTTCTGAGTCCCCTACTACAGTGGCTCCCAACCTTCTTACGTGAAGTAATCATTTTTCCAACTACACGCGGCCCACCAGCTTAAATATCGCTATATTAATGCTATAAATTTTAAGTTGGTACATAATTCAAAACTGATGACCCAATAATGGACCATCTGATGATGCGTTACGGACCACTGATAATGCGGCACGGACCACTTTATAACTCAACCATGAACCACCTAATAATGCGTGACGGACCATCAAATAATTCAGTAGCGGACCACCTGATAACTCTGTAGCGGACCACTTGATAACTCGGCCGCTGACAACCTGATAATTCAACCACAGACCACCTGATAATGCGACATGGACCATCTGATAATGAGCTACGAACCACCAGATAATGCGCCACGAACCACCAGATAATGTTGCACGGACCACTTGACAATGCAGCAAGGACCACCTGACAATGCGACACGGACCACCTGACAATGCGACACGGACCACTTGACAATGCGACACGGACCACCTGACAATGCGACACGGACCACTTGACAATACGGGACGAACCACCTGACAATGCGTCACGTACCACCGATTTGGAACCGTACCTGTAGTCTTCTGAAAAGTTAATAACGGATTCATTCGTGTGACGTGTCCTTTCCAGAACCCTCTCATAGCCTCCCTGAATGCAACAGGGTCTTGCACAAGCTGACCATTTGTTTCTCATTTTGTGAATTATCATTATTTTGGTTTTGTTGGTGTTTAAAAAAAGAGGTTCTGAGCTTCGCTATGTCTTCCCGGTTGAGAGAATCAACTTTTGCGGTCCTTCTGAGCTGTTTGATAGAAGGACAGTATCATCGGCGTACTATCTAATTTCTGGAATCTGGTGGCCCCCGATGTTGAAAGAGTCAAATTTAGCTGTTTCCTGTTCCTCTTTTACATTCCTCATGATGTTTTCAATGTAGATATTAAACAGGTATGAAGAAAGGATTCATCACTGTCTTACTCCCTTTGTACGTCAAAGCAACCCGATGTTTCGCCATCTACCGTCACTGCTGCTTCATGATCTTGATACAGTTTGGCGATGAGGTGTACCAGATGACTGGAAAAACCCATGTTGTTCATAATAGACCATGGCTGGTGATGTTGTACACAGTCAAAAACTTTGAAGTATTCTATAGAAAAGTTGTATTCAAATATCCTCCTACCTCAGACTTGGTGTAAAAGAGCGTCTTTTCACCTTCCAGAAGTTCGCTACTCATCATTTTCTTGGGGAAGCGGTTCCCATCCATTATTTGCAACACAGCCTAGCTGTCCCAACATTCCGCTGAGGACCGCTGTCATAGTGTAACATTATAGTTGCCTATTTTGTCTTGACATTATATGCTGATTATTTTTTGCGAAGGCAGACAATGAAAAAAAAAACCCTTCAATATAGTGTCTATGTTTTGTATACATACAATATAGTTCCAATAGAAGAACAGTATACATGTGAACAGATTGCTGGGGCTATGACATATTAAGGGCGCTGGTAGGAAATCTGAACTGCGTGGCAGAAAACGCATAATAAAGAACCAACACTTGATGAGAACTGTTAGCAAACATACTCTTGGATGGATACTGCGGCATGGGGCGGGGCATATATGTGGCTGTCCTGAATGCAATAACGCCGGAGCCTGATTTTGAATCTTCGAATAGAGTTCTAAATACACAAGTTGTATAAATCAAAAGTTTTGTAGTTAGTGTTAATCTTCTGTTGTTCTTCGTTCTTCGCGGTTTCCACGTTTTTCTGCCACGCCACAAACCTCAAAGGGCAGGAGAACAAACTACTCGTTTATGGTCTAGGAATACCAATTAGAAGTTGAAAGAGAGGACACACAACTCATCATTTGTTACTCACTAGCGTTTCTCAGTAATAAATCTGTTCTGTGCTTACTAAACAAAATTCATGGCAAAGCAACCCTGAATTGTTCTGACAAAATGCTCCTTTTTATCTTAAAATCCAAATAGTGATGGTTTTAGAGAAGCCCTTCTCATCCAAACTTCAGTGATCTTTGTGTACTGCACGAGAACCATCCGATTGATAATATTGAGAAATGTGTTACTGCTCTAATGAGGCTTTGTGGAAGTCACAAGACCAGGCTATTTCGCGGCGCAGTATACAAAAAGAAACTTCCCAGTGCCGTATACAAACTTCCCGGTGCAGTATACAAATTTCTAGTTGTAGTATAAAATGTGACACTTCTAACATATTAAAAAGGTAGATTATTACAACTTCCCACTTTTTTGAAGGAGTCCAGCTTAACTTTTCTTTAAAGCGTCAACCAGATTTCGGGAGGGATTACAGTCACCTGTAAGCAATGATAAAAATCTCATTTTACGCCCTGGAGTGGGGCAAGAATATAAAAGCCATTTTGCCATAAGAAAATCCAGCAGTCTCTGAAAAGTTCATCGTCCTTAGACAAAATAATCATCTGACACATTCATCGTCCTTAGACAAAATAATCATCATCTGACACCTTCATCGTCCTTAGACAAAAGAATCATCCTCTGACACCTTCATCGTCCTTAGACAAAATAATCATCATCTGACACCTTCATCGTCCTTAGACAAAATAATCATCCTCTGACACCTTCATAGATCTTACACAAAATTTCATCTGACACCTTCATAGATCTTAGACAAAACAACCTTCATCTGACACATTCATCATCCTTAGACAAAATAACCATCATCTGACATTTTAATCGTCCTTAAACAAACTAACCATCGTCGGACACCTTCATCGTTCTTGGACAATATAATCATCATCTGACACCTTCATCGTCTTTAGTCAAAATAACTTTCATTTGACACCTTCACAGTCCTTGAACAAAATAACTTTGATTTGGCATCTTCATAGTCCTAAAACAAAATAACATTCACCGTCTTTAGACAAAATAACCTTCATCTGACACCTTCACAGTCCTTAGACAAAATAACCTTCATCTGACACCTTCACAGTCCTTAGACAAAATAACCTTCATCTGACACCTTCACGGTCCTTAGACAAAATAACCTTCATCTGACACCTTCACAGTCCTTAGACAAAATAACCTTCATCTGACACCTTCACAGTCCTTAGACAAAATAACCTTCATCTGACACCTTCACGGTCCTTAGACAAAATAACCTTCATCTGACACCTTCTTCGTTACATTAAATAAATTGATCGATAAGAACCGGATTAAAAAAAATAGAAAACACTGGTTAAAAAAAAGGGAAGACAGTTTGTGGATTTACAAAGCTACCTTTTTAATGCTCTGACACCTAACCTCGGGGTACTTGATTTCAACATCCATCAATCAATGTTACGTTTTGCCTACCTAAGGACACCATCATGCGACAGTATTAGTCTGTATTGATTACATTATTAATTAACCGACTGAAGATGCTGACAGTTTTATCCTAAATTTTGCACAAGCCGTACGAATGTTCTATATAGCAACGTTTATTCTGTTCTGTTATAAAAAAAAACAACAATAGTCTAGCTAGCTTCCGCGGCCCTCCCCCCTCCCCCGCCGCACTGTCTCCACATCCCGCCACAGTGTGATAGGAAAAGAAACGAAAATAGGATATTTACTTGCATTAACTGTGTAACATGTCTTTGCCCAAGAAACAAAGTTATTTCCTCCACAGCCCTATTCTTCTCGACCTAACCAGTATCCCCGTCTCATTTTTTTTGGGTATTAGAGAGTTATAGAGAATAAAAACAGCTGTATTAGAAGGGTTGTAACATGTATGTAATTTTTTTCCCCTCTCCCTTTAATATGTATCAAGCAGTCTTTTCAGTCAGAAATGCAGATGAAGCCACTGACAACAATTATTGAGGAAAGACGCTGGCGATGGTTGGGACATGTGCTCCGAATGACTGACAACTCACTACCAAAAATAGCACTAAGATTGACACCACATGACTTCATGTACCCTTGAGTCTGCGTAGACGTCTGTCTTCACGTATCCTTGCGTCTGTCTAGACGTCTGGCGTCATGTATCCTTGCCTTTGTCTAGACGTCTAGATTATATCTTCTTGATCCTGCTTTGACATTTAAATTTCATGTATCCTTGACTTTCTGTCTCCATGTGTCTTAACGTCCATGTGCCACTGACTCTGTCTTCACGTCTGCCTCCATGTGTCTTAACGTCCATGTGCCACTGACTCCGTCTGCACGTCTGCCTCCATGTGTCTCTAACTCTGTACTGACATCTGGCCCTTGAGTCTTGCTTTAACGTGTTATCTTCATGTACATTTGAATCTTTTGCAACACCGTCATGTAACTGTGACTCTGTCTTGACGTCTATGTTACTACATATGCTCTCGAGTCTGCTTTGACGTCTTATGTCCTTGTACCTCTGAGTACCTGCTTTGACGTATTTCTCCTTGTACCTCTGAGTCCCTGCTTTGATGTACTTCTTCTTGTACCTCTCAGTCTCAGCTTTGACGTATTTCTCCTTGTACCTCTGAGTACCTGCTTTTGATGTACTTCTTCTTGTACCTCTCAATCTCAGCTTTGACGTTTTTCTCCTTGTACCTCTGAGTACCTGCTTTTGATGTACTTCTTCTTGTACCTCTCAATCTCAGCTGTGACGTATTTCTCCTTGTACCTCTGAGTCCCTGCTTTGACGTATTTCTCCTTGTACCTCTGAGTCCCTGCTTTGACATATTTCTCCTTGTACCTCTAAGTCCCTGCTATGACCTATTTCTCCTTGTACCTCTGAGTCCCTGCTTTGACGTATTCCTCTTTGTGAAACTGAATCCATTGGGTCCTTGATGTTCTTTTTTCTCTAGTTTTCGGAATTTCCCCCCTTCTTATAAAGCCAAAACACGGAACGGCAAAACTAGCTACAAATGTTTTCTTCTAAGACTTGTTTGCAAAAAGGAAACCACCATAATACTTGATCAGGTTTTCATAAAGGCCTTTTGGACGCAAGATATTCTTACAAGTACAGTCGCAAGCAGACAATCGTGCTGATGTTATAGCTTTTTGCTGTCGAGTAACATGAAAGAAGGTCAACCACGAGAGAGCTTTGGGGGAGATTTTGTTTTGTTTCGTTTAGGACCAGACTATTAACGGTAGTGGGCATAACGTTCACTTTTATTTTTTAACATACCCTCGAGATTTTGCTTGAGCTAAAAGGATTTAATTGCTCTGTCACGCTTAGGGGTGGGGGGAGTGAAGGGGGGGGGAAGCTACCCACTCAGAGCCCCTTATATATATTTAAGATACTTGATATTAAAAACTGGGTCACCTGGATCCTGGTCAGGTTAGGACCATAAATGTCAATGGCGATAGGGATATTACAGGTCACTGTGAATGTGATAGGCTGTTACATATCTTTTGGAAAGACAAGGAAACATTGAGCACAGCGCTCTGTCGTTGAGTGATGTTTGATGAGTACTTCGAAATGGTTTCCATACTTCAAGATCATGCAGCAGCTGTAAGCTGACGATTGTTTAAGATATATATATATATATATATATATATATATATATATATATATATATATATTAGAAACTGTTATCTTGAAGGTTTTTCTACATAAGACCATAAACAGTGTGGGAAATGAAAACCGTGTTTATTACCTATTAGATCTATGACCGTGGACGCCAGTGGAAAAAAACAACTTTCCATTTACAACTTTAGCGTTTCGAAAGGTAGCAACAAATCCTCACGGTTTTTTTTTTGGGGGCCCTCTGTATGGGGCCACAACTGTGTTGTTTGTTGCCTATCTCAGCCTGCTCATTTCTTTGTCCACACGGCTTTGGTTGGTCTGTCTTCCTCTTTTCGTCAAGTGTCGATTGTCAAGTTGTTCCTGTTTCAGGAATGGCATCATTTCGGAGTTCGCGAGCCATCACTTTGAGCATGCCTGTGTTGTTTATAAATTAATGTATGTATGTACTTATCTGTAGGTAAATATATGACAATACTAGGTAAAAAAAGGAGTGATTTTTATTTGAAAATCTAGTTCCTTCAACACAGAGGTTCTTAATATGTGATATCCGTGCCACCCGGGGGATAAGGGGAAACCAGTGATGGAGGTAAAGGTAAAATTCCCGTTTCCATGCCATTAAGGCATATTGGAGAGTGCGATGTTAGGCGAGTATTTTCCATGGCCCTCGGCGCATGAAAGTCTGATGTGGTCAGTATCACGCCTGGCCGCTTTACCTTCCCAGATTTCTGTGGTATCCATTTTTAGGGACTGGGTCAATCTCGGGGCCTTTTTTTTTCCTTGGCGTATACCAGGAAAAATCCCACTGCTGGGACTAAAACTGGTACCACCGGATTAGTAGGGGGTTCAAGAATTTCTACCTCTGAAAAAGCTTTTGATAGATTAGAATCTTCTTTCAGCTTTCCTTGTCCCTGACGGAGTAAGGTAAAAGCCCAAGCTACTGACATTTTTTGCTAAAGTCTTGCTGGTAAGTAAGAGGACCATCTTCTTACTCTGTCTATGATGAAGGTGGTGTGGGGGATATTGGACAGTCCGAGAGGATTTCTAATAGTTAAAAAAGGTTTAAAAGCCCAAGTTTAACATGCTGATTGCAGTGCTGCAATGTATTCTTGTGTGGTTTGCCATGAGATCAATGTTTGGGGGGGGGGAGGGGGCTAGGATATTTAATCTATTTAATCTCTTGAATCTTTCCTCTACTGACTGCGAAAGCCAAATCACGGAAAGACTGGAAAGTCTGTGTTTGGTCAGTGGATGATGGCAGATAATTGAGTGTTAAAAAAAAGATCAAACTTGTTAGTGAATAAAACTGAATAAAAAAAATAATCCTTTACATAACAGCAGTAGGTTTTAACCGCTGAGATATTGAGATAGCGTACCTCTGATTTCACGGTCAGCTGATGATGATTCTGACGTGTAAGGCTGCTTTTTTGGATAACCCTCTTCTTCGACGATTGTATGTGTCTTATCGAGTTTATTTTACCAAGATACATTGAAAGGGAATACCTGGGCCATCTTGGCTGTCATCTGTGTCCCCAGCTGTGAGGACTAATCATTGTATTTCATGAGTGTTCATTCTGGACTGTATATCTCTCCCTCCTCTCTCTCTCTTTCTCCCCCCTCTCCCTCTCTCTCTCTCTTTCAAGGTCCCTGCCGACAAGCGTAGGGTATCATGTCCTTTAATAACCCTCGGTCTCTTGTGCATATCAACAGGCTAGTTTGTAACATCCCATGCCAGGATTTAAAATCATAGAACATCGTTTCTCTCAACATCTGTCTTTTCTACCTTCGATCTTCTCTGTTCCCGTTAAGTGATCTAGCACTCATCTCCTCCAAGCATGCCCCACAAATTTGGAGTGTCCTTTTCTGATCTTAGTTATAATTTTCTTTGTTTCATGTGCCTCTTTCAGAACTTCCTCGTTCCATTTTCTTGTTGTCTTTAGCAGTCTTCTTAAGAACCACATTTCAGCTGATTCCAGTCTTCTTTGTATGTCTTTACTGACCGCCAAACCTTCGCATCTACTGTAGATATATTGCATGTTTTTTTTACACTTAACAACTCTTTTGTGTAGTGAAACTTTCCTAAAGGCTCTGCATATATAGAAGAGACTGGGTTAATTTTGTTGGCTTTGATGAAAAGAGTCAGATACCCAAATGTTGTACCTGAGATATCCACACTGTCATTCAGCTTTGTTTTGTTCTGACCTGTTTGATGTGGGGTTCGATCCTTTTTCTTTTATCCCAAGATCAGTTGGGACTGCATGCACGAATGAGAATAATTTGTTCATCGAGCAAAGAACTATGTGCAGTTGTAATGACTATGGTATGTAATAATTTCACAAATATCCTCAAAATCTGTCTATAGCTCAAAGAGCTGTGACTGGGTTGCTGTAAACAGATATGCTCGTATAAGATACAGCTACAAATATATATATATATATATATATATATATATACTCGTATAAGATACAATCATAAACATAAATATACTAGTATAAGATACAGCTACAGATATAGATATACTCGTATAAGATACAACCATAAACATAAATATAGTAGTATAAGATACAGTTACAAATATTCTTGTTGTAAAAGTCGACTGATTGTTATAACGCATTTGGATAAAGATTGCCGTGGAAGGACCAGAATGATGTATCCATACCCCCTCCCCCAGCGTCATAGTCTAGAAGGATGTATCAATAGCCCCCCCCCCCCAGCGTCATAGCCTAGAACGATATATCTATAGCCCCCAGCGTCATAGTCTAGAACGATGTATCCATAGCCCCCCAGGCGTCATAGCTTAGAACGATGTATCCATAGCTCCCAGCATCATAGCCTAGAACGATGTATCCATAGCTCCCCAGGCGTCATAGTCTAGAACGATGTATCCATAGCCCCCCAGGCGTCATAGCCTAGAACGATGTATCCATAGCTCCCCAGGCGTCATAGTCTAGAACGATGTATCCATAGCCCCCCAGGCGTCATAGCTTAGAACGATGTATCCATAGCCCCCAGCATCATAGCCTAGAACGATGTATCTATAGCCCCCAGCATCATAGCCTAGAACGATGTATCCATAGCCCCCAGCGTCATAGCCTAGAATGATGTATCCATAGCCCCCCGGCGTCATAGCCTAGAACGATGTATCCATAGCCCCCAGCGTCATAGCATAGAATGATGTATCCATAGCCCCCAGAGTCCTAGCCTAGAATGATGTATCCATAGCCCCCAGCGTCATAGCCTAGAACGATGTATTCATGGCCCCCAGCATCATAGCATAGAATGATGTATCCATAGCCCCCAGCGTCATAGCATAGAATGATGCCCCCAGCGCCATAGCATAGAATGATTTATCCATAGCCACCAGCGTCATAGCATAGAGCTATGTATCCATAACCCCCAGCGTCATAACATAGAATGATGTATCCATAGCCCCCAGCGTCATAGCATAGAATGATGTATCCATAGCCCCCTGCGTCATAGCCTAGAACGATGTATCCATAGCCCCCAGCGCCATAGCATAGAATGATGTATCCATAGCCCCCAGCGTCATAGCCTAGAACGATGTATCCATAGCCGCTAGCGTCATAGCCTAGAACAGTGTATCCACAGCCGCCAGCGTTATAGCCTAGAACGATGTATCCATAACCGCCAGCGTCATAGCCTAGGGTCTGAAGTAAGCACAAGCTGAAGGACGTGAAAGAAATCACACGGTAACCTAAAAAAAACACTTGCGCTAATGTTACTTTCAGAGCCGGTGCTTTCTGAGCTAGTTTCGTACATCTGGCCAGCTCTCAGAGGACATACAATAAATAATTCAAAGAACTTCAAAGCGGGACATTTCATAACACATAAAAATCATAAACACTTGCCACACTTCATAAGTTGATATATATCATCTAGAGAGATTTATAACAGCAATCAAGTGTGAAACACCATGACCAAGATACTGGGGCTGACACACTTTTTTTTTTGTTGTTGTTTGACGGTCTACGCCTTTTATCTCTCCTATTTTCACACTCAGTGTTGCATAAAGTTTTAAAACCTATATATCTGTTTCAACCCTCGCCACATGCTCGAGGTACTGTTTCATCCCGCAAATCCTCAATATCTTGATTCATGCATTTACTTATGAAAATTGTAGTGAGTTTACAGGTGTCATTGACACAATTTCTAATTTGAGAATCAAGATGAAATGATACCTAGGGCTGAAGTTCGGCTTATTAGGTGCATTGTAATTTGCAACATTGGCTTACGATTACATGTACGTGCATCTAAACTCATATCAACATTTGGTTATGGACCAACATCTCTACCTTGGATGTCGTTATGTACAAGTAATGTACACGTGAATTGACTATATCACTCCTGCGTTAATTTCCACGCTCTGATGAGAGGTTTTGGTACAAAGAAACTGGAAGGAAGTTACTGTATAACTGACCCCCCCCCCCCAAAAAAAAAAAGGGTTGGGCTAGAAATGAGCTACTTTTCATGTTACTGAGATTTTGCTTAAATATCAGCCTGAGAATTGACTCGCAAAGGCTTGCAAGATCTGCCAGCCCCGCCAGCATTGTTTCGCAGTGAAAGAGTTAACAGAAGAAACAGATAAACCAAGAATACGACAAACAGGATTTTAAAAATGTGATGAGAAAATGGAGATGGTTCATGTAAGGACTCGCGGAGGAAAGTTAAAACTGTACTAAGGGAACCGGGAACTTATCAGGGTCAGATAAATCTATTGTAGATGATTACGATCTTAGCTCCAGCTCTTCCTGGTTCTGCTGATGGCAGAATTTTGTGTCCCATAACTGGTTTTTTCTCCCCCCCCCCCCCAACCCCCAGCCCCTGTAGCTTTGAGGGCTGTTGAATGCTCGCATCAGATGCGCCCGAGTCGCGAGCAAGACCGTTGTAACCAGCATCAGCATCACATCCATCACTACGTCTTACTTCGAGGTCGTCGAGCCCTCGGTTACAGAGCTAGAATTTGTAAATACAGGAAGATTTAACACAAGTAAGCAAGGGGATGAAGAAGAACAGTGAGAAGAAGAAGCAAAAGTACAAGCAGCAGTAATAGTTGTGGTAGTAGTAGTAGAGCAGTTGTTACAATAATAGTAGCAGAAGAAGATGATGAAGAAGAAATAGTAGTAGTAGTAGTAGTAGATGAAGAAGTAGTAGTAGTAGTAATAGCAGAAGATGAAGTAGTAGTAGTAGTAGTAATAGTAGAAGATGAAGAAGCAGTAGTAGTAGTAGTAGTAGTATAGTAGTAGTAGCAGCAGCAGCAGCAGCAGTAGTAGTAGTAATAGTATTAATAGTAGGAAAATTATTATTATTATTATGATTATGACTGTAGTAGTAGTAGCAGTAGTAGTGGTGATGGTGGTGGTGGTGGTAGTTGTAATAGTAGCAAAATGAGAATACAACAGCAACAACAACAACAAAATGATACGCAGAAATTTAAAAAGAAGAACAGTCCAAGGAAACAGCAGTCTCACTGCTGCACTGAGTCTATCCTACTCCGTGAAAAGTGAGTCATGGACAATTAGCGGATCAATGCAAAGATCGCCAGAGACAACAGAGATGTTGTTTCTTAGAAGAATGTTAAGAATACCATGGACAGCTAAAATAACAAACAGGGAGTGTCTAACAAATTAAGAAAGAAATCTGATTAAATCCAAAACAAAGAAGAGACAGTCCTCATTCATTCGACATACAAAGAGAAAGAGGAAGGCTTGAATACATCGTATCATCATCATCATCATCATCATCATGTGCCGTGCCGACTGGCGTTGACTACTATGCTTCTCCAGAGTACACGATCCTTCATGCAGGCCATCAGTTCAGTTGGTGATCTCCTCTCACACCATCCCGTCAGACTGTCCAGTATCATTTCTCTTGGTCTTCCTCTTGATCTTCTTCCTTCTATTTTTCCTGTTGTTATAATATTTTCAATGCTCCCTCTTCTCAGTGCATGTCCTATGAAAGTACATTGTCTCTCTCTTGTTTTTTTTTTGACAAGACTTTTTCTATCTCCAATCTTCTCAAACATTCTTCATTAGTTATTTTTGCTGTCCAGGGGATTCGTAACATTCTTCTAATAAACCACATTTCTGCTGCTTCTAATGATTTTTGTGCAGACCTGCCTATTGTCCATGACAGGTAAAAGTGATGGCGACTGCAGTAAAACTGGTTTAAATAATAAAGGTAGATAGAGGTGTATGGTACAGTTTTACAAAATGAGGGAGGGAGTGAGTAACGTGAGAAAAAACGAATAGAAAGTACGAGAATGTATAAATGAAAAACATACACGATCCGATATTTCGGCGTGAGCCTTTTTCAAGGATTACATGCACAACGAGACAAAAAACGAAGAACTTATCTTATGTGTCACACATTTCTCCAAACTGTTCATCTGCTATTCCCATTTTTATCTTTTTCCTTATTCTTCTCATAATGATTCTCAGAAGTAGCTTCGTTATGTGACATGAGAGGCTAATAGTCCGGTGATCATCACATTCCTTTGCACCTGGTTTATTTGGTAGTGCTATAAACGTGGATTTAACCAAGTCACTTGGCACTGTTGTAAATGTCATTCAGTAACTTGGTTATTAGTTTTATTCCTATCTCCTCTAGCGCCTCTATTTCTTCTATTGCTATATTATCAGGCCCAGTCGCTTTTCCTTTCTTCATGTGTTTGATGGCATCTATGATTTCATCTTCAAGTATTGTCACAGTTTTTAGTATCTGGTGTTAATTCTGGTCTTTCTCCTCCATATAGCTCACCGATGTACTCTGTCCACAATGTCTTATTTTCCCATTAACATTTTACCTCCTTTTGATTTCAGGCATCCTGTGGTATATTTTGTTTTCCTGCCTGTGAGTTCACTAATTCGTTTATGCATATTTTTGCTGCCTTTATTATGAGAGTCGTCTATCTGTCTTCACTTTTCATTTAACCACACTTCCTTTGCTTCTCTGCATTTGCGTCTTATTTCTTTATTTATTTTGCTACATTTTTCTTGGTTATTTTTACTCCCCCCTCATCTTGTCCATCAGTCCTAAGATGTCGTCTGTCATCCATTTATTTTTAGGAGCTTCTTTTTTCGGTAGTATTATCTCCTTAACAGTTTGGTGGATAGAATCTCTTAACATTGCCCATGGTTCATCTATACTGTTTATCTTTGCTATTGCATTGTATCTATTTGTTATAATAACTTTGTATTGTTCTCGCAGTTCTTGGTCATTTTTAAGAGGTTCTGTATTCAGTTTGATGTTTCAAAAGATCAAACATCCTAACAACAGGAAAGATAAATGGAAAGAGGCAGAGGAAGAAATATCAAGGGCGGTCTAGCGCGATGGCACGGTAAAAAGTCATCAAATGAGCTGATGAAAGATGTCACGGGCCGAGATCTATGTAGAAGTATGAACAACGAAGTGCTAAACGTTCTAGGAGTGAAAAGAGAGCTATTGAAAATCATAAAAACAAGACAGATAAGATGCTTTTGGCCGTGTCGGGAGGTACAAAACTATACTGAAGACCCTTCTTGAGCTCAAGATCGAAGGGAAAAGAACGAGCGACATAGATGGGTGGACAACATCAAGAGACGAGCTGGGACAAGCTTGGGCGAGTGTTCTAAGAAGACAAGAAACAGTACAGTGGAGATTCATTGCAGCCAACCTTCCCTGGGGAAACGGCACTGAATGATTATGATGACGACCGTCAACGTCTAACCACATGGCACCTGATGATGATGAATGATGAGTCAATGAGACAATTTAGAAAGAAACATTCAATTTTTAAAAAATCAGCAAATGAGCATCTGAAAGGTAAATAATGGTCTCGGACATCTCATTACAGCTGATGATGATGATTGTGATGATGATGATAGTGGTGAAGATGGGCAGAATTGCGAACTATCGAAGTTAGGATTTGACTATTTACACAGAGGCGCCACACCGGTTCACTGAAGCAGCACTTCAGCTGCTGGAGCGAGCAAGTCTTGAACTTTGACTTTTCTAAATGTCTAACAGGTCTGTGGAATTTGCCTGGCAATGTGGGTTAAATACGACAAGAAAGACACTGCACACATGATTAGATGTTTGGATAGTGCTGGTAAGAATAACTGTTAGCCGAGTAAAGGTGTCAGTTCATTCTTTGCCTAGTTTATGCCTTATTACCTTTCTGTCTTCCTGTTAAACTTTAAAAAAAATCCTAGGTGTATTTCTAAACATCTTTTTGTCCTTCTGCATTTCCAAAGAAATTTCTACGCTTCTTTCTGTATTTCCGAGCACTTATCTATCTATCTATCTATCTATCTATCTATCTATCTATCTATCTATCTATCTATCTATCTATCTATCTATCTATCTATCTATCTATCTATCTATCTATCTATCCATCCATCCATCAATCCATCCATCCATCCATCCATCTATCTATCTATCTATCTATCTATCTATCTATCTATCTATCCATCCATCCATCCATCCATCCATCCATCCATCCATCCATCTATCTATCTATCTATCTATCTATCTATCTATCTATCTATCTATCTATCTATCTATCTATCTATCTATCTATCTATCTGCCCGCCCGTCCGTCCGTCCGTCCTACCTTTTGTACTTCGTTACATCATTTCTCTTCCTGCATTTCTGGACACTTTTTTATTTCTTATTTCCGTACACCCATCTATCTTTCTTTGTGTATTTCTGTACACATTTTTATTCTACTTTCTTTTTTTCCCTCTACGTCTTTTTTTTTTTTTGCCAGTCCTTCTGTATTTTTGCACACCGTTCAATGTGCATTTCTATACAAGTAATTACACCTTCCTATTCTTCTCTATCTCGGTTCTTGGGTACAGAATGTTGGGTCACTTCGGTTTGGCCGTTATGTGAGAAATCAGCATGCAACTCTTGATGTTGTAGTGTGTCGAGAAGATTGCTCAGCCCCCACTCAGAAAGAAAATACACACCGCAGGCAACACCAGTCAATCTTAATAATGATTTCAAGATCTTTTAATAAGTTGTCAGCTGCCAATAACGAAATGAAACTAGGTGTTACAGGAATGGAAATGAAACTAGGTGTTACAGGAATGGAAATGAAACTAGGTGTTACAGGAAAGGAAATGAAACTAGGTGTTATAGGAAAGGAAATGAAACTAGGTGTTACAGGAAAGGAGTTACAGGCAATGAAATGAAACTCGGTGTTACAGGAAAGGAGATGAAACTAGATGTTACAGGAAAGGAAATGAAACTAGGTGTTATAGGAAAGGAGTTACAGGCAAGGAAATGAAACTAGGTGTTACAGGAAATGAAATGAAACTAGGTGTTATAGGAACGGAGTTACAGGCGAGGAAATGAAACTAGGTGTTACAGGAAAGGAAATGAAACTAGGTGTTACAGGAAAGGAGTTACAGGCAAGGAAATGAAACTAGGTGTTACAGGAAAGGAAATGAAACTAGGTGTTACAGGAATGGAAATGAAACTAGGTGTTACAGGCAAGGAAATGAAACTAGGTGTTACAGGAATGAAAATGAAACTAGGTGTTACAGGAAAGGAAATGAAACTAGGTGTTACAGGCAAGGAAATGAAACTAGGTGTTACAGGAAATTAAATGAAACTAGGTGTTACAGGAAAGGAAATGAAACTAGGTGTTACAGGCAAGGAAATGAAACTAGGTGTTACAGGAAACTTAATGACATAGGGTGGAACCTGTTATAAAGAATATTTTTAAAAGATGCAGAATGATAGTTAAATTTATCAGGTACTTGATCCCTAAGAGCTTGCTGTAAGAAACGTTGTGGTATCTGAAAACGCACGATCCAAAACCTGAATTCACGAGACATTTCCTTTTTTCTGTAGTCACAGACGGAATACTGAATTCAGCAGGTATTTAACCTCTGAATAGTTATATACTGAAAATTAAACTGAATTCACCAGGTTTTTTTGGTCTCCAGCAGGATGGACTGAAAGATAGTTTCGTCAGATATTTGGTCTATGAATAGATATACTCTGAAATTTGAATTCAGCAGACATACAGTCTCTGGAGAGACGTTATCTGGTAAACATCTTATGAGGATAAAAGAGGATAAAAGAAGGGAAAAAAGGATAGGGAAAAAAATACCATATTTTTTCTGACATGTAACCACACCTACTCTGACAGTGCTAACTTTAACCTTCCTGCATTTATTATCATCTAAATGCATATCATTGTAATGACGAATAAAGTTTAATAATGCAGTTCAAAGGGGTTTGCCGAAATCAATGTTAAGGAAATGGGGGAAAAAAACAGAAGCGATAAAGAGCGATGTCTAATGGACCATGTCGTAATTAAGAAATAAAGTATGTTTCGGATCAGTAAGCTCATCCTTCCAGTTCAAAAAATATATTTTTTTACAAAAAAAAAACAAACGTTTATTTAATCCAAGCCAACTATTCAGGACGTATAAAGGTCATTCAACAGGGATTCTCAAAGTATAAAACGTGTACCCGTGATTTAATTTTCCATTCCTGTCAACTCAGTTGTAGTCTATCATTCGTGAATTTTATATTTACATGAATGTCACATTTCCCATGCTTCTTCTTCTTCTTCTTCTTCTTCTTCTTCTTCTTCTTCTTCAGGTTTGCGAGCCATTACGGCTCATTGATTCAGATAAATTCGCCTCCATTCCTCTCTATTCTTAATCTTCTCTCTCCATTTGGTGACACCAATTTATTTTATATCATCCTCTATGTTGTTTTTCCATCTCTGCCTTGGTCTACCCCTTGGTCGAGTTTCTCTCATCTCCTGTTAATACATCATTTTCCTTTGTCTGTTCTCTTCCATTATTTTTACATGGCCCAGCCAGCGTAGTATTCACACTGACAACAATAAACAGACGACCCTGGACTGCGTTGCCCAGAAGCCAGATATTCTCCATTGCCAGTGTCTCCGCCTACTATCTGTCTTTCTCCAAAAAAGCAAATGTCAGGTACCTACTTTTACACCCTAGTACAGTGAAACCTACTATACTTGGTCGAGCCCAGAATCCTCTGCAACAGTCTTGTCTATTTTCTAGAGTCTCTCCTTTGTGTAGTGGCAAAGCTCACAACAACAACAAAAATACTCATATTGTTCGTAGTGTGTAAGATCATCATGTCCTTTACTTACCTCTATTCGTTCTGGTCGACAACAAAATGCCTTACACTAGTTTGGTATTTCACTTATTATTATTACCCCGAAGCAGACCAGCCGAATGGGCATCTCTATCTTCATGTCCCGTCCACAATGCTGCAAGAAGAAATCTGCATGGGTCTTGGGTCTGTTTTTTAAAATGCCTCCACATTTCATAGCTCTGCGTATTTGCTGGCATGGCAGTCTTTTAGCAACGCTCCCTTAGCTATGAGAAGATGATGGGCTATCGATTGATCTGCTCATAAAAATGAAATGAGAAGAAAATATATTGTTTGAAACCATCCAAGTACATTTTAACAGCTAAAGTGTGTCACTACCCAATCTTGGGGGAGGAAACGCTAGATGAGTGCTTTATGTCGTAATAAAACAACATTTTGGCCATGGCTTCTTCAGAAACTGCCAAAGAATCAACGGAAAAAAAGAGCAGAGGCTGATAATCTTACATCCTTTCCGTGCCGTTAAAAGTCATATAGGGCTCGCATTGTAGCTCTCCAAGTTTTCCTGTTTTCAGCGAGCTTTTCAACCTTATCAAGGGATTTTATGTCTACTGGTTTGGCCTCTCTTAACAATGTCCTCTTCAGAGTTTCACGTGGTCGACCTCGTTTTCTTTTGGCCTGTTGTGAGAATAGGGCAATAAAAGAAAAAAAAGTTGCAAAATGTGATTTCAGTTTGTCGTGAACTAAGCGTTCAGTTTTTTTTTTTGTTTTTTGATTATGCTTTAGCCCTAAGGCCCTTATTAAGTTTAGCTTAGGGGCCCGAGTGGTTGATAATCCTCCCCTGTTAATCATGTAAAAATATCGAGCAGTGACTACTTTTGCATATTGTGAGAGCCTTCCTAGTGGCTAATTCTGTAACACTCTCCCCAAATTTCTGTAGGTTTATTTTGGGACAGGAGTTAAAATCGGCTCGGGAGAAGGCAAAGTGGTCGTGTCAACTTCACAGCCACGATTGATCAGCAGGTGAATTTTTTCTCGCCTCAAAACGAAAAATGAGATGTCCTTTTTTTTTCTGTCTCCAAATTCGTTCACTTGGGGACTTCTCTAAGACAGTAGACGTTTATAGGTGTGTCTTAAATACCTCGGTTTATGTAGATTAGATGCGTCTTCTCACCTGGTGTATCTAGTTCAGCTTAAGGTTTTTGCTCTACTTTCGCTGAAGGACTCTGTCAGGCAGTATCGAGTGATCTAGACCGCTGGGAGATCAGTTCATGGCTGAAGACGGACTCGTCCAGAGCACCTTCTGTCTGCATTTGATTAAAGTGAGTATGTCACAAGTACGTTTTCCTGTACCTTTTGACCTTCTGGTTTTCTTCGTTATAAACTTTTTATCAAGATGCTGTATCAAAATGTTTGTTTTGTTGAGTTAGGTTATGTGATTTTTGTTTAAAAAATATATTTTCCATCTTTCAGTTCTCTGAGTTTCATATTGTGATTCTCTTGTCCATCTTGGCCTTCTCTGTGATTTCAACATTTTATTGTATTTATTTTTTTTAAAATTTAATTGTAATCTTTTTTTTTGGTTGCTTTTTTTCTTCTTTCCTGACTCATATCAAGTCCCTTAGTTATGAGACTGAATTTCACGCTGATGTCCATTATTCACCAAAGTCGTGTGTGTAAGACAATATGGTGTGCCTCGCCATAAAGGTATATACTTTCCCGTCTCTGGAGGCTGTTTTCCTAAAACTAATGTGTCTGGTAAACATTTCTATAGCTGGGTCGACTACGACCATCGACTAAGGAGAGGCGGTAGCGGATTCCGAACTCCGAATCTTACATTATACGCTAACTATACCAGCGTCTGTCTGTATTTTTTTCCGTTCTAGACCTAATTTATGTGTGTCAAAGCATTTTAGACTGTTCAAACTTTGTCTCTTATGTTACGCTTTGTAAGAGACAGCTAGACTTAGCCGGGCGAGAGCAGGAAATATGTCAAACCACAAGGGTGTTATATTGTTACGAGCCAGTTTATGCAAGAAGGAGATGTTAATATGCAAAATCTGCCCTTGGGTTTATATAACACGGAATGTGAGTTACACTTTGCATAGTTTTCACACGTTTTTTTTTTCTTAGCCTCCATTTGTCTGTAACAGTATTCTTGCTTCCCACATACGTGCATAGACATATTACATTATGCTCTCAGTTAACCAGTAACTATGGGGATTGGTAGATGTAGTTTCTGGTTGCTTGAAAGTTGTTATTAAAAATGCGCCTAATACCATACCATACCATACCATACCATACCATACCATACCATACCATACCATACCATACCATACCATACCATACCATACCATACCATGCCATGGCAAACAAAGGCAAACAAAACTTAGCACAGTTTAATTATAAAAGCGGCTTTGTGAATGCAATGTGTAGTTTTAGTTAAATGATAAGGAATTATCTGTTCAACCAAATGGGCTGCACAAATATATGCTTCTTTTTTCATTTCAAGTAACTTAATAAAACACATACACGTATACACACTTAAGACTGTTACAGTAGGAGTAGAGAGTTTACTGGGTAGAGAGTTTAATGAGTAGAGAGTTTAATGGGTAGAGAGTTTAATAAGTAGAGAGTTTAATGAGTAAAGAGTTTAATGAGTAAAGAGTTTACTGGGTAGAGAGTTTAATGAGTAGAGAGTTTAATGAGTAGAGAGTTTACTGGGTATAGAGTTTAATGAGTAAAGAGTTTAATGAGTAAAGAGTTTACTGGGTAGAGAGTTTAATGAGTAGAGAGTTTAATGGGTAGAGAGTTTGCTGGGTAGAGAGTTTTCTGGGCAGAGAGTTTACTGGGTAGAGAGTTTGCTGGGTAGAGTTTACTGGGTAGAGAGTTTACTGAGTAGACATCGCATCGGGATCACCAGGATCTGATGATGATGTAGCTGGGGCAGGATCGGGAGAAGTGGATGTATATGGTTTTGAATGTACATCAGCAAATGACGCTGTACCGGAAAACTTGCGTGCAGCTTTCTTGGCAAATGAATGAATGTCAGCTTGCCGTGATGTGCGCCAAGTTTACACTTACATTTTAGCTGGAAATTGATTTTTATTTAAAGTTTTATTTTTTTTATTTGCTAAAAACCGGTTATTTGTGAGTGCCGGTTGCTTGAGTTCCGGTTAACGGAGGGTCTACTATATATGTACAGTATATGTGAAACGGACGAATACCCTTATCAGCGGTGTTGAAATAGACTTGTTTCGATGTATTTCTTGTTATTTCTTAGAAAAGATCCGTGAGCACGCTTACTATTTCTTCATGCTTCGTTTGTTCACTTGTACAGAGGAATGTTATCTATCTTTATATAGACCACATACTTTGTTCTACATGTTGTGCCAGTGTCGTGCATTGTCGCTAAAATAAATCGAAAAGAGTCCCGCGTAATTTTTATTAATTGTTGGAATAATGAGGAGGTCTGAGACATTAAAAGCTTTTCTAGGATCAATTTGACATTTATGTCATCTGCCTTTACTTTTTTTTGGGCATAATTAAATATCTTTATTTGTCTGTTTTAGCATTTTATAGACATAAAAGCAGTTTTTGAAAGTTTAAAATTTTTGCGTGCCGCAGGTATAACTGGAAGTTTTAATCGTGATGACAGAATAAAATGCCAGAGAAGGATTTTACATTGAAAAAAAAAACGAAGAAAACAAAATAGCAGAGGAATTCGTGGAAACGACTTAAATCTTATTTAGATGGAAACATGACAGCTGCCAATATTATAAACAAAAAGATTTAATATGGTTTGACAACACTCTCAAGAAGGTACTATCTATCTATCTATCTATCTATCTATCTATCTATCTATCTATCTATCTATCTATCTATCTATCTATCTATCTATCTGTCTGTCTGTCTGTCTATTTCTATCTGTATATCTGTCTGTCTGTCTATGTCTGTCGGTCAGTCGGCCGGCCTGCCTGCCTGTCTGTCTGTCTATCTATCTGTATATCTGTCTGTGTCTGCCTATGTCTGTCGGTCGGTCCGTCGGCCGGCCTGCCTGCCTGTCTATCTGTCTGCCCTCCTGCCTGTCTGTCTGTTTTGTCGCACTGTCTATCTATCTCCTTGTCTGTTTTGTCGCACTGTCTATCTATCTCCTTGTCTGTTTTGTCGCACTGTCTATCTGTCTGCCTGCCTGCCTGTCTGTCTGTCCGTACGTCCGTCCACCTGCCAGCCTGCCTGCCTGTCTGCCTGCAACTATTTGCCCATTCACCTGTCTACAGATCTACTATTCCTATCTGTCGGACCTGAACATTTTCTTCCAGTCAGTTTTTCAGCTCTGTCTTCTTTCTCCACGAGAGACAGAAAATGTAATATTACATTCCCAGCATTGTTACACATCATATCTCCTTCTATTTGAGTGCCAGGTTATCATTCAACTGTGCTTGAATTTTCTTTTTTTTTTTTTTTTTTTTTTGTTTTTCTACGCTCTGATATCCAGAAATGCGGTGACCTTTGAAACCGGAAGCTGCAGGAAAGTTCCAGACGTTGATGGGATATACAATGAACATTTGATAATATAAAGAAAGATCCGATCGATTCAATCAATACAGTAGACGGGGGTGTTTTATTCCTTTGTTTTCTTGACTACCGTTGAAAGGTTTGTTGAGTAGCACAGGAAAGCGAAAAACAAAGAACTGCTCTGACAGGGGTGGGGAGAAGACTGAAAGAGTTTGGGTAAGAACTTTAATAAAACTGAGAAGGGAGACCTAAGATAAAAACATGTTTTTCATCAGAATGTTATGAAAAAAACATTAAAAGATCATTAAAGACATCGAAACGATGTTTGTCCTTTACATTTGATAAATTATTTTTACTGTGATTTTCATTTTATATATATATATATATATATATATATATATATATATATATCGGAAAGTTACCGGACTGTGCCAAAAACAAATAGAAAGATTACCGTATTTAACCTTCGAAGTGGTCTCGCGGGGGAACGTACACAGCGATCCCAGTGTTTCTTTCACGATTCAAAAGCATAGCAGAAGTCATTTTTTCCTCAAGGCTGTCTAAATGCCGCTTGCTATAGCTTTTGGGTGTCACCTAAAGTGTGGAAGCGGCGCCCTTTTAGCAACAGTTTCGATTTTTAGAACAATGCAAAATCGTAGGGTGCTAGGTCAGGCGAATATGGAGGGTGTGGAACAGCCATCATGCCGTTTTCCACCAAAAAGTGTGTCGTTCTGATAGTTTTGTTACCAGGCGTGTTGTCATGGTGCAATAACCAGTTGCGTCCGCGACAAAGTTCAGGTCTTTTTGAGCCGCGCATCTTCTCTCAAGCGCCGTAGAATGTTGCAGTAGGAGTTAGAACTCACTATAGCATCTGTTGGAAGAAATCCTAAGTGAATAATTCCTGTGACATATTTGAAAAAAAAAACCGACCATCATGCACTTCGTCGCACTCCGGACTTGTGTGCTTTCTTTGGTTTTGGTGACTCAAAGACCTGTGTTCGACCTAAACAATGTTCTCCAAAGGCCTGATAAAACATTTCTAGTGGTGTGGGTAGCAGCTTTGCAAAGCTGCACCCAAAATGTAATCCAAAGACGTTGCTCGAACTTGTCAATCATCTTTAATATCGCAGACTGACTTTCATCCAAGGTCACGTAATAGCTTGTAGAAAATGAAGACGTGTAGGTAGCATTATGTCATTGGAACGACTGAGTCAGCACAATTGGGAGCCTAGATATTCAGATCTTCGCACGAATAGGTCAAATGCTTTACGTCACGGTAATTACTGTCCAGAAACTTTCCAACAGCCCCTCGAATAGGATATATATATATATATACCAAAGAAACAAGGTGCAGTTGAATGTGAAGACCGTTGAACCATTAGTCTTATGAGCCATGTTACCAAAATCCTGCTTCGTAGTGTCATGAGAAGAGTCGGGGCAAAATAAAAGCAGAAATCACTGAAGAATACTGTGGCTCCGTCGAAGGAAAAGGCACAAGTAATGCCATGTATATATTGAGAACATTGATGGAAAAGACCAATAGAAGTAAAGATGGACCTATACTTATGCTTCATAGACTACTGTAAAGCATTTGATAAAGTGAGACATGCAGAAATTATAAGAATGCTGGAAGACATCAACAAGGATGTGTTCTATCTCCTGACCTCTTCTCCTTGTACAGCGAAAACATAATGAGAAGTATAGAGAGCTTGCCAGGAATATCAATTGGCAGGAACAACCTTAACAACTTAAGATATGCAGACGACACAGTTCTGATTGCTAAAAGTGAAGGGGAGCTACAGGCTCTTCTGGACATAGTGGTTCATGAAAGTAAAAGTAAAGGTCTCAGCCAGAATAAAAAGAAGACCGAAGTGATGGTCATCTCAAAGAAAAGAATAAAACACCAAAATGTAGCATTACCATTGATGACACAGAACTGAAACAAATTGATAGATTCAAGTACTCAGAAACAATTATAACAGCTGATGGGAAATATCACAACGAAATAAAAAGTAGACATGCTCAGACCAAGTCAGCATTCCAGAAAATGAGGAACATCTTGTGCAACAGATCCATATCAACAGAAACAAGATTCCGAGTACTTAAATGTTACACTGAGCCAATTTTGTTTTACGGATGTGAAGCATGGTCCATGAATAAGAGAGTACAGCGAGAAATTGAGGCTGTGGAAATGTGGTTCATAAGAAGGATGTTGAAGGTACCATGGACAGCTAAGAAAACCAACGAAGAAGTTTTAAGAGAGGCTGGAGTTAAAAGGCAAACTACAGCAAAAGATTTGTAGGACATTTTCCGAGAATAGGAAAATTGGAGATACACTGTGGCAACGGGAAAAATTGAGGGAAGAAGAGACAGAGGAAGACAGAGAGAGAAGTTACAGGATGTGCTGTCAGTGTGGTTAGCAGGAAAGTCACCGGTGAATCTCATAATCAAGTCTGAAGACAGGGAATTGTGGAGAGAAATGATCGCCTACGCCACGCGGCACGGCACTTAATATGTACATACATATACAAGGTGTGTCCGGTAAGTAATGGGACTGATTCCATAAAATTCGACTTGTTCAAGATATACTTATATATATAGACTTAAAATTCCTCGAAATAACTTCCTTGAGCACCAGTACACCGTTGCTAGCGGTTCTGCCCCACGTCGTAGCTCGCCTGGAAGTCTTGAACAGGTATCTCCTTCAAAGCGCTTGTCGCGGCAGCTTGCATGTTATTAACAGTCCAAAAATGGTGGCCTTTCAAGCTTGATTTGAGCCGGGGAAACGTGTCAGCCGGGGCCAAGTCCTGGCAGTAGGGAGGTTGGCACAGCGTTGCCACGGTTTGTTTCGTCAGAAACTCTCTCGCTAGCAGCGACGCATGGCTCGGCTCGAACTGCTCGAACTCAGGTGTTGGCGATCTCCTGTCGTCGTCCGCAACTCTGTTCTTCAGCCGTTTAAGTACTTCCACGTAAAATTCCTGAGTTGACCATTTGTCCGGGTGGTACGAACTCCTTCTGGACAACACCTTTAGAGTAGAAAAAAGACAATGAGCATAGATTTCATCTTCGATTTGCACATTTAATGGGCGCCCTGTGGTTGTTCATCCTCGACGCCCTCTCTTCTTTCGTTGAACGTCTTGTGCCACCGAAACACTTGTGCTTGAGATAAAGCATCTTTCCCGTAGGTTTTCTATATCATAGCAAGCGTCTCGGTCGCGGATTTTTTTTAACACGAAACATTATCGCTTCTCGTCTGCATTTTGACCCGTTACACGACGCTTAAACAGCTGTCCACTTCGCAAGCGATCCGCACTCTGTAAAAGCTCAGAGCCAAATGACGAGACATGGATCCTTTACCCAACATCCCCCACTAACCTTTAGGCCTGGAGAATCAGCCCCCCCCCCCCCCCCCGAGCCCCGTTGACTGGCTGAATAAAATAAATCTCATTACTTACTGGACACATTTTGTGTATATATATATATATATATATATATATATATAGTTTTTGTTTATCTCTCATGTATCCGGAAACACCGTATTTCCTGACTACCGGTTTCCTCCCCCTTCGCCTCCTTCCACACAACCTCTATGTTCTCCAGTATGTCCTCGCTGGGAAAAGGTACATGGGAAAACTCTGAGAATCGAACGCCTCCTAGATTAGATCAAAGTTTAAAACTACAACTAAACTGTGCAAGAGATTCATAGCTGAGCTTCGATTGCTTCTGCGCATCTTATTTTCTGAGCTTAAAAGGGGCCAATCATGTCTTCAAAGTGCAGTCACGTGGGTCTAGAGTACGTCGCACGAAAACAATATTGCAGAAACTGAATACACAAGCCCACGGGCTATAAATGACCCCGTTACACTTTGCTATGATTAATGCTGTTTTCGCAGCTCTAGTTAATGCTCCTGTATAGCTCTGGTCAATGTTCTTTTATAGCTCTGGTTAACGATCCTCTATAACTCTGTCTGATATTCCTGTACATCTCTAGTTGATGCTGTTGTATAATTCTGGCTGATGCTCCTATATAATCTTAGCTGATGATTCTGTATAACTCTGGTTGATGCTCCTATACAATGTTACCTGATACTCCTGTATACCTCTATTTGAGGCTCCTGTATAACTGGTTAATGCCTCTGTATAACTCTAGTTAAGGCTCCTGTATACCTCTATTTGAGGATCCTGTATAACTCTGGTTAATGCCTCTGTATAACTCTAGTTAAGGCTCCTGTATACCTCTATTTGAGGATCCTGTATAACTCTGGTTACTGCCTCTGTATAACTCTAGTTAAGGCTCCTGTATACCTCTATTTGAGGCTCCTGTATAACTCTGGTTGATGCCTCTGTATAACTCTATTTGAGGCTCCTGTATAACTCTGGTTGATGCCTCTATATAACTCTAGTTTATGCTCCTGTATAATTCTAGTTGAAGCTCCTGTATAATTCTAGTTAGGGCTCCTGTATAACTCTATTTGAGCCTCCTGTATAATTCTGGTTAATGCCTCTTTGTAAATCTAGTTGATGTTCCTGTATAACTCTAGTTGGGGCTCCTGTATAACTCTAGTTGGGGCTCCTCTTCAACTCTAGTTGGGGGCACCTGTATAACTCTAGTTGAGGCTCCTGTATAACTATAGTTGATGCCTTTGTATACCACTAGCTGATGCCTTTGTATAACTCTAGTTGGGACTTCTGTATAACTCTAGTTGGGGCTCCTGTATAACTTTAGTTTATGCCTCTGTACTAGTTGAGACTCATGCATTCCTTTCTTTGATATTGGAAATGTTTTTTTTTTTTAATATCTGTACATAAGCATTGTTTGTTTGTTTGTTTGTTTGTTGCATGTTTATTTACTACTCCTGTAACTGGAAGAACAAATGTCTTTTATTTTTCAGAGTTTTAGTTTTATTTCCTCAACGATTAAGAAACTGAGTTCTGTTTTCATAAGTGTATGATATTTGCCCCAAACATCTCCAGATATGAGACACAGGTATTGATACAACGCGGCCGCTAAAAGGTTAATTGCTCTTTTCGTCTGAGAAAGAAAACTGATTATTGAATAAATAACTGTGCTGTATGTGTGCGCGCGCGCGTGCAGACGTTACACCGCGTTTATTGCCCATTAAAACAGTTGTTTGTTGCCCGTGTCAATGTCATTAGCGTGACCCTTTTTTTCCCTTAACAAGGAAAGAAGAACAAAAATAATTAAGTGCTTCATAGCAACTAGGTATTTCTGGATTAGAGATAAAATCGTGAGTTCTAGTCAACGCAGCGTGCCAGGTACCGTGAGCCGCTTCGACGTTTTCATACAAAACAGTAAATTGATTTCTATTAACAGAACCCACCCGCTTTTGTAAACCTTACGCACAAAATAAGAGCTAAGTCTGGGGAGAAGACCTAATTGAATTTGCCAACCTGTGTATTGTCGCACGGAGGTTCTCTAAGTCTCTTTTTCACGTTGCGAGCTATGTTTGAAGGCAAGAGAGCAGATGTTTGTTTCGTTTCATGAAATTCGTTGAGGTTGAAGTTTTTGCGTGTGTGTATATACATTCTGTGTGTGTGTGTGTAGGGCAATATTCTTTTTTGGCTGAGATAACTGAAGAAATGATGCGAAGAGGTTCAGGGAGGAATGAGTTTGATAAAGCTATCTGGAGGTTTAGTTATGCACAGCACAGTAGCACGCAAGGAGGCTTGTGTAAAGCAAAGTTAAGAGAGCAGAGTAGGTTCATTTTGCAGGTTAATCTAGCCTATTCCGCTCCATTGCAGACCTGCAGAGTGAAGGTGATTGAATGGAAAACAAAAACAATAGAAAACAAAAACAACAGAAAACAAAAACAATAGAAAACAAAAGTAAGAAGTAGAAAATATGAGCGAAACTGACACAGAAAACTAAAGAAACAGAAAAAAAGTTTTAAAAGATGAAACAAATTAACACAATAAACGGAATAAAGCAATATTGCTCAACATCCTTTCTGTTGTTCTTCTCCATGTCTCTTTTGGTCTACCCTTACTTCTGTTCCCCTGTGGTGTAACAGAAAGGTGTAATAGAAAGACTAATCGGTATGGAAAATATTTGTTAAATTAACACAATAAATGGAATAAAGCAATAGAAAAAGTAATCAGTTTTTAAAAAATATGAACCAAATTAACACAATAGATGAAATTTTGAAAAATATAAAAAGTAATCAGTTAAAAAAATGATCCAAATTAACACAGTAAAAGGCATAAAACAATAGAAAAAATAATCAGTAGGGAAATAGTAGTCAGATTAGCACAATAAATGGCACAAAATAATAGAAAGACTAATCGGTATGGAAAATATTAGTTACATTAACACAATAAATGACATAAAACAATATAAAATAAAATCTGTAATCAATATTAGTCAAATTAACACAGAAAATAGCATAAAATAATAGAAAAAGTAATCAGCAGGGAAAATATTAGTTAAATTAGCACAGTTCTTCTTCAGTCTTCCGGGGACTGCGAGTTGGATGCTCTTTTCAGCCGAACCTGAGAGGATTATGGTGGCTACTTCTTCAGTCTCTGTGTGGAGTTAGAAGAAGGGAGGGGGGGGGGGAATGCAATGTTTCTTTACAAGACTCCACCACAGAAGGGGGGGGGGAATGCAATGTTTCTTTACAAGACTCCACCACAGAAGGGAGGGGGGAATGCAATGTTTCTTTACAAGACTCCACCACCTTAGAGACTATGGCGATCCTTGTCCCGTTAGCCAGGCTAGGCCCGTTACTGGTGGGGGGGGGGCGGCTACTAACAGAAAGGTAGGACATGGGTTGGTCAGACTTGGCTCTTCAGTGCTAACACTGGCATGTCGGTTATGGGTTGTTGCTGCCAAACCAGACAGCGTGTGTCCGGTTTAAAAAAAAAAGGTAAAGATAGCAAATGCCGTAGGGGATGAAGCATTAGAGACCTCATTATGCTGGGCAATCAGTGTATGAGGTAGTATGGCCAGTTCCTTTCCTCACTGCCCGTCTTTCCAAGATTTTCTCAGGTACCCATTTTACGAGGCTGGATCGACCTCGGGGCCGTATTGGTTGGAAAACATCCCGCTCAGCTAGGGATTCGAACCCTCGACCATTCGGTTGCTATACGAGTGCTCTAACCACTACGCTAGCCGGTCCTTGTGTCCGGTTAGCACAATAAATCGAAAAAGAAGCAACGGATGAGCTAGATTGTGTCTTTAATATTCAACTTTCACCACAAATAACGAGACATGTTTAACTTCTTCCTGTCTTGAACTTTCCTCCTATATTGTTTTAAGTCAGTCATTTGCATGTCTCTTGCGGAACTTTGCCTCCCTAACAGCTCTGTTATAGGGCTCTTGGTTGGAAACAAGATGGCCTGTCGCTGATGCGTCCATTCGCAATTCATCAACGATATCTTGCAGCCATCTTCGTCTCGGTCTTCTTCTCTTTCTTTTTCCCATTATGTACCATTCCAAGAGGGTCTTCTCCAAATTATCATGACGTTTAATATGTCCAAAATATTACAGTTTTTCTATGTTTAATCCTCTTTACTAGCCAATCTCTTCAATATTAAGTTCTTGTAGTATGGATATGGGGCATCGGCTAGCATAGTGGTTAGAGCACTCGTCTAGCAACCAAATGGTCGAGGGTTCCCCACATGAGCGAGATTTTTTCCGACCAATACGGCCCCGAGGTCGACCCAGCCTCGTAAAATGCATGTTTTTAATTTACCATGGGGCTGTCTTTACCTTACCTTTACCTAGTATGGATATATTTATTCGTTTTTTGTGTCCACGATATTTGAAGAACTCTTTGCTCGTTAATGAACAGAGTTGTTCCTACCTTTTTGCTAGTTTATAACATTGTTTTATGCTCCCTTGACGCTCTTCTATGTTCCCTCTCCACCTCGTAGCTTTATGTAAAGTTTTGCCAACTTCACTCTTTTTCACAATAATTATTTTCTGTCTAGTTTTAATGGCTTTGTTAATTGCTTACTATTTTCCCTGTTCAAAGTGTTCTATCTTTGCGTGACAACAACTGGTTCAGTTTATTGAACAGATTCAGATAGAAGTTTCATCTGAAGGAATTTGCTCAGGAAGCCATGTTGTAATATTGAGCACAGAAATAGTGATCGTTTGTTTGCCAAGTTAATAAAAAAACAAACAAAACATTTATATCCTCCGCTTCACGTGCTTGCCCTGCTTCTGTGTATCATCTTTCCTGGTCTTCCAAGATCATCATGTGCTCTCTTTCCTGGTCTTCCAAGATCATCATGTGCTCTCTTTCCTGGTCTTCCAAGATCATCATGTGCTCTCTTTCCTGGTCTTCCAAGATCATCATGTGCTCTCTTTCCTGGTCTTCCAAGATCATCATGTGCTCTCTTTCCTGGTCTTCCAAGATCATCATGTGCTCTCTTTCCTGGTCTTCCAAGATCATCATGTGCTCTCTTTCCTGGTCTTCCAAGATCATCATGTGCTCTCATTCCCCTGTATTCTTTTGTTTCCTTCACAAATAGGAGACACATTGTATATTGTGCTTGTAATTTCGATCGATCGATCGATCCATCCATCCATCCATCCATCCATCCATCCATCCATCCATCCATCCATCCATCCATCCATCCGTCCATCAATCTATCTATCTATCTATCTATCTATCTATCTATCTATCTATCTATCTATCTATCTATCTATCTATCTATCTATCTGTCTGTCTGTGTTGGTTATTGTTCAATGAAAACAGGAAGATAGATAGATAGATAGATAGATAGATAGATAGATAGATAGATAGATAGATAGATAGATAGATAGATAGATAGATAGATACCAACTGAACTGTTTACACTTTATGGGGAAAAGAACCCCCAAAATTTCAAATTCGACAACATAAAAGGAAAGCACTATTAACCGTTTGACATAACCTGTTTATGGGTCTTCCTATTTTTCCCCCGATGTGTCCGCGCAGTGCGCGGTCACTCTGTCTTCGCCTTGTCAAAGCAGGATTACTTTGCCAGTAAATCCAACAGGGCTCTAGGGGGCGCCTAGCTGATGAAGCAGGGGAGATAAACAGGAAGTATTTAGGGCTATCTGACTCAAAAGGAAAAAGACTGATATAGTTTGTAGCTTGTGTAATCATGTATTTTTCTGTCACACAAGAGTTGACTGAGATTTGAGACCTCCGAAATCATTGATGTATAAACTAGCTTGTGTTTGAACAAAATACAGAGAAAAAAAAGACGTACAGAACCAGCCGTATATGATTTGCTATAAAACCTGCTATAAAACGGGTCTTCTTCTTCTTCTCATAATCTGTCTTTTTATGTCATAAGCGTCGCATGGAGTACCAGGCATCGGTCAAGAGCAAGGTGAGAGACCTGGGTAGCGGTCATGTTATGTTCCACCCGATCTATCGACATTTTCCTTGCATGTCCTCGCACCCTATGTCCACATATTTTCCATGTGTATGCACATACAGCTGGTTGTTCTGGATTCATGCATATCAAATGCCCAAACCACTTCAGTCTCGGATTTTCGATGTAGTCCTTGATATGTGCTGATCCAACCTTATGCCAGATTATTCCATTTCGCAGATGATCCTTTCTTGTCTTATTTACCATTTTTCTTAAGCATTTAATCTTGCATGTTGTTATCTTTTCAGTCATAGTATTTTATATCTTTCTGTCAAGGTATTTGGTATTTTTTCTCATGGTATTTGGTGAGTGTCCATTTTTGACATTGATAAGACAGAATCTGGTTGAGTAGTGTTTAAAAGAGTTTTTTTTTCTTGTATGTGCGTGTGTGTTCATCGAGATTTCTGGATGTTTCAGGATTGATGCAGGTTGATAGGTAACATTGTCCGCTTTATGAATTCTGTATTCGATTTTTCTGTTTATTTTTGTCCATGGTGTTATGTGCTTCATAGATATTTAAATTCAGTAACCATAAAGCAGATCAGAGAAGCGAATAGAAGGAGCAGAAAAGTTTTATAGAAATAAAATAAGACGTCTAAAACTTTCTAACTAAAACTCCGGGTGCTATCAGAGGAAGAATATTTGTCTCAATAGTTGATAACAACCCCATGCTCATCGGTCACTAACAATATAAAAACTGTTTAGACATAAAATACCTGTCTATACACAAACGATAAAGACAATATTTTCTCATGTACACAAGTTGTAGTGTTTCCACTTGGCTACATCTCGATGTTAGAGGATTAAAAAAAAAGAGTAAAATCTCCCATTAAGGCATATTAGGGATGCGGTGTTATGCCCGTATTTCCAAGACCTTCGGCACATGAAAGTCTGATGTGGTCATTATCACGCCTGGCCCGCATTTCCCTTCCCAGATTTCTCTGGTACCCGTTTTTAGAGGATGAATGAACCCCTGGGGCCTTTTTTTGGTGTGGTGGTACCAGAAAAAAGCTCCACTGCTGGGATTCGAACCTGGAATCATCGGATTAGTAGACCGAGCGACTAACCACTCAGCCAGCCAGGCCACCACATCTCACTGTCAGGGTACGATCAGGTGCAAGAGATTAAGTATCTCACCCCCTGCCTTGAGCCAGTCGCCGCCTCCAGCTCCAGGATACCTTGTTATGTAGAAGAAAAAAGTGGCCGCAGCGAAAGACACGAACTTACGCAACCAGTCTGTCAAGTACTGGCTATCACACGTTGCACAGTGAGGGTGCTGCATTTAAACTATAACGACTTACTCCTTTTCCACACATTTTTAACTCGAATCTGACCTCCGGGAAAAAAGTGTGTTAAGAACACACTTATCTTAATGCAGTCTTTGTGAAACAGGGAACATTACATCTGATTGCTTAAAAAAAAACTCTGACCTACTCCTGTAGCCCAGAAACCTGTAGCAACCAACACTGTTTGTTATTATTATAAAATATAATGTCACCCTCTTATAAGGCAGAATTTTTAGAGAAAAGAACTTTCTGTAAAAGAAAGAGGGAACATAGAACTGAGAAATCTGCTAATCTCTCTCTCTCTCTGAACCTTAAGTGCCCCGGGCACATGAGGCTTCCGCAAGGGTTTTCCACAAATGCCTGTCCTTTGCCTTTTTTTCTGCTCTTGCCCAAGTGAGCCTTTTATTGCTCAACATCCTCTCTGTTGTTCTTCTCCATGTCTGTTTTGGTCTACCTTTACTTCTGTTCCCCTGTGGTGTCCATCTTAGTGCTATTTTTAGTAGTGAGTAAATCTGTTAATATCATCTTGTTTATTATAGGAGTGTCAGATAACTCAGACAAATGCTATGCAAGCTAAGAAAACCCACTCGCCTGTGGGAAAAATGACAAACACAAATACCCCTCCTAGGATAGAAGGCCCTCCCCCCCTCCTAGGATAGAAGGCCCTCCTAGGATAGAAGGCCCTCCCCCCCTCCTAGGATAGAAGGCCCTCCCCCCTCCTAGGACAGAAGGCCCTCCCCCCTCCTAGGATAGAAGGCCCTCCCCCCTCCTAGGATAGAAGGCCCTCCCCCCTCCTAGGACAGAAGGCCCTCCCCCCTCCTAGGATAGAAGGCCCTCCCCCCTCCTAGGACAGAAGGCCCTCCCCCCTCCTAGAATAGAAGGCCCTCCCCCCTCCTAGGATAGAAGGCCCTCCCCCCCTCCTAGGACAGAAGGCCCTCCCCCCTCCTAGGATAGAAGGCCCTCCAGCTTTTGACATTGCACACCCGTCAATAGGTGGAGCTGAGATCTTGGCCTGGGGCAGCGCTGGGCTGTTCGGATGGTGGATGGATGGGGACACAGATATCGCCTGCGGAGATGGGGAAAGTCTGATGGAAACTGATGAGTCCAAGACGTGACAAGCCTATGGGTCTCTACAACAATGGCTATCAGAATGAGGCAAACAAAGCAGCCAGCAGACTATAGGTGGCGGGGAATGGACATCTTTGAAGCACCATCAGATCCCTCATCCCAAAGTCGGAGTGTCTCTGTGACTCTGTCTCAAAGCCGTCGGGCGGGCCGATGTTGCACTCGGGGCCTGATCTCAGCTTCTAATTGGAAAGGCCTCCTAGTATGAAAAAAAAAGACTTAGGACAATATGAAAATGTCAGAACCCAAAAGAAAATAATTCGAGCCCGGACTTCTCCTCGTAAATGGTCCGCACCAGGTAGTTCGCCCTTCCGGCTACCCTGAGCGAAAAATCAGCTACCGGGGGCACACTAAACATTCTTCAAATCAACATTTCTGGACTTAGGCCAAAGGCCCCAGAATTAAGCAGACAGCTGAAAAAGAGTCAACATCCATATTGCGATCATACAAGAAACCCTTCTATATGGGAAAGATCACTCAGTGCCTGGATACACTATGTACAAATGTGAATGTGGTAAATGCAGGGGTATTGCCACATTCTTGAGAAATGACATCCAAGGAGAAGTTAAAAACAGAAAGTGCAATGAGAATGATATCCAAGAGACAGTATTATAGCATGATAGACTGCGGTACACTCTGTATAATGTTTATTGACCCCCAAATTCTAAAAGTCAAATCAACATTTTCACATCAGCACAGACATGCTGAAAACTATCATTGCAGGAGATTTTAATGCACATCTACCATTACTAGGATACAAAGACCGAAACCCTATTGGAAATAACACTGAAGAGCTATGCAACACCAGCAACATGATAATATTGCAAGACTTCACCTCCCCACCAACACTTCTCTACAGAGCCACTGGATGCACATACAGACCTGACCTCACCATTATCTCAGCAGACATCCACAATGATTTACTCTCAGAGTGCTTCATAGGAAGCGACAGCCGCCCCATTCTTCTACAAATTTCTCACACACGAAACCACAGACCACACAAACCCCATCGCTGGAATTATAGAAAAGCAGATTGGAAAAATTCAGAACACAAACAGATGAAAACCTAGCAAAATTAAATGACAAAACAAACACTGACACACTCTACACCAACATAATCCAAGCCATACTTGGAGTAGCCTACAAAACAATCCCCTGAGGATGGTTAAAGAAATATAGCCCCTTCTGGACAAAATCTCTGGAAGACTTAGTCAACCAAAAAAAAAAAAAGAGCAGCCAGGAAGAATGCATAGAAAAACCCTACTCCAGAAAATAGAATAGAGTATAATAAACTAACAGCTAAGGTAAGACTCGAAACTAAAAAAGCAAAGAAAGAGAAGTTTTTAAGAACATGCAGCTATCTCAACCTCATAACTGAAGGAAAGAATGCCTGGAAACTCTTAGATAACATGTCAGGAAAAAACTAACTAACTAACCCTAAACCAATGCGAATCTCTGGTCGAGTCCTCTCAAGTGACTCAGACAAAGCCAGTACTTTTAACAAATTCTCCGCTGCCACCAACAAATCCTCCAACAGGAAAGTACTTGACAAGGCGCTGGGAAAGTTCTGAGAAGTAACGAGAGATCTAGCTTGGCAAACATTTCACATTTTTAGGAAAACTTTACCATCCATGACTCCAGAGTGTTATGAGTAAGCTACAGCTAAGAAAAGCACCAGGACCAGACAAAATATCAAATGAAATGATCCTTCATCTGGGCCCTGTCGGTAAGTCCACACTCCTTAACTTCATTAACAAGACCTGGCAAAGTGCAGTACTACCAAAATCTTGGAAGTCAGCCATAGTTAGATCTATCCTGAAAAAAAGGAAAGCCAGAAGATGACCTAAAAAGCTTTAGACCAATCTCACTGACTTCCAACATTGAAAGCTAGCAGAACGAATGCTTAACAATAGGCTGTACTGGTGGTTGGAATCCTCGGGGTACCTCATTAACTTCCAGGCAGGCTTCCGCAAAGAATCAAGAACCAAAGACCAGCTGTTTCTCCTCACTCAAAGTGTGAAAGACAGTTTTTTACACAAGAGAAACTAGCTGCCATTGTAGACTTCCAGTAGGCATATGAGCAGGATCTGGTGAAAAGGTTTGCTATTAAAGATGCAAAACATGGGCATACATGGAAAAATGTATCAACGGTTTAAAAACTACCTGAGCAACAGGACCATACAAACTCAGGTCAATAACAGACTGTCAAACAAATGCACCCTGGAGGAAGGTCTGCCACAAGGTTCAGCTCTTGTTCCTAATCTTTATAAATGACCTTCCCGACCTGTTGAACACCCACAAAGCCATGTTTGCCGATGACCTTGTCATATGGACTAGTGGAACAGATCTGCAGCTGGCTTCTGAGAGACTTAATAGAGCCCTCCTCACCATATCAGCCTATTGCAACTTCTGGAAGTTGAAGATCAGTTCAATGTTAGTGAAACTACGTATACAATCTTCACTCTTAGCAACAAACTAGCAAAGACTGAACTGAAAATAACTCTTGATGGTGCTCAAATCATGAAAGAAAAAAAATCCAACATACCTTGGTGTGAAACTAGGCAGAAAATTAAATTTTAAAGAGTTCATGGATGGACTAGCAGAAAAAACATCCAAAAGACAAAATTTACTTAAGCGGCTTGCAGGTACATCCTGGGGAACTGACAAAGCAACACTCAGACAACTGTATACAGAATATATTAGATCTATAATAGATTACAACCTTCCCCTACACTCAGACAACTGTACACAGGATATGTTAGATCTATAATATATTGCAACCTCCCCCTACAGGTCACATCATCCTGGGGAGCTGGCAAAGCAACACTCAGACAACTGTACACAGGATATGTTAGATCTATAATAGATTATAACCTCCCCCTACAGGTCACAGCATCAAAGAGCTCTCTTACACATGTAGACAGAATCCAGAACCAAGCCGTTCATTTCATTTGTGGGGCAATGAGACCAACACCCACAGCAGCATGTGAAATTGAATCAAATATAGAACCATACGACTGGGAAAAATTCAACCACTGAGGCAGTAGAAAGATATAAACGCATGCCCCCATATCATCCTAACAGAATAGTGATTGATAAATGGAAGCATAATAATAGACCGAAACTGAAAACTCCAGTGCACATAGCAGAACAGTTAAACACAAGACACAAACTCCCTGAAGACAGAGAAGAACTTACAAAAGTACCAGACATCCCACCAGACACAAACTACACACTTCCTCAAACTAACACCAGACTCAAGAACAAATTAGTGAACAAATCATCAGATCCCAACACCCTAAAACTATATGCACTGGAGACCATAGAATCCGACACCAATGGGTCAGCATTCAAGGAAACAGACAGTTTAGGATATTGGGTACTCATAATGTTTTCAAACAAGACAGCAAGGCACATTTCTGCTCCTTGTGGATCTCGCTGCTCTAATTATGATGCAGAGATGCAGGCAATATTAGCAGTCCTGGCAGCCACTGTCACCAAATACAAAAACAGTGCCTCTCACCCAAAAAAAAAAACCTTGTTATTTTCTCAGACTCCCAGTCTGCTCTCCAGGCCCTTGAAAAGTGGATACCATCAGCTGATCACATTACAACTGACAATAAACCAACTCGCCTCCTATGACATCAAGACCACCTTACAGTGGATACCAGGCCATCAGAGGAAATGAACTTGCTGACAGACTGGCAAAGAGTGGTGCCACCATGTCACAGCCCCACATCTCCACCAACAAGAAAACAGCTATAACATATTATATACAATAACTGCAAGCAGCAATGGATGGACAGCTGGGCCAGTAATCCAACTGGAAGATCCCTATATACACACCTGCCAAAGCCTAACCCTGGAGACCACATCAACAGCTTATGTTGTAGAGACCAATGCACAATTCTCAGGTTGAGAACAGGACATATCACCTTTAGTAAGCACTTACACAGAGTGACCGCTGACCACACACCATACTGCATGCACTGCAACAGACAAGAAGAAGAAACTGTTAAACGTCATCTGCTGGCCTGCAGTGCATTGAAGGACCTTCGGAAGAACCTGATACCATCAATTCCTCAATCACGGACATTCTGTATGGAGATGTAGAACAGATGAAGAGGACCTGTACGTTTCATTATCTGACACAAGGGAAAAAAAGTAAAAACTCATAAACTCGGGGATCGGAAAGGTAAAAGTAAAGTAACTTGAATCTGAAATATCAAGTTTAGCGCAGGACACGTGAGATTATTTGAAAACAAATTGCATGAATCTAATTAGAAAATACAGTCCTTGGTGTTAAATAATAAAGAGCGTTACTGTATTTCGACAAATTGTGTTAAAGAGCGTTAAATGTCTTTCGACAAATTGTGTTAAACAGAGTTAACTGTCTTTCGACAAACTGTGTTACAGAGCGCTAATTGTATTTCGACAAACTGTGTTAAAGAGCGCTAACTGTATTTCGACAAACTGTGTTAAAGAGCGCTAATTGTATTTCGACAAACTGTGTTAAAAAGCGCTAACTGTATTTCGACAAACTGTGTTAAAGAGCGCTAACTGTATTTCGACAAACTGTGGATGTTTAATATCCAAAGTGGGGGGGGGGGGGGGGGGGGGGAAGGCTGCAATGTCATTTCTATCTTCTCTGAAAGAAGTCTCATAAGGCTCCACCACACACCCCAACCCCCCCCCCCAATCTATTTACATCTATTTATACCCCTTTATAACGCTGATATAATTCTGTATATAAGAGATCGTGATCTGGTTCTGTTCCTGGCCTGTAGTTGGCATTTTAAAGTGTTCTCGTGCTGTTTATGTATTTATTGTGACTTGTATTGCAATGAATGTTTCGATGGAGTGAAAGATGAATGACGAAATTCAAAATTTCAGACGGATCTGTCTGCCCAATTATTATTTCTTAGGAAGTAAAGTTCGCCCGTTCTCTATATGAGCTCCTGTATGGTATATGCTGGCAGTCAAAGATGCAAGCGTATGAATACATTTTTTCTCTCTGTTTATATGAGACAAAGTAGGGCATGTCTTTCTAATTATCAGCACCAAAATAAAAGGATCATTAATAAACTATTATGTTTTGGTGTAATCGATCAATTCTAGGCATTTCGTTATTCTGTTTATTATTATTTCTTTTTTCGCATTTTGTTAGTAATCTATTTCCTAAAATCTTTTCTTTCAGTGTTGTCTCTTCTTACTTAGTGACGATTCGCTTTACTGCTTTTTTTGTTAATCTAAAATTGGTTAAGCTTTTGAGATATTATCTCAGGAAGATATTCTCCAATGGCTTTTCCTTTTCCCTCTCTGTGCTCTCTTAATCTTCCCAAATGACACTTACTCTTCATTGCTCTCTCATTGATGAGTTTCTCTGAGTAGCTGGTTTTGTAAGAGCTGTCATCCTTTATTGTTTGATATCAGCTGGGGGTGCACCAGTCAGAAAGATGAAGAAAGTGAATACCTGGGTCTGTAATCAGACTGGGAAGAAGGCGACCAGATACCACCGCCTTCTCCTTACATGTGCTAACAGGCACAAGTGAATGTGGGTTAATACCACGTTCCTTATAGGCAAGAGTTGTATGAGATAGAGCTGGTTTTGCCTTGGTATCAAAGTGATGTTTACAGTCCAAAACAGCTGAAATATTTTGAAACCTTTACGAGGGCCCCTCACACCCCATCATAGTCATTTATATCTTTTCAGATTGGCCTCCTAGTGGAGTTTTTGTAAAGTGGGGCAAACTCTCTCTCTCCCTCCCCCACTCCCCGTCTCCCCCCCCCCCCACCACTCACCTTCCCCCTACAGATTAACCATTCTGTTTTCACCCATAAAGGGCCCCTCTTAAAACAGGAGAAACCATCCAAGCCCTGGAGCGATATACCTGCTGGAACCCCACCCCCCCCCCCCCACCTCCCCAACCAAATGGGCCTGCTCTCCTTCTACACTCATTTATCTTTCCCATCTCATACTCTTTATATTCCCTTCACAACATGACCTTTTCAGACAGCCTCAGCTCCGTAGCTTAATGTGTAAAGTGTATTTTATGGAACTTTTTTTATCCTTTGTTCCTGTTGATATCTAAAACGTTGTTTTTTATTGGTCCTTTTCTGTTTTCCTCTTCAAATTTTGTTATTACAGGATTTCTCGTTCAGCAAATTATGGATTTTTATCTGACTGTTGTGTCATAAAATGCAAGGAATTGGGTTTCTGTTGATTCAGTTTGTAATGTAACAAAACAACATTCACTGCGGCCATGATTATGTACTGTCATCATTATCATCAGGTGCCGTGCCTACTGGCGTTGGCTATTATGCTTCTCCAGAGTACACAATCTTTCATGCAGGCCATCAGCTCAGTTGATCTCTCACACCATCCCGCCAGACTGACCAGTATCATTTCTCTTGGTCTTCCTCTTTATCTTCTTCCTTCTATTTTTCCTGTTGTTATAATATTTTCAATGCCCCCTCTTCTCATTACATGTCCTATGAAAGTACATTGTCTCTCTCTTATTTTTTTGACAAGATTTTTTGTTTCTCCAACTCTTCTCATACATTCTTCATTAGTTATTTTTGCTGTCCAGGGGATTCGCAACATTCTTCTAATAAACTACATTTCTGCTGCTTCCAACGATTTTTGTGCAGACCTGCTTTTTGTCCATGATTCACGTCCATATAACAAGATAGGTTCAATATAGCATTTTAGGACTCGTTTTCTAATATTCAGGATGTGTTGGATAAAATGTTTCTCATTCTCTGAAATGCAGTCTTTGCTTGGCCTATTCTGTTCCTAATTTTTGTTCTGCATTTCCCATCTGAAGTTATTACTGCTCCAAGGTATTTGAATTTCTGCACCTGCTTTAGAATAGTTCCGTTTAATTTTATACTGCATATTTCTTAGATATAACCACAGTTATATGTTCAAAGTAAGGCCTTTCTGTTCACTTTCTTTGGCGACTTTATCCAAGAGATTTTGCAGGTCTTGTTGGTTCTCAGCCATCAGTACTGTGTCGTCAGCATACCGAAGGTTGTTAATATTGTACCCTCCAATTTTTATGCCTGGTTCTGTGATGATCGTTCTTAGAATATTCTCGCTGTACAGAGAAAAAAGGTCTGGAGGTATTACACATCCTTGTCGCACCCCTTGTTTTATAGGTTGATGTTTTCCAGTTTTATTTTCAGTTCGAATCGCTGCTTCTTGGTTCCAGTATAGATGTTTTACAATCTTCAGGTCTTTGCCGTCTATATTGATGTCTTCAGGCATTTTAATAATTTCATTATGTTTCACCTTGTCGAATGCCTTGGTGTAATCAATGAAGCATAAGTAGAGATCTTTCTGTACTTCTAAAGCTCTTTCTGTTAGTGTTCGTAAAGCATAAATGGCATTGTGTGTTCCCTTCCTTCAACAAATCCAAACTCTTCATCTGCTATTTCCATTTTTATCTTTGTCCTTGTTCTTCTCATAATGATTCTCAGAAGTAGCTTCGTTATGTGACATGAGAGGCTGATAGTCCGGTGGTCATCATATTCATTTGCACATGGTTTCTTTAGCAGTGCTATAAACGTGGATTTAAGCAAGTCACTGGGCATATAACCACTGTTGTAAATGTCATTCAGTAACTTGGTTAGTATTTTTAATCCTATCTCCTCTAGCCCCTCTATTTCTTCTATTGTTATATTATCAGGCCCAGTTGCTTTTCCTTTCTTCATATGTGCTGTACTTCCTACCATATAAGAAGCACTTTTCTCAGCAGCTGAAAAAAAATGCAACAAAATCAGCCTGCGTCCTATACCCCGATGGTCATGTTTGGGTAGACCTTGAGGGAGAAGTTACCGGTACTAGACTAGTATTAGTTTAGCAATGTAGTCTCCTATTGACCCCAGAGTGCAGTCTGTATGATTATAAATGATTAAATTATGATTGTAACCCAGAATAATATTAAAATATAAACGCTGATAGCCCAGCAGCACAATATATATATACACACACATATATATCCTTTCTTTGTTTCCAAATCGAATTGTCACATTGGACTTATCTATCTATCTATCTATCTATCTTCTGTCTGTCTGTCTGTCTGTGAACCTTTGAATCCGCACGCACATGGGGCTTCCGCAGAGGTTCTCCACAAGCACCTGTCCCTTGCCATTTTTTGTACCGCTCTTGCCCAAGTGAGCCCTCTATTGCTTACCATCCTTGCTTGTGTTCTTCTCCGTGTCTCTTTTGGTCTATCCTTACTCCTGTTTCCTGAGAAAACAGGAAGGAATTACTATTTATACTAAAACCCTATGTAAAATCTTTAGGATTGCTGCGGTAAATTGAAGTTCGTGGTATATGTGGGGTTTTTAATTTGATTTGAAAACATTATCTACCCAACTACAGGCGCGTCTTATACAGCGGTGCGTCTTGTACAGCGGTGCGTCTTATACGCCGAATTTCTTATATGACGGGAAACAGGATAATCACTTCCTGGGTGTTGACATTTTTGTAGATTTGTATACACTGGACGAATGAAACAGTATAGTTTTGCAATCCATATCTTGTGGCACATGATGATAATTAAACGTTTCCCAAAAACTTCCTCTTTCGCCTTCCTCGAAGCGAAGCACTGACTCAAAGCATCCATTTATTCTGCCTTGGAACTCATTACATTCACAACACTCATACATGTCAGTCTCTTTCTGACCCTCAGCGTCAACGCCAGCTTTAAGGATGTAACTAAGCTTGGATACGATAGAGATCTGTCTGATCTGTTTGCATTACTGCACCAAGTCTTTTATCTATCTATCTATCTATCTATCTATCTATCTATCTATCTATCTATCTATCTATCTATCTATCTATCTATCTATCTATCTATCTATCTATCTATCTATCTGTCTGTCTGTCTGTCTGTCTGTCTGTCTGTCTGTGCGTAAACTCACATAAACACATAGTTTCCACATAGTGTACAGTTTGGTGTTTGGACATATATTTAGTCTGCCTGATATAATTTCACTATTACGGCCTGATTTACAAAATATCCCTATTCTGGCTTTGCTTGACAAAATGTCTGCCAGCTACAAACCAGCTGTGTGCCAGCAATAAACCAGTTGTGTGCCAGTTATAAACCAGCTGTGTACCAGCTATAAACCAGCTGTATGCCAGCTATAAACCAGCTGTATGCCAGCTATAAACCAGCTGTATGCCAGCTATAAACCAGCTGTATGCCAGCTATAAACCAGCTGTGTGCCAGTTGCTTTTCCTGTCACTCACTTGTACAAGTTTACGCTCTGAAACTAAAAATAACTGAGCCCACCCCCTGATAACTCTTTAAGACACTCCAGTTCTCTTTCCACCTGGTCTGGCTGTGTAATATATTTGTGAATCGAGTTTCTGAGAATTTTTTGTTGTTGTTGAAATCTAAGCCCTTAAAGACCCCAATCTAGTGGAGATGCTCCCCAAAAACAAAAGTGTCAAGACAAGAAGAACTGAGGTTCTTTGCTATGACTGAAGAGATTGATGCTGGACGTTGATAACTTGGCGTGTAGCCAATTCTGCTTGCGTGAATGCTGGCCAGGAGAGAGAAGGCGAAGCAAAATGGGATATTTTTGGTGGGTTTTTTTTTTCTTGTTGTAAATTCTCGGTTTCTTTGCTAAAACCAAAAGGGCAAAGAAAACTTCAGAATCTAAACGAGCTGTGAACGGGTTGGTAGAACGTAATTCATATACAATATATATATATATATATATATATATATATATATATATATATATATATAACGTAATGCAGAAGTGCTATATATATATATATATATATATATATATATATATAAAATGGACAGATAGGGTATAGCACAGTGCGGAACATAATATATATCTGAGATAACGAATAGTGAAAGTAATATGAAAGAGAGAGGGATCGAGAGAGAGAGAGAGGGGGAGGGAGAGTATATTTTATCCAAGACTCATAAACGCGTAACTTTATAACTCTTGACGTCATTTTAAAAAAATCTGTTGTCTCCGACATCATCATCATCATCATCACCAAAGTTCTTTATACAACCGTCTTCCTTCTAGTATCATACTTTCTCATAGAACAAGTTCTGGTTGTCTCAAAATCTCGGTAGAATCACAGAATAATGCCCGAAATGACACTAGAACCTGTAAGAGATCTTTGAGGAGATTTAGCATCAACTATCTTTTTTTTTTATTTATCAAAATAAAAATCTTACTGTGAAGAAAACTCAGTTGATGACAACTGACAAAACAAACAAGGCAGCTGAAATATATACCAATGTAGAAAAATTGGAAGAGGTGGAGAGTTTTGAATATCTTGGATCATTATTAACTAATAATAGAGATACAGTGAGGGAAATTAACACGAGGACATCTATTGCTCTTCAAAAAATAAAACAACTAAAGAAGCTGTGGAGAGGAACAGACAGAACTACAAAAATAAGATTTTTAAGGGCATGTGTCTTTCCCATCGCAGCATATGTCTGTGAGACCTGGACACTTAACAAAACAGCCGAGAAACACATAAATGCCTTTGAATGTAAATGCTACAGAAGAGTCCTTCAAACATCATGTACACGAAAAAGAACAAATATATCTTTACTATAAGAACTTAATATTGAAGAAGTTTGGCTAATAAAGAGGATTAAAGATAGAAAACTTTTATATTTTTTACACATTAAAAGTCATGATAATGTAGAGAAGACCGAATTGGAAGGGTGCATAATGGAAAGGAGAGGAAGACCAAGGCGAAGATGGCTGCAAGACATTGTTGATAATCTGCAAATAGTTGCATCAGTAGCAGGGAATCTTGCTTTAGAGAGGCCTATAGGAGATCTGTTAGGGAGGCAAAGTTCCGCAAGGGACATGCAGATGACTGACTGACTGACTGACTGATCTTTGTGGAAATTTTAGTATCAACTACGTAGAAATTTAGTGTTGACTATCTTTTTATAGATTTAGTATCAACTATCTTTGTAAAAATTTAGTATAGATTATCTTTCTGGAAATGTAGTATCGAGTATCTTTGTGGAGATTCAGTAGCGAGTGTCAGTAAATTTATATAAAAGTAGGACGTGGTGGAATTTTATCGAATGTCGTGTTTTAAGTATTGAGGCCAGTACGAACGTTTGATCTGCAGTTTGATCTGCAGTTTGATCTGCAGTTTGATCTGCAGTTTGTTCTGCAGTTTGTTCTGCAGTTTGATCTGCAATTTGATCTGCAGTTTGATCTGCAGTTTGATCTGCAGTTTGATCTACAGTTTGATCTACAGTTTGATCTACAATTTGATCTGCAGTTTGATCTACAATTTGATCTACAGTTTGATCTGCAGTTTGATTGACTCTGTATGAATTCAAATACAAATTTCTTCAAAGAACCAGTAATACTATTTTATATTAATATAACACTGATAGAATAACTTTTATTAAACATGTGACATTAAAAAAAGGTAAAATCCCCGTTTCAATGCCACTAAGGCATATTGGGGACACAATGTTAGACCCCTATTTCTAAGACCTTTGGCACAGGAAACTGTGATGTGGTCGGTACCGCGTCTGGCCACATTTACCTCCCCAGGTTTCTCTGGTACCCGTTTTAAGAGGGTGGGTGGACCCCGGGGTCATTTTTTTTTGGTCTGGTGGTACCTAGAGGTCCCCGCTATTGGAACTTAACGTTTGACACTGCATTTATTATTGTTTGTTTCTCATACACAATTTCGCCTTTTTTGGTGAAGTTTCAGAGAGTCAGTGGTTACTGGTTTTTCACATTACAAGTTTAACATTTCAGTTTCAGTACGATGAAGGTATATGTCCACCACTACTGACCAGCAACTGGCCGCTGTGTGGTATCTAAGAAACAGATAGATGCTGTAGTTCAGTGTAACAAAAAGACAGAATGAGGAAAGTGGGCAGAAACAAGAATGGTAGAAAGTAAGACTAAGACATATAAATGAAAGACTTGCAACATTCCAATATTTCGGCAAAAGGCTTTTTTTTCAAGGGTGACATACAAAAACACAGATGAAAAATAGATGAGAAATAAACACAGCTTTTTTTTTAATATCATGCTTGTAAGGGAGACGGGTACAAACTGTCGTATCATTGGATCATAACAGTCGTTCACTGTCAAAAAGATATGACCTGACAGTTTGTGGATGCATATGAGAAGGATCTTGCTGTGATTTGGTATCGCACAGTGCAATATGTGTGCTGATCTTGTTTTTGGTGTTTTGCAAGAAAAGTGTTTTCAGAGTATTTCATTTTCCTGCCAGTAATATATTACTGTAAAAAAATATTAAAAAAGAATAAAGGTGACCTCCATTGTATCATGGACGCATCTAGGAGTTATGCTGCTATTTTTAAAATCTCGTTTTCTCCTCCTCCTCCTTCTTCTTCTTCTTCTTCTTCTTTTCCTTCTTCTTCTTCTTTTCTTCTTCTTCTTCTTCTTCTTCTTCTTCTTCTTCTTCTTCTTCTCCTATACACAAAAATGTCCTGTGTCACTCATCAATCCTAGGACCTCCAACCACGTCAAAATACATTTTTGCTAACTTTTTTTTTAACATCGCCAGAAACAAATTTTCAAGGATCCACTAAACTGGACAGTCTATTTCGGCAGCTGAACTTTTATTTTTGGCCCAAAAGCACACAACAATAAACATGGCTCCCGCCCTTTTTGGAGTAGTTGGCAGTGCACAAATGCAGACTTCTAAATTCCTTCCAGATTCTGTCTGGGGCGCATTAAGTGTAGCCAACTGGGTTTCAGAGCACGCGAGCGTCTACCTGTTGTGCTTGCTCTTGAAAAGTAAGGTTGTTACGCCCTTCTTAACATCTTTGGCTGGGAGGTATGTTAAAGAGGTATTTGTATTAGAAGCTGTCAGCACTGTGTGAACTGTCCCGAATATTTCAATGAGTCATGTTTTTTTTTAGCAAAGATGCGCTATTTCTTTCTTTCTTTGCTTCTGTCATTTTTTTTCACATTTTCTTTATTTCTTATTCTTCTTGTTGTTCTTCTGTTTCAAGCGTTATTTCTGGATTATGATTATGATTATTTATATTACTTTGATTTATTTGATCTTTCTACTGTCCACTTCTTTTGATCTTCACAGAATGAGGCACTTTCTGACTGTCATGATGTACCTCTGTAATAATTTCTGTCATCTTTCTTTATTATATACTATTTTCTTTGTATAATTTTCAGTGAAATTTTGCTCTACTCTAAAGCACACAGACAGTAGTGAGTTCGAACTAAGTTTAATAAGATATAATTTATTCCACGCTTGCAAGAACTGTGTCATGGGATACTTCTACTGTGGAAATATGATTTTCTTTTATTTTCTTTCCAAACGGTTCTGTATGAAATGAGATTCATTTTATTGGTTCTGAAAACTTGCTCAAGTCGCACTTATCAACTCACTCTGGCGTATATATCTTGATTGCTGACCGTTGGAGAGAAAACAAGAAAGATAACCGATAAAAGCTCCATTCTTAACAATCCAGGGAACTTAAGCACGGCCCAAAACGGGATTATGATCGTTGAACGTCTTCCAACATTGAAAATGGATACACCATCGCTGAATGTGTTAAAAACATTCAAAACGTTAATACAAGTATGATCGTTGAAGGTGTTCCAACATTCAAAATTTTATCAAAGGTGAAGGACGGACTTCGCATTATTGGTTCTGAACGGTGGCAACCGCATCATAGCTCAAGCCTGTGTTGTGGTTTTTATCATTATTATTATTATTTTGTGTGTGTCGGTAATACACTCTGTGAAGGGCGAGAGTTAGAAGCATTTCTTCCAGCCAGGTAAACACACACACACACAAAGAAAGAAAAAAAAACATAAGCACGAGACAGATGAAAGATCAGGTACGCAGTTTCCTATGCTACTTTATCTCTCCCTATGATATGAACCTCGTGGCAACGGAAATACGATAATCACACCGAACATAAGATGACCTTCTATAGCTTGTTGTTGTTTTTGTTGTTGTCTCTGTTGTGAACAGAATGAAATCATCTAACATTCTGTCCGTCATCTCCCTCAACGCAAGTCTTTGAAAATTATTTAGCACTAGCATTACAAACATATAAAAACACTACACATAAACATTTGAAACTGCTACTTACAACCCTTTGTCCATAAATTCCACAGTATATGCAGATACGAGGGTGAAATTTTTAAAAGAAGTAACTTTATTTTTTTAAAAGCTTTTGAATATAATGTACAAATTTAACTGGAAAGGTCTTATCACTTTCCAACAGGGCCTCAATCACGCTAAGTAAAGAACCTCCATCGCTTCACTAATGCTTGAATTTCTTGAGGAAAAGAAATCTTCTGCCTGAACCTATAGCAAATTATGCACTGCCTCTTTAATCTTCCCGTCCCTTTTGAACTAGTTCCTGCTTAGTGCTTTCTTGAGGGGTCCAGACACATTATAATTACATGGTGCGGGGTCGGGTGAATATGCTGGATTGTAGAAGACACCCCAAAAGCAGATTCGTAATTTGTTGAGCTGTTGCACGTGTTGTTTGATGCCGCGCGTTATCATGCTGTAACAGCATATTATAACTGAGAAAACCCTAGCGCTTTGACCTGATTGCAGGTTTCAGGTAGTTCTCAAATAGATCACAGTATGCTTCGCTGTTGATAGCGGTTTCTCATTTCATGCTATGTTCCAGAACTGAGCCTATACAGTCCCACAAAAAATTTAGCATCAATTTTTGGGCAGACGGAGTTGTGCGAAACTTTTTGATTTCAGCGGGGAGGAATGCCACCATTCTTTGCTAGCTGGATTTGTCTCTAGCTGGAAGTATTGTACACAGTATTCATCTTCAGTGATAATACAACGTAGGGTGTCATCTCCTTCAGCATCAAAACCTCGTAAAAGAGTTTCACAGATATCATCACAACAGTCTTTCAGATCGAGGATGAGTTTCTTCATGACTATCTTCAGTTCTCCAGTCAACTCATCAATTGCTACCTGCGGCTTTTCAATATCATTCGTTCCATTTCAGCGTTAGCGTCAGGCCTTTTCGCAGTGTGAGGCCGGCCGGAGCTAGCTGCATCCGTCAGATTTGACACTTTACTTTTAAACTTCCTGTGCTATTCATATACCTGCTGAAGCTACACACATGTATCCCATACTGCCTCTGCTTTCTGCGATGAATGTCTACAGATTTCTCACCACTATCACCCAAGAAACGAAAAACTGGCAGCTGTTCTTCTCTCGTGTATGCTTTCAAATGATCAAGGGAGCGACCATTTGTGATCTGGTCTGCTGACGTCATATTTCCAAAATGGCATGCGTGCCTCAGCTCTGTACTGTAACTGTCTACTATTCGATTTAGTTTTTTTTAAAAACTCTTTCCGTGCCCCAGGAAGAAACGCGGACGTTCAGTTAGGTGCCAGAGTAAAAGAGCGGTTCTTGATATGTATAGGGAGTATAGTTGTAAAATTGAATGAAAACAGTATTTCCATGTACTTCCATGCACTAAATGTATGAAGATTTCATAACTACAGAGTTTTTTTTAGGAAAAAAGAAGTAATGTCATGTTTTTAGACAATGACTATGTCCAATTTACCATAGGAAAGGCCTAGAGGTACAATACGTACCATCTGAGATGCGTAGATCTACCTATTGACGTCCTATTGTGATTCAGTGTTGCATTATCGGTAGAATAATGTCTGAAATAACCTTCTAACTACTTATCCAGTCATCTAATATGTCTAGATCTACTTGGGATACATTCAAGAACAGTGGTCTGGTCACAGGCCATGTCCATACCCCTATTTACATCACCAAAAGTTGAAATTTCTCGATGTTTATCTTCGTTTTTCTTGCTCGACATCACTCGTAACTAAGCACTCTTTCGCCATTTTGAAAAGTGGCACGAACACGCGGACTAAAATGTGTACAATCTAAACCTTACACCGGTTTTTTAAATGAAACAAACCAAACGTCAAATTTTTGACGACTGGCATCCACGTGAGAACCCGAAAGCGTCAGATATTTGATCACAGGCACAGAAAAGAGCACAATTAAGGTTCCTTTTTTACTCTATAATTTAATATGAAAATCATGTCACATTCTCACATATTAATTATTAACCAGACAGAACCTACGAGCCTGGGCTCCTTTGGCGTCAGAAAAGCGATCAGGTTGTATCAAGCTGGAAATATTAGTATGTTGCAGCAACCTGGTATCAGCAGATGACGGGAACGTAATCTTTTCTGCACTCATCTAAACTAGTGATGTAATAGATCTAGTAGGAAGTAGGTCAAAGACAAAATATGAGCCCAAATTAGAGTCTTTCTAATGAATGTGGGCGAGAATATTCCAGTATATCTTCAACCTTTCCATGTTATTTCTCTTGTTTTCTTCGCTCTTTTCATGTTGTTTCCCTTGTTTTCGTTACGTTTTTCATATTGTTTCCTCTGTTTTCTTCACTTTTTTCATGTTGTCTCCCTTGTTTTCTTCGCCCTTTTCATGTTGTCTCCCTTGTTTTCTTCACCCTTGCCATATTGTCGCCTTTGTTTTCTTCACCTTTTGCATGTTGTCCTCCTTGTTTTCTTCACCTTGTCATGCTGTATCATTTGTTTTCTTCACTATTTTCATGTTGTCTCTCATGTTTTCTTCACCATTTTCATATTGTCTCCTTTGTTTTCTTCGTCCTTTTCATGTTGTCTCCCTTGTTTTCTTCAGCTGGGCCCTGGAGAGTGTGAAACCTGTTAACGAATTTAACAACAGCCATCTCTGTAACCGCACTTGCCGAACTATTAGCACCCGAATAATTCACCTCTTGATATCGTTTCAAGCGATGGGGGAATGACATTTCCTGGAATCTGTTGAAAACAATATAACCCAGAGTATACGGAAAACTCAGTGTCACAAGATACAGGGAATATCTGATCTTTTATTTACCTTGTACTTTCAGAAATGCTGTCGTTAAATGAGAAGTAAAAATTAAAACAGGAGAAAAATATTTGGAGCAGTGAAACAAGCTCGCTACAGATGAATATAAACAAAAGAAGCATTATTTCTGCGATAGAGGTTTTATTCAGAGACGAAAATATAAACTACAGTACAGAAATAATCTGACTGAATAAAAAAAAAACATTGCTTCAGATTTATGTAACATAAGACATGCACACTTCTTGCATACTTCTGATAAAAGACTGCGTCAACTGAGTTATATATAATTTATCTCCCCTTTGAGCTAGTCTTACTGCGTTGTATTTCGTTTATCTTTCTGAAAAGGATGGTTTATAGTCCAAATGTTTTCATTGTTTCGTTACTTTTCCCCCTTTTGCCTTGCTGTGTACAATTTTTCCTGCACTCATCTGCCAGATTTTCTTTACCTTGAGCAAGCTTTGGGAAAATAATCCTATCCGTTCTTGTAAAACATGCAAATATAAATAGAAGATCTTTAAGCAATGGTTCGTATTTCATGAGGTATTTACTGAGGTTCATTTTTCAAACCCCATCTTTTCTTTCTAGAATACTAAAGAATACTTTGCTAGCTGAAGAAGCTGTCTACAGATAATATCACCAAGGATGAAGAACTATTGTGTTTTTCCTATCAGTCAATCAATCATTACATGTCTCTTGCGGAACTCTGCCTCCCTAACAGCTCTCCCTGTAGGCCTCTCGGTTGTGAGCAAGATGCCCTGCTGCCGATGCATCCATGTGCAGATCGTCAACGATGTCTTGCAACCATCGTCGCCTTGGTCTTCCTCTCCTTCTTTTCCCCTTATGTACCCTTTCAAGACTGTCTTCTTTAAATTCTAATGACGTTTAATATTCCAAAATATTTAAGTTTTCTCTATTTAATCTTCTTTACTACCCAACCTCCTTCCATGCTAAGTTCTTATAGTATGGATATATTTGTTCTTTTTGTGTCCATGATATTTGAAGGACTCTTCTACAGTTTTTCCCGTAGGACCAATCACTTTCCCAAGATCTCACGAAACTCACAGTCTTGATATTGTCATGGCTCATTTCGAGATTTAGATGCAGACATAGAATGAAGATAACTTCCCTGGAGCTCTGGACACGTCCTCAGGTGCTCGGATCTTCCACTCTGGCGCGGGTCCACGAGTCCTCCTATCCCCTTTATGCTGGCACTCCGGACAAATCTACAGGTGCTCCGATCTTCCGCTCCGGACAAATCCACAGGTGCTCCGATCTTCCGCTCCGGACAAATCCACAGGTGCTCCGATCTTCCGCTCCGGACAAGTCCACCGGTGCTCCGATCTTCCGCTCCGGACAAGTCCACCGGTGCTTCGATTTCCTTCTTGGATGATCTCCACCAAGGAAAGTCCCAGCGCATTTGTGAAGCAGGCGTTTGAGGAAAGGATGTGCGGATAGTCGTTTTCCTTTCATTAAGTGTAAAGACACTGAACCTACCTGTATGATCCATACAGGGACGAAAGAGAGATAAATAAAGCGGTCCTACCACAAAGTAGTTGATATAAATGCAGAGTTGTGGGACAATCCGCCAGAAAGTTCAGAAAATGGCGCCTTCTTTTTCATATTAGTGCAAGATTAATTGTAACATCCAAGTCCTCGTCTAAATGAAAGAAATGACAAAACTGTCAGCCATAATAATAAGCTAGATATGAAGGATGGACTTGACCTTTTTAATTACTGCTACGAGATTCAGCACAGGTCTCGTCATTGCGGAGTCACCAGGTCACTTGTGGAATCTTATATCCTTCCCGTGCCGTTAAACGTCACATAGGGCTCACAAAGTAGTTCGCCAATTTTTCCTGTCTTCGGCGAGTCTTTCAACCTCATCAAAGGATTTTATGCCTGTTAATTTGGCCTCTCTTAACAATGTCCTCTTCAGAGTTTCACGCGGTCTGCCTCTTTTTCTTTGGCTTGCTGTGTTCCACTTGATAGCTTGTTTTGGGATTCTCTGATCATTTCTTCTCATCAAGTGACCAACATATGTCCATCTTCCTTTTCCTGATCACCCATGAGACTGGTTGTTTTTCAGTCATCTGTCTTATCTCTGCATTGTTCTTGAATTCATTCCACTTTATGCCGAGTATTTTCCTCAGGCATTTACTTGTGGAAACAGAAACAGATAACTCCAAACAGTACAAGAGTTCATGCCCTTGTCGGTGATCGGATAAACAACCACCGCCCATTACGCCCTGTGGCGTCTTGCTGGACAGCAACAAAGTATCCCCATCTCTCACTGTCTGCGGCCAGCTTATGTACTGCGCCATAGCTGTGTTGCATGCTACCCATTTCTGCTTCCACATTTATCCACCTTTGTCGGCCTCTCTTTCTTTTTCCCTTTTGGTGTCCATGGCAATGCTGTGTTTAGCGATGTTGCTGGTGTCTTTTGGTGTCCATGGCAATGCTGTGTTTAGCGATGTTGCTGGTGTCTTTTGGTGTCCATGGCAATGCTGTGTTTAGCGATGTTGCTGGTGTCTTTTGGTGCACGTGACCAAACAATTTTGGCGGTTTTTTCCCTGTTATTACATGCATATCTTCTAGTTCACACTGGGTAAGTAGGTCTCTATTATCTATTGTCTGATGACCAGTAAATATTTAAAATCTTTCGGAGGCAGGTTGTGTGGAATGAGGATAATTTGCCCATTTCCTTTCCAGTTTTTTATCATTCTACTCCATAGAGGAGTATGGATAACACACAGCTTTGGTACAGCTTTATTTTGGTTCTAGTACTGTACAGGGAGGACCTCCAGATGTTCCAAGATTGATAAAAGCGGTTTTTCGCTTTATGTATTCTACATTACAAGAATGGCTAGTCTGAAACCTAACTGCGTGTCCATGATGCGATCAGCTTCAGGTGGGAGAAGACAGTAACATCTTCGTTATGGTGTTGATCTGAGGTAGTTTCCCTGTGATGATCTATCTCACAAAATCTCGGCATCGGGGCGTTAGATTTGATGCAACCATAAATGTAAAAGTTAACGCGGCTTCTCCGATATGATGACAGTGAAGTGGAAGCGTTGTTTGGCTTCGTAGTTTGTGAAGAGTGTAAACAGTTGGTTAAATCCTCAAATAATGTTTTCAATATTGACAGTATAATTTGCTGTGACTGTCGTCAGTTCCTGTTCACTAAGGGCACAGTCGTGGTTCGGGTTTCCAGAAATTTTTAATGAAACTGAAAATAAGAAAAAAAACCCCAGCGAAACCCGTTGTATTAGAGACTCTGTTGTGAGATAAATTGTGAGAAACACTGTCTCAAAATATTTACAGAAGACCTGCGCTCAGATCAAATACAGGTGGCATTTCAAGATGGAGAAGGTCGAGGGAGCCGCGGAGGTGGGGGGGGGGGGGGGGGGGGGGGAATTGCTAAAGAAGGGCTGTAACTCGTAGCCTTAGACCGAACCACGAAGTGTAAGCCAGCCGCATCTTGAGGAAGTTCAGGTAGTTTAGTCCAAGATTTGAACTTTGGCGGCTGAATTCTCGGATTCATTTCCACGTCTAATTCTGAAAGACACTCGACACTTGTGTGTGAATAAGCCGTCTTCAGTTCTTGACACTTGTATATGGTGCGTTGTGTGTGTGTGTGAATAAGCAGTGCTTTAGTTCTTGACACTGTAATGTTATGATAATCTTATTCAACACGGGAGCGTCCACTGTCATGATGGTGATACCTCTGTTGGCAAATAATATGAAAACAAAAACTTCTGTTCTCAGCTTTTCATAGAAATTTTAAAAAGTGGTTAAGCTTAAATTTATAGTTCCATTATTTGAAAACGATAAATGCATAGTTCTTGCAGCATACATCTTACCGGCTTCCAAACAGAGTAATATTTATGTATAATAGCCACGTCAACGTATATGATATACGTTTACTTCCTACGATTTTGTTGGCACGTGCACTGGAAAACTGCACCACAAAGCAAGGGGCTGTTTACACCGTTTGTTGAACATTCCACACCAGGGCAAGTTTGTCAGAGGTAAGTAGTTCTTGAAATAAAGAATAAAAAAAAGCAAAGCTCTTTAAATATCTGAAATATGTAAAACCAACATACTTGTTTTTTGACTTAATCTGGAAGATGTCTTGTATTGTTTTGTCCTCTGTCTCTGTGTATAACTGCGAGTTGGTGTTCTTTGCAGCCGACGCTGTGAATGTGTTGAGGTACAGCGTCGTATCGGCGTGGGAGCGGGTTGTAGCAGCTACTTTTTCATCCCCGGAGTAAAGCTAAAAACCAGGGGGGGTGTGCAATGCTTCTTTAGCAGATTCCACCACCATGGGGACTATGGCGATCCCTGCCCTGTTAGCCAGGCTAGGCCTGTTTCTGGAGGTACCACGGAGAGTTGGGACAGGGTCTTGGTCAGCTATGGTGACCCTGACGTTAGCATATCAGCTATGGGTCGCTGACTGCCTCACCGGACAGGCGTCCACACCCCAAACTAAATTACAAACCTCGGATTTAAGTCTACAGCAAATAAGAGAATAGAGAAAAAAGAGAGAATAAGAGAGAGAATTACACAGACTGAATTCGCAGAAAAACGTGAGCATAAGTGCTCACACACCGTTCTTCAATCAGGCATTAGCTATGCCTCCGGGCATGCATTTTGTGAGGCGTACACACAGAGATTGTTTTGAATGATTTCACTCTGTTGGCAGTCTCAAAGCTAGTCCCCGGAGTCATAGCTAGTTCCTGGCTGGAGGTCGGGCCGTGAATTGATAGATTAATAACCCCCGAAAAATGAAGTAAAGATTTGTGCACAAAAATTGCCTGTATAAAACTGAAGTTCTCCTCACCCACAAGCGACATCTCGGTGGTGTAGTTGTTAGTGCACTCGCTTCCCAATCAAAAGGTCCCTGATCGATTTTATACTCGGGCGGAAATTTTTTTTTTTCTGATACTGGGGTTCGCCTAGGGTAAAAAATGGGTGCCTGGGGTTTGCCTAGGAAAATAAAGGCACCGATGACAGATGCTGGCATCCATTCATCGAATTTTGTGGTGGCCTGTTTAACGAGAAAAAACTAAGCATGAAGACAAAAGATCAGGATATTTTAGAGTAATGTTCTAAGTGTACTACTCTATGGAAGTGAATGCTGGAAAATAAAAAAAAAAGCCATAGACAACAAGCTGAATTCTTTCCAGACTAAATGTTTACGAAGAATTAGAAGAATATTTTGGCCAAACACCGTAAGAAACGACATCTTGTTGGCAGAAATGCAGATGAACCCACTGAAAGCAATTATTGAGGAAAGACGCTGGCGATGGTTGGGACATGTGCTCTGAATGACCGACAACTAAATACCAAAAACAGCACTAAGATGGACACTACAGGAGACAACCAAAGGAGACATGGAGAAGAACAAAAGAAAGGATGTTGAGCAATAGAGGGCTCACCTGGGCAAGAGCGGAAAAAAAAGACAAAAGACAGGCATTTGTGGAAAACCCTTGCGGAAGCCCCATGTGCCCTGGGCACTTAAGGTTCATATATATATATATATGAATGAACGCATCAGCAGAAGGGCATCTTGCTTACAACCGAGAACCTACAGGAGAGATGTTAGGGAGGCAAAGTTTCGCAAAGGACATGGAAATGACTGACTGAATGACTGAGAAAGCAATAACACAGCAATGCATCACTGAACAAAAATATGCAGCTCAATAATCCTCACTCATAGTAACTGTCGATGTCATAAGAAGCTTCAACAATCAATAAATCAATATATATGCAAACATACCTACATATATTCAGCAATGCATTGAATATTACCATCACACACAAGTAAAGCATTGTAAAAAGGGTGAAGCACTCTGTCTGTTAAATGCATAACAGCATTTATCATGAACACTAGAACATATAAAGCTGTCCCTCAGAACAGCTGTAATAAGCATCATATCAAAACTCAACATTATATGTACACTATATGTGCATGGCAACGACATTAAAACTCATGGCAAGAAATATGCTTAATTGAACCATCGTCCAAGGTCTCTTTCATAAATAACTTATACCATGTTGTCTGCATAGACCAAACGCATTATTGTAAGACAGCACATATCAACTATATATAATATATATTAACACCATCCCAACTCATGCTACAACCTTGCCATATATATCATCAAGTGGAATGAATTCAAGAACAATGCAGAGATAAGACAGATGACTGAACAACAACCAGTCTCACGGGTGATCAGGAAAAGGAGATGGACATATGTTGGCCACTTGATGAGAAGAAATGAGCAGAGAATCCCAAAACAAGCTATCAAGTGGAACACAACAGGCCGAAGAAAAAGGGGCAGACCGCGTGAAACTCTGAAGAGAACATTATTAAGAGAGGCCAAGTTAACAGGCATAAAATCCTTTGATGAGGTTGAAAGACTCGCCGAAGACAGGAAAAATTGGCGAACTACTTTGCGAGCCCTATGTGACGTCTAACGGCACGGGAAGGATATAAGATATAAGATAAGATAAGATATATATATATATATATATATATATATATATATATATATATATGGGTGCACCCAGCATATGCATTGTCATCCTTAGGAAATCATCTCTACTAACCCAACTCAAACACAACCAACCCAACTGAGTCTGGGGTGCTCGATGGGGTTGTAGGAAACAACCACGTATCACATACACTTACAACATAATCAATGCAGGCGCAATAACACTGTATATATTTCAATATCAAGAACCAACCACATCTACAAAACCACACGATGGCTCGCCCACCGAGACATATCCCGAACTAACTGGAAAATATCTTTGCAACAACTTCTCTACTAAATATTGTTCACAGCCTAATGTCCCGGTCGCTGAAAACAGACTGTTTACATCATCATCATCATCGTTTACACTGTTTACAAAATAGCACCAGAACTAGTAAAGTATAGAAATTTTATTCAGCAGTTTTACCCATAAAATGATCTTATCTTGAAGAGGAAGAAAAAGTACATTTGCCAATAAAGCAAAATAGTTTTTAAAAATCAATTTAAAAAGCAAATTTATAGCGTTTATTTTCAATAACTTTTTCATGTCTGTAAAATTTCTATGTTTACTTCAAAAGTACACCCGTCATAATTTTCTTAGACTGAATTATTATTTTCGGATGTTGCAAGAGACGAGAAAGGTCTTTCATGTCTTGAATCGATGATCTTGTGAAAGATATGAGAAATATTGCGCAACATATTGTCCACAAAAGTGCCACAGATTACTCCGAGACAATGTCAGGCTGATTCCGATCTCGTCCAGAAAATGAATTCCTTGATTTTGTTCAGAAATAACAAGATAACAATAGCTTCTTCTTCTTCTTCTTCTTCTTCTTCTTCTCTTCTTCTTCTTCTTCTTCTTCTTCCTTCTTCTTCTCTTTCTCATTCTTCTTCTTTTTCTTCTTCTTATCCTCCTCCTCCTTCTTCTTCTTCTTTTCTCCTTCATCAACTTGTTCTTCTTCTTTTTCTTCTCCTTCATCAATTTCTTCTTCTTCTTCTCTTCCTCCTTCTTCGTCTTCTTCTTATCCTCCTCCTCCTTCTTCTTCTTTTCTCCTTCATCAACTTGTTCTTCTTCTTTTTCTTCTCCTTCATCAACTTGTTCTTATTCTTTTTCTTCTCCTTCATCAACTTGTTCTTATTCTTTTTCTTCTCCTTCATCAACTTCTTCTTCTCCTTCATCAACTTGTTCTTCTTCTCTTCCTCCTTCTTTTTCTTTTTCTTCTTCTTCTTATCCTCCTCCTCCTCTTCCTCCTCCTTCTTCTTGTAATCCTCCTCTTCTTCCTTCTTCTCTTCTTCCCCCTCCTTCTTCTTCTTCCTCCTCCTCCTCCTTCTTCTTCTTCTTCCTCTTCTTCTTCTTCCTGAATTATGAGTTCTTGGTCTTTGCAGGCGATGAGCTGAAGATGTTAAGGAACATCATCGCGTCTACTTGGGAACAGATCAGGGCTGGTATTTTTTTCAGTCTCTGAGTGCAGCTAAAAAGCAGTATTTGTGCAGTACTTCTTTAACAGATTCCACCACTATAGGGGCTATGACAATCCCTGTCCTATTCCCCAGGCGCGGCCTGTTACTGCGGTTACCAAGGAGGAAGTGAGAGAAGAGGGTCTTGGTCAACCTAGCCCAGATTCTAACATGTCAGTTATGGGTCGCTGACTGTCAAATAGAACAGCGTTCTTGCCCCCGACAGTTAACAGCACGAACGTAGAGACAGCAAGCACATAGAGACAGCAAGAACATAGAGACAGCAAGAACATAGAGACAGCAAGAACGTAGAGACAGCAAGCACATAGAGACAGCAAGAACATAGAGACAGCAAGAACGTAGAGACAGCAAGAACGTAGAGACAACAAGAACATAGAGACAGCAAGAACGTAGAGACAGCAAGAACGTAGAGACAACAAGAACATAGAGATAGCAAGAACGTAGAGACAGCAAGAACGTAGAGACAACAAGAACACAGAGACAGCAAGCACACAGAGACAGAAAGAACATAGAGACAGCAAGCACATAGAGACAGCAAGAACATAGAGACAGCAAGAACGTAGAGACAGCAAGCACATAGAGACACCAAGAACGTAGAGACAGCAAGCACACAGAGAAAAGAAATTGTACATCCTGCACCAAAATTATCAGATAAAATTACCACTAGTTTATTTATTTTGATGGATGGGTAATGCAGGAGTCAGTGTACTCCACTGCCGCTTAAAAGGTCACGGGTTCGATTCCCCACTGAAGCTGATTTTTTTTTCCTCAAACTGACCAGCACCAGAGTCGACTCAGCCTGTAGAAATCAGTAACAGGGCGTTTTATGGGAAATTGAAAACATCAAGGACAGATGTTGAGTTCACACCTCACAATGCCGCGGCTAATATAACAAAAAAAAAATTAGTAAACTCCCTAACTGTAAGCAGATACCCCGGAACGTATATTTAATTAGCTAACCTTGTGTACTATAGCACTGGACCATCCACTCGTACATTTCACAATCGGGTCGGATACACCATAGTCGCCGAGTTGTAGAAATGAGCATCCAGATTTTGGAGCTTAGGAAGGAAAGGCGGCCAGATATGTTTCTGAGCACATCAATCTGTAGTGGGCAATCCTTGGCCCATCTGGCCCGGGGCAATGTTTTTTTTTTTTTTGCCTGCAGTCAACTAAGTAGTTTCTTTAAAAAAAAACCTCTATAATTTGCTGGAAATTTAACAATATTGGATTTTGTACTACAGAATTACATATCTATCTATCTATCTATCTATCTATCTATCTATCTATCTATCTATCTATCTATCTATCTATCTATCTATCTATCTATCTCTATCTATCTATCTATCTATCTATCTATCTCCGCTTGTCTTTCTGCTTGTCTTTCTGTCTGCCTGCCTGCTTGTCTGCTTTCTGTCTTTATGTCTGCCTGCCTGTTTGTCTGTCTGTCTGTCTGTCTGTACGGATTGCGACTTTGAGGTTGGCGGTCTGCGTGAAGATGGATACAGTCTTTTTTGTCCCGCCGAAGAACAAAAGGTTGTCCATGCCCTCTGGTGGTTCAATACGTCAAGGACAGTATGTAGACTAAATATCCTTAACTGTCTCATTGGCATGATAGGGCTGCTTTTTTATTATTGCAAACTAACGTTAAATTTAGTGGATAAAAAAACACGTGCCTGGCATTTAGTGTTGGGGAGCCTGCCTCTAAAAGTGACAGCAGGTGTTTGCAAGGAGAAGCATACTGGATTACACAGTATACATGGATCTTATTTTTTTTTTTTTTAAAGACAACGAAAACAACAGGCCGTGACCCGGTGGTACTGCAGACCGGGTCCACCCGTAACGAGATGTGGACCATGCCCCCGGCATTCAAGGTGCAGGGCAGGCCTCGGGCATCTCGTTTAGTTTAAAAAGTAACGACGCTTTTGTTAACCAAAGGGCATGTTGATCAGGGTACCTGCTAAGAGGACACTTTGACCTCAGCCACTTTGATCTTAGCCAAAAGGCCGAGAAGGCGGTGGCTCGGAGTAAACCACAGAAATGTATAGAATATAACCTAACACTGGGTACAAATTTTACTCGCTTCCTTTTGTGAACAGATTGTTTCCTTTCTCGCCGTCTTTTGTGAGTATATTGTTTGCGTTCTCGCCGTCTTTTGTGAGTATATTGCTTCCCTTCTCGCCGTCTTTTGTGAACAGATTGTTTCCTTTCTCGCCGTCTTTTGTGAGTATATTGTTTCCCTTTATCCAGCGGCCAGAAATGGGTCAAGTTATTTTCATTTTTATAATAAGGAAAATTATAAACGTGTTGTTGCTAAGTTTAGTACTAATGCTCCCTTCTTCTTCTTCAGCATTCCGAGCAATTAAGGCTCGTTGCTGCAAATAAAGTTCGCCTCCATTCCTCTCTATTTCTAATCTTGTCTCTGTAACGATAACTGTAATCATAGACTAGCATCCCCGCACTCCGAGCATTCCCATATGTGTTCCGCCTTCCTTTCCAACACCCACTGAAGTGTGCGCCTGCTTGTGTCACAAGCTGGTTGTGGGTAACACGAGCTAAACCACTTCTTTCGGGTAAAAAAAAAGAAACATCCACATCTCCTCCTCTCCCCCAGTTCGATCATCCTCCTGATGCGACTGTCATCATTCAACCCGATTTTTATCCTCCATACACAGCCTATCCAAGGTGACTCTTGCAGTCTCACCCTTGTTCATTCATAGGGTTCCATGACAGGCCAGCTTGACCGCTTTCTCACTGCCTTTGACTCACGCGTGACCCGGGCAGTAGATCCACATCAAAATGGATAACCGAGAGCCATCTAAAAGCTGAGCCCATTCCCTTCTCTCGCCAGTTGGTGCTATCGATTTCCTTTATAGCCTCTTCTATTTTATCTCTCCATCTCTGTCATGGTCTATCTCTTGATCTTATTTCCTTCATATCTTGTACATATATCATTTTCGTTTGTTTGTCCTCTTCAGTTCTTTCTGCGTGACACAACCGGTGTAGTCTGTTCCGTTTCAAGACGTTTATAATCCGCTGGAATTTAAATAAGCTGCTAAGTTTATTGTTCTTTCTAGATCTCCATTCCCCGCTGTTGGTATCCTTTATGGATTCTTCTTAATTAAGATGTTGTTCTCAAAGACCTGCAATTATTATTGTTTTTTTTTTAGTTTACTCCACGTTTCTGATCCATACATGCTGGCTGAAAGTTGTGTAGATTGTTATCTTTGTGTTTTGGGACAGGATTTTGGATTTAACAGGTACTAATACTCCTTAAGTATTTTCTATTTCATTCTCAAGTCTCGCAAGACCAACACTTGCCTACTAAACTTCTATTTACACGTGTATGTTCGACAGCAGTGCTCTCAAAGCAATTGAAACCGTGAATCTCCCAGATTGTTTTTCGTTTTGTTATATTGTGTTATACCCTCCAGAGATCACTCAAATCATGAATGTTGTATCGTATTCATGATGAATTTTTCAAATCATTTTCCCCTGAGCTTAGCTCTCGCTGATGTAAGAACATACTTCCTTTTTTTTTCTCCCTGGCATCTCGTGCAGCGAGTAAACGGTTCAATATTTATAACGCATACAAGCTTTGAACTCTTATTCCAAGGCGAATCTCTACTGTTTCAGTTGGAGATACAGGAGACCGTTTACACTCAAGTATATTTTATTAAATGAGGAACGAAGAAGATAATTAACTCAAGTATTTCTAGGCAATGAATTGATCTCATTTATTTTTGTTTCTTTCAAAGACAGGGTTTGTTCTATTTATTATTATCATCAAAGGTTAGTCTTATCTTGTCTGGTCTTGACTTGTCTTTAGTCTCCTTAACTGCGAGCTTACGGAACACAACAGTGTTTCTTGTTATGTTGGTTTTTTTGTACTGTGTCACAAAAGCCTGTTGTCAAGAAGGCTACGTATAACAGGACGATGTCTTTCCCAGATTCAGTGATTTTGATTCTGGTCGTATTTGTAGAGTTGTCTTCACGCGTTCTGTCTTTTCTTATTGGATGAAGACAAGTTTTTAGTGTCCTAAAACAGACAGATTGATTACCACAGACATAGAGTCACTATCACAGACATAGATTCACTATCATAGACATAGATTCACTATCACAGACATAGATTCACTATGACAGACATATATTCACTGCCACAGACATAGATTCACTACCATAGACATAGATTCACTATCACAGACATAGATTCACCACCACAGACATAGACATAGATTCACTACCATAGACATAGATTCACTATCACAGACATAGATTCACCACCACAGACATAGACATAGATTCACTACCACAGACATAGACAGATTCACTACAGCAGACTTAGATCCACTACCACAGACATAGACTCACTACCGCAGACTTAGATTCACTACCACAGACATAGACATAGATTCACTACCGCAGACTTAGATTCACTACCGCAGATATATATTCACTGCCACAGACAAAGATTCATTACCACAGATAGAATCATTGCGACAGGTAAGTTTCACTAACACAAATAGATTTCATCACGACAGATAAATTCACTACCATGGATAAATTCATTCCCACGGATAGATTCACTATTTCATATTCACTACCACAGATAGATTCAAAGCCACGCATGGATTCACTACCTTAGATTGTTTTCTAGCACAGTTTCACTAACATAGATAGATTCATTATGACACATATATTCACTACAACAGATAAGACACACCAACACAAATAGCTTCACCGCAACAGGTAGACAGATTTACTACCACACATGCTTTACCAACTTAGACAGTTCACCACCCACAGATAGTTTTATCACCTTGTATTATCTGTCACAGATAGATTCATTACCACAGATAGATCCAACGGGACAAAAAAATAATTGGTAGAAAGACTATCCCTTGGATTTTTTTCAGGCCCGATACATTTTTCCAGAATCTTGAGCCAATCTTGGAAACAGAAATATTCCAGATATAAGAACGTTAGAATAAACCAATTATAGGATACCCAACCCCCACCCACCCCCCCAAAAAAAACCACGTAAAACAGAGTGATAGAAGAATATGCGAACTTTCCACACACACACAAACGATCCAGTATTCTGGAGACAAACGAAATTCGATTCTGCGTGAGCTGATTTTGACACAAGACCTGCGGGCAGAAAGTTGCCTGGAAAGACGAACGAGAGAGGGTTGCCATACAAAATGAAGCCTGTAGTAGTTTCCCCGGTTTTTCCTCTGTCAGCAAGGAATTACAGAATTGCCCAGTTGTCTCCCACGCGAACAATTTCTTCCTGTTTTCTCTGCAACTGTTTTTTTTAAACGATTCCCATGGGAAAGGGGGGGGGGGGGGAGGAGGGAAGGAGGGAAGGAGGGGGAGAGAATTAAAGGCGTCTTTATTTAGACCTCTGTATATTGAGCTCTGAACAAACAAAAAAACAGTTAAACAGACAACATTTAAACAGACGGGCGCCCCCTAAACAAACATAACCTGCATCAGTTTATTACAGGGGTATAATTCGAGCGCCATAGTAACTAGTTTGTGTGTTAATACCTGGGAGCTATATATCCCAAGGGTGCTATAGATTATTATTGATACTGGCATTTTTGTACCTCCAGGCTGAATTCATTAAAAAAAAATCCATAACAGAATACACAGCTCGAAATGCGGAACTTTTAGTACACGGCATAGCCTTTGCAAGTATGAAGCAGGATTTCAAAATATATTCAGTACATACGAATGTCAGATGAATAATTACAGTATAGCACTTGCAAATACGCACTCGCATTCTACCACGCAAACGAATCCGTCACGATAATCTCGCCTGTTCACTCTTGCACCACGCTACGTCCTCAACATGACTGTAATAATACTACTAGAATGTATCTGAGTTTGGGCAGAGAGAGAGACAGACAGACAGATAGACAAAGAGAAAGATAGGGAGAGAGACAGACAGACAGAGAGACACGAAGAGATAGACAGAGAGAGACAGACAAACAGACAGGCATAGAGACAGAGATAGACAAACAGACAGACATACAGACAGACGGACAGGGACAGACAGACAGAGACACAGGCAGACATACAGAGACAAGACAGACAGATACGGACAGACAGAGAGGCAGACAGACAAAGACAGAGACAAACAGAGACACAGACAGACAGACAGGTAGACAAAGAGACAGAGACAAAGAGACAGAGACAAACAGAGAGGCAGACAGACAGACAGAGGGACAAAGAGACAGACAGAAATACAAACAGACAGAAATACAAACGGACAGAAACAGACAGACAGAGACAGACAGACAGAAAGACAAACGGACAGAGAGAGGGAGAAAAAGAGAAAAAAAAAGAGAGAAAGCATGAAAGGGGGAATTCTTTGGGGGGGGGGGGAGACAGAAGAAATGAGAGAGAGAGAGAGAGAGAGAGAGAGAGAGAGAGAGAAAAGATAGAGAGTGAGAAAGAGAAATACACAGAGAGAAAGACAGATAATTCGCTAAAGGGGGAGAGAGAGAACGAACGAACGGACGAAAGAACATAGTTTATTTTCAAAGGGTTAAGAACTGGGCACGCAGGCCCGTCTACCATTCTGCCTTCCACCATACAGCTTTCATTCAGTCACAATCATTCAGCAGTTGTTAATGAGCATAATAAGCGTGAAGGAACAATTAAATGATTACAGAAATAAATAAGAGAGAATTCCAGAAACAGAGAGAGAGAGAGAGAGAGAGAGTATGTGTGAGTGAGTGAGTGAGTGAAAGATAAAGAGAAACAGAACAAAGATAACATTCAAGACACAAAGAGAAAAGAGTGAGTGAATGCATGAAAAAAGAGAGAGAGAGAATGAATGAAAGATAAAGAGAAAGAGAGAATGAATGAAATATAAAGAGAAATAGAGAGAAAAATAGGGACAAAGTTCAAGAAACAAAGAGAGAAGAGTGAGTGAGCGGATGAAAGAGAGAGAGAGAGAGAGAGAGAGAACCTGCTTTATATTCACTCTACCAACAAAAACAAAAAAAAACGTACAAAAGACGACATAACAGAGCCATTTTCATCTAACAGTCATTCAGTCAGCTCTCCTGTAGGCGTCTCGGTTGTAAGCAAGATCTAACAAGATTTAATAATAACCTGGAATAATAATTTCACCTAATAAGGTTTCACAAATGTCCGCCAGTCATTTACATTCACAAAACTTTAAACTTCTTTCTTTTACCAAGAAGAAACCAAAACTCCAGAAAAGCGTGAAAATCTATTCTTTTCTAAACACACCGCCACAATCCCAAAATACTGACTCCTCGTGGGATATGCAGCCTTACACAGTTTCATGATTCCTGTTTCTGGCGTTCAGTACCTAGTTCCTGTAATCAGGTTTATATATTCCATTCTGTCAAATGTCTCTCTGCTAGTCAATATTTTATTTCACAGAAATAAACCGAATACATCAGTTTAATTATGTAAAGAAGACAAGGCGACCATGAAAACACAGGCAACTTGCGGGTTATGGAAGACTTACAGACACATGGCTGCAGCTAGTGTAAGAGAAATCACCATTTTTCCATGACATGAAGACATACATGAGATATGGTGTTAATGCTCCGTATTTTCATGTCGTTGAAACATACAGGGGATATGGTGTTATAACGTGTCCCGTATTTTCATGTCATTGAGACATACAGGGTATATTGTGTTAGTGTCCCGTATTTTCATGTCGTTGAGACATGTACCCGTATGATGAGACATACATGAGATATGGTATTAGTACCCGTATATATTTTTTTTTCTAAATGTCTGGACAACAGAGGGTGATTTGGTTAGGGCCTGACCGCTTCTCCTTCTTCCATCTCAAAGAGGAGACAGATACCAATTTTTGGAGTGACAGGAGTATCTGCGATTGGGACCACATCACCGATCATCGTTTGTGGGAATCAGGTATTCTAACTTCTTCGCTACCCTGGTGCCCAGCTTAAGGAATCATCATCATCATCATCATAATCATCATCATCATCATCATCATCCCCTTTCACTCCCTTAAGAGCATAGGCCACGGATAAAGGCTCTCCAGTCATCCCCGTTCTTGAAATTATTCTCTGCTTCCTTCCATGCGCATCCCTTGTCTCTGAGCACTGCCATAATTTTCATAATTTTAAGGAAACATCTCTCTCTGAACCTTAAGTGCCCAGGGCACATGGGGCTTCCGCAAGGGTTTTCCACAAATGCCTGTCCTTCGCCTTTTTTTCTGCTCTTGCCCAGGTGAGCCCTCTATTGCTCAACATCCTTTCTGTTGTTCTTCTCCATGTCTCTTTTGGTCTACCCTTACTTCTGCTCCCCTGTGGTGTCCATCTTAGTGCATACCAGGCACTAAAATGGGAACATCATTTTCCGTTGCCCTTCGTGGTGGACAAAAGTAGTGAAACATGATTTAACGAGGAAATGATGAACCTTGAATCATGCACAGGAGCATGTATAGATCTGCGGAGACAAATCAAGTGGTGAAAGAAGAAGAAGAACAACAACAACAAGAGTAGTTTTAAAATCTTACCAACTGTGCCTTCACCTTTGATGTGACCTAAATTTATTAGTGCCTCTTAACAAAGCTATGCATGTCTTATTAGTTAAATGACTTTCCGTGACTGTATTAACCAATAACTGGGAAGACTACCACATGACTTGGATTCTGGTGTAATATTTTTTCTGCTTCTTCTCTCACCGCTTCTCCAACTACCGCTCAGTCTTCAGATTACTCTTATATCTTCTCCAACCATCGATCAGTCTTCAAATTACTCTTATATCTTCTCCAACCATCGATCAGTCTTCAAAATCTATTCTTTTCTAAACACACCGCCACAATCCCAAAATACTGACTCCTCGTGGGATATGCAGCCTTACACAGTTTCATGATTCCTGTTTCTGGCGTTCAGTACCTAGTTCCTGTAATCAGGTTTATATATTCCATTCTGTCAAATGTCTCTCTGCTAGTCAATATTTTATTTCACAGAAATAAACCGAATACATCAGTTTAATTATGTAAAGAAGACAAGGCGACCATGAAAATACAGGCAACTTGCGGGTTATGGAAGACTTACAGACACATGGCTGCAGCTAGTGTAAGAGAAATCACCATTTTTCCATGACATGAAGACATACATGAGATATGGTGTTAATGCCCCGTATTTTCATGTCATTGAGACATACAGGGTATATTGTGTTAGTGTCCCGTATTTTCATGTCGTTGAGACATACAGGGGATATTGTGTTAGTGCTCCGTATTTTCATGTCATTGAGACATACAGGGTATATTGTGTTAGTGTCTCGTATTTTCATGTCGTTGAGACATACAGGGGATATGGTGTTATAACGTGTCCCGTATTTTCATGTCATTGAGACATACAGGGTATACTGTGTTAGTGTCCCGTATTTTCATGTCGTTGCATACAGGGGATATGGTGTTAGTACCCGTATGATGAGACATACATGAGATATGGTATTAGTACCCGTATATATTTTTTTTCTAAATGTCTGGACAACAGAGAGTGATTTGGTTAGGGCCTGACCGCTTCTCCTTCTTCCATCTCAAAGAGGAGACAGGTACCAATTTTTTGAGTGACAGGAGTATCTGCGGTTGGGACTACATCGCCGATCATCGTTTGTGGAAATCAAGTATTCTAACTTCTTCGCTACCCTGGTGCCCAGCTTAAGGAATCATCATCATCATCATCGCCTTTCACTCGCTTAAGAACATAGGCCACGGATAAAGGCTCTCCAGTCATCCCCGTTCTTGGAATTATTCTCTGCTTCCTTCCATGCGCATCCCTTGTCTCTGAGCACTGCCATAATTTTCATAATTTTAAGGAAACATCTCTCTCTGAACCTTAAGTGCCCAGGGCACATGGGGCTTCCGCAAGGGTTTTCCACAAATGCCTGTCCTTCGCCTTTTTTTCTGCTCTTGCCCAGGTGAGCCCTCTATTGCTCAACATCCTTTCTGTTGTTCTTCTCCATGTCTCTTTTGGTCTACCCTTACTTCTGCTCCCCTGTGGTGTCCATCTTAGTGCATACCAGGCACTAAAATGGGAACATCATTTTCCGTTGCCCTTCGTGGTGGACCAAAGTAGTGAAACATGATTTAACGAGGAAATGAAGAACCTTGAATCATGCACAGGAGCATGTATAGATCTGCGGAGACAAATCAAGTGGTGAAAGAAGAAGAAGAAGAAGAAGAACAACAACAACAAGAGTAGTTTTAAAATCTTACCAACTGTGCCTTCACCTTTGATGTGACCTAAATTTATTAGTGCCTCTTAACAAAGCTATGCATGTCTTATTAGTTAAATGACTTTCCGTGACTGTATTAACCAATAACTGGGAAGACTACCACATGACTTGGATTCTGGTGTAATATTTTTTCTGCTTCTTCTCTCACCGCTTCTCCAACTACCGCTCAGTCTTCAGATTACTCTTATATCTTCTCCAACCATCGATCAGTCTTCAAATTACTCTTATATCTTCTCCAACCATCGATCAGTCTTCAAATTACTCTTATATCTTCTCCAACCACCGCTCAGTCTTCAAAGTATATCTTCTCCAACCATCGATCAGTCTTCAAATTACTCTTATATTTTCTCCAACCATCGATCAGTCTTGAAATTACTCATATATCTTCTCCAACCATCGCTCAATCTTCAATTTATTCTTATATCTTCTCCAACCATCGTTCATTCATATACTTACAATTACATCTTCTCCAACCTTCATTCAATCCTCAACATATAGTTACATCTTCTCCCACCATCACTCAATCCTCAACTTACAGTTATATCTTTTCCAACCATCACTCAGTCCTCAACTTACAGTTTTACATATTCTCCAATCACCGCTCAATCCTCAACTTACAGTTACATCTTTTCCTACCATCACTCAATCCTCAGCTTACATTTACATCTTCTTCAACCAACGTTCAATCCCCAACTTACAGTTTCGTCTTCTCAGACCATCGTCCAGTCCTGAACTTACGTTTACATCTTCTCTCATCGCCTATTAAACCATCGCTCAATCCTGAACTTACATCTTCTCCAACCATCTCTAAATCTTCAGATTTCCTACAGGAGTCCGTTCGAATCCCAGGTAATTCTCTTGTGAATGTTCTTTCTTTCACGTCTCACTAAAGTGCTTTGTCTACGATTTTTTTCGAGGTCTTCTAACCCTAGAAAATTTGTTCTCTTATTTTACTTAAATCTTCAGAGTACGCTGATTTCTCTCACGTTCTCTCCAACCATCGACCAGTCCTGAACTTGTTACATCTTCTCCAACCATCTTCCAGTCCTGAAATTGTTAAATCTTGTCCAACCATCGATCAGTCCTGAACTTGTTACATCTTCTCCAACCATCGACCAGTCCTGAACTTGTTACATCTTCTCCAACCATCGACCAGTCCTGAACTTGTCACATCTTCTCCAACCATCTTCCAGTCCTGAACTTGTTACATCTTCTCTCACCGTCTATTAAACCATCTCTAAATCTTCAGAGTACGCTGACTTCTCTCACCTTCTCTCCAACCATCGCTCAATTCTCACTTTAACGCTTACACCTTCTCTCAATAATTTTTCCATCCATCGTTCGGTCCCATCCTTACACTTACATCTTCTCCAACCATGGCTCAGTCGTCTCCCTACACTTTAATCATCCCCCGATTTATATGTGCAATTCCTTTTTTTTTTCTTATTTTAGTTAACTCTAAGCCAGCCAAACAACAACTGGGTTTACGTTGTTTTTTGTGTGTGTGTGTGTGTGTTATTTTTGTTTCAAGCAACCTCATAGATTTTCCTGCAAGTCTCACACTCCCACGCATCTCATTTCGTCTCAACTGCCTCACACTCCCCCACATCCCCACCCCCACCCCACCCCGCCCTACCCTCCCTGCGTAGTCGGTCAGATCCTGCTTGGGAATAACATTCTAAACCAGGAGAACAAAAACTACCACCAACGCGGCAGGGAAAATCGCCTCCGAATTGAAACTCAATCAGTGCATATTGCCATCTTGCGGGTGGGTGGGTTGTGCTAGAAATGGGGGAGGGAGGAAGGGGAGGGGGAGGGGGAATGACAAATGGTCTTGGTCGGGCTTATACAGGCCTGAACGCGGTGTCTCTGGCTTTCTGCCTTTGTTAATACCGGGTTGTACCCCCTGAATGGTATAAATATCTGTTCCCCCCTAAACAAAAGCAGTTCCGAGTGAAAGTTGAAGAAACTACAGAGAAAACTGCTTTGATTTGTTCGAAATCTAGTACATCTGCTGTTTATTTGTTTTTTTCCCATTCAGATCTCATAGTAATGAGTTATCTACAGTGTTCAAGATGTCTGCTGCAGCAAATTTAATATAAATAAGTTTTACTGAAACAGCTAACAAATCTTTAGATACATTTTAAATTGAAAAGTGAAAAACAAATAAAACAAATTAAGAAATAAAAAAAAACGAAACTGATTCTGGTCACGCGCCCAAGTTGATAACGTTCTGGCTGGTTCCGCACTGTTTGTTTGTTTGTTTGTGGTGGTGCTTCGTTGAAAAAGTATCATGGCAAAGACCATCACGGCTGGACACTGTCAAGGCTGTTACAGATTTGATATACAGACGAGAATTCATGGTTACAGGTAAGTGAGTATGCGTTTTTTTTTCCTCTCCCTTCTTCTCTCTTAATGCGTCAGTGTAGGTAGAGAGGGACGATTTAAAGACTTTTGTGGGCCCACTGGAAAGTTTGTTTTGAGAGGACTCCCACCCTTTTTTCCACACACACACACACACACACACACACACACACGTTAATCTTCATATTGCGGGTTTATATTAACAAATACAGCTTTTGGTAGGAAGTTCAATCTGTTTATGATGCTTATCTGGGATGGGGGGGATTTAAGACCAGCATCCCTTCCCCCATTCCCACATTTGTCGGCCCTCTCTATTGCTTCTGGTTGGCGGGGGGGGGGGGGGAGAGTAGCGATAAACTAGCAGTTTCAATGATGGCAAAAATAAACTATAAACTAGCAGTTCCAGTGATGGTAAAAATATACTATAAACTAGCAGTTCCAGTCCTGAAATTGTTAAATCTTGTCCAACCATCGATCAGTCCTGAACTTGTTACATCTTCTCCAACCATCGACCAGTCCTGAACTTGTTACATCTTCTCCAACCATCGACCAGTCCTGAACTTGTCACATCTTCTCCAACCATCTTCCAGTCCTGAACTTGTTACATCTTCTCTCACCGTCTATTAAACCATCTCTAAATCTTCAGAGTACGCTGACTTCTCTCACCTTCTCTCCAACCATCGCTCAATTCTCACTTTAACGCTTACACCTTCTCTCAATAATTTTTCCATCCATCGTTCGGTCCCATCCTTACACTTACATCTTCTCCAACCATGGCTCAGTCGTCTCCCTACACTTTAATCATCCCCCGATTTATATGTGCAATTCCTTTTTTTTTTCTTATTTTAGTTAACTCTAAGCCAGCCAAACAACAACTGGGTTTACGTTTTTTTTTTGTTGTTATTTTTGTTTCAAGCAACCTCATAGATTTTCCTGCAAGTCTCACACTCCCACGCATCTCATTTCGTCTCAACTGCCTCACACTCCCCCACATCCCCACCCCCACCCCACCCGCCCTACCCTCCTTGCGTAGTCGGTCAGATCCTGCTTGGGAATAACATTCTAAACCAGGAGAACAAAAACTACCACCAACGCGGCAGGGAAAATCGCCTCCGAATTGAAACTCAATCAGTGCATATTGCCATCTTGCGGGTGGGTGGGTTGTGCTAGAAATGGGGGAGGGAGGAAGGGGAGGGGGAATGACAAATGGTCTTGGTCGGGCTTATACAGGCCTGAACGCGGTGTCTCTGGCTTTCTGCCTTTGTTAATACCGGGTTGTACCCCCTGAATGGTATAAATATCTGTTCCCCCCTAAACAAAAGCAGTTCCGAGTGAAAGTTGAAGAAACTACAGAGAAAAACTGCTTTGATTTGTTCGAAATCTAGTACATCTGCTGTTTATTTGTTTTTTCCCATTCAGATCTCATAGTAATGAGTTATCTACAGTGTTCAAGATGTCTGCTGCAGCAAATTTAATATAAATAAGTTTTACTGAAACAGCTAACAAATCTTTAGATACATTTTAAATTGAAAAGTGAAAAACAAATAAAACAAATTAAGAAATAAAAAAAAAACGAAACTGATTCTGGTCACGCGCCCAAGTTGATAACGTTCTGGCTGGTTCAGCACTGTTTGTTTGTTTGTGGTGGTGCTTCGTTGAAAAAGTATCATGGCAAAGACCATCACGGCCGGACACTGTCAAGGCTGTTACAGATTTGATATACAGACGAGAATTCATGGTTACAGGTAAGTGAGTATGCGTTTTTTTTCTCCCTTCTTCTCTCTTAATATAACATATTAGGAGTTCTATTTTGTTGTTCAGGAAGATGTTCTTGGTCCTATCTTATTATTCAGTACGTTTCTCTTTAATCGTCACATCACACATTGATGTTTCACAACATATTACATCATTCGCTGGACCAGAGAAGTCCGATGAAAAGTTCACTGCATAACTTTTATTTTGATAAATATGATCCAGACATATAATGGATAACGTCACTTGGCATACATTTCATTGTTTTCATCTTTGTAGTATTCATTCATTCATTTGCATGTCCCTTGCGGAACTTTGCCTCCCAAACAGCACTCCTGTAGGCCTCTCGGTTGTGAGCAAGATGGCCTGCTGCTGTTGCATCCATTTCCAGATCGTCAACGATGTCCTGCAGCCATATTCGTCTTGGTCTTCCTCTTTTTCTTTTTCCCATTATGTATCCTTCCAATACGGTCTTCTCTAAATTATCATGACGTTTAATGTGTCCAAAATATTTCAGTTTTCTCTCTTTAATCCTCTTCACTAGCCAGCCTTCTTCAATATTAAGCTCTTGTAGTATAGATATATTTGTTCTTTTTTGTGTCCACGATATTTGGAGAACTCTTCTGTAGCATTTACATTCAAAGGCATTTATGTGCATCTCAGCTGTTTTGTTAAGTGTCCAGGTCTCACAGGCATATGTTGCTATGGAAAAGATGCATGCCCTTAAAAATCTTATTTTTGTAGTTCTGTCTGCTCCTCTCCACAGATTCTTTATTTGTTTTACTTTCTGAAGAGCGATAGATGTCCTCCTTTTAATTTCCCTCATTGTATCTCCATTATTAGTTAGTAGCGATCCAGGATATTCAAAACTCTCCACTTCTTCCAGTTTTTCCTCATTGATACATATTTCAGTTGCCTTGTATATAGTATATAATCTCAAAATATCACAATATCATACTTCTCATATTCTAAAAGCAGTATTTAAGCAGCGTTCTCTGCTTCACAATATTCAATACTTCATACTTTAATACAAAAGCTCGTGGTAAAAATTACTGCACAATCTCTTGCTACACTAGTTCAGTCTAACACTATGTCTCTATCTCTACATCTCTCTTGCTGGATCCTTCTCTCTCTACCTGCAGCTGAGTCCTAATCTGTCTACCTGCAGCTGCCTGCACCTCCCCCTGCCTCCTGAATCCTCATCTCCCCTTCAGCCCTCTTCCCTGCCTTATATTCGTAAGTTCCAACCGGCCGCAACTAGCGTCTTCGTGTTAGTCGCTTTCGTCTCCGTCGATCCAATTGTTACCTCCCATTAAACAAGTCCCCCATCTCTTTCATGCTGTCTGCTTCTGGACCTAGTCCGTTCTCTGTTCAGTCGTTTGATCTACTGGTCAATTGTTCCCCCTCGGCTACTGCATGTGTGCATGAAGTCGCAATGTTAGTACTGGACCATTCTTACGATCTATCGGCGTACCCATGTCGATTCGGTTTACCTTTGATCAGGTCTTTGAAGTACCGAGTATCCGTTCTTTGTCCTTCTAACTATCCCTTCTCTGTCGCCGTTTGATCTACTATCCTGCCCCCCAATACCTTCTTAACTATATTCCTGATCATGTCACTAATACTACTACTACTAATAATAATAATAATAATAATAATAATAATAATAACTATAATCATTACTTACAAGGCTATGCTACATTAATGCATCAGTGTAGGTAGAGAGGGGACGAGAGGACTCCCACCCTTTTTTCCACACACACACACACATACACGTTAATCTTCATATTGAGCTTTTGGTAGGAAGTTCAATCTGTTTATGATGCTTATCTGGGATGGGGGGATTTAAGACCAGCATCCCTTCCCCCATTTGTCGGCCCTCTCTATTGCTTCTGGTTGGCGGGGGGGGGGGGGGAGAGTAGCGATAAACTAGCAGTTCCAGTGATGGTAAAAATAAACTAGCAGTTCCAGTGATGGTAAAAATAAACTATAAACTAGCAGTTCCAGTGATGGTAAAAATAAACTAGCAGTTCCAGTGATGGTAAAAATAAACCATAAACTAGCAGTTCCAGTGATGGTAAAAATAAACTAGCAGTTCCAGTGATGGTAAAAATAAACTAGCAGTTCCAGTGATGGTAAAAAAAAACTAGCAGTTCCAGTGATGGTAAAAATAAACTAGCAGTTCCAGTGATGGTAAAAATAAACTAGCAGTTCCAGTGATGGTAAAAATAAACTATTTCACGCTAAAATTTCACTTTCATTTTTTTATTCATAGTTGTACTCCGCCCCTCAAGATGTTTTTCTTGTCGTTTGGTGTTGTTGTTGTTGTTGTTGTTGTTGTTGTTGTTTGACGAGGGTCCCCCCTCATATATTCACAGTACTACTGTTCCCCAGCTCTCGTGGCTGGTTGTCTGAACCTGTCTGGTTGTAGCTTCTATTTCTATTTTCTCTCAGTATAATTCTTGTTATTAGTTGTGCTGTGCTTTGTATCCGTTTTCCTTCGTTTTCCTCCCTGCTGCTCTAGTTTCTAGCTGATCGTATATTCCACACTTGGCTGCCTCTCTTAACATCTCATATTTCTTCTTCCTCTTCCGTCCACGGCCACAGTCTGCCCGGTTTTCTCAGGGAACGGATCGCAGATAAGTTTCTTTCCGCGTTTTTACCTGTTTGTTTTGTTTTGTCTTTTCTCTTGTTTCTTTTTTTATAAATATAATTGTGCTGAAATATTCCATTGTTTTTGTTATTTTTCATACCCATTTTACTGTTCCTTCTTTCTTTCCTTCCTTCCTTCTTTCCTTCCTTACTTAACTTACTTATTTAAAAAAACTGATATCATTCATAAAGATAGTCACACACCAACTACTATACTAGCACCACTTCTACATCAGCTACTCTCTCAGTTACCATCGCACTGTTACGCTGTTACCAAGCAAAGATTTAGCCAGGACGAAACTTGGCCATATTTCACGTCCCTTTCTTATTTTGGTCTGTAATTTGGCCACACACACACAGACAGACACACACAAATCGGCTTTAAATTTGACAAAATATCAGGCCTTATGCTAAACATTGAATTGGAAAGCTATGTGACTTCGTGGTGACTAAACAACAAATTTGGGGGTTGGGGGGGGGGGGGGGAGAGAAATAAAAGTTGACATCGTCCTGTTTTCCTCACACTTGAAATGCATTGTGTTCCGAATATTTTCTAGATATTGCTATAGCTTCAGAAATGTGAGTGCCTACAGCAGCGTGGGCTGTTTGTTACTGTATGAGTGACTACAGCAGCGTGGGCTGTTTGTTACTGTATGAGTGACTACAGCAGCGTGGGCTGTTTGTTACAGTACGAGTGCCTACAGCAGCGTGGGCTTTTTGTTACTGTATGAGTGACTACAACAGCGTGGGCTGTTTGTTACTGTATGAGTGACTACAACAGCGTGGGCTGTTTGTTACTGTATGAGTGCCTACAGCACCGTGGGCTGTTTGTTACTGTATGAGTGCCTACAGCAGCGTCGGCTGTTTGTTACAGTATGAGTGCCTACAACAGTGTGGGTTTGTTTTTACTGCATGAGTGATTACAGCAGTGTGGATTGTTTGTTACAGTGTGAGTGCCTACAACAGCGTGGGCTGTTTGTTACTGTATGAGTGACTACAACAGCGTGGGCTGTTTGTTACTGTATGAGTGACTACAACAGCGTGGGCTGTTTGTTACTGTATGAGTGCCTACAACAGCGTGGGCTGTTTGTTACTGTATGAGTGACTACAGCAGCGTGGGTTTGTTGTTACTGTATGTGTGTTTACAGCACCGTGGGTTTTTTGTTACTATATGAGTGATTACAGCAGTGTGGGTTGTTTGTTACTGCATGAGTGCCTTGTTTGTTACTGTTTGAGTGCCTTGTTTGTTACTGTATGATTGCCTTGTTTGTTTATGAGTGCCTACAACAGCATTGGCTTTTGTTACTGTATGACTGCCTACAGCGATGTGGGTTGTTTGTTACTCTATGAGTGCCTATAGCTGAGTGGGTTGTTTGTTAATGTGTCAGCGAGTACAACAGCGTTGATTGTTTGTTAATATATGAGTGCATACAACAGCGTGGAGTGTTGCCGACTCGAAGACTTACGCGCAACTTGAGCAGGAATCCTGATTAACTATTCTGCTGTAGATTAACTATTCCTGCTGTATTCCTGCTGTGAAGGCAAGCCGAGCTGTAATTACTGCACATGTGCTGTTCTCCGGCCGGGATTATAGCACTCATTACTTTTCACTCAGCAAACTCTTGCAGCAAAATGATCCGATTACCAGATGTGACCATGTCATAGGCAGACAAACAAGTTCACACAGTGACATTAATTAGCTGAGCATGCTTCTGGTATATTCTGTCTGTCGGGGGGAGAGAGAAAGAAATCAATAATCAGAGGAATAAATGAAGTAGAAAGTGGAAAGAAAGCTTGCGTGATGTGTAAACTTACATATAGAGATCATGCACGAGTATTTTTTTATTCATAGTTGTACTCCGCCCCTCAAGATGTTTTTCTTGTCGTTTGTTCTTGTTGTTGTTGTTGTTGTTGTTGTTTGACGAGGGTACCCCCTCATATATTCACAGTACTACTGTTCCTCAACTCTCGTGGCTGGTTGTCTGAACCTGTCTGGTTGTAACTTCTATTTCTATTTTCTCAGTATAATTCTTGTTATCAGTTGTGCTGTGCTTTGTATCCGTTTTCCTTCGTTTTCCTCCCTGCTGCTCTAGTTTCTAGCTGATCGTATATTCCACACTTGGCTGCCTCTCTTAACATCTCATATTTCTTCTTCCTCTTCCGTCCACGGCCACAGTCTGCCCGGTTTTCTCAGGGAGCGGATCGCAGATAAGTTTCTTTCCGCGTTTTTACCTGTTTGTTTTGTTTTGTCTTTTCTCTTGTTTCTTTTTTTATAAATATAATTGTGCTGAAATATTCCATTGTTTTTGTTATATTTCATACCCATTTCACTGTTCTTTCCTTCCTTCTTTCCTTCCTTACTTAACTTACTTACTTAAAAAAAACTGATATCATTCATAAAGATAGTCACACACCAACTACTATACTAGCACCACTTCTACATCAGCTACTCTCTCAGTTACCATCGCACTGTTACGCTGTTACCAAGCAAAGATTTAGCCAGGACGAAACTTGGCCATATTTCACGTCCCTTTCTTATTTTGGTCTGTAATTTGGCCACACACACACAGACAGACACACACAAATCGGCTTTAAATTTGACAAAATATCAGGCCTTATGCTAAACATTGAATTGGAAAGCTATGTGACTTCGTGGTGACTAAACAACAAATTTGGGGTGGGGGGGGGGGGGGGGGAGAGAAATAAAAGTTGACATCGTCCTGTTTTCCTCACACTTGAAATGCATTGTGTTCCGAATATTTTCTAGATATTGCTATAGCTTCAGAAATGTGAGTGCCTACAGCAGCGTGGGCTGTTTGTTACTGTATGAGTGACTACAGCACCGTGGGCTGTTTGTTACTGTATGAGTGACTACAGCAGCGTGGGCTGTTTGTTACTGTATGAGTGACTACAGCAGCGTGGGCTGTTTGTTACTGTATGAGTGACTACAGCAGCGTGGGCTGTTTGCTACTGTATGAGTGACTACAGCAGCGTGGGCTGTTTGTTACTGTATGAGTGACTACAGCAGCGTGGGCTGTTTGTTACTGTATGAGTGACTACAACAGCGTGGGGTGTTTGTTACAGTATGAGTGACTACAACAGCGTGGGCTGTTTGTTACTGTATGAGTGACTACAGCAGCGTGGGCTGTTTGTTACTGTATGAGTGACTACAACAGCGTGGGCTGTTTGTTACAGTATGAGTGCCTACAGCAGCGTGGGCTGTTTGTTACTGTATGAGTGACTACGGCAGCGTGGGCTGTTTGTTACAGTATGAGTGCCTACAACAGCGTGGGCTGTTTGTTACTGTATGAGTGCCTACAACAGCGTGGGCTGTTTGTTACTGTATGAGTGACTACAACAGCGTGGGTTGTTTGTTACAGTATGAGTGACTACAGCAGCATGGGCTGTTTTTCACTGTATGAGTGACTACAGCAGCGTGGATTGTTTGTTACTGTATGAGTGACTACAGCAGCGTGTGTTGTTTTTTACTGTATGAATGCCTACAGCAGTGTGGATTGTTTGTTACTGCATGAGTGATTACAGCAGTGTGGATTGTTTGTTACTGTATGAGTGCCTACAACAGTGTGGGTTTGTTTTTACTGCATGAGTGATTACAGCAGTGTGGATTGTTTGTTACAGTGTGAGTGCCTACAGCAGCGTGGGCTGTTTGTTACATTATGAGTGCCTACAGCAGTGTGGATTGGTTGTTACTGTATGAGTGCCTACAGCAGTGTGGGTTTGTTGTTACTGCATGAGTGATTACAGCAGTGTGGATTGTTTGTTACTGTATGAGTGCCTACAGCAGCGTGGGTTTGTTGTTACTGTATGTGTGCTTACAGCACCGTGGTTTTTTGTTACTATATGAGTGATTGCAGCAGTGTGGGTTGTTTGTTACTGTATGAGTGCCTTGTTTGTTACTGTTTGAGTGCCTTGTTTGTTACTGTATGATTGCCTTGTTTGTTTATGAGTGCCTACAACAGCATTGGCTTTTGTTACTGTATGACTGCCTACAGCGATGTGGGTTGTTTGTTACTCTATGAGTGCCTATAGCTGAGTGGGTTGTTTGTTAATGTGTCAGCGAGTACAACAGCGTTGATTGTTTGTTAATATATGAGTGCATACAACAGCGTGGAATCCTGATTAACTATTCTGCTGTAGATTAACTATTCCTGCTGTATTCCTGCTGTGAAGGCAAGCCGAGCTGTAATTACTGCACATGTGCTGTTCTCCGGCCGGGATTATAGCACTCATTACTTTTCACTCAGCAAACTCTTGCAGCAAAATGATCCGATTACCAGATGTGACCATGTCATAGGCAGACAAACAAGTTCACACAGTGACATTAATTAGCTGAGCATGCTTCTGGTATATTCTGTCTGTCGGGGGGAGAGAGAAAGAAATCAATAATCAGAGGAATAAATGAAGTAGAAAGTGGAAAGAAAGCTTGCGTGATGTGTAAACTTACATATAGAGATCATGCACGAGTATTTTTGTTTATGGCCAAGAATCGTAGTTGAAGCAGCATCTATCTTCAGTGTCACGAGTGGCCATATGGCTTCGAAGGACATCACCAGGCAACCTGACAGTCGCCAAGGATGAGGGACAGGAGGTCCTTCAGAAGAACATTACAGCGGTATATCCTGTATCCGCGGTTTCATCAGTCGCGGTTTCAATTACCCGCTGTTTTAAAATGTTAATTTTTTTTTTAATCCCAAATTTAGGATTTCATTAATTTCAGTTTATAAATTTCCCGCGTGCTTGCCTTTGCCAGTCCTCTGCTCACACAGTTACACTATAGCATCCACGATGTAAACAATATCCATGTTCAAAGTTGCTATATAACCACTGTACGGTGCACTGTATAATCTATACTGTTAAAAAAAAAAAAGAAGAGAAACGCAGCACTACTGCAGTCGTAATAGACACCAAGTTTCAAACTTGTATTAACATTTTATTTTACAGGATTAATATTTCAATCTTGGCATGAAGAAACTTTAAGACTTTAACAATGAAATGATGTTCATTAAATTTGGTTTGGACTTTTATTCTTTGCGACTGAGGCCTCCGTTTCAGTAAGGTGTATGGTCTCCTCTGGCCTGTATCAGAGAACATCTCCTTTACATGGATCCGATTAGCCGTTGTATCTGTTGTTGTGGGTTGGCTGCCCACTCTTCCCGCAGTGCAAGAGACAAATGTCGGAGGCTGGTTGACGCCATGTCTCGCTGGCGGACTTGTTTGTTGAGTTCATCCCATAAGTGTTCTATTTGGTTCATATCTGATGACATGGATGGCCAAGGAATGGTCTGGACGTTGCTGTCAGTGAAGAACTGGGTGGTGAGTTGTGCCACATGAGGTAGAGCGTTATCCTGCTGAAAAATCAACCCTGGTGCAGCCTGAAGTGGAAGGACGTGAGGATGAAGAATTTCAGCGACGTATCGTTGGGACATTCCTTCAGTTTGCACCAGGTCACCTCTTCCCATGAAGTTGATCGTCCCCCACACCAGTACACATCCACCACCATGTGAAGAAGCCTCATCCACGCAGTTCTGGGCGTAGCACTCATGGATTCTGCAGTAACATTTCTCTATCTATCGTGTCGCTTGAGTAGAAAGAATGATTCATGACTAAACGAAACCCTTCTCCAATCATTCGCAATGGTCCACTGACGATGCTGGTTCGCCCACTGCAGTCGGTTCTGGCCATGCCGGTCCGTAAGAACAGGACCTCTGTAGGTCTTCTAGCCAAAAGACCAGCGTCGTGCAGCCGGTTCCTGACCGTTTGATCTGAAATTCGACGAGCTGCTGTCATTGACTGGACTGTTGAGGGCGCAGATGAAAATCGATTCCTGAGGTGGCACAGCCGTATGAAGCGGTCTTCGGCAGGAGTTGTGACTATGGATCTTCCACTGCGCGGCCTGTCTGCAACGGCGACTAGTGATGCTTCTAACCACGTTAAATTGTCTTGTCACTTCACTTTGTGACTGTCCAGTCTGTAAACGTCCAATGATGATGAGTTGTTGGTCTGTAAGTGAGATGAGCCATAATTGCGCACTAAATTTTCAAATGAATTGATTAGATGACTGTCAATATTTTATAGGAATTGAATAATATAGTCAGTGAGTTTTGTGTTCAGTAAGTTTCACGGAATTCTCGTGAACCTCTCATGAGTTATTGTCAAAATGCTGTTTGACTAGTGTCGCTTTTCTGTGCTTACAGCACCGTGGTTTTTGTTACTATATGAGTGATTGCAGCAGTGTGGGTTGTTTGTTACTGCATGAGTGATTACAGCAGTGTGGATTGTTTGTTACTGTATGAGTGCCTACAACAGTGTGGGTTTGTTTTTACTGCATGAGTGATTACAGCAGTGTGGATTGTTTGTTACAGTGTGAGTGCCTACAGCAGCGTGGGCTGTTTGTTACAGTATGAGTGCCTACAGCAGTGTGGATTGGTTGTTACTGTATGAGTGCCTACAGCAGTGTGGGTTTGTTGTTACTGCATGAGTGATTACAGCAGTGTGGATTGTTTGTTACTGTATGAGTGCCTACAGCAGCGTGGGTTTGTTGTTACTGTATGTGTGCTTACAGCACCGTGGTTTTTTGTTACTATATGAGTGATTGCAGCAGTGTGGGTTGTTTGTTACTGTATGAGTGCCTTGTTTGTTACTGTTTGAGTGCCTTGTTTGTTACTGTATGATTGCCTTGTTTGTTTATGAGTGCCTACAACAGCATTGGCTTTTGTTACTGTATGACTGCCTACAGCGATGTGGGTTGTTTGTTACTCTATGAGTGCCTATAGCTGAGTGGGTTGTTTGTTAATGTGTCAGCGAGTACAACAGCGTTGATTGTTTGTTAATATATGAGTGCATACAACAGCGTGGAGTGTTGCCGACTCGAAGACTTACGCGCAACTTGAGCAGGAATCCTGATTAACTATTCTGCTGTAGATTAACTATTCCTGCTGTATTCCTGCTGTGAAGGCAAGCCGAGCTGTAATTACTGCACATGTGCTGTTCTCCGGCCGGGATTATAGCACTCATTACTTTTCACTCAGCAAACTCTTGCAGCAAAATGATCCGATTACCAGATGTGACCATGTCATAGGCAGACAAACAAGTTCACACAGTGACATTAATTAGCAGAGCATGCTTCTGGTATATTCTGTCTGTCGGGGGGAGAGAGAAAGAAATCAATAATCAGAGGAATAAATGAAGTAGAAAGTGGAAAGAAAGCTTGCGTGATGTGTAAACTTACATATAGAGATCATGCACGAGTATTTTTGTTTATGGCCAAGAATCGTAGTTGAAGCAGCATCTATCTTCAGTGTCACGAGTGGCCATATGGCTTCGAAGGACATCACCAGGCAACCTGACAGTCGCCAAGGATGAGGGACAGGAGGTCCTTCAGAAGAACATTACAGCGGTATATCCTGTATCCGTGGTTTCATCAGTCGCGGTTTCAATTACCCGCTGTTTTAAAATGTTAATTTTTTTTTAAATCCCAAATTTAGGATTTCATTAATTTCAGTTTATAAATTTCCCGCGTGCTTGCCTTTGCCAGTCCTCTGCTCACACAGTTACACTATAGCATCCACGATGTAAACAATATCCATGTTCAAAGTTGCTATATAACCACTGTACGGTGCACTGTATAATCTATACTGTTAAAAAAAAAAAAGAAGAGAAACGCAGCACTACTGCAGTCGTAATAGACACCAAGTTTCAAACTTGTATTAACATTTTATTTTACAGGATTAATATTTCAATCTTGGCATGAAGAAACTTTAAGACTTTAACAATGAAATGATGTTCATTAAATTTGGTTTGGACTTTTATTCTTTGCGACTGAGGCCTCCGTTTCAGTAAGGTGTATGGTCTCCTCTGGCCTGTATCAGAGAACATCTCCTTTACATGGATCCGATTAGCCGTTGTATCTGTTGTTGTGGGTTGGCTGCCCACTCTTCCCGCAGTGCAAGAGACAAATGTCGGAGGCTGGTTGACGCCATGTCTCGCTGGCGGACTTGTTTGTTGAGTTCATCCCATAAGTGTTCTATTTGGTTCATATCTGATGACATGGATGGCCAAGGAATGGTCTGGACGTTGCTGTCAGTGAAGAACTGGGTGGTGAGTTGTGCCACATGAGGTAGAGCGTTATCCTGCTGAAAAATCAACCCTGGTGCAGCCTGAAGTGGAAGGACGTGAGGATGAAGAATTTCAGCGACGTATCGTTGGGACATTCCTTCAGTTTGCACCAGGTCACCTCTTCCCATGAAGTTGATCGTCCCCCACACCAGTACACATCCACCACCATGTGAAGAAGCCTCATCCACGCAGTTCTGGGCGTAGCACTCATGGATTCTGCAGTAACATTTCTCTATCTATCGTGTCGCTTGAGTAGAAAGAATGATTCATGACTAAACGAAACCCTTCTCCAATCATTCGCAATGGTCCACTGACGATGCTGGTTCGCCCACTGCAGTCGGTTCTGGCCATGCCGGTCCGTAAGAACAGGACCTCTGTAGGTCTTCTAGCCAAAAGACCAGCGTCGTGCAGCCGGTTCCTGACCGTTTGATCTGAAATTCGACGAGCTGCTGTCATTGACTGGACTGTTGAGGGCGCAGATGAAAATCGATTCCTGAGGTGGCACAGCCGTATGAAGCGGTCTTCGGCAGGAGTTGTGACTATGGATCTTCCACTGCGCGGCCTGTCTGCAACGGCGACTAGTGATGCTTCTAACCACGTTAAATTGTCTTGTCACTTCACTTTGTGACTGTCCAGTCTGTAAACGTCCAATGATGATGAGTTGTTGGTCTGTAAGTGAGATGAGCCATAATTGCGCACTAAATTTTCAAATGAATTGATTAGATGACTGTCAATATTTTATAGGAATTGAATAATATAGTCAGTGAGTTTTGTGTTCAGTAAGTTTCACGGAATTCTCGTGAACCTCTCATGAGTTATTGTCAAAAATGCTGTTTTGACTAGTGTCGCTTTTCTGTGCTGAGTACAATTCAGGTCAACACACGAAGTTGATATCCAAGTGAACGTTTCAGGCAATTTGCTCTTGTCTGATCAGCAAACTTCAGTTTAAATCGCAACATCGTATTTGTGTTTTTGTTTGTTTGTTTGTTTTGCTGTGAACAGTATATTTGGCTTAATATGGCTCTAAAGCTGGCAATTCTGTCAAGCCAAAGAGAAGCTTAAGGTGTATCATTTTAAAATTGACCCGTACCTATGCCTATATGTTGAAAAACGTTCTTTATATTAGCATGCGCGTTATCTGCGACTTCAAGCATCCGAGGTATTGAAACAAACTGGTTGCGGATATGAAGGCTGGTGGAATGGGTTGAGTGGGGGGGGGGGGGGGGGGAGAAGAAACTGCTGTATTTCAAGGCGTCATCTACAAAGTTGGAAGAAATCTGGAATGAAACGGATAAAGATAATCCGGATCAGAAATGGAGAGTCCTGGAAAGGATATGTGGAAACAGAAGGTCAGCATCGATTGGTTGCTATAAATAAACGACTAAAGAATTTTCATAAACGCAGTCTGTCTCAGTAATTGTCTATTTCCTTGTCTTTTTTGTGTCTTTAAACCTTTCACTCTAAACCAACACTGGCAGTGTTGATAGATCTTGCTTCTATGGAAATCAGTGCTCAGAGCGATATTGAGGGGGATGACTAAATAAAATGAAAAGTAGCCTATTTCTAACCCCGCCCATATTTTTTTTTTAAATTATGGAATAGTTTCCTTCATGTTTCTTTCTACCAAAATTTCTCATCGAAATTTACTCGCTCCAGGGCATGGAGACTAACTGAGGCGTGAAAGAGTTAAGTAAACTAAGTTTTACAAATGAGACGTATATTCCTACCTGCTTACATATATGCAACACACATATAATGAAGATACTTTTTATAACATATCTTTTACGAGAAAATGTGTTGATTTGCTCTGAAAGTTTGTGAATAAGAAAATACAAATGTATAATTTGTAACTTTAGAGTAGGAGAATGTATTTTTAAATACATGTAGAACTTACACAAGAAACAAGATATACCATTATATAGTGTAACAGCATTATGAGAAGAAGATGTAACACATGTGTATTACACAACACATACAAGATAGGTCATTTATGCATGCGTAAGCTAGAAAACAATTAAAGAAATAAACAATAAATTAGAATCTTTTGAAAACAAATGCCTAAGGAAAATACTCGGTATAAAGTGGAACGAATTCAAGAACAACGCAGAGATAAGACAGATGAGCAAACAACAACCTGTCTCTCTGGGGTGATCGGAAAAAAGGAGGTGGACATATGTCGATCATGTGATGAGAAGAAGCAGTCAGATAATTTCAAAACAAGCTATCAAGTGGAGCACAACATGCAGAAGAAAAAGAGGTCGATCACGTGAAACTCTAAAGAGGACGTTGTTAAGAGAGGCCAGTTTAATATGCATAAAACCCCTTGATGAGGTTGAAAAGCTCACCAAAAAAACAGGAAAAGTTGGCCAGCTACCACGCGAGCCATATGTGACGTTTAACGGCACGGGAAGGATGTAAGATGTAAGATACAAGATCGGCGATGTTATTTTTTAGAAAATACTTGTGTAACGAGTAAAACTAACGTAACAGAAAACGTATATACAGATGTGTTATTTTAGCATGGAAAAAGTAACAAAACAACGGCAGAAAAGAGAAACGATGGGCGATAATTGAGGTAGTAATTGGCGTTATTATTCCCTCAAGTCTGGCTATCTGAAATGCGCACCGGATACAGAGTGTGGCAGTGTGCTAGGGCGGGCAGTGGAAACGGAGAGTAATGTTCTTTTTTAAAGTACTCACAAACGAGAAGGAGCCGGATTTTGTGAGAAGTGGAAGAACAATACGTATGGTAGTAAATGAGTTCTCAACCTTCTCATTGAAAAGCAACATGTGGATGGGTGGATGGAGGGTGCCAGACGAGGGAAGGTGTGGTGGACTCTAAAGTGAAGTTTATGAAAACCTGATCTTTAACACTTTGTTGACAGAGTTATTTACCCTGAACCCCACCCCCTCCGATCCTAGCCTTTTTTCTGAAAAATTGACGTTTTTGAGTGGTCTTAGAAAAACATGCATATCTCTACTCAAACCAACTTGGTACAGAGACTCCCATGACTATGTAGTACCTCTCTCTCTCTCTCTCTCTCTCTGTGTCTCTCTCTCTGTCTCTCTCTCTCTCCGAGAAGGAAGGGCAGAATGTAAGACTGGCATGCGTGCCCAATTCTTTACCCTTTAAAATAAAAATCATTCATTCACTCATTCATTCACTCTCTCTCTCTCTCCTCTCTCTCTCTATCTCTCTCATACCTTCGATCTTGCCGTTTAGGTGGTCTAGCCCGCCTCTCCTCCAAACATGCCTCCACAGATTTTGTCGTTTTCTGCTTTTTTAAAATAATTTTCCTTGTTTCTTGTGCCCCTTTCATAACTTCCTCGTTCGATTCACTCGCTGTCAGCATTCTTCTTGAGAACCACAACTGATTCCATTGATTGAAAACAATTTCAGGAGTTATTATAAACGAAAGACACACAGAAACGTGCGTGCTGCATAATGAAACAAATAACATTTCTAGATAAACAAAATTAGTTATCAGTGCTCATGATATCTATGTCCCGTGGTATTTGCATGCCGTAGCGGGTTGTGAAGTGTTAATGCCTTCACATTTCTAAGCCACTACAGCATTTGAGGCAATGATACCAGCACCTTGTCCTTACTGCCTTTGTTTTTACGTAGGGAAACCCCAGGTACCCTTTTTTTAAAGGCAGGGTCAACCCCAGTGCCAGTCGGTCTGGAAAAAAAAACTTACACCAAAGTGTGAACTCGAACTGGGGACGTTTTGATCAGCAGACGAATGCACTAACCACTACACTTCAGCGGAGCTTGCTGAAGAAGACAGTTTCATTTTTTTTCTTAGAATTAGTTTACTGAAAAATGTTCTATTCATCCTTCTTTCTTTATAGATGGTAATGGTGACGTTCTAAGTTAGAGGTTCTTAATAGGGATATCCTTAATCCTTAGGGATTTGGGAACGAGATGATGGGGATATGGAGTCTCGTCTATGGTCAGTTTCTATCTGTTAAAAACATGTTACATCAGAGCTTTCTTCTCAGCTATTTTTATGTGAAATTAAACAGAGTTAGTGATATTTTGTGAAGTCATATTGACTTCGTCTTGAAGTCACTTAAAGAACTGATACTGTGATACACAGTGCGTTCGGAAAATAATTGTGCACTAACTCAGTATCAATTCCGGTATTGTAGTCATATCTTAGTGTAGCTGCAGGTAGATGTGGCTAGATACTGCACACGGAATCGATACTGGGTTAGTGCATAGTTACTTATGGAACACCCTGTATTAAGTAATCTGTTTGGAGGGTCTTCAGTTGTAGAAAGTTTAAGATAACCAGATTCAGGTTCTAGAATCACTTTCCGGTGTGCACGTCACAAAGGAGTATTCTCCCTCCTCCCTCTCTCTCTCTCTCACTCTCTCTCTCATAAACTGCTTGTTAGTAATCGTAATTTGGACGAGGACCAGCACCGACCCGTGCCTCATCTGGTAGGCTGTTGTGATGCACATCTTTATGTGAGCACGTCATGACTATGATAATAAATGTTTGGCTGTCGTAGATAGTAATATCCCGGATGCAATGTCCACACGAAGACAGATAAGAGGTTATTTGCTGCACCAACGCTTTCTTTTCAAATGAGAAAAGTTCGATTCTTTACAACCCATCTTCCATACTTTATATACCTCCTCTCTCTATCTATTTCTCTCTGTCTCTCTTTCTCTCTCTCTATCTCTCCATATCTTTCTCTCTATATCCTTTTTCTCTCTCTCTCTCGCTCTTTCTCTCTAACATTAGAACAAAGCGCCAAAGAACATTATAACAAAGCGACAGAGAACATTATAACGTAGGGGAAAAAACTGCTTTATATATATAAATATATGCAGGGAAGAAAGATGACAATGTATTATGTACTGAAGCTAATAATGATGAAGCTGAGAAACAGGCAAACGTATGGGCTGAATATAACAATTTTATGGAAAAGACTACCTGGAAGTAAAAAAAAAAAATGCTATAGGAGGGAAAAGTAATAGATCAGTAACTTGAAATGTAACTTGATCATTCATGTGATAACAGCAGATCAATCGGGCGGAATGCTGATCAGTCAGGTAAATCAAAAGTTCTGATAGAAGCTAAACATAATCAAATGTTTTAGAATACTTAGTGGCGCGCGCGCGCACACACACACACACACACACACACATATATATATATATATATATATATTAATTGAATGTAGAGAACCTGTTCTGCCCAAACGCACAAAGCAGGCTGGGAAAAGAGGCGGTACACAAAGATGGACATTTCTACTTGTGGGGCGGGGGTGGAATGACCGCAACCGCCTGGTTCCATATCCTGGTCAATAGATAGATAGATAGATAGATAGATAGATAGATAGATAGATAGATAGATAGATAGATAGATAGATAGATAGATAGATAGATAGATAGATAGATAGATAGATAGATAGGTAAATGGATGGATGGATGGGTGAATGGATTGTTGTGTGGGTGAATAGATGGATAGATGATTGATGGGTGGATGGATGGACGGATGGATGGATGGATTGATTGACCACCCTCCCTTCTTTCTTTTTATTCAACATACAAAATATACTCCCACATACTCACAAGCCCCCTCCCTCTCCCTCTCGCTCACTGCTCTGTAAAAAGAAAGATATAATGAAAAAAGACAGGGTGGAGATAACGCGTGCAGAAATACAAGGAAGGTCGACAAGTGGGGGAGATAACGCGTGCAGGAATACAAGGAAGGTCGACAAGTGGGGGAGATAACGCGTGCAGGAATACAAGGAAGGTCGACGAGTGGGGGAACACGAGGAGTAGTGGGCCCAGGGCAACCTCACTGGTAAGCACTAAAAATAACCCGAGTCACGTGACGTAGCCCTGCATCTGTCGTTACAGAGCTTGTAGTGGTATCAGGTAGTGTTGAGATAACTGTCAGGAGGTTTTTGTTAAGTTAGGTCACCATTTGACAGGTTGCTGGAGAGGGAAATTATTTTATTATGACAGAGTGGCCAAAGGTCTGATTAGAAAGGAAAAAAAAAAACTTTTGACAATTTCAGCCGCAGTAATCCCAATTTATTGTGTGAGGAGCAGGATTTCTAACATACAGCGAGCTGGTGGAGGAAAAGCGTAGTCAGTAGTGTATTGTTTAGCATGCGAGGCGGTGATGTTCCAATCTTCTTCTTCTTCTTCTCCTTCTATATCGATACATTGGACATTTGTATTGAAGAAGTTCGTCTCTGAGCAAACGCAGAATGTCTTTCCTACAGGGTGAAGTACACCAACTTAAATTAGTTGTCAATATGTAGGCGTGATGCGTACATAAACTGCACGTTGTAAAATTACTTACGGGAGTATAAGAATACATGAGAGGGCGAGGAAAGAGTGTAACACGGCTGAAGAGGGTACATTTAGTTGGCATGATACTGGGAGCCCATTCCAGCGAGGTTGCGGATCCTGGTTTTCTGTTAAGTTTATGTCAACAGAGACTGTGTAAACTGGTAAGCTTCTCTAACACGATTCACAGTTTCTTCGCTTGGTCCTGAACGTCCCTGCCTAGGAGCTGTGCACAGGCAGCCTTCATCCCGGAATTTCGCATACCACTTCTTGATACTGTTGAAGACAGGTGCTGCCTTCTGGAATTCTGCTAGAAATCATTGCTGCACAGTCACAACGGACGAGGTTCTCACGTATTCCACAGCACAAAATGACTGCTCATGTTAACTGAAAGCCATATTTGCTACTACTGCCTCGTATCGGCAAACCACGGGAGCTCTACGCGCGGGCTTCATTTTAAGAAAAAGTTGAAGAGTTTCTCTCTCTCTCCCTCTCTCCCTCTCTTAACGTAAGAATAATCACGATCCGTTACCTAGTTGTTGCGAATTTTTAAAATGTTTCACGGACTTATGAATAACCCTGCATTATCACCTTGTTTGGGGCGAGCATCGCCAGCAGAACAGGCACAGTTTTGCTCTATAATAGGCTCCTTATACTAGATGTCAGAGTCACAGCGGGGCCTTCATACCTGTTGTCAGAGCGGGCCCCTCATACCTAATGTCAGAGCGGGCCATCATACCTGATGCTAGAGCGGGCCCCTCATACTTGATGTCAGAGTGGGCCTTTCATATCTGATGTCAGAGCGGACAGTTCTAGTGAATCCGAAAGAGAAAAAGAGAGAGAGGGTTTCATTTGCTGCTATACATGTTGCCATACTGGTCTCTCATACTGTCTTTTCTCGTACTGGTGTTCTCTCATACTAGTCTCATACTGGCCGTCTCACATACTGGTGGTTTTATACTGGTCTTATCTCATGCTCGGCGTCTCACATGCTGGTGATATTATACTGGTCTTCTTTCATAATAGTCTCTCATACTCGCCGTCTCACATACTGGTGGTCTTATACTGATCTTTTCTCATACTGGTCTTCTCTCATACTGGTCTCTTACATTGGTCTTCTCTCATACTGGTCTTTTATCATGCGCAGAAAATTATTATCTCTCGTATTTACCAAGGTGAGGACAGACAAATGTGGAGAGTGAGAGAGAGAGAGAGAGAGAGAAAGGGAGAGACAGAAAGGAGCATAGATTATGTGATATAAAAGAAAGTCTTGCATGGTTTCAAAACAGACTTACCAAAATGTAGCATATCGTTTGTAAAAACTTAGATAGATAGATAGATAGATAGATAGATAGATAGATAGATAGATAGATAGATAGATAGATAGATAGATAGATAGATAGATAGATAGATAGATAGATAGATAGATAGGAAAGGAAAGAAGGAGAGAACTGATTGAGAGAGAAAGAGAGATAGATGTGTGAACCAAGAGACAAACTTTTTTCTGCAAGTCTAAGATGGCACAAAATCTGGAATTCACATGGCCAAGCACTCTCTGGAATATTTCGCAAGAATGAGTTCAATTTGTAAACTAGGAATCCAATTACTCTTCTCCAGGACACGAGCTGTGGGTCCGAGGCAGACACTCAGACAAGAGATCTGTGGGTCCGAGGCAGACACTCAGACAAGAGAGCTGTGAGTCCGAGACAGACACTCAGACAAGAGATCTGTGGATCCGAGACAGACACTCAGACAAGAGATCTGTGGATCCGAGACAGACACTCAGACAAGAGAGCTGTGAGTCCGAGACAGACACTCAGACAAGAAATCTGTGGATCCGAGACAGACACTCAGACAAGAGAGCTGTGAGTCCGAGACAGACACTCAGACAAGAAATCTGTGGATCCGAGACAGACACTCAGACAAGAGAGCTGTGAGTCCGAGACAGACACTCAGACAAGAGATCTGTGGATCCGAGACAGACACTCAGACAAGAGATCTGTGGATCCGAGACAGACACTCAGACAAGAGATCTGTGGATCCGAGACAGACATTCAGACAAGAGATCTGTGGATCCGAGACAGACACTCAGACGAGAGAGCTGAGGTTAAGTTGTAAACTGTGCAGAAGCAATACTAACTCGAGACACTTCACTGTGTGTTGAACCGGCTTCAGTAATGCATCAATAGAGCTTTTTGGGAGAACTTGAGAGAGGGAAAGAGAGAGAGAGAGAGAGAGAGAGTAGAGATTAAACTAGAGAAAGGCTGCAATATTTGCGACGAACTGTTGATATCGACGATGATGGTGATGATGATAATTTAGAGTGAGGCTGGAAAAAAAGTCGAGTGAGGCTGCAGACTAAACAAGAATGTCTGCCGCCTGCAGCGCATGCTGGTTAATCGTAAAGCAAACCAGTTGCTGGCAAAAGGTTAACATGAACTTTACTTTTGAAGACTAAATACAGGTGAGGAAAAAAAAAGACTTAGGGAAAAAAAACTGTTTGAACCGTTGGAAAAGCTGACATATAAAACAGAGTAATATAATAAAGAATGATCTATATCTGCTGTTTTAACTCTCTTTCAGCATGGGAAGGGAGAGAGAGAAAGAGAGAGAGAGAGAATATGAAATAGAGAGATTAAGGCAAATAGAGAGATTTAGGTAGCAGGCTAAGAACAGTCCCCACAAAGTGTGCAGTCTGAATTTAACTGTATCGGAACTGATTTTAAAAAAACCCAGATCTTACCTTGGACCTGTAAGAAGAAGGTGATAAAAAGAAGAAAAACAGCAGTTGAAGAAAAATAAACTTGTACAATAAAAACAAAAAAGAAGAAGAAATATGGATTACTCATGACATCGTGGACTGTAGCATTGAGAGCGGATTAAGAATTTAAATCTGTATTGATGAGTAACCATAATTCGGTTCGTGAAAACGAGGCTTTGATTGATCCTGTAGCCAGTTCTCCGTAGCTAGAACCAGCATGGCAGATTTGGGGAGAATTAAGTCCAGATTTTCTGTTTTTTATCGATATCGCCCTCACCTGGCATCTGATCCGTTTCAAAAACAGTTAAGAATGGCTTTCTGTACTCACTCTTAGCTAGAGCTGTCATGAGAAGGAAAAAACTATGTATGTTTTAAAAAACATCTAATTCAGGGTTCTCTAACACAGGTTAATCTTTCTCGTAATCATATATAGTCTGTCATCAGCAGATCTTTCCTGGGATAAAGTGGGCAGTATTATGTGATTGTTGTCTAGAACTGTGGAGATTGGGTTCATGTGCTGTTTTATTGGACCAGAATGTGTGTCTTCAGTTCTTCACTAGGCCAATAGCTGCGTCTCAGTGTTTCATTGTGCTAGTAGATGCGTCTCAGTGTTTCATTGTGCTAGTAGATGCGTCTCAGTGTTTCATTGTGCTAATAGGTGCGTCTCAGTGTTTCATTGTGCTAATAGGTGCGTCTCAGTGTTTCATTGTGCTAGTAGATGCGTCTCAGTGTTTCATTGTTCTAATAGGTGCGTCTCAGTGTTTCATTGTGCTAGTAGATACGTCTCAGTGTTTCATTGTTCTAATAGGTGCGTCTCAGTGTTTCATTGTTCTAATAGGTGCGTCTCAGTGTTTCATTGTGCTAGTAGATACGTCTCAGTGTTTCATCTCACCAGTAGTTGCGTCTCAGTGTTTCATCTCACCAGTAGTTGCGTCTCAGTGTTTCATCTCACCAGTAGTTGCGTCTCAGTGTTTCATCTCACCAGTAGTTGCGTCTCAGTGTTTCATCTCACCAGTAGTTGCGTCTCAGTGTTTCATCTCACCAGTAGTTGCGTCTCAGTGTTTCATCTCACCAGTAGTTGCGTCTCAGTGTTTCATCTCACCAGTAGTTGCGTCTCAGTGTTTCATCTCACCAGTAGTTGCGTCTCAGTGTTTCATTGCACCAAATGCTGGTACAGTTCTGAAGGATGTGTAAAGAGATGTGTTGGTGCCATCCAACTATACCCACTCCTTCATTGTTTGTATGTGTGCAGACGGAACTGTTATTCCCTATATCAGTTCTGTTCGTGCAGATTGCCAGAAGTTTTAGCGCTGTTTTTTTGTGTGTTTATTTAAAATGTTGAATTATTTGTTATAAGTTAAGACTGGATATTGGTGTTGCTTCTTCCTGTCGTGAGTTATCTTCCTTGTTCAGTTATTAATGTTGCTGTTGGTGGTTTATCTACACGGCCAGCAGCTCATTCTTTGGCTGCCACATATGTATGTGTGCAGTGCTGGTTTTTAGGCATCAGCTAAACAAGCGAAAGCTTACAGCATCCCTCATCTGGTGTAGCTCTATAACAAGGGCGCCCCAAACTTTATATAACTTAGGGCCCCACTAAGTCTAAATCCGGCATTGCAGTTTAGGGCCTAACCAAGTTCAAATCCGGCAATACAGTTTAGGCCCTCACTAAGTCACAGATTGGGTACAGCAGTTTATGGGCCTACCTAGTTCAAAATCCGGTACTATAGTTTAGGGCCTCGCGCAAGTCCAAACTCGACATAGCAGCTTCGGGGCCCTCACCAGATCTAAATCCGACACTGTGTTGAAGTTTTCAGGGCCAAACACAGATTATATGGCTTTGGAGAAAACTGTTTGCTTTGGGTTTTCCACTCCGTTTCAGAAACTAAGATTTAGAAAGTTTGCCTAGGACATCTCGTTCCTATTAGTAAAATCTTGACAATCATGGCCATGTGGCTTATTTGAAGTACCAAATGTTGCTGCATGTATCCTGTTTTGCACGCTCGTTCGCTGTGTATAATCTACTTACAAAGTGAAAGTTCTAAAGCAGTCAAACAGTGGCTGTTTTTTTTTTTCTCTTGTTGCATAAAACCACTATGATAGTCTTTTCTCGGACATGGACACACGACAGGAAGTTACAGGATGTAGTTTTTACAGTCTTCTTATCTGTGACCAAATTACCGTATATGTTGTGATGAGAGATCCTGTGGACTCACAGATACCTTGTCTTGTCTTCGTGTTACGTTACAAAACGTAAGCATTCAGCTGTGGCAGATTGACCGCCTCGGTTGTTTACGAAGTTCAGCCGGTAACTGTTTGTAGTTGGATATGTTTAGTGTCTTGGCTTCTCGACAGTCATTTCTTGTGGCTGCCAAAGATTGGACTGTGTTGGGGGACAATGAGACACTCACGGAATTCAGTGTATAGATGAGATGAACGGCCAGATAAATAAGCAGATGTATAGTGTAAGATGAACATATAGACAGACATGCAGCCACATAGATAATATGACTGTATGAACAAACAGGCAGGCAATGTGACGCAGATAAACGGGGTCTTATGACATATGAACAGGCAGATAGATAGTGCGATATATAGGCAAACAGACAGACAGATCATATCACATAAAGAAGCAAGCAGATAGTATGACATTAGAGAAAGAAGCGAACAGATAGTATGACATTAGACAAACAGTGAACAAATAATATGACATTAGGCAAACAGGCAAATAGATAATATGAGATATATGCATACAGCCAGACAGTTTGTATGACACACAGATATGGAGTTATATATTTAGGATGGCAAACAGGCAAATAGGTAGTATGATATACAGACAAACAGGCAAATAGGTAGTATGATATACAGACAAACAGGCAAATAGGTAGTATGATATACAGACAAACAGGCAAATAGGTAGTATGATATACAGACAAACAGGCAAATAGGTAGTATGATATACAGACAAACAGGCAAATAGGTAGTATGATATACAGACAAACAGGCAAATAGGTAGTATGATATACAGACAAACAGGCAAATAGGTAGTATGATATACAGACAAACAGGCAAATAGGTAGTATGATATACAGACAAACAGGCAAATAGGTAGTATGATATACAGACAAACAGGCAAATAGGTAGTATGATATACAGACAAACAGGCAAATAGGTAGTATGATATACAGACAAATAGGCAAATAGGTAGTATGATATACAGACAAACAGGCAAATAGGTAGTATGATATACAGACAAACAGGCAAATAGGTAGTATGATATACAGACAAACAGGCAAATAGGTAGTATGATATACAGACAAACAGGCAAATAGGTAGTATGATATACAGACAAACAGCACACAGATAGTATGATATATAGGGAAACGGGCAGATAATATGGCATGTAGACGGACAGACAAACGGACAGGTAGATAGATGGATGGATGGATGGGTGGATGGATGGATGGATAGATGGATGGATGGATTATAACGAAGGCATAAACAGACAGATTATGCTCAAGCTAGCCCCATGTGTGTGTACTGATTATTGATCGCCACAAAACAATATCGTGTGGCAAACACGTGCAGTATCCGCGCAAACCTTCCATCGCTGCTGGATAGGGTTAACCTTCGCCAGCTTTTTTGGTGTGTCAGCATTTTATGTAGCCACAGCTGTTTATTCAGAGTTGTTGCAGTAGCATTAGCACACATATACAAAACAGCTAAATAACTTGACTGCTTTACTACCATTACATTGTAATGAACTCACAAAGTACAGTTGCTATCTAACAACCCAGCTATGTTGCTGTAACAGTCATATCCAGGGTTATGAAGTCAGGGCGAGGTGGTCACGGAATCATGGAGTCAAGAGTCATGGAGTCAAGAGTCACGGAGTCCTGGTCGTGGAATTAGAGTCATCTGTCAGAGTAACGGAGTTGGATTGTGAGGTCGGAGTCGGAGTCGATGGAGGGAGAATCATATTGTCTGAGTCATGGAGCGGAGTCACTGAGACAGAATCATATCGTCTGAGTCATGGAGTGGAGTCACGGAGACAGAATCATATCTTCTGAGTCATGGAGTGGAGTCATGAAGATAGATCATGGAGTCGGCGTAATGAAACTGGACCATGGAATCAGAATCATAGTGTCTGAGTCACGGAGTGGAGTCATGAAGTCGCAGTCATGGTGATGGAGTCATGGAGATGAAATTTCAAGCAATTTTAGTGGAGTCGGTAGAAATTTATACTATTTATGGAGTCGAAGTAGAAAAATAAAGCCACCAAGAGTTGGTAACATTTTTTTTAAATCAGAGCTGAAGTGAGTAGAACTGTGTCATATGTGACAGGAATCAGTATAAGAAGTGGACAGACTGAGTAACTGGTGTTGGAATTCAAAGTCTGCCGTAGCGACTCCTCTTTCCTGATCTTATAAATATTTGAACTATGTAACAGCTAAGCCAGGTTGTACTCAACACTCTAGAAAACTGAGACCGTGGGAGATGTCAGACGAGGTACACAACTAATTAAAAGTCATTTTAAGCCAAGATCGGCCAGACACATTACCCTCTAGCGTGCTGACAAGTTAAGGAAGATATGATCACTAACACCATACCTCTGTATGCCTCTAAGGCATGACAGGATTTGCCTTTACCTTACCTTACCTTTAAGCCAAGATGATTGACAACGAGAACATGGCAAAAGTCAGCAGTTTGGATTTCGACTTTACACAGTATGCAGAAAATTCTCTACTATAGAGAGCGGAATAACAACACAACCTTTACAGATCATCAGAGGAAGTAACCCCCACCAAGACAAGTGTTTCGGTCCTATTAAACAACTCCTGGCGCTTAGGGGGTGGGTGGGCCCCTCTGGGTCATGATTCCCAGAGGTCTTGTGAGGTGTTGCTTTTTCTCGTCCCGTGATCTTCCAGTTGGCACTACACTTTGAAGTGCATCTTAGCGATTTAGCTAAGAAGGACCGGTATTGATTGTGAGAAACGAAATTATTTTAAATTCTCAATGCTTGTTTCGCATACTCCACAGCCAGCATGATGCCTTTTCTGCTGTTTGTGAAAGGCTTTTCAATGCCCTTGCCCTTTATGCCCAGCTGCTTACATAGAGCGTATGGTGATGTTGCTAAATGTCCGCTCGCTTCCATTTCTACAGCTATCACTTTTTGCCTTTGACTCCTGCCCCCTGTGACTCCTGCTCCCCTGTGACTCCTGCCGCCTTTGACTCCTGCCCCCTGTGACTCCTGCTCCCCTGTGACTCCTGCTTCCCTGCCTTAGTTGCTTTCCCAGATCTTTGTACTTCTCACATTTGAATAAATGCTGCTCCTCTTTCTCTTCGACTTTACAAAGTAACAGATGTCAGGTAAGCAAGACAGAGCAACCTCATGCGACGTGTTCCTGCATGCCCGCCTTCCAGCCACGATGACAACGTTCTGCAGAGAAAGATTTAAGATGGCTGGACCATGGTGCACGAAGGAGTGACAACTGTATCCCAAAGCCAGATATTATTAAGGAGAACTTCTGGAGGACAAGTGGCCACGAGATTGAACAAAACTGACACACAGGGACACATGTTCTTAAGATTAGAATGAGATGATTTTATACCAGTTATATGGGGGCAAAGACCCTGTCCTATTTGGCAGCCAGCGACCCATAACTGACATGTTAGTATCAGGGTTAGCGACCCATAACTGATATGTTTAGCGTCAGGGCTAGCGACCCATAGCTGACATGTTAGAGTCAGGGTTAATGACTCATAGCTGACATGTTAGCGTCAGGGTTAACGACCCATAACTGACATGTTAGTATCAGGGTTAGCGACCCATAACTGATATGTTTAGCGTCAGGGTTAGCGACTCATAGCTGACATGTTAGAGTCAGGGTTGGTGAACCACGGCCAGATCAAGACCCTGTCCCAACTCTCCATTGGTACCTCCCAGTAACAGGCGTAGTTTGACTAACGGGGCAAGGATCGCCATAGTCCCCGTGGTGATGGAGTCTGCTAAAGAAGTACTGCATACCCCCTGGTTTTTAGCTCCACTCAGAGCTAAATCCTCTCTCAGTTCGACACGAGATTGTGTCTCAGACAGCTTCATTGAGACCACTGCACAGGACACCAACTGGCGGTTCTAGGGAGATAAAAGAAGAAGAAGAAGAAGAAGAAAGCCATATGAGCTACAAGTTAACTACAAAGTGGTTACTGTCAATTACTCTCATAGCGAAGGTCGATGGTTCGAATCCTACCGCAATCGCGTGGTCAGAATTAGGTACCTGGCTCCTTCTGAAGGTGGGAAATAAAAGGCAAGCACGTGTGATGCTGGTCACATGACCTCTAGTCCGTCGACACGTCAGGAAAAATAAAGACACTAAACAAATATAACGTTAAATCAGTCCTGTTGTATGGATCAGATACATGGAAATCATCAGCCAAAAAGTACCAAGAGATTGTGGACCTATGTTAACACCTGCCTAAGGAAGATCCTTCAGATTTAGATGGCCAGGCACCAACAGTGATGAAGAGCTATGGCAGAAAATGAACAAACCCAGTGGTAATGAAAGGACGTTGGAGATGGGATAGGACATACACTTCGAAAGCCTACCACAAACATAACCAGACAAGCTCTCACGCGGAATCCCTAGGGAAAGAGGAAATAAGGAAGACCAAGAAACACACAGTGAAGGAGTCTTGAAGCAGAGATGAAAAAAAAAGAAAAAGATCGACTAGCAGACAATAGAAGAAACAGACCAGGACAGTAATACATGGCGAGCCCTTGTTGATGGCCTATACCCCATATAGGGGTAAAGAAAGCGAAGAAGGAAGGAATGAACCCAATATTCCCTGGGTGCCTCTATGGGACTCTCACTTTACTCTTCTAAGAGAAAGGAAGAACTGGCAAAAGACCATAACACACAATGAGCATCTCAGAATAGGGAAGCTGTGTCATTTAAAGAAGAAATTAAGATCAAGCCGAAGAAAGAAAAAACGTAAGAGCACGGGGATCTGACCTTGCCAACACAAACATTCTTTGTTATTACTATCGACAGTTGCGTAAACTAAAACTTGATAGAAGCCATAAGAATCAACAAAATGATAATCCGCTCGCAAGTTCACATCCTCTTGCTTCAAAACATTCTTGTAGGAGCTTTTAAAAAAATTATAATAACAATTGTTATTGTTCTTCGAGCAACACCCCGCTCTCTGCCGTTGTGAATATCTTCTAACATTCGAAACATATACACGTTAAGGTTTTGCTCTGATTTCATTGGGTGCGACAGATGTTGAGATTGACTGGGCCGAGAAACTGGTAGAGAAAGCTGTGTGGTAGATTCATCCTTGGGGTGTTTTTTGCGCATGCGCCAGGCTGGTCTTGAGGATTAATTTATGCCAAACAAGTCAAACTTCTCCCCAAAGTTCTTGAGCCAATTAGTAATCACTGATTAGAGGTTTTGTCACTTTACCTTGACAGATAACAGCGTCTTTATGATCACAGATCTATCTATCTATCTATCTATCTATCTATCTATCTATCTATCTATCTATCTATCTATCTATCTATCTATCTATCTATCTATCTATCTATCTATCTATCTATCTATCTATCTATCTATCTGTCTGTCTGTCTGTCTGTCTGTCTGTCTGTCTGTCTGTCTGTCTATCTATCTATCTATCTATCTATGTTTGTCTGTCTGCCTGTCTGTCTGCCTGCCTGTCTGTCTGTCTATCTGTTTATTCATTTGTCTGTCTGTGCATATTCCTGCTTTGCTTTCTTTCCAACTAAATTTTCTACAAACAAGAAAATTCAATGCACAGTGTCAGTCACTTCTTCCTTAGGCCTTTCGTATTTCTTCAGTGTAAGCAAAGATTTGGGTTCTTGTGGAAAGTGACTCTTCACGCGATTCTCTCTCTCTCTCTCTTTCTTTCTCTCAATATATAGAAGGAATCTACACCAGTGACTATGACTATATTAACCTAGAATCAACCCTTCAGGTCGAGTTAAACAATCTAATTAGATGGAGCAGCAACAACGGCATGATTATAAATACTGATAAAACAAAATCAATGCTCATAACAACAAGACAGAAACTACAAAAGATGACAAAAACAGCACTTCGGCTCAGCATGGAAACATCACTTACAGAAAGCGTTAGCGAGCATAAAACACTAGGTGTTATTACTGACCAACATCTGACCTGGAACTCTTTTGCGCAAGGTCTAACAAAACCCATCGCTCAAAAGTGTACCAGTTAGCCAAAATTAAGCACTTCATTGATCAAGACACAAGGAAGACATACTACATATCACATATACAAACACATTTAGACTATTCTTCAACAATCTGGGATAGTTGCTCAGTGTCAAATACAAAGAGACTTTATTCATTTCAAAAGCGAGCAGTAAAACTATTTAGTGACAAAATTCAAACACAAACTAACCATCACAAACGTATCAAAATACTGCCTTTTAAGAACAGGTTCCTCTTCAACAAAGCCAAGTTGGTACATCAAATCCTTTCACAGCATGCTTCACCTTATCTAAGGAACATGTTTAAATTTAGCCCGAAGTGTAGCAAACACTTAAACAATGTCTTCCAAAACCTAGACTTCATCTTTACAGGAAAAGCTTTACTTATTCTGCTGCTCATCTTTGGAATACCCTCCCATCCTGTATAAAAAAAATATAAACTATACTCCTTCCTACAACTGCAAGCTTTTCCAATATCTGTTTGGTGTCGACTACATGCCTCCATGAGATATAAAACTTAAACAGTTATTTTAGACTGCTCTTACAGACACCGAATTCATTTGATTGTTTATTCTGAATAGTACCACAATTTTTTATTGGTAGATAGTCATTTATATATGTATGTAGTTACTTTCTGTACTGAGTCCATGGGTAAGAGCGAAAAGTTTATGTCTCTTTATTTTATGTCTCTCAGCTTCAACGTTAATTATCTTTGGTACACGAGCAGCATATTTGTAGAATGTCTGGAACAGAATGAAAGTTGTATGATAAGGGCAGAATGTCAGACGGGCCTATGTCCCCAAGTTCTTAACCCTTATAATGATTAATCAATCAGTCAATCAATATATCAGTCAGTTACTCAGTCAATCTCAAGAAATCTCTTGTGGTTGCTCAAGCGGGTGAAACGGAAATGTGGTAAAATATACAACCTTGATCTATTTGTGTCGGATTATTAAACAGGGGTTTGCATTTTGCTAACTTGTCTCACCCCCCAAGTAATAACAGGTACCTGACTCCTGTGTTAAGAAATGACGAAGGCGAGGGCCCTCGGTTGGCCATTAAGAAGTGCTCAGCCGTTGTAATTTAAACGTCTAACACTTCACTTATTTACAGTAGACAAAGGGCCAGGGGAACGTCATCTTTGCCCCTGAAGAGTTGACTGCAAAAGATCGTTTCTTTCCGTTTGTTCTTACTCTGAAGATGCACGTGACTACATGGCGCCCTGCCCTGCCCTGTCCTGACATTGTGCACCCATCTATACTGGTCATATCCTCTTTCTGTCTTAGTTTTAACTTTTTTCGTGATTTAGTAAGCAAAATTTATGATGTTGTTTAATTATGATAAACAAATATTTAACTGGTACCAGTACACAAGCTGCCCTTTAATTCTTCACTGTGATGGATTTTATATATACGTATATATATATATATATATATATATATATATATATATATATATATAATGTGGGCGGCCTGGTTAGCTGAATGGATAGGCGCTTGGATTACTTGTCAGGTGGTACCGGGTTCAGTCCCAGTAGTGTTACACAGCAAAAAGACCCAGGGGTTCACCCAGCCTCTAAAAATGGGTACCACAGAAATCTGGGAAGGTAAAGCGGCCAAGCGTGATACTGACCACATCACACTTTCATGTGCCGAAGGTCATATAGAATATATAAATATAAATAATATATATATGAAATAGTTTTTTCACCGATTCCCACAATTCCTCTCTCTCTCTCTCTCACCTCCTCTCTCTCTCTCATTCTCTTCCCCGTTACCATATTGATTAAATATTCTATGTTTTCCACTACTCGCCCCCCGGGGCCCTCCATTAAAACAGAACAAGCCCTCTTCGGCCCTGAAGCAATGCACTGGCTGGACAGACACATATCACAGTCTTTCTGTGCGAACTGCCGTATTGGGACATTTATTTTGGTAAAGCCGGTAATGTTTTTTTTTTTCCGTCTCTCTCGCTCGCTCACCAGGACAACGTGCGCACACGACAAACTGTTACACAGATAAAAACCGGAGTAACGGCTGGAGGAGTGAGCGCCGATTTCGGGGCATGAGTCCATTCATATCTCGGCCGTCAGTTGCTCACACACACACAGACAGACTCGCACACTCAGCAACCACACTAGGGGCCCCTGCCTTATAAAAAACATACCTAGCTTCATTTTAAGCGTTTCACACAATTCCTTCTTGTGAGCAGAATTATATATACTTTTTAACATTTAAACTTAAGATTTCTGCAGTTCACTTCGCGTATACTAGGAAAATAAAAGCTTTCCTTTCAACAGTAAAATTCACTAACAGTTAGGGGTTGTTGTTTTTTTTTGGTTTTTTCTTGAAGCTGAAAACATATAAATAGTTGCCTGCAGCGATTCAGAAATATTTCCAGCTGTGGTGAGCGTGCGATGAAAACTTCAGCTGTGCTTATCGTGGCGGAACTTCTGTTTGGTAAGTTGAAGTTATTTTATCTTCTCGTCTTACTATAGGTCGGAGCTCTGAAATATGACAGGAACAAAAATTATTTTGAGATAATAGACATTCCCCCTCCTCCTTCTTCTCATATGAGAAGCGCTGATAACTGTCCCGGTTTTCAATTATTACTTGAGTTGTTAAGGCCCGAACTCTGTCAGTGTTTGGATTCTGTCGAGTTTGTGGATTACAGAATCATCATCAACATTGGCTTAATACATATCTGCACTGAAGACTGTTTTCACCTGTAGGGAAATTGGGTGTGGGGGTGGAGTGGGGGGTGTTACATCCTTGTTTTATGTCCTTGTCGATATATCCAAGCAAGTTGTGTTTTCTGGCTGATGCTGTTCATCCTTCTAAGACACTACCGCCTCCTGTCCCCGCAAGGCTTATAAGGGCTTCTCTTTCAAACTTTGTTTTCAGTACATTGTTCTAAACAGGATTTCTACATCCTTCTCTCTCTCTCTCTCTCTCTCTCTATCTATCTATCTATCTATCTATCTATCTATCTATCTATCTATCTATCTATCTATGTGTCATTTCGCTCTCTCTCTCTCTCGTCCTGTCTCTGTCCTCTCTCTCTGTCCTCTCTCTGTCCTTTCTCTTTCTCTGTTATCTGTTCGCTCTCTGTATCTCTCTCTCTCTCTCTCTCTCTCTATATATATATATATATATATATATATATATATCATTCTCTTTCATACCGTGGCCTCCAATTTCTGTTCTAAAAGAACATAGCTGTAAACGTCACTTGCTAGATCTTGTTAGAAATTATCTTATTGAATATGAAAGAATGTGATGTTACAAGAACTGGATTGAAAATGTATTTGTATGTGTATGTCTGTACTGTCTTGTTGGTTTAGTTACCTCTCAGGCAGGTCATTATCTTATATTTGTGAATGTAATACTTTCATTTTGCTTTATTATGTTTCTTAAAGTGCAATGTTCATACTTGTATTACACCAGATGCGTGATAAATAATGAGATATGTGTGAAGAAGGACATAATGTCAGACGGGCCTATATGCCCAGTTCTTCACCGTTTGAGAATTGTCTGTTTATCTGTCTGTCTGTCTGTCTGCCTGTCTTTTCTTGTTACGTTCACGTGTTTCTGTGCCTGTACGCTGTATTCTGATGATATATGTATAAAGAAAAACAAAAAAACACTCTATTCTGATGATATATGTATAAGGAAAAACAAAAAAACACTATATTCTGATGATATATGTATAAAGAAAAACAAAAAACCACTCTATTCTGATGATATATGTATAAGAAAAACAATCTACTTTCATCACTTCAAATGGAAACGTTCTGTTTTCATCAGCTGAAGACCCCCTGGGAACAACTGTGTTAAGAGCACACTTATCTTAACATAGTGTTTGTGAGACAGGGAACATAGATCTGTTTGCTTAAAAATTCTGACCTACTTCTGTAGCCCAGAAACTTGTAGCAATCAACACTAATTGTAATTGTTATTTTTGTAAAATGTAATGTCAGGTTGGTGGACAGATGGGGACATGGAGATCTCTGGCGGGGATGAGGGAAGTCTGGTGTGAAACCAATGAATCCAGGACGTGACAAGCCTATAGGTCTTTACAACAATGGCTATCAGAATGATGTAAACAAAACAGAGCCAGTAGACTATAGGTGGCGGGGAATGGATATCGTTGAAACACTCATCAGATTCCTCATCTCAAAGTCAGAATGTCTTTGTGGAACTGTCTCCAAACCATCTGACATGGAGAAGGGACTTACATACAGCCACCAGAGGCTGGAAAACAAAGTTTTGGCCAGGCCAGCCACACTGTCTTCATGGCAGTCCGAGCAAGACCACAGTCTGCCCTAGCAAGGAAAGATGGTGAAGTCGGAGTTACCCAGCCAAAAGGCGCATCGCAAAAATCAGGGTAACACGCATTATCACTATGCGAACGAAGAAGAAGAAGAAGAAGATCAGCTGAAGAGAAATGGCCGTAGAGAAAGGAACGCTTTTACTTTTAACCACGTAGACAGAAATGGTCTGGTTTCAATCACAACAAACTCGGCTTTCACACGACATCCCATAAAATAACTAAAGTAACCTTTCTTCTTCATCTGACGTGACCTATCCAGAAGGCTGACCCTCCCACAGCCTCCCCAGATGCAATACGGTCTTGCCCAAAGTTGACCAGCGTCTCACAATGACATATTAAGACTTTCTGTGATGTCATGAGTCCACCTGCGGCGAGGTCATTCTCTTTTCTCTTTTTGCCGGGCGTGTCTTCCACACTGAGGTCGATACCTCTCCAAGCTATTGTGGCTGAAGTATCTCAGCTTTCTAATTTTGATAGTAGTTATGAGCCAGTTTTCTGCGACACCTAATCCCGTCAGCATCTCTTTATTTAATGTTCTTTCTATCCATGATATTCTATATCATTTCATTTCAAATGCTGTTATTCTCTTTTCTAGTGATTTGTTAAGTGTCCTTGTTTATCATCCATATGTTGCCACTGGCAGTATGTAAGCTTTTAGTAAACATAACTTTGTTTTCTTGTTGCTACCTTGCCTCTGAAGACGTAGGAACCAAGGATTCATAATGTTAGCATACACGCCACGGCTGTCTGACTTTCATCAAATTTCAAAATTGTTAAATTACTTTGTTCTCTTGTTAACACTACAAAGTAACTTAATACAGACAATACCCAAAAAGACTGCACACGCTGATGGTACTGAAGACTAGCCTTAGAATCGCTTATACTTGTGCATTGTGCTGTGCTGGGTGCACACCTTATCAGTTTGCAAGACCCGCATGTTAACTTTGTTACGCAGAATGCGCGTTACGTTTTGTCGTATATATGGCAAAACGTAAGCCGAATTTAACTGAAAGGTGGTGATAAGTCAGGCAGTCGGTCATTTGCATGTCCCTTGGGGAACTTTGCCTCCCTAATAGCTCTCCTGTAGGCCTCTTGGTTGTAAGCGAGATGCTCTGCTACTGATGCGTCCATTTACAGGTGATAAACTGCGAGAAGAACTTTCTGCTTGTGATACAAAGTTTTATATGAAAAGCGAAATGAGACGAGTACCGTGGAAGGGGGGGGGGGGGGAGGGGAAAGCGGGTAGAAGAAAAAGCATCCATTAGGATTCTCACCAAAGAACTGGGAAAACTAGGAAAACGCCCATACCTGAAAGGTATATACGGGATGTTAGTGTCCATATTTACCTTTACTTAAAGAATGATAGGAGGACATCTATCGCTCTTCAGAAAGTAAAACAACTAAAGAATCTGTGGAGAGGAACAGACAGAACTACAAAAGTAAGATTTTTAAGGGCATGCATCTTTCCCATCGCAACATATGCCTGTGAGACATGGACACTTAACAAAACAGCTGAGAAACACATGAATGCCTTTGAATGTAAATGCTACAGAAGAGTTCTTCTAATATCATGGACACAGAAAAGAACAGATATATCCATACTACAAGAACTTAATATTAAAGAAGGTTGGCTAGTAAAGGGAATTAAAGAGAGAAAACTTAAATATTTTGGACACATTAAACGTCATGATAATCTAGGGAAAATACGTCTTGGAAGGGTACATAATGAGAAAAAGAAGAGAGAGGAAGACCAAGGTGAAGATGGCTGCAAGACATCGTTGATGATCTGCAAATGGATGCATCAGCAGCAGGGCATCTTGCTCACAACCAAGAGGTCTACAGGAGAGCTGTTAGGGAGGCAAAGTTCCGCAAGGGGCATGCAAATGAATGAATAAAGAATGACGTAAAGGTAAAGGTAATCCTGTCGTGCCTTAGAGTCACATAAGGATATGGTGTTAGTGCCCATATTTTCCTTGACCTGTCAGCACACTAGAGGGTGATTAGGTCAGCATCACGCCTGGCCGCCTTTCCTTCCCCAGCTCCAGAAAAAACCAGGTACCTATTTCTTCAGCTTGGGTGACTGGGGCGCCTCCGGCCGGATTCAGACCCCTGATCCTTGCCATGAGAGAATAATGCACAAACCACTTCACCTAATCAGGATCATAATCTGGCCACCTTTCTTTTCCTGAAAAACATCTGCTATCTTGTCATGTCATCTGGTTTATTTTTAAAAATGTAAACTAATATTATTTAAAAGGATCCTGTTTTAAGGATTCTTTTCCAGGATCCAGGAATAACTGGTTCCGCTGCACTCATCTTTATTGGATTAAGGTGAGGGGAGAGGGAGGGGGGGAGCCCTCGTCAAGAACTGAACAAGTTACCGACTCTTCAATATGACAGTAGGAGAGACAAGGTCACCGAGATCTTCACTGCTCACACTTTAACCAATGATGCAGGCGGTTGTTCACCACATGCTGAGGTTACATCGATGCCCACATTCAGTGTCTCTCTCTCTCCCTCTCTCTCTATCTCTCTCTGTGGCAAGATAAATCGATGTAACATATCGCCCAAGTTGCTTCAGATCTCTGTTCATGTAAATAACTCCCACGTTGTTTCAAATCTCTGTTGATGTAAATAACGCCCACGTTGTTTCAAATCTCTGTTGATGTGAAATATCGACCAAACTGTTTCAAATCTCTGTTTCTTGAGATCTCCGTTTGCCTTGACATGATGCTGGTGACTATTTACCAAAATACTTTTTTCTTGACGATCTAATTTAATCTGTACACTCTTGAAGTGCCGTGTTTGCTTTAAAAAAAAAGTGACGGCTACATTTTTAAAGTAAACCACATGATGTGAAACTTAAAATTTGAAATAACGACATAACGTGACAATAAATTTAACAAAAAATAACCCTATGACGTAACACTACAAAATAAGCACACAACGCGATACTGGCTAAAAGTTATAAAATAACCCTATGACGTGACACTAGAGCTGATGTTTTGTTTGGTTTTTTTTTTCTTCAAAGATATCACTGTCCTTATAACGGGAAACTAAAGCAGAGGACACCAGCTTACCTCTTCGGAGGTGAGAATACATCCTGGCCAACGGTGAGGAGATGGGATGGCCTTCCCGGCAAGTGCTGTTGGGGTGCTTGTAGTTGACGTCCGCGGGAGGGAGTAAAGAAAGAAGTCCTACTGGTTTCCCTCCCAAACTAGCGCGCGTCTAATACGTTCTTCACAGCGATGTCGTAGATCTTCACCGCGGTGTCGTAGATCTTCACAGCGATGTCGTAGATCTTCTCTCCGCTGTCGTAGATCTTCACAGCGATGTCGTAGATCTTCACCGCGGTGTCGTAGATCTGCACTGCGCTGTCATAGATCTTCACAGCGATGTCGTAGATCTTCACCGCGGTGTCGTAGATCTTCACAGCGATGTCGTAGATCTTCTTTGCGCTGTCGTAGATCTTCACAGCGATGTCGTAGATCTTCTCTGCGCTGTCGTAGATCTTCACACCGGTGTCAGAGATCTTCATCGCGGTGTCAGAGATCTTTACCGTTTATCGTAGATCTTCACTGCGTTGCTGTAGATCTTCACCGCGGTGCCGTAGATCTTCACCGCTGTGTCATAGATCTTCACAACCGTGTAATAGATCTTCACCGTGTTGGCTTACAGTGCAGTGTGTTGTAATCATTCCTGAACATTAAATAATTAACAATAACACGGTTGTTCTATGACAATAGCAGTAATAGAGAATCTATGATAACAACAGCAACATGAGATTCTATGACAACAGCAGTACCTGGCTAACGGGACAGAGGATCGCCATAGTTCCCCCCTCCAGTAACAGACCTAGCCTGGCTAACGGGACAGAGGATCGCCATAGTTCCCCCCTCCAGTAACAGACCTAGCATAGCTAACGGGACAGAGGATCGTCATAGTTCCCCCTCCAGTAACAGACCTAGCATAGCTAACGGGACAGAGGATCGCCATAGTTCCCCCTCCAGTAACAGACCTAGCATAGCTAACGGGACAGAGGATCGCCATATTCCCCCTCCAGTAACAGACCTAGCCTGGCTAACGTTTGGGATCGCCATAGTCCCCCCTCCCCCAGGGCGATTGAGTCTACTAAAGAAGTATTGCAGACCTCCTCCTGCCTTTTAGCACTCAAGGACTGGAAAAAATAGCCGACATGACCGACTCCAAAGCCGATGCGATGCTGTAGCTCAGAATCTTCGCAGCGTCGACTGCAAACAACACCAGCTCGCAGTACGAAGGGGGATGGTAAACAAGCGAAGACAACACAAGGCTACGATTTTGTCAAAGAGGACATAGGTAACCCAGGTTCTTGGATGTATCCCACAGTTAAATTCCCTTGGCTGTACATCGGTGTGAAGACTTTGGCGAACACCATAACTGACTGCTTTCGTCAGGGTCGGCGAACCATGCACGATCAAGACCCTGTCCCAACTATCTGTCAACCTGGGGACACGGATCGCTGTGGTTTCCGTGAGAGTGATGTCTGCTAAAGAATCTTTGCGGGTCATTTCGTTTCAGCTGCAATCTTCATCTGCGATAATAGCCGCCTTAATCAACTCAGTATCCGGAACCATGCGTGTGTTCAGAACCTGCATCGCATCGGCTGCGAAGATAATACTGCTCACGGCTTCGGGGAGACAGAGCAGCAACAACAGCAACAGTAGCAACGACAAGAACAGTATCAATATAGGTGCCAAAGATAGAAAAGAATAGTAACAACATACGCGCTAAAGATAGAAAAGAACAGTAACAATATAGGTGCCAAAGATAGAAAAGAACAGTAACAACATACGCGCTAAAGATAGAGAAGAACAGTAACAACATACGCGCTAAAGATAGAGAAGAACAGTAACAACATACGCGCTAAAGATAGAGAAGAACAGTAACAACATACGCGCTAAAGATAGAAAAGAACAGTAACAACATACGCGCTAAAGATAGAAAAGAACAGTAACAATATAGGTGCCAAAGATAGAAAAGAACAGTAACAACATACGCGCTAAAGATAGAAAAGAACAGTAACAACATACGCGCTAAAGATAGAAAAGAACAGTAACAACATACGCGCTAAAGATAGAAAAGAACAGTAATAACACATGCGCCAAAGATAGAAAGGAAAAGTAATAACAAATGTGCTAAAGACGGAAAAGGTCAAGTCCCACGCAGAAAACAAGAAGTTTTGATGAACTGTCTTTGTCAGATTAGACTGTCTGTGGCTTGTGGGAAAATAAATTATTTTCACATTTTATCAAAGGAAGACTTCAAATTATTCCAATCCATGTTTTTTTTTGGGTCCAGATTAAAAAATGCATTATATTTTCTCATTGTTAGCCTTCGTGGCTAACCTGTTAGATGGGGAAGACGTTGATTAAATTGAAAGAGAAAAAAAACAAAAGAGAAAACTGGGCTAATAGTTAACTTTTAACCAGCCGGCCAGATACAGATATCTCCTGTCGTTTATGTTTTAATTTTATTTTTGTCGGGTCGTTGACCTATCTCAGTGCGGGTCAGCATGTCTTAACTCGTTTTTTTTATCCACCTTCGTCCGGTCTTTTCTGGTTCTTGGTTGTGTCCGTGCGTGTGTGTCTTTGTGTGTCCGTTCGTGTGTGTCTTTGTGTGTACGTGTGTGTCTTTGTGTGTACGTGTGTGTCTTTGTGTGTACGTGTGTGTCTTTGTGTGTCCGTGTGTGTCTTTGTGTGTACGTGTGTGTCTTTGTGTGTACGTGTGTGTCTTTGTGTGTACGTGTGTGTCTGTGTGTATGTGTGGATCTTTGTGTGTACGTGTGTGTCTTTGTGTGTACGTGTGTGTCTGTGTGTACGTGTGTGTCTGTGTGTGTACGTGTGTGTCTTTGTGTGTACGTGTGTGTCTTTGTGTGTACGTGTGTGTCTTTGTGTGTACGTGTGTGTCTTTGTGTGAGAAATGTTCCCTGTCTCGATGACGTTGATTTGCCACAGGTATTCCATTCTATCTATCTATCTATCTATCTATCTATCTATCTATCTATCTATCTATCTGTCTATCTATCTATCTATCTATCTATCTATCTATCTATCTATCTATCTATCTATCTATCTATCTGCCTGCCTGTCTGTCTGTCTGTCTGCTTATACCACCTTTCTGCACGGACACACCACACACATTTACATACATACTGTATCCACGGTTTCATCAACCGCGGTTTCAGTTACCCGCGGTTCGAAAATCACATTTTTTTTTAAAAAATCCAAAATTTAGATATTCGCCAATTTGAATTCATAAATTCTACGCTCGCCCGCCTTCCTGTCTTTCCTAATCTCCTGCTCACACAATTACGCTATAGCATCCATGGTTTGAAAAAAATATTCACTCTCGCCATGTAGCTCTCGGTATAGCTTTGCGGTATAGCTCTCGTTATAGCTTGCGGTATAGTTCGCGGTTTAGCTCGCGTTATAGCTCTCGGTATAGCTTTGCGGTATAGCTCTCGGTATAGCTTGCGGTATAGTTCGCGGTTTAGCTTGCGGTATAGCTTTCGGTATAGCTTGAGGTATAGTTCGCGGTTTAGCTCGCGTTATAGCTCTGGGTATAGCTTGCGGTATAGCTCGCGGTTTAGCTCTCGGTATACCTCGCGGTACAGCTCGCGGTATAGCTCTCTGTATAGCTGGCGGTAAGCTGTCGGTATAGCTCTAGGTATATCTTGCTGTATAGCTCGCGGTTTAGCTCTCGGTATAGCTTGCGATATAGCTCGCGATTTAGCTCTCGGTATACCTCGCGGTATAGCTCATGGTATAGCTGTCGGTACACCTCTCGGTATACCTCGCGGTATAGCTCTCTGTATAGCTTTCGGTGTAGCTCGCGGTGTAGCTATAATTACGGTACAGTGCTTATATAATGTATTTAGCTTAAAATGGCCCTAGCGTACAAATCTGCTGATGCTGGCAGTTCTGCTAAGCCAAAAGAGACGCCTTAATGCATACAGTATTTAAAGTAAACTATATGATAGGTGTATATAAGATAAGATATAAGATATATATATATATGTATTATATGTATATATATATGTGTGTGTGTGTGTCTGTGTATGTGTTAAAACGTATATATTATATAGGGTTCGGTATTATCTCCGGTTTTAGGCCTGCACAGTAAGGCTTGAAACCATAGGGTCGTGTAAGTGAGGGACCGCTGTGTATGGGAATCAGAATTCCAAAGAACTCTCTCTGTATGGCAAAGAACCCTCTCTTTATGGCAAAGAACCCTCTCTGTATGGCAAAGAAATAATTGGAAAGAGCAACAAGTACGGAATCTTTTATTTTTTAATTCACTGGCACTTCGGTGGTAGCAGGAAAAACTTGGCCATGTTCTGTATGAAGGTTATACAACAAGAGTGCTGTGAATATTATCGCAGCGGTAGCTATCACGAATTAACAGCAACATTTCTGTCACTGTTTACGCTATGCTAATTAGATATATTTACTACAAGCCATGCGACCTGAGGCGTGAGACATGGCCAGAGGACACAAGCTTGAAAAAGGGGTTGGGGGATCGGGGTGGGAGGGGGGTGGGGCTCCTATTAGAATCTGGAGAGGACTGCCGGCTTTGCCGTATCGACAAGGATCAGGATTTTCATGTGACCAACAACCTCGATCGCAGAAGAAGAAGGAGGAGGAGGAGATAAAAGTTTATATAAATATGATGGATTTCTGTATTCATTCTTTCTCCTCCACATTCACATTAATGGGCTCTATTGTCCGCAAATCGATTTCATCTAACAGATACTGTTATTTCAGTTTCTCACTACCCCTGGGCGGTATCGATATACACTGGTATCCTTCCAGGAGCAGGCATTCTCCTGTTTTTTTTTGTTGTTGTTCTCATATTGATGTATTCGGTTTGTGCCATTCTGAAGATTCTTATTACGTTATCGTAGAGTTCCAAAAGTATCGCCCGTGTGTTAGAACAATACCATGAAAATATCTGTGTTATTTGCGTAGATTGTTCTTTGCTTATGATTCCCGCCCCCCCCCCCCCCCCCACATACCCCTTCAGTTTGAGCATTCAGTTGTTGAAGAAGGAATCCGTTTGATCAGATAACAACAGCGGTCATTGTGTCTCCGTCGCTTTTTTTGTTGTTGTTTTGTTTTACATTCAAGAGATCTGGAGAGTAAAGCTGTATACGATAATATGCGTTATATGTGGTTTCTATTTGCTTATCATTATATGTGTACTACATATTTAGTTTTTGTATGTGTGTGTGTGTGTTTGCTTAGAGTTTATTTCATGAAACAGGCGACATCTGAGTTTAAATGTGTAAACAGAACTTGAAGAGTAATTGAGAATGGTCACTTGAAAGTGAAGTATGTTTTTTTGTGTCTCTGGTTTTTTTATGCTTTTGTTTTGTTGATATAGAAAAGCACTCGTCTAGCAACCGAATGGCCGAGGGTTCGAATCCCCAGCTGAGCGAGAGATTTTTTTCCGACCAATACGGCCCCGAGGTCGACCTAGCATCGTAAAATAAGTACCAGAGAAAATCTGGGAAGGTAAGGCAGCGAGGAAAGGAACTGGCCACCCTACCTCATGTGATGGCCAGGATAATGAGGTCTCTAACACATCATCCCCTACGGAATTTGCTATGGGACTGATTACAGAAGGTGGCCTCCCACCCGAAGCTGTTTCTCTTCACATTAAGGACAGCTGTCTAGGCACACCTTCCTTCTATCTTCTTCCTAAAATCCACAAACCAGGTAACCCTGGACGCCCCATTGTATCAGCGTGTTCACGCCCCACTGAGCACATTTCTGACTTTTTGGACAGCATTTTCCAGCTGCTAGTACACAAACTACCCTCCTTTTTGAAAGATACCAACCACGCCTTAACAACTTTTGATACGATCAGCACCACACCTATCACATCTTTCTCCTTGATGTCTGCTCCTTATACACTTCTATCCCCCATGAGGATGGACTCTTAGCACTCCGCTATTTTCTCGACAAAGACCCTCACCCCGCCACTAGCACTGGCACCATAATCAGACTTACACGGCGAGTACTAAACCTAAATTCTTTCGAATTCAACGGCGAATACTTCGAGCAAATCAGTGGTGTTGCCATGGGAACGAAAATGGGTCCCAGTTATGCATGTCTATTTATGGGCTTTCTGGAAATCAAATTATGGGAAACCTACACCGGCAGACTTCTAGAATTCTATAAAAGGTACATCGATGATGGCATTGGAATCACAAGTATGCCACAGGAAGGGCTAAAAAAATTTATTAAATTCGCCAACTCACTCAATAACAACATAAAATTCACTTATGAAATTTCTGACAAGTCTGTTAACTTCTTAAACATTAAAATTTCTATTGGCACAAACAGGCTTGTCACCTCTGTATTTTACAAGCCCGCCGACAGCCACACATATTTGCTTTACACCTCCTCCCATCCTGAAGCCTGTAAGAACTCCATCCCATACTCCCAACTCCTCCGTCTTCGTCGCATATGTCAGGATAATGTGGACTTTATAGATCAGTCCAACAAGTTATTATAATTTTTCCGTCATCGCCACTACCCACAAAAGATCCTTCGTGAAGCATTCAACCGTTTCCAACTAGTGAGCTGCAAAGAAGTATTCAGGTAAAAGCCTGCTACTCCATCTGACAGAGTTAAGTCAGTACTGCCTTTCCACCCGCATGGTCAGATGGTTAAGAAAATTCTTTATCGTCATCTGCCGCTAATCCAGCTCGATCCCGACACTCGCGACATTTTCTCTGATCCACCCCTATTGGCATACAAACTGAGCCAAACATTAAGGACATCCTCGTCCACAGCTACTTTTAGCAGAGCCTTACATATGTTGGCACCAGAAAATGTAACCGCCCCCTCTGCGTTACCTGCCCGGTAGTCTGGGAAATGAAAACAATCACCTTTCTCAAAACTATCCTCACTCTTCATGAGGGATTCACATGCGAGTCCCGGGATGTGATATATGTCATCGTTTGCAAAAGATGTAGGATAACGTATATTGGCGAGACTGGCCTCAGATTAGGGGACCGCATGCAAAAACATCTGTACGACATCGCCCACCATGCTTCGAAACCAGTCCCAAATCATTTCAGTGGCCCCAACCACAGAGGCAAATCTGATTTTCTGGTAACAGCCATCAAACAATGTCACGCAGATGGCACAAGCCTCCTGGCGCTTGAGAACCGCTGCATTCAGAATTATGGGACGTTGGAGCCACATGGGTTAAACTCGCTGTTCAGCTACACTTAACATTCTCTTCAGTCATTATAGTACCTCTCCACTAAGCTCCACCCATTCATACTTGTCAAACCTCCTCACAGCATCACTTTGCAACCCCTCTTCCCTAATCATCTATTTCAACTTCTCCTGGCTAGGTCAACATTATATCACTCTCTCTCCCTTCCCCGGTTCCCCATCCACCACCCCCAGTTACAACCTACCGACCACATATCACAGGTCTCTATTTAAACAGTCTCCACGTTCTACTAAATCCATTCCTGACACACACCGCCGGACAAGTCACACCTTACAATTTACACCTAAGTACTCTATTTATTTTTAAAAATTTTTTTCTCTTTTTAATAGTATTCACGTGAATCTATACTTTATCTCCTCTCTCTATTTCTTCGTCCTGTATGTTTTCGTATGATTAAAGCTCACGCCAAAACGTCACAGCTTTGTAGTCGAAGTAATAAAGCTGTTCCTACTTTTTTTCCTAGTTTATACATTTTGCTATGGGGCTATCTTTGATTTAGAAAAAGGGGTGTTTCTATGCTTCAGGAAAAAAGTTATAATCAATGTAGATCAACTGATACGTTGTTTTCTGTCTGCCCTGTTGGTTCAATGACCTGTGGTTCACTGCGTGTGATTCACTGACCTGTGATTCACTGACATATGTTTCACTGACCTGTGATTCACTAACCTATGGTTCACAGACCTGAGTGATTCACTGACCTGTGGTTCGCTGACCTGTGGTTCACTGACCTTTGGTTAGCTGACCTGTGGTTAGCTGACCTGTGGTTCGCTGACCTGTGGTTAGCTGATGTATGGTTCACTGAGTGTGATTAACTGACCTGTGATTCACTGACCTGTGGTTCGCTTACATATGGCTTGGTGACTGGATCTGGAAGGAGGCTCCTCTATGTTTCATTCACCAGCATATTATCCATCCACCTGTTCATCCCCTATTTTTTTTCACACACACACACACCAAACACACGCACACACAGAGTTCCCCTGTCTATCTGCTTGCTCCACCGCTCGACTGTTTGTCTGGAATCTTTATTAATATGTTTGCCTAAATTTATTTATATGGATATATACCTGTTTGACTTTGTATAATAGTTATATATCTACTTTCTGTCTGACTTTGTATAATAGTTATATATCTACTTTCTGTCTGACTGTGTATACTAGTTATATATCTCATACCTGTTTGACTTTGTATAATAGTTATATATCTACTTTCTGTCTGACTTTGTATAATAGTTATATATCTAATTCCTGCTCTATAAGACTCAGAACCATCATTATAAGAGCCACTTACACATAGCCATATCACAACCACAGCAGCTGTCAGTACTACCACAGCTACTGCCACCACAGTCACCACCTTTACATCTGCAGTCACTATCACAACCACCACTACTACATCTGTCATCAGTATAACAATAACCACTGCTGCCACTTGTCACCACAGTCATAACTACCACTACTAAAGCTTTCACCACTATCACAGCTACAGCTGCTAACAACGCTGCTAGCCGCAACAAACAACTTTTTCTACACAAAAAAAAGAGATAGTTATTTCTGGCATTACAGTAAAAAAAAAATTCCATTACTGCAGCACCAGCCACCAAACAGCAAGCGTTAATTACATGACATTCCATTAATATTTGATTGTCATAGTCGGCCACATTAGTAACAAACAATGTTTGTGTTGCAAGGTCACTTTGTGTACGCGTATTACGCCCTCAGTTTTGGTCATAGTGACCTCAGATAGCCTGTATATGTTGCTGTCCATGAGGTCCAGTCTTCTGTTGTACCCTTTCAAGCCCACTTATGCTGGTAGAGAAGTCTGTCACGAATAGCTTAGAAATGTCTTGGTGTCTCAGTTTTCGTTTGTCTCATGGTCGCTTTCCTTTCATGAGATCTTGTCTTGTTTCTCCGGTACCTTTCAATGGTGAGGAGGGCAGACTTCTTGATGTAGTTAGGCAATTTGCTTCAAATATGGGAGTGGGGGGATATTTAAGGTATATGTTTATCTCCCCCATCCATGGCCGTCTTAATAGCATCGGGGGCCCCTGGGCAAAGTAATGCACTGGACCCCCCACCTTTGCTTTCTAACCTATGCAAGTGATGTTAGGAATCAAAGTATGCATAGTCAGAAGAATTAATCATATTTTTAATTAGAGCTTTGGGTTGGGTAAGGCCCACGCGTTAAGGCCCACTGCCTCCATCCACATTCTTTGTGGGCGGCCCCTTCATCCTTTTTCCTACCATTATTTAATACGAATGTTTTCTGTGCTATACTGTCTGGTGGTAGTCGTGTAACGCCACCAGAGCCTTATATAACAGAGTCTTTGATTTGCTCTTTCTGGAGACAGCGTTATGCTCGTGTTGCTCCAGAGGTTAAGTGTGGGGGTAACTGCTTCAGATTAGAGTTGCCACTTCCTGCTTCCAGATGTTAGGATAATGGATGAGAGTTTATTCCTGCTTCTAGATGTTAGGATCATGGATGGGAGTTTATTCCTGGTTCTAGATGTTAGGATCATGGATGGGAGTTTATTCCTGGTTCTAGATGTTGGGATCATGGATGGAAGTTTATTCCTGCTTCTAGATGTTAGGATCATGGATGGGAGTTTATTCCTGGTTCTAGATGTTGGGATCATGGATGGAAGTTTATTCCTGCTTCTAGATGTTAGGATCATGGATGGGAGTTTATTCCTGGTTCTAGATGTTAGGATCATGGATGGAAGTTTATTCCTGCTTCTAGATGTTGGAATCATGGATGGAAGTTTATTCCTGCTTCTAGATGTTAGGATCATGGATGGGAGTTTATTCCTGGTTCTAGATGTTGGGATCATGGATGGGAGTTTATTCCTGGTTCTAGATGTTGGGATCATGGATGGAAGTTTATTCCTGGTTCTAGATGTTGGGATCATGGATGGAAGTTTATTCCTGGTTCTAGATGTTGGGATGATGGAAGAAAATGTATTCCTGCTCCTAGTTGTTGAGATGATGGAAGAAAGTTTATCATGCATGGTAAACATCAAGAGTTTGTACTTTGATCACCTATTTTATCTTCAATGTCTTGTGAATACAGCAAAAATGAGAGATTGTGAATTTTCCTTTTTTGTTATTGTTATGTCTTCACTATTTTTTCCCACATTTCAGATTTGTATAAGAAAAACAAAACACGCAGGGTTCGATCAAATCAACCATTGTTTTCAGCTTCATATTTCTTTCATTGTTCCATGTTCTTGTTCATAGTTTACCAAACGTTGTAGCTGCCTTTCATATTCGCGTATTGATTTCCTCGTCTGGGCAGAGTTTGTGCCGTTACTATACACTTAAAGTAACTGGCATCCCATGTAGCAGAAGCATCATGAATGCGCACAGTCTTGTACTTCAAAATTAGGGATTAAAACATGATCAGATAACCGTCTGTTGTTCCATAGAACACGTCTTTCTCCTTCGTGCAGTTATTTTTAACATAATCTCCTTGGTGGTCAATAAACTTCTGCCAGCGCTCCACTAGTTTTGTGATGAGGTCACGATACAATTTCCCACGTTGACCGCACATTCAGAGCTGAGCAGAAAATGTTTGCTATTGCCAGATTCTTCAGTTTCGTGTCAGAACTGAAATCTTGGCTCCCATGTTTCAGTTATCAAGATCTTTAGTTACTGCGTGCAATCACTTACATGGTATATCACATCTTTCTGTAGGTTCTTGCTGAGAAATGTCTGCAAGTTCTTGCTGAGAAATGTCTGCAAGTTATTGTTGAGATATGCCACGATTGTGTTCATTGAGCTGATGAACATTCATTCATTCATTTGCATGTCCCTTGCGGAACTTTGCCTCCCAAACAGCACTCCTGTAGGCCTCTCGGTTGTGAGCAAGAGGGCCTGCAGCTGCTGCATCCATTTGCAGATCGTCTCACGGGCATATGTTGCATTGCTGTTTGGGTTTCTTGGTATATTTCCAGAAGATAGTTTACCATTGCTTTCTTTCCGGGCAGTGACTGTACTAGTCATTGATCGTAGCCATTGTCCCTACATTGAGATCATCTGCCTACCATCATAGAATGGTGACCATAACCAACATTATCTGTCAGCTGCTCTCCCATTCCATCCACCACCTGCTCCCATGGCTTCACGTCACCCTGATCGGGGGGCTATACGGGTACTCCACCTTGCCCAAGGGTGTCCCATAGACTGACGGAGGTAAGGAGGCGCCTTACTTCTGCTGATAAACATGAGTATCATAAACGCACTAGTACGTGCAGGAGATCTTATGTGCTCAGACTTCTACACAAGTTTAGGGCAGCCCCTTATGTTTCCATTAATCTCATCGCAGTATCGAACACCACCTGAAGTCTAAACCAGTGTTTCCCAGGCTTGTTCGGGCTGCCACCCCCTTTTCTCCCAGGCCGCGTTCTCAGGGTCCCTCTCCACTTATGTACTACTCGTACAGTGGCCTATTAAACTAGGATAAGCATTACACAACTAAAAAAAAACTTCAGCTGGCAACCAGGTTATTTAACGGTATGAAGGAATACATTTATACCTACTGTATTATTTTCTCAATTTTTAATGTGATGGACGAGTTTCGTGCAGGGACACAAGTTTCTCAATATCAGGTGTTAAGAAGGAAGTTATTACTGCGCCTGACTGCTGCTTCGTTTTGCTTCAGTGGCCCCCTACTGATCCTTTTTCTTCAGTAACCCCCTACTGATCCTTTTTCTTCAGTACCCCCCTACTGATCCTTTTTCTTCAATGACCCCTACTGACTCTTTTTGTTCCACTGCCCTCCCCTTCCCCCGATCCTTTCCAACGCCTATTGGGGGGGGGGCAATATCGCCCACGTTGGGAAACACTGGTCTGAGCATTCTTCTCACGACACACTCTTCACTAAGCCCTTGAATGCCACTCTTAACCGGAGTCAAGAATTATGTCAGTCATTTATTCATGTGACATGCCCTTTTCAGATCCTTTTCCCTATTATAATATGTTACAGAAGGGCCCTTAGAATATCATGGGTAGACTGAAAAAAAAATCAAATAAAGAGATACCACTAATGGGGTTATGTGTCGCAGACAACTGGCTCACGAACACCATCAAAATTAGAAAGTTGAGAACCTTTCTAATTTTGATGGTGTTGACAAGCCAGTTTTCTGCGACACTTAATCCTATTAGTGGTATCCCTTCATTTACTTCGGCTACATTAAGAGACGCAGCAGCTTGGAGAGGTTGAGGGTACAAGGCATAGCTCCCCGCAAAAGACCTAGGCCCGTACTACAGTCTTTTTCTTTGTTTAAAAGTCTCTACCGCTCTTGTCCTCATTCAGTATCGTCAAGGAGAAAAAAATCTGAAACTCTCACAAATCCTTTGGGGGAGGGAGGGGAGAGATCTGATGAACTGAACACGTTGTCAGTTACTTGTGTGTATCATTTAAAAAAAAATAACAAAAACGAGTCCTTACTTATAGAGACTATAACTGTATGTGATGCGAAGCAAGCGGGTGACATGTGATAATAGTGTTTATATATTTATTTATATGTGACAGCTTATTGTTTGACTAAATTTGTCAGCTGTGATCTCAGTTTTTTTTAAACGCCTTTCTGACCCATGTCACAGGTCACTTTACCTGTCAGTGCGATTAAAGGGCATTTACGTACGACCGTACTTAATGTGACACTTTTTTTTTTTTGAAGACGGTCAGGTCGAAATGGTTTTATTGTAGAGTATGCAGGAAACATATGTCCTGGGAGCTGGTCATAAGACAGAATGCAGCACTATCAATAGTGCAGTTAACCTGGCTGTGAGGAGTGCAGTTACCTTGACTGTGAGAAGTGCAGTTAACCTGGCTGTGAGAAGTGCAGTTAACCTGGCTGTGAAGAGTGCAGTTAACCTGGCTGTGAAGAGTGCAGTTAACCTGGCTGTGAAGAGTGCAGTTAACCTGGCTGTGAGGAGTGCAGTTACCCTGGCTGTGAGAAGTGCAGTTAACCTGGCTGTGAGAAGTGCAGTTAACCTGGCTGTGAAGAGTGCAGTTAACCTGGCTGTGAGGAGTGCAGTTAACCTGGCTGTGAGAAGTGCAGTTAACCTGGCTGTGAGAAGTGCAGTTACCCTGGCTGTGAGAAGTGCAGTTAACCTGGCTGTGAGAAGTGCAGTTACCATGACTGTGACCCGTGAAAAAATGACGGTAGCAGAAATGAAAATGTTGTCTCGACTTAAAACAATGCATATTTTGTGTAACAAAAACAAAACAAATATTCGTGCATGCAATCTTTTGTTCGCTGTCTACACAACGTAATATTACTACTGTAGGTGATTTACAAAGATCTTAGTTATCGGACAAGTCAGTAAAATCTTAGTTCATACACGAAACCAACCAGATCTTAATAATCTATGAAGTTCATAGATGAGCCAATCAGATCTTAGTTCATAGACCGACACAGTCAGATCTTAGTTCATGGATGAGTCAGTCAGATCTTAGTTCATAGCCGATCCAACCAGATCTTAGTTCATAGATGAACCAATTAGATGTTAGTTCATAGATGAGCCAATCAGATCTTAGTTCATAGATGAGCCAGACAGATCTTAGTTCACAGATGAGCCAATCAGTTCTTATCTCATATATAGATGAGCCAGTCAGGTCCAAGTTCATAGATGAACCAACCACATCTTAGTTCACAGGCGAAGCAAACCAATCAGATCCAAGTTCGCACATTAAGCCAGATCCTAGCTGATAGACAAGTCCATCCCGTCTGCCAGTTTTTTTTTCTTCTGCGAGTTTCAACTCCACCTCTTAAAGCTTATGTCGCTAATCTCACATTTAGTTATATAATGTCCAAAAAGAAAGGGATACTCTCATATCATTAGCGTCTCATCTCTTATAAGTGTATCTGTAAAAGAACAACAACAATCAACCCCTCCCCCCCCCCCAAAAAAAAAAAACAAAAAAAACAAAACGAAAACCATCTTTACGGTGTAAATAAGCTATGATTTATTTTCCAGTTGTAAATGCAGTTATTTTGTTATGTAGACGTAGGGAACAAAAAACATAGTGTCATGTTTCCTGGTGATAAGTCTTGTCTTGTCTTGTCCTTCCTCATTTACTGCTAGGTGTAGAGATGAAGTGCAATTGTCTCACATTGGTTCGCCTGTTGGCTTCGTACATTGAGATGTTCAGGGACTCTGCTATACCATCGGTCCATCGCTTGCATGGGCGGCCCCTTCCTCTGCCCTTTGTGTGGTCTGTAAAACATTTGCTCTCTGTGGTACACGTTCTGTTGGTAGTCGTGACACATGACCGAACCATTTTATTTGCTGTTTTTTTAATATAGTTCAGAACGGGTTCAACTTCTGCTTTATTTATAATGAAATCATTTCTGATTCTGTCCATTCTTGATATTCCAAGAATTCCTCTCGAGAATCTCATTTCAGTTGTTATAATTTTCCTCTAGTCTTTCGCTATCATTGTCTATGCCTGGCTTTGGTAGCACAATGTGATAAGTCGTTCGGATCATCTTTGGTGTCTCTAGTCTATGAATAACAAATTAAATTCATGATATTCGGGCACTGATGTGTCTCGAGTGTGCATGACCTCGCATCTAAACAGCTCTAACGAAATCTCCAGCCAGAGATTAACACTCTAGCTAGAGATTAACGCTCCAGTCAGAAAATAATGCTCCAGCCAGACTTATCTGCTACAGCGCGAAGTTCTTCAGATAACGTGTAGTAAAAAAGACCTCTGTTTCTAAATATGAAGTGATAAATTTACTCTCATGATGTGTTTCGTCGGGGCCGTCTTAACATCATCGGGGGCCCCTAGGCAAAGTAATGCACTGGACCCCCCCCCTACATTCCTCTATAACCCATGCAAGTAATGTTAGGAATTTATATATTTCCATGGGGTGATTGGTCTCTCCATGCACACGGGGCCCCTAGGCAGTGCCCAGGTGGGCCCATGCGTTAAGCCGGCACTGTGTTTCGTAAAAATTTCTAGCAATCATTTTCTTTTCCTTCTCAGATCTTGAGCTACTTTATTTTTCTTTTCTATGCTGACTTATATTTATACGTCGCCTCAGTTTCCCTGTACTGTGTTTTTATTTTGTGCCAATACTCCATTCAAGAGGATGTGTCGTGTGAAGTGTCCTTTCTGTCTCACTGTCTCCCTGAATGCGGTCTTGAGCAAGTTGACCAGCGTCTCACAATGATATATTCAGACTTTCCGAATGTCTTGAGCCCGCCTGCAAAGAGGTCGCCCCCTTTTTCACTTTCGTCTTTTGCTGTCAGCCTCTCCAGATCATTAGGAAGAGGATATGCATATAATATATTCATCATTTTCGGCGTCGACTGTATGTATTAAGCTCTTTTTTTATTATTTAAGTTCTACGTCTTTGCAAGGGTACATAATGGGAAAAAGAAAGAGGAAGACCAAGGCAAAGATGGCTACAAGACATCATTGATGATCTGCAAATGGATGCATCAGTAGCGGGGCATCTTGCTTACAACCGAGAGGCCAGCAGGAGAGCTGTTAGGAAGGCGAAGTTCAGCAAGGGGCACGCAAATGACTTGCTGAATGACTGACTGGCCTCTTTGCAGTCTTAACATCTGCTTTACTTTCAGAATAATGAGTTTATTCTGCTCCAGGTTAGGCATTGAAATCGATAGCAACTTTGGTCAAACAATCAGATGTGTAGATTAGATTTAGGGCAAGTCGATTGATAAAAGTGCACGGGTGCTCAGATCTTCTGTTTGAGAGGAGAAAGTTAATACTGGTTCACCTACTCCGTAGCGCTGACGACACTCCGTATCGATCTATTACCTTTGGCCGAGAAGCAGCACTGCTATCTGTTCGGCCATTCCCACAACGATAACTAAACATTTAAGCTTGTTTCCGTAAGAAAAGTTGAAAGAAAGCAGTGGTTCTTTTTGAGGGAGATTTTGATTCTGGATTTCTAAGGAAGATTTTTTTTTAAAGTTTGAAAATCTGAATTTATAGAACAAAATTACTTTAAAAAAAATTCTTGTTGGATTTACAGAGGCGATGTGACATTGACACTGAACGTTTTGTAAATGGCTTTCGGAAGAGTACGCCGGTCTGTGGAGGAGAAAGGATAGGAAGCTTGGGTCTTTGTTGATCTTTCCTGGCATTCTATGATAAAGGCGGCTGCACAGCATTGACTACGACGGTGATAACAATGATGGCGATGATAACAATGATGACGATGATAAAAATGATGATGATGATAATAATGATGATGTAGCTTCGTGTAACCATTAACACGAAACTCTCGGCAGCTGGTGCTGTGGTTAAAAAAAAAGACTTGTAACGCAAGCTTTGTTTGGGTTGCTGGGTGGATTTGTAGAGTGCCTTTGAAGTACTACAAGACACCAAAAAAGGGATAAAATTCTACAGGAGATCTCTTAGGAATTAAACTGCCTCTCACCATCAACAAAAGTGGCCCTTCACTGGATACCCTCCCACAGAGATATAACGGATAATGAGAGAATACATACTCTCTCCAAAAACGGCAGTAAAATGGTACACCACAGCCATCAAGTCATTTACAAAGAGGCGAAGACCATAATTTAGAAGCAGATAAAAGCCAATACAGACAACAGAGGGCAAAAAGGCTGAATATAGATAGGGCTCGAAATTCCGATCACGTCCATCAGCTGCAAAGACACCGATAGACCATTCTGTTCCGAGTAAAAACAGGACACTGCAGACTACTGAGCCACCTGCTCCGACTCAAGATCTCTCACACAGACGCATACCTATGAGGTCAAACCCCGGAGCATGTGCTCCAAGAGTGCCCAACGTTCACTTACCTAGGAAGCCAGATCTGGCTACAGGGGGTGTACCTGAGGCAGAAGCTGTTGGGGTAGCCGCGAGGAGCTGGAGAGAACTGTTGACTTCTCCTTGACGACCGGGCTTATGATGTAGCGTGATCCGGCAGTTGAGTACAAAAGTAGAGTGGCTTTAATTTACCCGATCAAACGAAGAAACTAGCTTCTCCAAAGGCGCCACTACCACACTGAATTTTTCTATCCATGCCCCAGTCAGCCAAGCTGTGGATCACAACAGCCGGGTTATTGGACGCACGGCTTGGACCTAAAGATAGTATAACACAGTTATATTTTCATCTGCCTCATGATAGTAGTGAAGTTATCGTAATATGATAAATCCACATATTTTTATCCGCCTCATGATATTGCTGGTATTATCTGATGTGATAAATTGACAGAAGTAAACTTCATATTCCAAGCTGTTGCGTATCTTGAGGCCATCCAATTTGGATGAGAATTTTTAGTTTAAAATTCCTTTGTTCGTTTGATGCTGAAAGCAAAATTCATTTATAGAGGACTTTGAAAATATAAATTCCAAATATTCCGTACCATTCCCCACCCCACCCCCCAAACCCCTGCCCTCACCTCCAATCCCCACGCCTCACCCCAAAGCAATTAGTGTTTACATGCGCGAACAGAATGTGGGCGTGAGTACCTGTTAACTCACCTGTTGTTCTAGATCTCACGACAGCAGCATACCTTCATAGTTACCGCACAGGTCAGTTTTAAGCAAGCGGGGAGTATTTTCCTGGATTTAAATGTTGTCCCATCTGCCGGGGTCACCTACGGACAAGTGGGGTCAGTCTGACCACGTTGGTCGGGCAATTCGTTTTCGAATCCAGGCATTGCCTGATGTTCATGGAAGATATTAGACCATTCTATCCCGGGGGGGGGGGGGGGGGAGTGTAACAAAGAGAAATGTAAGGGACGCAGTATTTGTCGCCATTGGTAACTTGGGAGGACGGGAGGGTGTGGAGGAGGGATTCTCATGAGGTGACTGACCAGTGAGGTAGACATTTATGGGAAGAAGTTGGATCTGAGAAAGAAAAGAGAGCGGATTGTTCAGGAGGATGACGAGCAGACCTTGACGTTTTGGAAGTGACTTGTGTATTCTCGCTTTAGAATCGTTCGAAGATAGATAGATAGATAGATAGATAGATAGATAGATAGATAGATAGATAGATAGATAGATAGATAGATCAGACAGACAGACAGACAGACAGACAGATAGATAGATAGATAGATAGATAGATAGATAGATAGATAGATAGATAGATAGATAGATAGATAGATAGATAGATAGATAGATAGGTAGGTAGGTAGGTAGGTAGGTAGGTAGGTAAGTAGGTAGGTAGGTAGGTGGGGTAGGTGGGTGGATAGATAGATAGATAGATAGATAGATAGATAGATAGATAGATAGATAGATAGATAGATAGATAGATAAACGGACGGAGAGACAGACAGACTGATAGATAGATAGACAGATAGACAGACAGACAAACGGACAGACAAAGGGACGGAGAGACAGACAAGACAGACAGATAGATAGATAGATAGATAGATAGATAGATAGATAGATAGATAGATAGATAGATAGATAGATAGAGATAGATAGATAGATAGATAGATAGATAGACAAAGGGACGGATAGATAGATAGATAGATAGATAGATAGATAGATAGATAGATAGATAGATAGATAGATAGATAGATCAAAAACAGTCAGAGAGAAAGAGAACGAGAGACAGGCACTGTGCTAGTCACGTTTCCAATGAGAGACGTCAGATTTTACGTCAGATATGACCACTGTATGAACTTCCAAGGACCCTGGTCTATGCTGCTGTTCCGTCTAGCGCAAGTTTTACAATGCCTCAGTCTGGCCCTCTGTGACGCTGCATGTGGCTATAGATGTAAGTCGTGAAGATGAGTTCTGCCCCCTAGAGAATCTCAGATTAACCATGAGATATGCGAGCAGTCTGTCGGAAATGCTGAGAAAAGGGGAGCTTTCTTTTGCTACTTATGTGTCCTGTACTTTTGTAATTTTACGTTATAATTTTACTATGTGTCTTAAGTTAAACGGTATGTGTATTTTGTCGGTAACTTCTTGTAGTGAATTTGTAGTTTGCTGATCTGTAAAGTATGTCAATGATCACAAAAACCAATAAAAAATTGTTTGTTCTTGGTGCAGCCTGGTTTTTAGGCCTGTTCCCGGGGTTATTTGGGGGCACTGATTCCGAAAATTGCATTGGATAGACTGCATCAGCTCTAGTTTCATAGATATGGTTGGCATCAGCTCTAGTTTCTTAGATATGGTTGGCATCAGCTCTAGTTTCATAGATATGGTTGGCATCAGCTCTAGTTTCTTAGATATGGTTGGCATCAGCTCTAGCTTCGGAGATATGGTTGGCGTCATCTCTAGCTTCGGAGATATGGTTGGCATCAGCTCTAGTTTCTTAGATATGGTTGGCATCAGCTCTAGTTTCTTAGATATGGTTGGCATCAGCTCTAGTTTCATAGATATGGTTGGCATCAGCTCTAGTTTCTTAGATATGGTTGGCATCAGCTCTAGTTTCTTAGATATGGTTGGCATCAGCTCTAGTTTCTTAGATATGGTTGGCATCAGCTCTAGTTTCTTAGATATGATTGGCATCAGCTCTAGTTTCTTAGATATGGTTGGCATCAGCTCTAGTTTCTTAGATATGGTTGGCATCAGCTCTAGTTTCTTAGATATGGTTGGCATCAGCTCTAGCTTCGGAGATATGGTTGGCGTCATCTCTAGCTTCGGAGATATGGTTGAATTTATAAAATTATTTCGATAATAATTATTTCGATTCGTCGAGTCTTGTTTCACTTGCTTCTGTTTTGTTTTAATGTTTCTCTGACTGTCTGCTTCTTTGCTTGTTTATTTACATGCCTGTCTCCACAAGTCTGTGTCTGCGTGTCTGACTCTGACTGTCTGTCTAAATGCTTGTCTTCATATGTCTATATGTCTGTCTCTGCTTGTCTGTCTGTATGCATGCTTATCTCTGTATGTCATATTTTATATGAGTTTATATTCTTAACTTTTGAACATGTTTTGTATTTAAATATGTGCTTTCTGAATTAGTTGCTTTTCAAAACTCATTTACACACACATATGTATATATGGTGATCGAGAGAGAGAAAGAGAGAGAGAGAGAGAGAGAGAGAACAAGCATACTTCTGTACATCATACAGCTTTCACTCAGTCACAGTCATTCAGTATTTGTTAATGAGCATAATAATCATGAAGATACACTAAATGGTTACATAAATAAATAATAAACTTATCTCATGTCCATACACTCCACACTCTGATTTATGCAACAACATGAAATAAACTTGCATTCTTACATTCATTCAAAACTAACAAATTTATAGAAAAGCAGTATAAAAAAATTACAACAATCGAGCCATACTTTAAACTACTTTAGACTATGCTTAGGGAGGCATATAGTTCATATCAAACAGATATTGACAAAGTTTAAAGTTATAAGAACGAATATTACTTATAAGTTTTACATGAGTTGGTAGGGCATTTCAAAGGTGGGCAGCTGAGTAAGAGAAGCTTTTTTTAATCGTGTCAAGCCTTGGCTTTGGAAGAATATAATTGCTTAAACGTTGACTGTGTTTTGGGTTGGATTTGAACAATGACCACAGATAGGGTGGAGCATTGTGCGATAGAATTTTATTAATTAACTTGGCCTTGTTGAAAAGAAATCTCTTCTTGAGGGGTAGAATATCAAGATGTTTGTCCTTATTATGTGCATCATGTGAGAGAGAGGTTGTGGTGGTAGGTAAGTTTCATATATCACTGAAAGCTCGTGTGCTTTGTGTCAAAACATGAATATGATGTCAGGATTGTTTTGTGTCCCATTTCTGGGACAGGATAACTTAACTTACGGGGGGAAAAAAGTTGGATTGGGGGTTGAGGGTGGGGAAGAAAGGGAGGGGGAGAGTAGATGGGCCGCTTTGCTGCCAGATACCTTCAGTCTATCTTTCTTTCCGGAGCTGTCACTTTACCTTCTTCATTTTCTGTTATAGTCTATCCAGTCACAAACATCATCATCGTCATCATCATCATAGTAGTCGTCTTCTTCTTCTTTTTCCTACTCCTCTAATTCCTCCTTGAAAGCATGCATCAGTTTTTTTTCTTTTCTTTTCTATCCCCCTCTCTTTCACTCGGTCTCTCCCTTTCTCACACTCTGTCTCTCTCACACTCTCTCTACCTCTCACACGCTGTTTCTCCCTCTCTCACACTGTCTCTCTCTCACACTCTGTCTCTCCCTCTCTCACACTTTGTCTCTCACTCTGTCTCTCTATCTCACACTCTGTCTCTCCCTCTGTCACATTCTATCTCTCTCTCACACTCCATCTCTCTCTCTCACTCAGTCTCTCCCTCTCTCACACTGTCTCTCTTACACTGTCTCTCCCTTTCTCACACTCTATCTTTCTCTCACTCTGTCTCTCCCTCTCTCACACTCTGTCTCTCTCTCTCACACACACACACACACACTATCTCTCTCACTCTGTCTCCCCCTCTCTGCTTCTCTGTGTTCGTTATTCTTTTGTACACCACATTCCACTTCTGCCCACCTTTCCCTCCCCCCCCCCCAATCCTCTCCACTGTTTCCATCTTTCTATCCATTTTATGGCCCTATAAACTCTGCTGTCATTCTCCCACCACCCCCACAAACATACATACTCCTCCCAGGCTCTCACCATTTTTCCACTCATTTTTATACGACATTTTGTGATCGTGGGCGATTCGTGGCTTGATCGGTTTGACAGTTTTATGAGAGCAATTTTTTGGTAGACAGTTCAATTTATGAGCCTCAGAGAGAAGCTAATGAAGTCCCACTGCAAGTTTGTCCCAACCAACCGATGGGTTTAGCCTCAGTTCACCGCCAACTTAACGCGATTTTAATTGAAAAATCGCCACGCATTCAGTTCCATGAACCTACATCTCCATGGAGTCCTGCCAGCTGTAGTTACACCATCTCCTTCCACCACCACCACCACAACCACCACCACCACTCCCCCTACCCCCCCGGGGCTCAGTTTGTAGAAACCAGAGTTTAGCGTGTGAGAGAAAGCGCAGATGCCAGCAGCAGCAGCGCAAGGAATACTTGTCGTTAAGTATTTCATGTCTACTTTTTTATCTGGATATTTCAAGGCGTGTTTGTCGATATTTATACGAGCAGATCGTGTCGATAAACAGTGGCTCAAGTGTGCTATTTGTGCAGGGGTTTTTAAAGATATAGTTTTATTGTAGAGAAGATTGGGGGGGGGGTGCCATTCTACTTGTTTTTATTGTAGAGCCTGAGAGAAGACAGGTAAAGAGGTAAAAATATAAGACTAGTTAGATGATGCAATTTGGGGTGGGGGGGGGGGGCGAATGTTGTAATTTATGTTGTAAAACACGAAAGTTGACACTGAGTAAAGTTGCAACGTCATGAGAAGAGGAAAGGAGGTGTCAGGTTTGAAGAGAAAGACCCAAACACAAGGAGCCTGGTTTAAGTCAAATCTATCTATCTATCTATCTATCTATCTATCTCTATCTATCTATCTATCTATCTATCTATCTATCTATCTATCTATCTGTCTGTCTGTCCGTCCCTTTGTCTGTCCGTTTGTCTGTCTGTCTATCTATCTATCTATCTATCTATCTATCTATCTATCTATCTATCTATCTATCTATCTATCTATCTATCTCCGTCCGTTTATCTATCTATCTATCTATCTATCTATCTATCTATCTATCTATCTATCTATCTATCTATCTATCTATCCGTCCGTCTGTCTGCTCGTCTGTCTGTCTGTCTATCTATCCTGCATGTGTGTGTGTCTGTCCATGTATCTGTCTGTTTGTCTGTCCTTCTGTCTGTGTGTTTATCTGTCTGTCTCACTATCTGCTTGTCTGCCCGATTGCCTGGTTGTGTCTCACTGTCTGTGTATCTGTTGATCTGCCTGTCAGTCTATTTTCCAGCCTGTCCATCTGTCTGTTACGTGTCCGTTTGTCCAGTTTGTATCTGTCTGTCTGTACACAAAACATAAGTTACTGCTTATAACCTGCTTCACATCACAGTACATAACCAACATCACGGTACATAACCAACATCACAATACATAACCAACATCACAGTACATAACTTTTACTGAATGAACTCACTCCGAGATAAAGCTCACACTGGTATGTCACATGAAGATTTACAGATTACTCCGTGTAGCGTTTTCCCAGTCGGGTTTAAGACTATGTTAGCGTTCTCCCAGTCGGCTCTACGATTATGTTAGCATTCTCCCAGTAGGCTCTAAGACTATGTTAGCATTCTCCCAGTTGGCTCTAAGACTATGTTAGCATTCTCCCAGTCGGCTCTAAGACTATGTTAGCGTTCTCCCAGTCGGCTCTAAAACTATGTTAGCATTCTCTCAGTTGGCTCTAAGACTATGTTAGCATTCTCTCAGTTGGCTCTAAGACTATGTTAGCATTCTCTCAGTTGGCTCTAAGACTATGTTAGCATTCTCTCAGTTGGCTCTAAGATTATGTTAGCATTCTCTCAGTTGGCGCTATGACTATGTTAGCGTTCTCCCAGTTAGCGCTATGACTATGTTAGCGTTCTTCCAGTTGGCTCTAAGACTATGTTAGCGTTCTCCCAGTTGGCTCTAAGACTATGTTAACGTTCCCTCAGTTGGCTCTAAGACTATGTTAACGTTCCCTCAGTTGGCTCTAAGACTGTGTTAACGTTTTCTCAGTTGGCTCTAAGACTATGTTAACGTTCTCTCAGTTGGCTCTAAGACTATGTTAACGTTCTCTCAGTTGGCTCTAAGGCTATTTTAACGTTCTCTCAGTTGGCTCTAAGACTATGCTAACGTTCTCTCAGTTGGCTCTAAGACTATGTTAACGTTCTCTCAGTTGGCTCTAAGACTATGTTATTCTGGATGTCAAAGCGAAAGTGAAGAAGCTGTCCGTTTTGGCATTCAGCGACCCATAGCTGACATTTTGACGTCAGGAGTCGCGAAACATAGATGATCAAGATCTCCTGTACTTGGTCTATGATGGGGGAAAAACGTGGCATAGGATCTCCTGTACTTGGTCTATGATGGGGGAAAACGTATCACAGGATCTCCTGTACTTGGTCTATGACGGGGGGGGGGGGGGGGAGAACGTGGCATAGGATCTCTTGTGCTTGGTCTATGAGGGGGGGAAAACGTGGCATAGGATCTCTTGTGCTTGGTCTATGACGGGGGGAAAACGTGGCATAGGATCTCCTGTACTTGGTCTATGACGGGGGGGGGGGGAGAGGGGGGAGAATGTGGCACAGGATCTCCTGTACTTGGTCTATGACGGGGGGGGGGAGAATGTGGCACAGGATCTCCTGTACTTGGTCTATGACGGGGGGGGAACGTGGCATAGGATCTCCTGTACTTGGTCTATGACGGGGGAAAACGTGCCATAGGATATCCTGTACTTGGTCTATGACGGGGGGAAAACGTGGCACAGGATCTGATACATTTGGTCTGTGCCAGAAGCGGAGGAGAGAATAAGGAGGATGCAGGGTAGGCGATAAATATAATTGCCCAGAGAAGAAAGAAAGAAAGAGCAGGATGTAAACAAAGGAGAGGAGAGATAGAGTAAGGGAGAGATGAAGAGAGACTTGCTGGGAATAGAGATGTGTTGAAGAAACAAAAAGGAATAAGTAAGGGACAGAGAGGACCAAAGAGGACAGGATTGTAGAGGAAGACGAATTTATTGTATAATGTAAAGAGTGCATGTGGCAAAGTGGCCGCACAGACTTTGTGTTACGGCCAACGTGGACGCTTGTGTAGAATAGCGTTTTATAGTACGTCTTATCCGTGTCCTCGGAGCGTTATTGATGTAGTATTATCCTTGGATGGGTGGATGGATGGATAGTACCCATTAAATGAAAACGAGTAAGGACTCGTGACATTGGGATGTTACATATAGGATGGTAGATCCCCAGCTTATACGAGGGGTGATTGATAAGTTCTCGGCTTGAGGTGCAAATATTTGAAACACACAGTTGATATTAGGTGCATTTGTAGATCGGGTTAACGTAAGATTAAAGACCAAGTTTCAAGAAATTAATTGCAACCAATTTTTTGTACAGGCTACTGTGGTAAGGGGGTGGCAGAAATTGGGAAAATGGATAAAATTTCTCATCGACCAGCAGTCAGTCACTACCTCTGCATCAAGGGCTTATCATCGAAGGAGATCCATGAGGATATGGTGGAGACTCTAGGGGAGAGTGCTCCTTCTTACAGCACGGTGAAGAAATAACCAGCTCATTTCAAACATGGAAGGGAGAGTCTGGAAGATGATCCTCGCCCAGGAAGACTAAGAACGGTAACCACCGATGAAACCACCGGCAAAATCCATGACATGATAATGGCGGATCTACGACTAACTGAGCGGTACATTGCTACTGAGTTGGCATCTCCAGGGAAACGTGTTCATGCCATTATTCACACTGATCTTCAAATGACAAAGGTCTCTTCTCGATGGGTCCCGAAACTTCTTGAAGCTGATCACAAAGGACACCGTCTCAACATGCCAAGAGACAATCTTGGCCATTTTTCTGCAGATCCTGAAAAGTTTCTTCAGCAATTTGTGGCTATAGCTGAGACTTTGGTTCATCATTTTCAAGCAGAAACCAAAGAACAGTCAAAGCTGTGGAAACATCATGGATCCCCACCTCTAAAGAAAGCAAGGGTGGTTCTGTCTGCAGGCAAAGTGATGGCTTCCATCTTTTGGGATTCAGAAGGTGTGCTAATGGTGGACTATCTTCAAAAGGGCAGAACAGTCACGCTAATCTTGTGAAAAAACTGCGGGTCATATTGAAGAAAAAGCTCTGAGGGGAAATTGACGAGAGGAGTCATCTTTCATCAAAACAATGCTCCAGTTCACAAGTCAGCGGTAGCAATGGCTGCCATTCATGAATGCGGCTTCCAGCTTCTTGAACATTCTCCTTATTCCCCAGATTTGGCCCTTTCGGACTATTACCTGTTTACCAAACTCATAAAAGGAGCTCAGTGGTCGCAAATTTGCTTCAATGATGACGTCATTCATGCCATAGACCACTTTTTACTGGCACAAGATGCTGACTTTTACAAAGAAGGGATCCGTATGCTCCAGGATCGCTGGACTAAGAGCATAAACTTACAAGGGGACTATGTTGAGAATAACCAAAAAAAGTTGTCCACAAATAATCCGTTGTGTCCTATGCCGAGAATGTATCAATCACCCCTCGTATGTATTTGGGCATATGAAAAGGTTGAAAACCACTGTCCCATACTATCATTCATTCATTCATTTGCATGTCCCTTGCGGAACTTTGCCTCCCTAACAGCTCTCCTGTAGGCCTCTCGGTTGTAAGCAAGATGGTCTGCTGCTGATGCAGTAATAAGTCAGACGTTTGATACCATAAATCAGTTATAAGTAAGACTTATGATACATGGTTTCTCACCTTTTTTTTCAGTATCAAATAAAAAAAGGAGAAATAGATAATAGTTATGTTCGTACGCTAGGTTTTCTTAACGCCTCTTGGTCTTTATAGCGTCTATAAAGCACTTCATTTACATATTCTATTTCAGAGGCAGTTTCTCTAACCTAGACGTGTCAGGTCCCCATTTTTACAGCTTGACTGACTGGAGTTAGATGGTTGCGTATCCCCCAACCCCCTGACTTGGCATAAGAAGCATCTCCCAGCAAAATGCACTGCTCCAGAGCTCTTACACACGGCACCCTTTTATTTCATTATTTACACACGGCGCCCTTTTATTTCATTATTTACGTATGGCATCCTTTTATTTCATTATTTACACACGGCGCCCTTTTATTTCATTATTTACACACGGCGCCCTTTTATTTCATTATTTACGTATGGCACCCTTTTATTTCATTATTTACGTATCTTCTTATGTATCTTATATCCTTCCCGTGCCGTTAAACGTCACATAGGGCTCGCAAAGTAGTTCGCCAGTTTTTCCTGTCTTCGGCGAGTCTTTACGTATGGCACCCTTTTATTTCATCATTTACACACGGCACCCTTTTATTTCATTATTTACACACGGCGCCCTTTTATTTCATTATTTACGTATGTCATCCTTTTATTTCATTATTTACACACGGCGCCCATTTATTTCATTATTTACGTATGGCATCCTTTTATTTCATTATTTACACACGGCGCTTTTTTATGTCATTATTTACACGCGACACCTTTTTATTTCATTATTTACACACAGCGCATTAGTCTTCTGGTAACAAAAGCAAAGAAAAAAACGGGTAAACTGATGAAAACACTGATGCTAATCGAGAATGAAGGCTCCTTTTGTGTGGGTGGGAGAACAACCAGAGTAAAGATGAAGGATAGAAGGATGAGGAGCTGACAGAGATCTGGTAACAGGTTTCGGTACAATGATCTAAGTGGCGCTTGACGAAAAATCAATATCGAAGGAGACAAGCGTTTCGAAAAATTGATTTTTATGGCCGGGAGCTGGCGTGAAATGAAACTCGTCCAGGGGCCTCGCCGTGTATGCGTATGTATGTGTTGTGTGAGTGGAGCCTGCGGAGAAGATAGGTCGACACGGACTAATGATATAATAAGTAGCCCAGGGAGAAAGAGAGAGAGAGGGGGGGGGGGATAGCAGATGGTAAATGATCAAGGATGTTGACATTTGTTAATTGATTAAGTATAAATAAAAATGCTGTGATAACACGAGCATGAAAAGAGAGGAAGACTAAAAGAGAAAGCACTGGGCGGCTTTACATTATTTAACGAGCATTTATCCTTACTGATTTTCTTACTGGGCTGCGTTCTTCAGCCTCGTGTTACTGTAGTGTTACTCCCGCACATGGTGTGGAAGCTGTTACTGTGTTGTTAACTTCGCACATGGTGAAAGCTATTTCTTACTGTGTTGTTAACTTCGCACATGGTGAAAGCTATTTCTTACTGTGTTGTTAACTTCGCACATGGTGAAAACTATTTCTTACTGTGTTGTTAACTTCGCACATGATGAAAGCTATTTCTTACTGTACTGTTAATTTCGCACATGATGAAACCTGTTTCTTACTGTGTTGTTAAATTCGCACATAGTGAAAGCTGTTTGTTACTGTGTTGTTATCCTCGCACACGGTTAAAAACTAACTGCACTTGTATTGTTACCATCGCACATAGCTGAAACTATTTATTGCTGCTTTCGAAAATCTACATTATCTGAAGAACTTTGTTAAAACAACAATTTTGCGTTGAATCTGAACATATATAATAGTTTAAGAGGATCATTCTCTCTGTTCTCATTTTTTTTCTCTCTCTTTCATTTCCTTCCAGATAAACGCCTGATATTCATCTTGGTTATCAGATTGTGAGGGGCCAACAAAAGAACACCCTTCAAAGACAAAGGGCAAGCTTTGTTTTATCAGCTTTGAGCCTTCGTGTGTATGACAACTCAGAGCTAAACTTCATTGATTACTTCGTCCCACTTGACATCAGTAGGTTACCTCCAGTCGCACAGACAGAAAAATCCAGCAAAGAGTGTTCAGTTCATCAGAATTATCTCACATCGAAGAGAGTCATCTTCAGAACACCACAGTCTTTCTATAAATTGCGCATACCCAACTCAGTTTGGTTCAATTCTAGATCCGTGCACTTATTCTTTATTATATGGGCTTGTTGAAAAACTGAACTATCTGCCGACTCCTTTGAGACCAGTTCAAGAACGGCGTGGTTATTTCTTGGCCTAAGTGTGGTCTTATAAGAAGTATCTACTTATTTAAATTCAGCTCAGAATTAGTATATCAGAAACATGCATGTTGAAATCTCTGTTGCTTTGAACTTTGTAATATCCTACCTCTACAACAAGCTGCCCCGAAGACGTGTCGACCTCTTTGGTGAAGAGCTGGAAACTGGCTTGAAGACGAAGTTTCTGGGCCACTGGTATCCCGAAAACCCGTCAAAAGGCTCGGGATTTAGATGTATCAAGGGCAATGGCGAGGAAGTTGACCCAGTCATCCTGATGGCAGCCATCAAAGCCGGCCTAGACATTCAGGAGGTGAAGAACTATCTCCCTGATGATCTCACTTTGTGGATTGACCCCTCTGAAGTCAGCTACAAAATCGGCGAGAAGGGCCCAGTTAAAATTCTGTATTCCGACCGGAAAGATGAAGAAGGAAATGACAACACAGACAGGGAAGTGCAGGCCGCCAACCGCACCTTTAATCCGGACGCACAAACCTTCACCCCTGAGGCCCAGTACATCTCTGAAGTTCTTGCATTCTCACCAGACGTCACATCATTCTGCTCTGAGTCGTCCCAGTCATTCCAGCCAATAGATTCCCTTTCATCTTCCTTGTCAAACATTAGCCTGTCACCTTCCTCCCCTGTTCCTCCAGGCACATGGAGTTCAGCCACCTCCCCTTCCTCCAACCTCTTCAGCTCCGCTGTGCCAACCTCAAACGTGGCGCCGTCGACTTTCCTTGCGTCTAGAGCAAGCAACGTCAACCGCCAGCAGTTCACTGCCGCCACGTTTGCCCAAACAAAATTCGGTTCGACAAAACTTAAGAGCCAAGTCAAGCGTCCAAATCGTCTTTCGCCAACTGAGTTCGGAAACTATTTCCGTCAGCAGCAGAGGAGTTTCGTGGGACCTCAGAGACCACGTTCCCTCTCTCCACGAGATCCAAGAATTGAATTCTTGATGGATCAGCAGCAGAGAATGATACTTCAACAGCAGCAGCAGCAGATGTCACCATCATTGCCGTATGGTCCAAAGTTCAACCAGCAACAACAAATTTCTCCTACTGGCGTCTTCCCAGATTTCCTTCATCAATCCCCTTCGAGTGTTTCCCCAACTCACTCATTCCCCAGCTTATCTTCCCATTTCTCCCCTCACATTTCCTCACAGGCCAGTAACTCTGCCTTGCAGGATATAACCCATTCCAGCCCCAATCTTGGCTCCCATCCTTCTTCCAACCCTGGCACCATATCGCGCCCCAACTCGCTTTCTTATCTCGGCCGCCCCTCGGGTTTTCCGAACCTCATCAGCCCCCTGACCAGTACAAAGTCCATGTTTCACCAAAGGTCGCTCTCCAAGGCCAGCTTCCTCTCTCCGGAGGAACACAAGTCATTTGTGGATGGTTTCAACGTTGCACCTGTCAATTACGCCAACAGCCTGCAGCAACTCCTGATGGCAAACTAAGTTTTTGAACGAGTTTCATAAAACCTTACATCTGTGATCAGGCTACAGAACGCATGTGAATGACATCAAGTTACACACGATTTGGTGATTGAGGAGTGTAAGCACACGTGGAAATGACCTTGAACTCTTCTGAGACTGGCTTCCAGCGCCATCATCTGGTTTGTTAAAGCAAGACTTTTTAGCTGCGGACAATTGTGACCAAAAGTAAGCTGTTGTCTTGTCATCATTTCAACTGTTTAGGCTGACGTTGGTGCGGCGTGTAAACTGTAAGCACTTCAGTTTTATACATTGAACTGGTTTAATGTACATGCTGTAAATTCTGCTGGCAAAAATTTAGAAGTTTTGGACATTTCAGGTACAATTTAATTGATGTTGAATGTGCAAGTACGGCTATTTAGGTGGTCGACTGCTCGGGTGCAGTTTAACTGCAGTGGAAGGTGTTGGTACAGATTAAAGTTATGGACTGCTCTGGCATAGTTTATATACTTTCAGGTTACATATAATCTGAGCTTGCTCACACAGTTTAAATGATGGAGAAAATGCTAGCAGTTAACGATTAAAAGCATGCTACCAGCACAGCCTCTAGCTGAGAAGTGTGCTGGTACCATTTAAATGCTAGAGACTGTACCATGACAGTTTAAATGCTGAAGACTGCTGGAACACTTTAAATGCTGGGGAATGGCTGGAACAGTTTAAATCCTGGAGAATGTGCTGATAAGGTTTAAATGCTCTTGGTTTTGAAAAAGAAAAAAGTAATCCAGAGTTCTCCAGCACTTCTCAGCTTTGAAAATATTGATAAAGTACATCTTAATACTATTGCTTGCTCATATATCTTAACATATTCCTATAGTTCCATATTAAAGCGTTGCTTATCTTGCATTGTTATGGTTATTGATAACACAGTTTTAAATATTTATTACGTAACAGTGTAAACTTAAACATAGCTTTCTTTATTTTTTCTATTATTCTTACATACTGTATTGTCTGTACGTGTTGCCAGAATGTATTTTTGTGCATTGAAATTTCATTTTTTTACAGATTTTAATAGTTGCCCATGTCTGTACATTATGTCGATGCTTTTTTAAAAATATGTTGGAATCCAAGAAAATGAAATGATCCTAAAGTCTTTCCAACTTGTTACAGATAAGTAACTTGTGTAAGTAGCTTCGTATTTTCTGGGGTTGGTTTTTTTAACGTGTTTATTATTAAATTGTTTGTCCTTGATATTTGCTGTTTGTTTAAAAAAAAAAAAGAAAGAAATTCGACACGCACACTTCTGTCTCTGTATATCTTATATCTGGAGATATTACAGGACCTACAGATAGTATCTTGTATCTTAGATTCAGAGTTGACCTACAGACAGTATCTTGTATCTTAAATTCAGAGTTGACCTATAGACAGTATCTTGTACCTTAGTTTCAGAGATATTATAGTTAACCTATATACAGTATCCTGTATCTTAGATTCGGAGATATTATAGTTGACCTATATACAGTATCCTGTATCTTAGATTCGGAGATATTAGCGTTGACCTATAGACATTATCCTGTATCTTATATTTGGAGATATTACCATTGACCTATAGACATTATCTTGTGTCTTACGAATGTTGAGGTTTAGAAATATTGGATATAGCAGTAGGTAGACTTTATAATCGTAGAAATACAAAGGATATCTTACACTTTTATATTAGTCTTAGAACTGTCTTGTTATTTTTTGAGAAGTGTGTTAATCTTTGACGAGACCCAGAAACTTCTGCGTCGCACGTCTTAGCTGTCGTCGACACAGATTTTGGGTATATGGATCTTAAGTCTCAAAGACACTAACAGTAACTGATGTTTCTAAATTTAGTAACGTGTTGTCGAGTTGGTTCCCCACCCCCCCCCCCCCTCCCACTGCTGCTATAAATAGTCTTTTTTTTATTGGTTAACTCACGAACGTCATTTAGTGTTTCAGAATGTGATAGATGAAGGTGAAGGCCGATCGTCAGAGGGGACCTTTTTTATGTTCTTGTAAATCATGTGTCAGCTGAGTATGGGAGCTTTCCCCGCATTCAATGTTACAGAGTCTGCTCTCTGACACTCATTGTCTTGGTTTACCTGACACAGGGGCTGGGCCCTTTTTCCTTCCGAGACCACACACTCATGGCCCCTCAAAGCTCTCCAAAGCTTCTTTTTTTTTTTCCTCTGTTCAGTTGGTTCCGATTCTCCGTGGTACTTAGTCGCTTGTCCTTCATCGCATGTCTGGATCTTACCATCGTCCTGAAGGGAGCTAGCGCTGTCTACTTTGGGAAACACTGGGGAGGTAAAGAAAGCATTTATGATGAGACTCATTCGATGACGGCATCTAACTATCAATGACAAAAATCCGTTTGTTTTCCAGGAGGTCACAACCTCAGCCCAGATGTCAGGAAAAGGGGGGGGGGGGGATACCAAGTGCAATAGTTTTAGCAGGCTAATATCTGGATAGTTTTTAAACCACGATATACTGTTAGTATGATCAGTTGAAGACGTTGTCTGATATTTTGTCTGACAAATGTCTGTCTGACAAATGTCTGGCTGACAAATGTCTGTCTGACAAATGTCTGTCTGCCATCCAGACTAATCAGTGAGATGAAAGTTCCGTTTCATTCTGTTTCATGTCAGTTTGTTAGTCTGTGGGCGTTTGGTCATGGCTGGTTGTGAGAAGGTTTTCTGATTATACCTCCCACTATCTCTCTCTCTCTCTCTCTCTCTCTCTCTCTCTTCTCTCTCTCTCTCTCTCTCTTTCAGTTAGCACATCTTGCTAAGTCTGGAGAACAGGTGCCAGGACATGGTCCACAGTTTTCGCCCTCTTATGTCTGAACTACTGTTGTTAGGGCTCTGAAACAAGGTCAGGGTACGGAATGATAAGGGTTTAAAACTGGGCAGTAGATCGAGGATAAAAGTTTAAAACTGGACAGTAGATCGAGGATAAAAGTTTAAAACTGGGCAGTAGATCGAGGATAAAAGTTTAAAACTGGACAGTAGATCGAAGATAAAAGTTTAAAACTGGGCAGTATATCACTTTAAAAAAAGTCAACAAGTGCTGCTTATAATATAACAATCCAGTATTCAAGGATTCCACATTTAGCTATTCCGTTACTTAAAGAATACATAACTGCTATATCTCAACCTCTCCCTCCCTCTCTCCCTCTCTCTCTCTCTCTCTCTGGACCTTAGATGCCCAATTGGCATGGCGCTTCCACAAGGGTTTCCCACAAACTCCTGTCTTTTGCCTTTTCCGCCCCCCCCCCCCGTGTTAAGCCCTCTATTGCTCAACACCCTTTCTGTTATTCTTCTCCTTGTCTTCTTGGGTCTACCCTTACTTCTGTTCTCCTGATGTGTCCATCTCATTGTTGCTAATTTCAGTAGTATTGCACAATTTTTTCATAAAATATTGATAATGTTTTCATTTTCCAAACAAACAAACAAACCAAACCCCCCCCCCCCCGCCCCCCAAGAAATCTTAAGATTTCAAAACACATAATGAGCATGCATGCTTTGTGACTGAAATATTTAAGTTTTAAAAGTAACTGTTCTCCTGAAATGTGTATGTGCGACACGAAACATCTGAATTCTGATCATCAACTGGGTTTGTGTTTGCCTGTTGTTTTTTTTTTCTGGTATTGTTTTAGATTGGAAGAATATAGCTTTCCCCCCCCCCCCCATGTTTCATTTTTTGGCTTCTTGTGATTCCTTTGCATTTGGTGTGTAGCAACCAAAAGGGAGTTGTTATTTTGGACTAAATTTGGTCTTCCTACATCTTTTTTTTTTCTAGCAGTTGATGTTAGAGGGAGCGCGTAATGAATGGAGCACGGAATAGAAGAAATGACGAGAGAGTAAATACGTAAGATGCAACAACGGGGAAGATCGTCCCCTCCCCCAACTCCCATCTAGTGACTGCTGGAAATGATTTGCTGTAGAAGACACTGATCGCGGCCAATGCCATGACAAATATGACAGCTGGCATGTTCTAAAACATGTCATATTTCCTTCATGAAAACAGTTAAATGTGTTTTTGTTTTGGAGAATCGATCTGGTGTTCTGCTGTTTTTCTTATCCCCCCCCCCCTTTAAACGTTAATACTGTTTTTTTTTACTTTTGCTCTAGCGGTTTTTGTTTTGGTTTTTTTTTTCAAAAAAGTGTGTATGTCCTTTGTCTGCCAAGTGTATAGTGTCCTTTTTCTGCCAAGTGTATAGTGTCCTTTTTCCGCCAAGTGTGTATGTCCTTTGTCTAACTAACATACATCTGTCGCCTGACAATATAAAGCACTGGTAAAGCTACCTGCGGTGTATGAGGAGGTGGTAATTGTAATATCATGTGGGAAATCGTACGTGCATAGCACAGCTGTTCAACATATATCATACACATACTAGGGCTCAGGACGGCTGAAGTAGTAACAGTAAGACAGGCAACAGCTGCAGCACAGCGCGGCTGTAAAAAAACAACAGAGAAGTACATGGAAGTCGTTGAAGTTCATCGGAAAGTTCTAGAGATGGTGGGCGCTTCTCTTAGGCCGTAATGTAACCCTGGGACAGACCTCAGCTTTCTAAGGTCTTGTCGGTTTATGTCATCTTTTTTGTGTCCCAGCTCCAAATCTTCGGTCTCATCCCAACCCCCCCCCCCCCCCAAAAAAAAGAAGTTTTCTCACGCCTATTCTCAGAACTTTTTCTCACGGCTATTCTCAGAACTTTTTCTCACGCCTATTCTCAGAACTTTTTCTCACGCCTATTCTCAGAACTTTTTCTCACGCCTATTCTCAGAACTTTTTCTCTCGGCTATTCTCAGAACTTTTTCTCACGCCTGTTCTCAGAACTTTTCTTTCGTTGCTGCCAGTATTTAGATAACAATCTTTAACCCTTGTTTGTATTTTTTTTTCAAAATCCTTTTAAGCTTTATCTTCAGCATTCACAAACCAGCCTATCCCTAGAGCCAGTTCTTTATGTCTCCCCGCGAGGCTGTAGCTGCTGCGTTGTTCTTTCTCTTCTTCATTGCACACACCCCCCCCCCTTTTTTTTTTCTTTCATTGCTCATTGTGTGTAAAATATGTTACAATACTTTTCCCTCAAATATAAGAATGGTGAATCTTCTTTTCTTTCATTAACCGCCTGTCATTTCATTCTTCCAGAGCTTTGCTAGGTCTAGTATTTACAACAAAATCCACTCAATTCTCAGTGTCTAAAATAGGGAGCTTGAAGCTTGAGTTGGGGAAACCGCACATACAGGCCAGAGCAGTAAACAGAAAGGAGGCAAGTGCTGACTGCATTTATTTAAGCGAGTTTACCTTCCTTGATTTTGGCTGCGTGGATGATTGTTGTCTCACTGAGTGTATTTCAAACTTTGTTGTTGGGACTGAAATCATCCATGCTCAGATTGTTTTGAGTAACAGCAGGCGTAGCAAATCAAGTTCACCAGCGTAATACGAGGAAGACTTGACTGGCGGGTGTGGGGGGTTGTGGGGGTGGAAGGGGTAATTGATTTCTCCAAATAGGAGAGAAAATTGCGCAATGCTGGTTATCGATTTTGCGGGGGATGCTCGGGTACTGCTTATTATCGGCTTTATAATGGCAACTGATGCAAAGGGAGCGGCCATTGTTCAATATTTCTTGTAAGTGGAGGAAGACGGAAGGAGCGATCATTGTCAAATATTAATTGTGTCAACAGAATGGACGGGGATTGTTTTTGTTTTTGTTTTGTTTTGTTTTGTTTTTCTTGTTTTGTCTTGTTTTATTTTGTAAGGAAAAAGAAAATGGGACTGAAATAAAGATAGTACCAGTAGCCTCCAAAATATTCGTTGTTGCATTCAGTTCAAGGGAAAAAGTAGATAATTAGCCATGTGAGGATGCATGGGTATCCTGGTAGACATTGTAGAAGGTCATGGGTATCCTGGTAGACATTGTAGAAGGTCATGGGTGTCCTGGTAGACATTGTAGAAGGTCATGGGTGTCCTGGTAGACATTGTAGAAGGTCATGGGTGTCCTGGTAGACATTGTAGAAGGTCATGGGTGTCCTGGTAGACATTGTAGAAGGTCATGGGTGTCCTGGTAGACATTGTAGAAGGTAGCGTGTTTAAAGTTCAAACATTCTTTGTCAATCTTGACTTTCTTAAAAAAACTATTTATAAATAAAATTCGCGTCTACTGTAACGCGCACTGTGTTTGTGTTTGCCTGTTGTTTTTTTCTGGTATTGTTTTAGATGGGAAGAATATAGCTTTTTCCCCCCTTGAATTTTATCTGAACAGAAGGAATGTAAACAATGAAAATGAGCAACTGGTATCGAACTTTGGGACGTTTCGCAGTGTGTTCCATGGTCCCATTATTTTGAGAAAAGAAAGGCAAAAAAGTTCCAGGAAGAGACAAGTAACAAGAGAACTGAGACAAAGAGTTCCATGACAGTTCTAGCAGTTACTACCTCTGACGACTGAGACGGCCTTGTGGGAATGTTGGCGAGCGAATCTCAGCGTAGGTTATTAACTTATACTCGCGCTGTGAACTTGTCAAATTTTAATTTATTTTTGTAAGACTATGTTTATTATGGTAATTTGCAGAAATGATAACTTGTATACATTATTTTTTTACACCAAAATGCCCATGTGAAATCTATTTTTCAATACAATATTTTGTGTATATGTATCAGTGTTGTCATATGTGTTATGCTTAATATTGACAAAATCGCTAGTTTTGAAGTGAAAATAAGCGGCTTGTGGCCCGCCAGTGGGCCTTGTTTTTACTTTTGTCTTACAGTATGCAAGAATACAAAGCTGCAGCTGATTTGGCTGTCTTTATAGACCTGTACGGTGAGCTTTTGCTTCAAGGTAACGTTGCCTAGGAGCCAAGTCTGCTGAAACATTTATCAGTTCCGGAGGTAATCAATATGCGGAAGAATTTGTTTGTTGTTTTTAATCGGAAATGACACAGAACATAAGAAGTAATGATTTCATGGTGTGTCAGCACACATAAAGGCAACCCCACCACCCCCCCCCACACACACACACATTTTTCACGTTTGAGGTATAATACGCGTAGAAGGGACAGATATTGAAGAATTCAGTCATTTTACATACCTTGGCAGCTGCATAGACCAGGATGGTGAAATGAAGTTAGAATTAGAATTGCAAAAGCAACATCGATCTTCAAGAATTTTGAGAACATATGGCATTCAAAAGTTATAAGCAGAAAAACCAAGTTCAGACTATTCAATTCAAATATAATATCCACCCTCATTTATGCATGCGAAAGCTGGAAAACAACTTAAGAAATTAGACTCTTTTGAAAACAAATGCCTAAGGAAAATACTCGGCATCAAGTGGAACGAATTCAAGAACAATGCAGAGATAGACAGATGACTGAACAACAACCAGTTTCATGTGTGATCATGAAAAGGAAATGGACATATGTTGGTCACGTGATGAGAAGAAACAGAGAATCCCAAAACAAGTTATCAAGTGGAGCACAACAGGCCAAAGAAAAAGAGGCAGACCACATGAAACTCTGAAGAGGACACTGTTAAGAGAGGCCAAATTAACAGGCATAAAATCCCTTGATGAGGTTGAAAGACTCGCCGAAGACAGGAAAAATTGGCGAACTACCTTGCTATGTGACGTTTAACGTACGGGAAGGATACAAGATATAAGATAAGATAAGAGGTGTAATATCTGGAGATAGAGCTGTATGATAAAGGGCAGAATGTTAGACGGGCCTGGGCGCCCAATTCTTCACATTGAGAACATACAGTTAGTTCTCTGACTTCCCACACACAAGTGATGTGTTTTATCAGTTTTAAATGTCTTCCAAACTTATCGCTGCTGCTGCTTCCAGCTCCACCCAGGTGTGTCCTTTTTGATCTATTCTGTCTGCTAGTGACCTTTCAGAAATGAGAAATCATAGAAGGTAACTCCAGGTAAATATCTTTTCATTGTGAATAACTCAATATCAGTATATCAATGCTCCCTTGACAATATGCTGTACATGATTTTTTTGTATGTTAGTGTGTCTAAAGTGTTCTGAATTGATTTTTTGTTTAAATTTTCTTTCAGCGCGCAACAGCTGGGAGAGACCAAGTCAGTGTCAATGTCTACATGCGTTAGACATTCGAAATCTGCCATGATGCACTGTCACATGCTTGCTGTAAGAAGATATTCTTCTTCTTCTACTGTTGGCACTTTATAAATCTGAGGTCCTGTCTTCTGGCGACTGCCCTGGTAATTTTTTTTAAACGCTGCAATCTACTCTCTTTGGTTAGATTAAATTAACCTCTGTGGCGAGGTTAAATCAGTCTACCCTCTAGTTAGGTTAAATATATCAACTTTCTGTGGTTAGGTTAAATTTCCCTCTGTGGCGAGGCTAATTCAATCTACCATCTGTGGTGAGGTTAAATCTACACTCTGTGTAATGAGGTTAAATCTATCTGCCCTCTGTGGTGGGGTTACATCTACACTCTGTGTAACGAGGTTAAATCTATCTGCCCTCTGTGGTGAGGTTAAATCTACACTCTGTGTAATGAGGTTAAATCTATCTGCCCTCTGTGGAGGGGTTAAATCTACACTCTGTGTAACGAGGTTAAATCTATCTGCCCTCTGTGGTGAAATTAAATCTACACTCTGTGTAATGAGGTTAAATCTATCTGCCCTCTGTGGTGAGGTTAAATCTACACTCTGTGTAATGAGGTTAAATCTATCTGCCCTCTGTGGTGAGATTAAATCTACACTCTGTGTAATGAGGTTAAATCTATCTGCCCTCTGTGGTGAGGTTAAATCTACACTCTGTGTAACGAGGTTCACCGGGGCAGGTCTTTCCTGTTCAACACACCTGGAGCACACGTCCTACAGTTTAACCCCTTATATCTCCTGCGGGGATTCATTTGTTTAGACACACTACTGTACTATTTTGAGGGGGTGGGGTATGTTACATTCATGTTTCTGCCACTAAAAGTAATATTTTATTTCGCAGAAAAAAACATATTTATATGATATGAAAACATGCGTCTACTGCTGTTATGCTAATAATGTTATTGTTTGCGTGTTACGCGTTTATTCCTTGAAATTATTTCCCCTTGATAATGTTAAACATTGCAGTACTCGGTTTGATAACAAATATAGTACTTGTTCTCTGTGTGTCGGTTTTTTAGTTAAAAGTGTGAATGTGTCATGCAGAGAGAGCGGGAGACTCGTTTTCTGGTACATGTAATAATGTAAACGCTGTTAGGCCAGTCGAGTTTATTGAAGTCGACTTATAATGTTGACCTAACGAAATGTGCTTTGTTTTACTTTGTTTGACAATATCTAGTTCTTATTTAAATTTTATTCTGGTGTCGGGTTGCATATATATATATATATATATATATATATATATATATATATATATATATATATAATATTGTACATTCTTATATATTCTGTCAAATTATTTTTCTACCACTAATTGATGTTTTTAAAGTGAAGTTTCACAATACATCTGTTGTGTATTTGTTCATCTCATTATCACATTATAATCACACTGTGATTTTTCTTTTGTATCACCTGCCTGCCCCACTCCCTATGCTCCCCCCATTTTTCCCACTTAGAAGTAATACCAGTTGTTAAGACATATTTCCTGTCATTGATTAGTGTCTTGTGCACAGTGGTGCGGGAGTTTGGCCCATGATTTTTTTAAGAAAGTGAGTGTCGTGGATTTACTTTCAGTCAGTGAACGTGTACCCATAATCATAGTCTTAATACATAATCATAGTCTGAGGTGTGTGTATCAAACAGCGTTGGTTATTTTAAAAAATAGAGAATTCGAAGAGTTTTTTTTGCGAGACAAATAACGAGTTATGTTATTGCAAAATATGAAGCGGCAGGAGGAAAAAAAAAGAAACGAAATTTGCAAATGACACGGTAATTGGGTCCCTGAACGAAGATCTCATCAAGAAATGAATAAATTGTGAAATATATTGGTACATTAACATATTATCGCATGCCTTGGAGTGTGGCAACATAACGTTTGTCTGGATTTTAAGTAGCCTATCCTTTCACAACCATCAGCTCTAACTGAAAGCTGAAAACGTGAATTAAGTCGGATTGCCATTCATTAATGGGCCCATTAATTGGAATCCTGGATGTCCTGACTTTCGGGGGGTGGGGGGTGGGAGAGGGTTGAACTAACTTCCCGCTTAGCTCAACCGTCAAAGAAATAAGGTGGATGTTTGCTTCAGTAATCACACTGAAGTTATATATCAGGCAGCTTCCCCGGAAGTGTCGAACAGAAAGTACAACGGGGTCTGACTTCCCAGTCGTATTATCTAAGTGCGTGCGCATGCGCACATAATGCAAGGCTGAAATATTCATGCGCGAACATATTTTTTAAAACAATTTTCTAACTTTTAATATGTTCACGCTATTTTTCCACAAGAAAAAAAATTACGTACAAGGCTAAGAGAGAAACTTTTTAAAACGATGTATACCTTGTTTTCAAATGTATAAAGAAATCTTTGCAAATTATTATATATTCATTATATGTGTTTATTTAAATCTGTTTTGGGCTGCTAATTTTTTTTTCAATTAGGTCATAATACAAAATATGTAGTTCTTACTATAGTCTTAGATTGTTTTGTTGTAACCTTTTTTGTTTGTTTGTTCTGAAAGATGAATTTTAAACATTTGTTTGACATCTTAGAGAACCGTAGATGTGAAGGTTCTAATGAATGATGAAACGAATTCCGCTGACATGGAACAAAGCATAAGGCAGAGAATGAACTTGTAAGGATTATAAGGCATAAAGCTCATCATCATTATCATAATTCTGATGGAGGCGTTCTTGAGAATAGTTGTGTTACATTATGGTTTTTTTTTTCGCTAGCAAGTCTAAATTTTTGTCTAAATTTCATGAAGGCGAATTGACTGTAAAATAAGCATACTTCAATATACGGTGGCAGGTTCGAGGAATAAATAACAAAAAATAGCCTCGAAAATTAAGTAAAAAAGTGGTTTAACCAAGAAGTGATCAGCGTTATAAATGTGACAGTATGTTGATACGCTAATTCTCAGACGCCAATTTTTTTTTTTCGCAGAAGTAATTAACCCTACACGTACTTTGTTGACTTTTGCGGTATTCGAAATGTTCACTGTAAGCGTCGCGGGGTGTGCATGCAAGCGACGGTCCCAGGTTTAAAGTAAATCTGAAATCGTGCCGTCCAGAGACGCGCAGTACCTTTAACAACAGAGTTTTTAAATCAACACGGTTTTAACTCTTTGAGTGTGGCAGAAAGTACACGTGGTTAATTGCAGTGTTGCTGATATTACTTTTCATTTCGTGTGACCGTTGACCTGATTTGTTTTTGTAAAACGTATTGTAATGTCACTGCTGGCGGTACATGCAGAGGGTAATAACAGTTGTTGCTTCGCGAACGAAGAGAAGAATGCCAAGGAAAAGAGGGGGGGGGGGGTAGCATGACAATATATAACGTTTTGTTCAAATCATATTCAAGACTGAAACACGTTTTAACAGTCTAGAACATAGTCACTGTATCAGTTTATTTAAAACTACAAGGTTGAAACTCCTCGCTCGTCGTTTCTGCTGCCATATTTTCTCTTTTAGAAAATATAACACAGACCATGAAAACGTGATGTCTGAGCTATCCAGTAAATGTTTATGAACTTTGTAGTTTGATTTATGAAGCGATAGTGAGAAATGAGAGACACAAGAAGACACAAGCTGTTTCACAGTAAAAGAAAACGTGATTTAGTACGTCTCCCCACCACCACCACCACCCCTCCCCCTCCACCCCCGCTTCTATATTTTAAGGCAGGACAATTCATACTGGAAAGATATTGTTATGACTGAAGCCGGTCTCGTCTGGGAAAAGGGGCACATGATGATGATTGTTGTTGTTGTTGTTGTTATTTTATTCTGTATTCATGAATATGGGAATTTTTTTCGTGTGATGTCATGTTGAGGTTGGTTTTTTTTCACGCATGATTACTGTTCTAGACAGTTTTCGCGTCTAGTTTTGTCGCGTCTAGTTTTGTCGCGTCTAGTTTTGTCGCGTCTAGTTTTGTCGCGTCTATTTGTGTCGTGTCGTTTAGTCTACTCTGTGTTTGTGAATCGTCATATTACAATGAAACTAAAAGATATGTCCCATGGCTTCGGGTACGCTGTATGGGTGTGAAGCTGTACTGCCTTCACTTTTCTAAACCACAGCCTTGTGAAGTTAGGGCACCCTGTCCTCGCTGTCTTTACATTCCTTCAGAAATAGCTAATCTCCATTTCTGTGAGGCCCAATGTGGTGCTGGCCGGTGCCAGGAAGGGAGGGTGGGGGGATTCTGCTTCTGTGGAAAATGGAACTCGCGACCTTCGTGTCTGTAGGCGTGTAACACTAACCACTATACCACTGCCGCATCGTGTGTGAGAAAACAAATGCGTAGTAAAAAGAAGAGGTTCACCGTTTTGAGAAGATTAATAATGATGAAAAAAAATAAGATCGAAGCTAAGAAAAGAAAGATAGGTAATTGAATAATCAAGAAAGAGCGAATCAGTTGTACACAGAAGTGGAAGGATAAGATAATAAAGCAGGAAAGAGAAGAATCATAAAGAAGAAGAAGACATACTATATAAATATAAATAATCAAGAAAGAGGGAATCTGTTGTACACAGAAGTGGAAGGATAAGATACTAAAGCAAGAAGGAGAAGAATCATAAAGAAGAAGACATACTATATAAAAAAATACTTATATTTTAAAATCAAGGCAGGCATACAACTTCTCTGTATGATGCATAAGACTGTCGGATTAGCAAAATACTGTAGTGTGTCCGCAAGTCTTGTCGTCTTTTCAGAATGCGTGTATTCTGGGTGTTTTTTTTTGTTGTTGTTGCTTTTCGACTTTAAAAGATATCTAGACTTAGGGGGTGGTGGAGTTTTTGTAAAATGTATACTGTAGAATATTTTAAATGATTGGTGGCTTTTTTCCCCCCTTACATTTTCGTACCAGAAATGCCAGATCTCTGGTTCCACTTATACGAAGCTGTCACACGTATAAATGGGGCAAGCGGCTTAGTATATTAATTACAACAGCTTAACTTTTGTTGTTGTTGTTGTTGGCGCAGGTTAAAAGTTAAATTATTCCTGTGGGCGCATGTTTATGGTATGCTGCAGTTTTGTACTCATTTGTTAATATAGGAGTGTTTTAGCTTCGGTGGTGATTTACAAGCCGCGTGATGTGATCTTCCACGCCAGGCGCACATTACTTTCACTTGTGTTATGGATAATATTTTCAATATTTATTTTACCTTACGTGGCCTGAAAATATAGCACCTCAGGAAGACCAGTTAGCGTAAATATGCTTTGTTTTCTGTAACTGTTTTGAAGGCTTAAAAAAAATTATCAGACAAATCTCCATCAAATATCAAATTGACATATACGTAACCATTGTAAAAGTCATATATTTGTGAGAGTTGGACGATTGGATTTGTATTGTCTGAGAGTTTTGTTCATTGTAAAAATAGGTGAAACTGCTGAATTTGAGAAAGCTGTGGTTCTGGGGACAATCATGATTGACAAGTGAGCTTTTGTGGCTGAAAATATCGGGCTCATGACGGGGGGAATGGCGATGATGATGATTAAAGTTTAGAAGGTTAAAATGTAACCAAGAGAAATGATACTGAACAGTCTGACGGGATGGTGTGAGAGGAGATCACCAACTGAGCTGATGGCCTGCATGAAGGATTGTGTACTCTGGAGAAGCATAATAGCCAACGCCAGTCGGCACGGCACCTGATGATGATGATGATGATGATGATGATGATGATGATGATGATGATGACGCTGAGGGTTATTATTTCTCTTCAGTGAAAGTTTTAACAATCATAATGTGGACTTAAACATTGCAGTAGAAAATGCAGCAGAAGACAATTTTTTTTATGTGGACTTAGGTCAACAGTATTTCTGATAATTCATGTCCTTATCTGGACTCTGATGACATCGCTTGGAAATCAGCAGCGCTTAAGTTATTCTTAAAAAGTTTTTTTTTTGTTTGTTAGAATTATTGCCAACAAGGTTAATCTTCTTCATCTTTTTGGTGAAATTCCACACCTGTCTGTCACACCTAGCGGCCACTGCTCGCAGGTTTTGAAGGAAAGGTGGTGCAGCAATGGATGTTGATATAGGTTGTTGAAAACAAGAAGTGAATTCGGATGTGGGTGGCAACAAAACAATTGTTCTTGACCATTTTTTTCCTCCTCCATTTAATATTTCTCTCAGTATTTCTAAGTTTCTAATAAAATATTTTATTTTATCGAAGAAACAAAGATATTGTTTTTTTTGCTTTTCACTGTTTTTGTGTGGCATTGTAGATTAAATGTGATTTCAATGTGACCTGTGGTGATTTTAATTTGCGGGGTTATTTAAAACATAAAAGAAAATACACACAACATGAAGTTGAAAAAGATGATGGATGTGGCTTGTTGAGGATTAACCCCCCCCCCCCCCCAACCGCCAATGAGGTTAACGGCGATGTATCTGTGATAATGGTGTAAAAAAAAACTTTGTTTACAGTTGTTATGGAAACAGAATCCCTAGTTGCTGCTTGCTGTCCTCCTGTAACATCAACCAGTTGATTAGTGCAGTTAGCACTGAGGATCATTAACGTCCCGGTTATAATCTCTTCTGGCTAGTGGATGAATAACACAAAAATGATTCGGGGGAAAAACTAATCCAAGATTTTTTTTTCAAGGATTATAGAAAACAAACATGTATATCCAGTTCGTCAAACTTCCGTTGGTGGATACGCTAATAGCACTTTTCCACCTACAGTAAGTTCTGAAGTAGGCGGAGCTTGTTGCTCCTGGGGGTAGACAAAAATGTCTGACAAAAGCGAAAAAAAAATGGAAGAAGGTCCATTAAAAATTTAAGAAAAGGGCGATCAATATTTTCTGGAGGAGTAATCAAAGGACGATGACGTGAAAACATCGCGACAGCAGGGAAAGAAGAAAAGAGAAAAGTAGAAGGCGAAGTTTTTAAAAAAGTGGTAACATTATAGACAGCCTAGGGCGTGGCCTAACAGACAGCCGTCAACTGGACTGATTGGAGAACGTCAGTAACTGAGTTCTGTGGTCAAGGATCCTCCCCCCTCCCCCGCTCACGGTTCTCTACACGGCACCCGATGATGATGACAATATCTTCTCCACACATCAACTTCAATCACACCTACCGATCACCATAAACTCCGCCCACTCTATCTTAAGCTACCAACTAAACGTTTATTTCACAAGAACTCAAAGAAGAAGAAAAAAAAAAAACGCTGCTAGGAAAAAAATTCTAACCCACGATTACACGCCAAAAGTACATTTACAAAGCAGTATCTGCTCACACCCACGTGATAATCGATACGACCAGAAGTGACAGATATGTCTTCACACTTCCGCCTTGACGTCACTGGACCGGGTCGCCATTTTGCCCCAGGCGCGGCTGCTTTCAAGTGGGTCGGTCTTTCATAAGTTCAAATTAATTTATGAGTTCGATTTCAAGCCGGGAGAAGGGACTCGATCAAAGAGTGTTAAATTAGCTGCAGTTTTTAAAACATCCGTAAGACATCGCAGAGAGCAAAATCGTGCTTACAGCAATGTAAGATGGTATATTTTAAGACGGGAAACAACTCACCCGCAGTCCCCGTAAGGGCTCCTGTATAAAACTTTGTCCTGATCAAATGAAAACAAGTATAAACGTGTTTTCATAGTGATGATCAAAAGAAGACTAACAGGTGCATCACAGAAACTAACGCAAAAGAAGAGAATGTGGCAAGGTAGCAACAAGAAAACAAAGTTATGTTTACTTACAGTTTACATATTCCCAGCGGCAACGTACGGATGTAAAACATGGACACTTAACAAATCACTAGAGAAGAGAGTAACAGCGTTTGAAGTGAAATGTTACAGAAGGGCACTTAGAATATCATGGATGGAACGAAAGTCAAATAAAGAGATATTGATGGGATTAGGTGTAGCAGAAAACTGCCTCGCAAAAGCTATCAAACTTAGAAAGCTGAGATACTTCAACCACATCAAGAGACACAACAGCTTGGAGAGGCTGATAGCAGAAGGCAGCGCCCGGCAAAAAGAGAAAAGGGACGACCTGGCCGCAGGTTGACTCATGACATCACAGAAAGTCTGAATATGTCACCGCGGGACGCTGGTCAACTTGCACAAGACCACATTGCATGACACGGATGAACTGAGAGGGACAACGTTCTGAAAAGTACACGTCACATGAAGGTAGTGGTGGAGCCTGATCAAATGTTTCCATCACATGCTCATTCCAGGTTCAGATAAAGCCCCACCGCAGCTCACTCCTACTCCATTTCCACGCCTGTCTCTCTAGGTCATGACAAATCCTTAGTGCATGGGAATATATGTTTCAGTTACGCAGGAACAAAGAGAGCTCATAAATCTCACAGATAATGATCAAGCCAACGTTTACTAGTTAGCTTATGATTATGTATATTTTTTATATTAAAATATACTTTGCCTTGCAGCACCTGTTAAAATCCAAAATCAAATCCTAAAACATCAAAATAACAATCTACAAAACTATAAGCCGTCATGTATGGATCAGAAACATGAAGTACAACAAAGAAAGATGGACAATAATTGCAGATCTTTGAGAACAAGATCCTAAGATGAATCTTTGGACCCATAAAGGATACCAACAGTGGAGAATGGAGAGCTAGAAAGAACACTGAACTGAACAGCTTATTTGAATCCCAACGAATTATAAATGTCTTAAAACTGAACAGACTACGCTGGCTGGGGCATGCAGAAAGAATGGAAGAGAACAGACAAACGAAAATGATGTGTGCACAAGAGATGAGGGAAACAAGACCAAGGAGTAGACCAAGACAGAGATGGAAAGACAACATAGAAGAGGATATAGAAGAAATTGGTGTCACCAACTGGAGAGAGAAGATTAAGAATAGAGAGGGATGGAGGAGAACTTTACGTGCGGCAGTGAGCCTTAATGCCTCGGAAAGCTGGAGAAGAAGAAGAAGAAGAAAGTGTGATAACGTGCTTGTAAAAATCTCTTCAGACTGTATGGATACGCATACAATTTATATGGATATAACAGGGATGTAGTAATGAGGTCACGAGGCAAATTATTTTCAAATATGACACAGAACACCAGCCTGAATGTTTCGTACATTATTTCTGTAACATTATACTTTCTGTATCAAGACAACGTGGTGAGAACATAGGGTCTTACACATGACAATAACGTGGTGAGAACATCGGGTCTTATACATGACAATAACGTGGTGAGAACATCGGGTCTTATACATGACAATAACGTGGTGAGAACATCGGGTCTTACACATGACAATAACGTGGTGAGAACATCGGGTCTTATACATGACAATAACGTGGTGAGAACATCGGGTCTTATACATGACAATAACGTGGTGAGAACATCGGGTCTTATACATGACAATAACGTGGTGAGAACATCGGGTCTTACACATGACAATAACGTGGTGAGAACATTGGGTCTTATACATGACAATAACGTGGTGAGAACATCGGGTCTTATACATGACAATAACGTGGTGAGAACATCGGGTCTTACACATGACAATAACGTGGTGAGAACATTGGGTCTTATACATGACAATAACGTGGTGAGAACATCGGGTCTTATACATGACAATAACGTGGTGAGAACATCGGGTCTTACACATGACAATAACATGGTGAGAACATCGGGTCTTATACATGACAATAACTTGGTGAGAACATTGGGTCTTACACATGACAATAACTTGGTGAGAACATCGGGTCTTATACATGACAATAACGTGGTAAGAACATCGGGTCTTACACATGACAATAACTTGGGGAGAACATTGGGTCTTACACATGACAATAACGTAGTGAGAACATTGGGTCTTATACATGAAAACAACGTGGTGAGAACATTGGGTCTTACACATGACAATAACGTGGTCAGAACATCGGGTCTTATACATGACAATAACGTGGTGAGAACATTGGGTCTTACACATGACAATAACGTGGTGAGAACATCGGGTCTTATACATGACAATAACGTGGTGAGAACATTGGGTCTTACACATGACAATAACGTGGTGAGAACATCGAGTCTTATACATGACAATAACGTGGTGAGAACATTGGGTCTTACACATGACAATAACGTGGTGAGAACATCGGGTCTTATACATGACAATAACGTGGTGAGAACATCGGGTCTTATAAATGACAATAACTTGGTGAGAACATCGGGTCTTATACATGACAATAACGTGGTGAGAACATCGGGTCTTATACATGACAATAACGTGGTGAGAACATCGGGTCTTACACATGACAATAACGTGGTGAGAACATTGGGTCTTATACATGACAATAACGTGGTGAGAACATCGGGTCTTATACATGACAATAACTTGGTGAGAACATTGGGTCTTACACATGACAATAACGTGGTGAGAACATTGGGTCTTATACATGACAATAACGTGGTGAGAACAGGGTCTTATACATGACAATAACGTGGTGAGAACATCGGGTCTTACACATGACAATAACATGGTGAGAACATAGGGTCTTATACATGACAATAACTTGATGAGAACATTGGGTCTTATACATGACAATAACTTGGTGAGAACATAGGGTCTTATACATGGCAATAACTTGATGAGAACATTGGGTCTTATACATGACAATAACTTGGTGAGAACATAGGGTCTTATACATGACAATAACTTGATGAGAACATTGGGTCTTATACATGACAATAACTTGGTGAGAACATAGGGTCTTACACATGACAACAACGTGGTGAGAACAGGGTCTTATACATGACAATAACTTGGTGAGAACATAGGGTCTTATACATGACAATAACTTGATGAGAACATTGGGTCTTATACATGACAATAACTTGGTGAGAACACAGGGTCTTACACATGACAATAACGTGGTGACAACATAGTGTCTTACACATGACAATAACGTGGTGAGAACATTGGGTCTTATACATGACAATAACTTGGGGAGAACATTGGGTCTTACACATGACAATAACGTGGTGAGAACATTGGGTCTTATACATGACAATAACGTGGTGAGAACATAGGGTCTTATACATGACAATAACTTGGTGAGAACATCGGGTCTTACACATGACAATAACATGGTGAGAACATAGGGTCTTATACATGACAATAACTTGATGAGAACATTGGGTCTTATACATGACAATAACTTGGTGAGAACATAGGGTCTTATACATGGCAATAACTTGATGAGAACATTGGGTCTTATACATGACAATAACTTGGTGAGAACATAGGGTCTTATACATGACAATAACTTGATGAGAACATTGGGTCTTATACATGACAATAACTTGGTGAGAACATAGGGTCTTACACATGACAACAACGTGGTGAGAACAGGGTCTTATACATGACAATAACTTGGTGAGAACATAGGGTCTTATACATGACAATAACTTGATGAGAACATTGGGTCTTATACATGACAATAACTTGGTGAGAACACAGGGTCTTACACATGACAATAACGTGGTGACAACATAGTGTCTTACACATGACAATAACGTGGTGAGAACATTGGGTCTTATACATGAGAATAACTTGGTGAGAACATTGGGTCTTATAACATGACAATAACTTGTTGAGAACACTGGATCTTATACATGACAATAACTTGGTGAGAAGATCGGGTCTTATACAGGGTCCGGCATAAAGCACAGCTGGAATTTTAAAGTGGAAAATAAGTAAGCGCTATACATATTTTTGGTTAAAAAAAAAACAAACTGAAATGAAACTCAGAAAACTGGGTATTTTTATTATTACTGACAATCATATTTAGGTTTTGAAAATTACGCCAGTTAGATGACTGCCATTACATTTGATACATTCAGCCAGGCGTCTGGAAAATTCCTGCTTAGCACCATTTAACATGTTCAAAGGGATATTTTGAATGCAGTGTCGGATTCGATCCTTTAGGTCTGCAATTGACTGTGGTCGACTAGCATACACTGTGTTCTTGAGATACCCCCACAAAGAGAAGTCTGCGGCCATTAAATCCGGTGACCTTGCCGGCCAATGAATATCCCCAAATCTGGAAATAAGACTATTGGGAAATGCTTGTCGTAGCATGGCCATGGACTGACTGGCTGTGTGGGCAGTTGCTCCATCTTGTTGAAAACATATTAGTCTCTTATTTCTATTGGCCAAGTCTGGAATGAAGTATTCAGTTAGCATCTGCACCTAAAGATCACTATTAACAGTAAGAGGATGCCAGGTGCCAAAGCGTTCCTAACAGCTGATCGCCGAGGGCTACTCAGCAATGCGTTGCGGATTTATTGAATTCGTTCAGGTGTCTGTTGAGTTCTTGGACGACCAATAGACTTGTTATTAATGCAACTGGCGGTTTCCTTAAATTTTTTGACCCACCTCAAAATTATTTTGTCCTCCGAACAGGAACATTATCATGGGGATGCAACTCAAAATTGCGACGAAACTTTCGTTGCACAGTAATAGACGATTCTCTACTTTTAAAATAAGTTTCAACGGCAAATGCGCGATGTTGTGTTTGCCAAGAAGCCATTGTTAAAAATGACCGTTTGTCTGCTTCATCTCTGACGTCATTTTTTTTCCACACATATTCAGTTTCTGCGCACTACGTCTGTTAAATCCAGCTATGTTTTATGTCGGACTCTATATATGACAATAACGGGGTCAGAACATTGGGTCTAATACATAACAACAAGTTGGTGAGAACATCGGGTCTAATACATAAACAACAACATGGTGAGAACATCGGGTCTTATACATGACAGCAACATGGTGAGAACATCGGGTCTTATACATGACAGCAACATGGTGAGAACATCGGGTCTTATACATGACAGCAACATGGTGAGAACATCGGGTCTTATACATGACAGCAACGTGGTGAGAACATCGGATCCTATATATAACAACAACATGGTGAGAACATTGGCTCTTATACATGACAGCAACGTGGTGAGAACATTGGCTCTTATACATGACAGCAACGTGGTGAGAACATCGGCTCTTATACATGACAGCAACGTGGTGAGAACATCGGCATGACAACAATGTGTTTGGATCATCGACTCTCAACAATGTAAGACGTTAAAATAACGTCGAAAACATTTTTTTTAATCAGGCGAATCTCTCCGATGTAAGGTAATGAAAAGAAAAAAAAACGTAAATTTCAGATTTGAACTTGGCACAGTGGCTAGAGCGATCCACGGTCTAGTTTCAAGACACTTGAGCTCAAATCTCTCTGGCTATGCAGTGGTATCATTAAAAAAAAAAAAAAAAACATTTGCAAGCGCTCGTTGAATGAAACAACATGTACAACCGCTCCATCTTCCCTATCTGTGTAATGTTTTCGCACCCATTTCTGTCTGTAACTCCATGTGGCTAATATCAGTCACGTTTCACTTTGAACGATACGGTTGTCCCGAACACAAGTGACTGGCTAAGATATTAGACAACATGGTTCTAGAAATGGCTGTCCATGGTTTTTTTTTTAACATGAGTTGGGAAAGAATCGAATTACCGATGTGGGCGGTATCGATTTTCTCAATGAATGGACTGCGATAGCGGCCTCTTTTGACGTCATTAGATAGGACTTTCCCCTCCTCTCTCTCTCTCTCTTTCTTTCATTCGTCCCGTATATATTTCCCCCACACAAAATATAAATTGACCTTACGCAACGCTGTACTTGAAAGAGAAACAATTTTCACGTGCCGTGAATAATTCACTCGTCGCCTGAAATAGCCAAAGCCAGCTAAAGTTAGCCCATTACAGAATCGAACTCAGATGAGAAGATTCCTAGAGCGGGGGGAAGGAAGGCAGCAAAGTGTCCCGTGGAGGAGAAAATGAGAGGACTTAAAGACAGGGAAACTCATTAACGGGAGCTACATGCTGTCAGTGTACTTTTATCTCTCTGCTTGTCTGTGCCGTTTTCTGCTCACAGATGCAGCTAATCTGGTAAATACCATTATATCATGACCTTGCCCTGTTATATACTGGGATGATCCTTTGAAAAAACTTAAAAGTGCGACGGAAATTCCAAGCCGCCGTCTCATCATCTTTTAAGCTGTCATTGTTACTAAGGACGCGATAACCGTCTTGCTTGTTGGCAGCTTGTAGCTGATGAGCTACACAATGTCACAGCGGCAAAGTAAAGATGGTCGCTCGTTTGGAGGCACGGACGAAAGCCCCATATGCAGAGACATCAGAGCCCAGGTATGGTGACCCAGGAGAGGAGCACAAAGGAGAAAATCCCGGGCCCCTACGAAGACCCCCTGATGAAAGCACGAATCATGAGAGCAACCTGATTCCCTCTTTAGAAAGCTGAACTTATGAGAGAAGAAGAAGAAAAAGAAGAAGAAAGAGGAGGAGGAGGATTAGGAGGAAGTGGAAGTGGAGGAAAACAGAACAGCCTTCCCTTCTCTCATCCATTTGTTGAGCAGAGAAGGTGGGAACCCTATCGAAATTCATCAGTGAATGAAGGTTTAGTAGGCGGAGCATGACTGTCTTGGCAGTAGGTTTATGAGTAGAGCACCAAGTTTATGAGTGGAGCACCAAGTTTATGAGTGGAGCACCAAGTTTATGAGTGGAGCACCAAGTTTATGAGTGGAGCACCACGTTTATGAGCGGAACAGGAGGTTCTGAACTGGGTGGGTTCTGTATCTGACCCTCCTCGTTCAGGTTAGATACACTCATAACTCAGGCCATCTCAAGCCTTTCTATTATCTGTGCTCAGGCCAGCTCAAAACTTCCTGTTATCTGTATCGCAGGATTTCATTTGGGCCAGCCTCAAACAAAAAAATGTAAAATCCCCGTTTCCACGCCATTAACACATATTGGAGGGGGGGGGGACGTTAGGCCCACATTTCAAAGACCTTTGGCACATGAAAGTGTGATGTGGTCAGTACCACATCCTGTCCGCACTTACTGGTACCCGTTTTTCCAGCCTGGATGGACCCCGGGGTCTTCTTGGTATGGTGGTACCAGAAAAGAATCCCTTATACAACCTCATACATCGCCTCATATTATCTGCACACTTTTGACTGTAAGAGGAAAATTGGAACAAACTGTGGCGATTTGAAAAAAAAAAAACCTGAGGGAAGAAGAGATAGAGGAAGGCAGAGAGAGAAGTTACTGGATGGGCTGTCAGTGTGATTAGGAAGAAAGTCACTGGGGATCTCATAATCAACGTAAAGGACAGGGGATTGTGGAGAGAAATGATCGCCTACGCCACGCGCCACTTAGAATTTGTCTATAAACACTTTTATTTTGCACGTCGCTTTAGACCGCACTGATAAAACAGAACAGAGTGGCTTGTTTGTCTTCTTTTTTTATAACTTTCTGGACAGTTTTATGTTAAACACTCATGGCAGAGATCATCACCCGTAAACTTCCTGCAGCGAACAGCATGTAGTATTTCCTGAAACGTCCTGTGGGGAACAGCATGTAGTATTTCCTGAAACGTCTTGTAGGGAACAGCATGTAGTATTTCCCTCAGGTCTCAAGTACTGCATAAGAGCAGTACAAATTCATAGAATCGTACATTTCTCGTCGTTCGATATAACTTCCAGTTAACAATCATACTTTCATAACTACGTGGGTATATTTAAAAAGTGGCAAGTCCAAAGTAAGTCTGTCATGTTTCGAAATAACAACTACAAAATCGGTGTTTTATTTACAAGGGAATTAAATATGACTGACTAAACTCGCTGTTCATAAATAGGATTTTGCAACAAAGCATTAAGGGAAAGATGGAGTGTAAGATGGTGCTAGGTAAAAGCAAGAGAAAGTTTCAGTAACAAAATTTAACGAAATGTAGGGGGATCTAAACTACACGATCACAAGACAGAAGGAGGTGCTATAATGAACTATAACAGAGGTGCTATAATGAACTATAACAGACTCTTGCACGTAAAGCACGAAAAAAACGGCAGAAACCTGAAGGACGAGCTGGAAATAGTGTGAGGTTTCAAACTGCGTTTTTTTCTGCCCCATTGATGAACTTTTCCAAAACAAAACACTTGATAACCACCAGATGGGCTGTTTCTTTCACCGAGTTCAGAGGTCATGGAACAAAAAAAAAACAAAACAACGTAATTGATACACTAACAAATCGTGATTGTAATTCGGAACAAGAAAATGCTGAGACGGCCGTTAGTCTAACCCAGAAAAATGGAGAAGTGAGATGTCATCTTGGTGCCATGAATAGCAAAGGCCGTGGCCTTGTTTCTCGGAACATTCTGAGGTAGCAAGCTGTGGCACAACAGCCTGGTGAGCGAGGCAGCGTGAAGCTTACTGAAGATCGCTGGGAGAGCAACGTCTCATCTTTGTCATAGGATCTGGAAGAAAGCCGTGACCACCTGCCATCATCTTTTTTTTATCACAAACAAACACGAGGTTCTATGTCACTGTAAGAACGACATCTGGTCAGAAGCTGATCTGGTCTGAGCACGCGAGAGCATCTCAGAAAACAGGCTGAGGGGGGAGTAGAGAGAAAGAAAGGAGATTGGAACGTGGATGAAATAAAAGACGCAGAAAGAATACCTGTTGCAAAGTACCCCCAAGATGCCTGTCAACATTGAGTGCCACGCGGAATCTCATGCTCAGCTCAGGAAAGGGTAAAGAAACAGGAAGAACTCTGTTCCTAGATTCCTGGCAAGCATAAATGCTAATAAAAATGATAAAGCGTTAAAGGGTTTTCACAGGTGACAAATCTATAAGTGCTCCAGTCTAACCTCTTCATTGAAGATCGCAACGGCGTTCACGCACTCCGTGGCACCAGCCAGAACCTCGAGGAATCGAAGCATCGGCGATATGCAAGAGTCTATAACATTCAGTCCCGTAAAGCCTCATTGATATCGATTAGGTTTACCAGGGAGTCTTAAACTATGACGAGAAATAATTTCTAAAAGTCTCTATAGTTTAAGGAGCCGAAATGAGCAGAAGGTTACCTCCCTTAATTAGTTGTAAAGCTGTGTCGCAGTCCATCAAGAAGGGTTAATCTTGAAGGTCTAAGCTGTAAGCATCATCTAAATTGGCGTAAGAGGTCTCACGGCTTTCGAATGTAGAAAAAAGCCCTGGGCATGAGTGACGTACGAAGACAGGCAACAGCTGACAGTAAGGATCTTCATTACACGAGACAGAAAACATACAATGCAGAACGATTAATGAGATTCTAGCTGTCAGAATTTACACACGCTTAGCTTAATGGCACGGGTGTGCATCAGGGGTTTACGTTGTCAATCACGGGAACACGTGAGCAATATTTGAATTCAGAAACAACTGATTGCTACTGGTTAAGCTTTGTTGCCTCTTTCTCCCTGAAACAACCCTGGCAGTGCTGGTAGATCTTGCACGCTTATGCGGGTCAATGCTCGGAGCAACATTTAGGCAAAGTTCATAGAATGAAAAGTAGCAGATTTTCAACCGAACTAATACTTTTAAGGTGCAGAGAAATTTTCTTCCGGGTTCTTTCTAGCCAAGAAGACACGTGTCCTATGAAGCAGTCAGCGACCCATAGCTGATATGCCAGCGTCAGGGTTAGCGAACCATAGATGACCAAGACCCTGTCCCACCTCTCCGTGATACCTTCAGTAACAGGCCTGGCCTGGCTAACGGGGCAGGGATCGCCATAGTCCCCATGGTGGTGGAGTCTGCTAAAGAAGCATTGCACACTCCCTGCTTTGTATCTATACTACAGGACTGAAAAAGAAGCTGCCATAACCAACTCCCACGCGGATACGATGCTGTGCCTCGACATCTCTACAGCATCGGCTGCAAATAACAACAGCTCGCAGTTACAGGGAGAATGAACAGGGTCAGGCATAAAGCATAGCTGGATTTAACTGTCGTAGTGTGCAGAAACTGAATACGTGTGGAAAAAAGCATGACGTCAGAGATGAAGCAGGCATTTTTAACAATGGCTTCTTGGCAAACACAACATCTCGCATTCACCGTTGAAACTAATTTTAAAAGTGGAGAATCGTCTATTACTGTGCAACGAAAGTTTCGTCGCAATTTTGAGTTGCATCCCCGTGATAATGTTCCCGATCGGAGGATAAAACAATTTTGAGGTGGGTCAAAAAAAATTAAGGAAACCGCCAATTGCATTAATAACAAGTCTACTGGTCGTCCAAGAGCTCAACAGACAACTGAACGAATTCAATAAGTCCGCAACGCATTGCTGAGTAACCCTCGGCGATCAGCTGTTAGGAACACTTTGGCATCTGGCATCCTCTTACTGTTAATAGTGATCTTTCTGTGCAGATGTTAACAGAATACTTCATTCCAGACTTGGCCAATAGAAATAAGAGACTAATATGGTTTCAACAAGATGAAACAACTGCCCACACAGCCAGTCAGTCCATGGCCATGCTACGACAAGCATTTCCCAATAGTCTTTTTTCCAGATTTGGGGATATTCATTGGCCGGCAAGGTCACTGGATTTATCGACTGCAGACTTCTTTTTGTGGTGTTACCTCAAGAACACGGTGTATGCTAGTCGACCACACTCAGTTGCAGACCTAAAGGATCGAATCTGACACTGCATTCAAAATATCCCTTTGAACATGTTAAATGGTGTTATGCAGGAATTTTCCAGACGCCTGGCTGAATGTATCAAATGTAATGGCGGTTATCTAACCGACCTAATTTTCAAAACCTAAATATGATTGTCAGTAATAAGGGTAGCTAACCCTGACGTTGGTATATCAGCTATGGGTCGTTAACCCTGACGTTGGTATATCAGCTATGGGTCGCTGATTGCCTTATCGGACAAGCGTCTTCAGTCCCAATAACCTTGTAAAGAAGAGTAAACATTTCAATGGCAGAATACAGCTGACCAGGAGAAAGTTACAAGGCGGAGTTAAAAGATCAGAGGAGCTGTGTAAAATAGGCTTATTTATTGGCTTAACCGGCAACTTGTTAATTTGTGATGCCAAATACGGCGCTATTTTAGTCTGTTAATTTGTCTTTGTGTGTGCGCGCGTTTGCTTGCTCTCTCATCGAGTCGTAGGTCTATTCTGACTAATAATCTTTGATTTAGACAATAATTGTAAGAGACAGCCTGCGCCGTTTTCAATACTGGAAATAAGCAAAAAGACAAGCGTACAAACAGACAAAGAGACAAGCGTACAATTCAGACAAAGAGGCAACCGTACAAGCAGAAAAAAAGAGATAAGTATACAATTCAGACAAAGAGGCAACCATACAAACAGACAAAGAGACAAGCGTACAATTCAGACAAAGAGGCAACCGTACAAGCAGAAAAAAAAGAGATAAGTATACAATTCAGACAAAGAGGCAACCGTGCAAACAGACAAAGAGACAAGCGTACAATTCAGACAAAGAGGCAACCGTACAAGCAGACAAAGAGACAAGCGTACAGTTCAGGCAAAGAGACAACCGTACAAGCAGAAAAAAAAGAGATAAGTATACAATTCAGACAAAGAGGCAACCGTACAAGCAGACAAAGAGACAGACGACTGACCAGACGATGATAAATAATCTGACATTATTTTCTTCTTCTGTTGATTGATTTTTCTGGTTATATATTTGTCATTGTCATTGAATGCGAAGAAGAAAGTATTACAGTGCTACACAGAACCTGTTTTGCTAAACTGATGTCAATCATGGACTTTTGGCAGACAAATTAGTACCTCATTGGATAAACAGAGATGTGGCTCCCGAGAAGAATGATGAGGAACCCATGGAAAGCCAAAACAAAGCAATGTCTGAGACAAGCTAACGGAAAAAAAACGTAGCAGATAAAGGAAAAGGCGATCATCATTCATGGGGCATGCGATGAGAAGAGAGAAACTGGAAAACATCGCAACAATGGGGCAAGAATGAAGACAGGAGAGGCAGAGGACAACCGAGGGAACAGACGTTAGAAGGCCTGACATTGCGGCATGGAAAGAAATCAGCAAACAGAGTTACTCAGACTTGTCAAGGACTGAGATTTGTGGAGGAGTATGACCGCCTTCGTCTCCCTGGCATGGCACGTGATGATGATGATGATGATGATGATTGGAGCATCTTCCAGGGCGATAATTTTTGCCTAAACGCGGCCGTAAATTCTAGAAGAGCAGTCTCACAACCAGAGCATGGTTCTAGAAACTCCAAGATGTGGGCGTGAAAGATTATATTTTGGAATGAAGTATAAAAAAAAAAATCAGCTCCCACATTCATTCATATGAATAAAGTTAAAGTATACAAAAAAAAATCTACTCCCACATTCATTCATCAGAATAAAGTTGAAGGATAAAAATAAATCCATTCATTCATCAGAATAAAGTTGAAGTATACGAAAAAAAAAATCCACTCCCACATTCATTCACCAGAAAAGAGCTATCTTCCAAGCGAGCACACATCTGGAGCTAGCGCACACCGACAAAAGTTGGCTATGAATGATTGCCCAAGGCAACTATGGTCACTTCCAATATTTGTCAGACCAGAGAGTGCTATTTGATCCCACACGAAATCAGGGGGGAGATAATGTCATCCTTCGGGGCTTTTTTTCTTTCTTTCTCTCTGCGGGACTCTCTAAAATACTTCTTATCTTCTCATGTTTTCTGGGATTCTAATTTAGTTCTTGCTGACCGAGCGGTCTGAGAAACAGTATCAGCTATTGACAAAGACGTGTCGTGAAATCAGGCTCTTTTCTTTAAGTACACGTATGTTGGTCTAGTCGGGGACGCCACAATTAGATATGTCTTTGTTGGATAGGTCAGACTGTCATACTCCCTCCGCCAAACTGAGGCTCTACAGTAAAGCGGCAAAGGTTAAAAGGTTAAAATATACAGATGTGATACTATCTATCTATCTATCTATCTATCTATCTATTTATCTATCTATCTATCTATCTATCTATCTATCTGTCTATCTATCCATCCATCCATCCATCCATCCATCCATCCATCCATCCATCCATCTGTCTATCTATCTATCTATCTATCTATCTATCTATCTGTCTGTCTGTCTGTCTGTCTAACTGTCTGTCTGCCTGCCTAACTGTCTGTCTACCTGCCTACCTGTCTGTCTGTCTGCCTGCCTAATCTCCAAAAGGAACATAAATTCTCACTTTAGGATTTACCCTGACTGTTTTGGAAGCTAGTGGTTCTCATGCTATTCAGCACTTCTGCTTCCTTTCCTCCCAGGTTACATCCATAACGCCACCCCCTCCCCCTCCCTGCAACCAAAACTTTCGTTCCCCAGTTGCCTCTGATGCTCCCTGCGTTCTAGCTTCCCTCAATCCCCGCCTGGATCTTGAAGCTTCCCTCCAGAATGGCGGTACTGTCCAGTTTGAGAAACACTACGTTTTTTTTTCGTGTGTTCGATGTTTTTTTTTTATCCTGCGATTTAGAAAGAGCACTTTAAACAGAGATTTATTTTCATCCGTAACATTTGAAACATTGTTCACAGCTCACGGAAAACCCGCGTACTTTAGAGAAATTACATTCTTTTTTTTTCTTTTTTTTTTTGGCGAAGTGCTGTGCACTATAGGGATATTACTTTGTGTTTACCTTATCAATCTGTAGATCGTTGATTTATCTACTTTGCTAATGCCTACTTTTCCCCCACTGTTTTTTTTGTGTGTGTTTTGTTTACTCTCGTCGTTTATTTGCTGCTTGTTTTATGAAGTCTTTGGGTGCAGTGTACGATCGATGTACTGTGTACTTGGAAGTACCGGCTGATTTTGAGTGCTCGTCAAGAGATAATGGTATTTTTGTTTCAAATGAGGAAAGAAATATTTTGTATTTGTTTGGTAGGTTTTTAACCGGGTGAAAGCACTGTGTGATGTGTTTATATAGATTTATTATTGTTAAACTATCATAGAGCATTTCTAATATTTTGTTCCCTGTGTGTCTCAGTGTCTACATTATCTACAAACCACAACGCTTGAATGCTCTCTCTTATTTTGTATCTTTCTCTCTCTCTCTCCCTCTCTCTCTGGCCCATGCCAATCAGGCGTTAGTCGTCATTGATTTCCACAACCACCTGTCCTTTGCTCTTTCTATAAGATATGTGTTGGACCACGCCATGCCACTCTTTTAGTCCGTCAAGTATCTTGTTTCTTTGTCTTCATCTGTCTCATTGTTCATCCAGCTTTCCCGCTGTCATTAGGTACGCCAGTTTGCCTTTGAATGTACTGACGAAGATTAAAAGGGAGGTGATGCAGCTTATGAGCTGTGCAGAAGATAGAGTTTTAGTCTTTCATGCGATGGGACAATATCTGAGACCGATTGAAGACAGTTCAGGACAGTCTTGTTCAAAGTCGGTGACAGTTGTTCTCAGTCTGTGATCCGCGGGCCATCAGTGGCCCTTGGTGCGTTATCAGATTGTTCACAACAGCTTTCTCAGTGTTGTACTTACTGGGATCTATTGTATACAAAGAATGGGTGAGTTTTTTTTTATTTTTAAAAAAAAAAAAGACAATCCAGATTCTTAGCACACGTTCTACTACGTTGTAACAACAGGAAAGATAGAAGTCAAAAGAGACTGAGGTAGACAACAGAGAGAGAGAGAGAGAGAGAGAATACTGGACGGATTAACTAGATGGCAAGGACAAAGAACACTAGCACAGCTTATAACCAGCAGTTAGGAGCAGGGAATTCTGCGAAGAGCTTGATAGCCAAGGCCAGTCTGCAGGGCAACGGGTAGATAGAACCACACATCTCAGTCTACATTCTCACGTGAAAGGGGAACATCTGCAGCAGATGTTGTGCTATTATTTCTCAAGTGCCGCAGGTGCATTCACAGCTAGTACTCCCAATGATCCTACAAGCCACTTGTCAGGTAGATTCTAAAAGTTTATGCGAACCACTGTAACTGGTCTCACGGTATTCAGCGTGACCATATATACAAGCCACGGAGCCGACTGTCAAGATTTTCATGTAACATTTACGAGAATTTACACAAAAAAAAGGCATCATCTGAGGATGATGCGAGACAACCTAAAAGAAGACATAGGCCCTCTTGGAATCGACAGTTGTCAAGAAAAGGCCAGGAACAGAGAGAGAGAGAGAGGAAAGGAGACGTGTCTTGTCTGCAGTAGAGAGCCTCAGTGGCTGGGAAAGCTGCTGAATTTAGCAGCTGCTCAGTTGGGCAGAAGATGCTGTCCGACCCATAACTGACATGCCAGAGTCAGGGTTAGCGACCCATAGCTGACCAAGACCCTGCCCCACCTCTCCGTTAGTACCCCTAGTAATAGTCCCAGCCTGGCTAAAGGGGCAGGGATCGCCATTGTCCCCATGGTGGTGGAGTATACTAAAGAAGCATTGCACACCCCCCTGCTTTTTATCTGTACTCCGGGACTGAAAAAATAACTGCCATAACCAACTCCCACCCCGATACTATGCTGTAGCCCAACACCTCTACAGCCTCGGCTGCAAAGAACACCAGCTCGCAGTTACAGGGAGATAGCGCAAGACAAGACAAGACAAGACAAGCATCTGCTCAAAGAAGATCATTTGAGAAACCGAGTCTCTGGATGACCAAGAAAAGCTTGTGGAGTCACGCTCTTGTATACGTTTAATTGTTCCTTGCCAGGGTTAGACAACCTAGTTTACATTTTAGATAAGGCCAGAAAATAGCATCAACCATTTCAATTCCAAAGCCCGGCAGCTTGAACTACAAACACTGGTTAGAAAAACACATTCTAAATCCATTGTTTTAAAAATAGTTTCTAATTCTGTGACCTCGTTTTCAGCTGTCTGATAATAGCATACAGTGACCTTTAAGTTCTGATCGAGCTGGACTAGATGTAGCGGTAGAGTTTTTTTTTTTCTAAATCAATATCTTTATTTTTCATAAATCTTGAAAGCAAAGTTCTTTATCTTCCTATAGAGCGGCTGAATAAACAGAGACGAGCGCTGTTCAGATCTTTTTTAGAGAATTCTCTGGAACTAAGTATATGTTTGGCACAAAGAGGGAATTCAAAGTAAGTTATAAAACCCCGACCTAGAGAACTTCTGCTATACTGTTTAAAAAAAAAAGAAACGTAACAAATACGATATTACCGTTTAAACTGAAGTTTGCTGATCAGACAAGGGCAAATTGCCTGAAATGTTCACTTGGACATCAACTTCACGTGCTGGCCTGAATTGTACTCAACAGATGATTCATGAACACAGAAAAACGATATTAGTCAAAACAGCATTTTTGACAATAACTCATGACAGGTTCACGAGAATCCCATGAAACTTACTGAACACAAAACTCACTGACCATGTTATTGAATGCCTATAAAAGATTGAGGCTCCTCGAATCAATTCATTTGAAAATCCAATGTGCAAGTACGGCTCATCTCACTACAGAACAACGACTCATCATCATTGAACGTTTACAGACTGGACAGTCACTAAGTGTAGTAGCCAGACAGTTTAATGTGGTTAGAAGCACCATCTTTGGAGACGATTTCAAGAAACTAGCTCAGTTGCACATCGGTGGCGCAGTGGAAGACCCATAGTCACAACTCCTGCCGAAGACCACTTCATACGGCTGCATCACCTCAGGAATCGATTTTCATCTGCGCCCTCAACGGTCAAATCAATGACAGCAGCTCGTTGAATTTCATATCAAACGGTCAGGAACCGGCTGCACGAAGCTGGTCTTTGGGCTAGAAGACCCTACAGAGATCCTGTTCTTATGGACCGGCATCGCCAGAACTGACTACAGTGGGCGAACCAGCATTGTCAATGGACCGTTGCGAATGATTGGAGAAGGGTTTGGTTTAGTGATGAATCATTTTTTATGATCCAACGACACGATAGACAGAGAAGAGTTTCTGCAGAATCCACGAGTGCTACGCACAGAACTGCGTGGATGAGGTTCCTCCACATGGTGGTGGAGGTGTACTAGTGTGGGGGACGGTCAACTTCATGGGAAGAAGTGATCTGGTGCAAATTGAAGGACGCCTGAATGCCCACCGATACGTCGCTGAAATTCTTCGTTCTCACGTCCTTCCACTTCTGGCTGCACCAGGGTCGATTTTTCAGCAGGATAACGCTCGACCTCATGTGGTAGAACTCACCACCCAGTTCCTCGCTGACAAACAACATCCAGACCATTCCGTGAGCATTCATGTCATCAGACATGAACCCAATAGAACACTTATGGGACAAGTCTGCCAGCGAGACGTGGCGCCAACCAATCTCCAACAGTTGTCTCTTGCACTGCGGGAAGAGAGGGCAGCCATCTCACAACAAGAGATCCAAAGTCTAATCGGATCCATGTCAAGGAGATGTCGATCTCTGATACAGGCCAGAGGAGGCCATACACCTTATTGAAACGGAGGCCTCAGTCGCAGAGAATAAACGTCCAACCAAATTTAATGAACATCATTTCATTGCTAAAGTCTTAAAGTTTCTTCATGCCAAGATTGAAACATTAATTCTGTAAAATAAAGTTTTGAAACAAGTTTGAAATTTGATGTCCATGACGACTACAATAGTGTTGCGCTTCTTTCTTTGGAGAGTATATAATAGTTAGAGAATAGGTATTTGTTTCGCCCGAAAATTAGTTAACAAAGTATTTAGGTGCAAGCGTTCGCTAAAGCTGCATCCAAAAACGTAATAGATAGCAAAATTTACTAAAAGAAACGTTTGACTACCTAGTGTCTCTCAAGAAGCCGTTATGCCCCAACTCCAGGCTGTCAGAGTCGGGCGGGTAATAGACCGACTCTGGTGAAGCGGAAAGCACTCCATGGACGCTGTAATGTCTACGGATGAGTTAATAAGGCGTTACTCTTGCAGTGAGACTATGTCGTGGTTTTCTGTTGAAGCGCGAGCCACCAGGTGAACAAGGAGGCCTATTGTTTGTTTGTTACATGGTACAAAATTGCCCCGAAATAGGTTATTCTTGTTTGTCTAGCAAAGCTGTTTGTCTAGCACAACTGTTTGTCTAGCAGAGCTGTTTGTCTAGCAGAAGTGTTTGTCTAGCAGAAGTGTTTGTCTAGAAGAGGTATTTGTGCACCAGAACTGTTTGTCTAGCAGAGCTGTTTGTCTAGCAGAAGTGTTTGTCTAGAAGAGGTATTTGTGCACCAGAACTGTTTGCCTAGTAGAGCTGTTTGTCTAGCAGAAGTGTTTGTCTAGAAGAGGTATTTGTGCACCAGAACTGTTTGCCTAGTAGAGCAGTTTGTCCAGCAGAACTGTTTGTCCACCAGAGGTTTGTCTAGCAGAATTGCTTGTCTAGTAGCGCTGTTTGTCTAGAAGAACTGTTTGTCTAACAGAGTTGCGTGTCCAGCAGAGCTGTTTGTCCAGCAGAACTGTTTGTCTAACAGAGATGTTTAGCCAGCAGAGGTTTGTCTAGCAGAATTGCTTGTCTAGCAGCGCTGTTTGTCTAGAATAACTGTTTGTCCAACAGAGCTGTTTGTCCAGCAGAACTGTTTGTCCAGCAGAACTGTTTGTCTAGCAGAGATGTTTGTCCAGCAGAACTGTTTGTCTAGCAGAGCTGTTTGTCTAGCAGAACTGTTTGTCTAGCAGAGCTGTTTGTCCAGCAGAACTGTTTGTCTAGCAGAGCTGTTTGTCTAGCAGAGCTGTTTGTCTAGCAGAGCTGTTTGTCCAGCAGAACTGTTTGTCTAGCAGAGCTGTTTGTCTAGCAGAGCTGTTTGTCTAGCAGAACTGTTTGTCTAACAGAACTGTTTGTCTAGCAGAGCTGTTTGTCTAGCAGAGCTGTTTGTCCAGCAGAACTGTTTGTCTAGCAGAGCTGTTTGTCCAGCAGAACTGTTTGTCTAGCAGAGCTGTTTGTCCAGCAGAACTGTTTGTCTAGCAGAGCTGTTTGTCCAGCAGAACTGTTTGTCTAGCAGAGCTGTTTGTCTAGCAGAGCTGTTTGTCTAGCAGAGCTGTTTGTCTAGCAGAACTGTTTGTCTAGCAGAGCTGTTTGTCTAGCAGAGCTGTTTGTCTAGCAGAACTGTTTGTCTAGCAGAACTGTTTGTCTAGCAGAGCTGTTTGTCTAGCAGAGCTGTTTGTCTAGCAGAGCTGTTTGTCCAGCAGAACTGTTTGTCCAGCAGAACTGTTTGTCTAGCAGAGCTGTTTGTCTAGCAGAGAAGTTTGTCCAGCAGAACTGTTTGTCTAGCAGAGATGTTTGTCTAGCAGAACTGTTTGTCCAGCAGAACTGTTTGTCTAGCAGAGCTGTTTGTCTAGCAGAGCTGTTTGTCTAGCAGAGCTGTTTGTCTAGCAGAGCTGTTTGTCCAGCAGAACTGTTTGTCTAGCAGAGCTGTTTGTCTAGCAGAACTGTTTGTCCAGCAGAACTGTTTGTCTAGCAGAACTGTTTGTCTAGCAGAGATGTTTGTCCAGCAGAACTGTTTGTCTAGCAGAGATGTTTGTCCAGCAGAACTGTTTGTCTAGCAGAGATGTTTGTCCAGCAGAACTGTTTGTCTAGCAGAGCTGTTTGTCCAGCAGAACTGTTTGTCTAGCAGAGATGTTTGTCCAGCAGAACTGTTTGTCTAGCAGAGATGTTTGTCCAGCAGAGCTGTTTGTCTAGCAGAGCTGTTTGTCCAGCAGAACTGTTTGTCTAGCAGAGCTGTTTGTCCAGCAGAACTGTTTGTCTAGCAGAGCTGTTTGTCTAGCAGAGATGTTTGTCTAGCAGAACTGTTTCTACCCGGATACTTGTGAAAGCAATTTTGACCATGATAGGCATTTTCGTGCATTAACCATCAGCCTCCATGTCACGTGACTGGTTCTTTCACTCTCACTCCGCCCTCTCATTGTTGAGACCCTCTTGTCAAGAGTTAATAATCTGTGTTATACTGGATAGGTGTTTTTTTATACTGATCCCTGTGTTGCAACCCTGCCAACCCTGGGTTGTTCAGCCTCTACACAGGAGTAGACGGACACAGAACAACCTGCACGTCTTCTTTATTCTTTATTTGTGTGTGAGTGTGATATGTGGCTGTGGGGGGGGGGGGGGAAGCATAGAGCAGGGTAGGTTTAGCCACGTTGATTATAAAATACATCACATCCCACATGCGACAAAATGGCGTCAGGTCTGTACCAGTGAGTGATCAGTCAGAGCGTCGCTTCATAATCACCTGCAGCTCCGACAGATGGCGTCCTAGCCGTTTCTGTCCTCGAAGGTGTTAATATGGGTTAATATCTGCCTGGCTCTGTTTGTAACTAAAAGGTTAATATCTGTCTGACTCTGTTTATTTATAACTAAAAGGTTAAAGTCTGTCTGACTCTGTCAAACATTCAAAAGTTTGTATGCTAGTCTGTCCATCACTCGAAGGTTCATATGACAGTCTGTCCATCATTCAAAAGTTCATATGACAGCCTGTCCATCACTCGAAGGTTCATATGACAATCTGTCCATCACTCAAAGGTTCATATGACAATCTGTCCATCACTCAAAGTTTCATATCACAGTCTGCCCATCATTCAAACGTTCATATGACAATCTGTCCATCACTCAAAGTTTCATATGACAGTCTGTCCATCACTCAAACGTTCATATGACAGTCTGTCCATCACTCAAAGTTTCGTATGACAATCGTTTCATTATCAAACTCAATTCATCACTGAACATGAACAGCAAAATGGTCTTTCATGCTGGTGGTCGATGGTTCAGTTCGGAGTGAGGACTCACTGGTCAGATCAGCTACAAAAATGGGTACCTGATCCTTCCTTCCTTTCTTCCTCCAGAAAGGAAGGAATGAAGGAAGGTCAAACGTGTTACTTACAATATTATCCTCCAACGTTCTGAAAGACGAAGTAAAATATGGGCACGAATACTGTATCCCATGTATACCGCACTCCTTCAGTGACATGAAGCAGGATGTTAAGAAAAAAGGCTTATTTCAAAGAGTAAAGTAAGATTATTATTTTTTAAATGCTTCTTTGTGTACTCTGACACAAATGTGTCAGATGTTTTTCATGTTATGGGCAGAGTTATAACTTGACATATTTTATAATGCAGATCATAAGTAAAGACTTTGCTTGAAAAAAAAAGTCTCCTAGTTCTCACTTGTTGTCTGCACGCAAGCGGTATGCAGCCCTTTTTCGACAGTTTCTAATTATATATATATATATATAATATATATATATATATATATATATATATATATATATATATATATATATATATATATCCCTTATTAAAACAGATAATTTAATAACAAATTCTTCCTCCTCCAGCAACCTTCGCTTAATTGGAAACATCATTTTCTTTATTTCGACAAAGCAAGTAAAGCAAATAACAATATAACTGTTAATAAAATAGAAACATCACTTTAAATAATGTATTTGGTAACCATGGACGCCGGAAGTCATCAACTCAGTGTACTTTTTGTTTGTTTGTTCCCACATACATTTTCTTTGAAAGTTTTATGTCGCAAGATGCTGCTACTGCATATAGAAACATACACCACGATTAACCTCATACGCCATTATTAACTTCAAATATTTGTCTACATTTGTTTATTTCAAATGACTTTTTTCCTTCATGAGACATAAAGTGCATTTGGAAATGGCAAATTAAGAACACACATTTAGAAAGTTCTCTTTCATTATGAAATGGGGTTTATTAATTAAAAAGGAGAAAGAGAGAATTGAGTTTTGGCCATGCATTTATTAAATATTTGTGATACAACGGTCAGCCGTATTTTGGAAGGAAAATAATTTGTCGAAGCAGCAGGTATAAGCCAAATGAGAGTAAAGCGAATCTTCTTTCATATTATAACTTATATGAACGTGAATACTGCAGTGACTGCCAAAGGTTTATTAACTTCATAAGCTATCAATGAGACTGATGATATTATAGTGATATTTGAAAGGGTTTGTCCTAATGTATAGTGACTGATCGTATTATGGTGATATTTGAAACGTTTTGTCCTAATGTATAGTGACTGATGGTGTTCTAGAGATATTTGCAAGGGTTTGTCCTAACGTATAGTGACTGATCATATTATATTGATATTTGAAAGGGTTTCTCCTCATGTATTGTGACCGATGATATTATAGTGATATTTGAAAAGGTTTGTCCTCATGTATAGTGACTGATCATATTATATTGATATTTGAAAAGGTTTGTCTTAATGTATAGTGATTGATGATACTATAGTGATATTTACAAGGGTTTGTTCTCATGTATAGTGACTATTATAGCGATATTTGAAAGGCTTTCTCCTCATGGATGCATCAGCAGCAGGCCACCTTGCTCACAACCGAGATGCCTACAGGAGTGCTGTTTGTTAGGGAGGCAAAGTTCAGCAAGGGACATGCAAATGAATGAATGAATCTTTTCATGTATAGTGACTGATGGTATTATAGTGATATTTGAAAGGGTTTGTCCTAGTTTACGATGTCAGAGATGCAAAAGTCTAATACACCAGCAGCTTAGTTTTCTGTGACTGTTATTTTATTGCCATGTACTTTATGTTCCTTCTGTATGGCTGTAGATATTCTGCTTCTTTTTATGTTCTCTTTTATGTCCTCGTTTATGTTCTCTTTATTATAGGAGCTACGCTAATTTTTGTCAAACTTTCATAAACTGCATTAAAGTGTTAGAGTTATGATAACTCTAGAATAAATGTCACGTAAGGCCATGATATTATATAAGCTACCGAGAACACGCAAGCATAAATATTCTGTTAAAATTTTGTTCATTTTGTTCACTGTTAAAAAAGAAAGAAAAAAACGAAATGTTTTAAATTACAGAAAACAAAATTCAGTCTACATTATTGTTTTGTTTTGTTTTGTTTTGTTTTTTTGTTCTATTTCAATCCTTCGCCATCCTACGCTAAATATGAATTAGACAAACCAGTTTCGACCTATCAATCCTGTGTCAAAATGCATATTTGTTAACATTTCAAAAATTAAATTATCTGCTACAAATTTCAAACAGGACTCATAATACACATAAAGCACAAAAATATCATCTATACGGAGTGCAAAAATAGCATCTAAATAAAGTGCAAAAATGACATCTAAATAAAAATAAAACATGGATAATTGCGCTTTAAATAATTTGGGTTCCACTGTGGTAATCTTTTGAAAGTGTTTTCAAAATGGACTGAACAAGGCCAGGAGACAAAAAATTTTAGATAATATGATCTCCCGGGATTAAGATTTCTTGACCGGATTTGTCTTAAATTAAGACGTCGAAAGAAAATTCCATGATATTCTTTTTTTTTCCCTTTAATCGATGTTTTAGTCATGGGGAAGATCGCAGAGGCAATTAATAAAATAGAAAAGTTATTTTCAGAATAGGAAAATATGTATTTTATTTGTAGGAAACTTACGAAATAGGAACAATTTACGGTGCAATTTGTATCTGAATTTGTTTACTTGTTGGCGGCTTCTTTTACGCCCAAAAGACTGCGTGGAAATGGAGAGCTTTAAAGTTGATTACACCTCGACCAGTCTTGCTCTCTGAGCGAGTTTCCACATTAGGAATTTCGTTTTATTTGTAGAAAAAAATTTCTTTTATGATTGTTTAGATATATCTGTTGCAAGCGTAGTCATTTCCAAGAGTCACTTTCAGCAGTGAATACAAGCAAGATTTTAATACGCGCCAGAAGGTAAAGTCCTTTCAACGTGGATATTTGTATGAGTGATGTGTACTCCATGGAAGTGGGAAAGACTTTGGTTTGAGGTATCCCGGCTTGCTTTATACAGGAGTGGCTGGAGAACCTTTGTTCATGCCTAATGCTCCATTGGGGAGTACAGGAGACTGATGATGATTATTCCATGAACAGAAGTGGAGTCAAAGAATTGCTACAAAACTGAGCTTTAAAACAATGGAAAAACCTACAGCAAGAAACAGAATAGTTTTCGTGAAAATCATAATGCGGGGGGGGGGGGGGAAAGTTCAAAGGAAACGAACAAGAGAGGTCAATGAGAGCATAGAGATTGAGTGGGCTAATAATAATAATAATAGGTTGTCTTGAATCTCATTGTAAAGTTTCACGGTCTCCTCCGCTCCCAAGCCGTACACAGAAAAGCCACTGCTTTGTCAGCTCACTCTTTCTCCGCTTCCCCCCCCCCCAACCCCTGCAATCTAGGCCAAGAATTCTCCCAAAAAAGTTGGCGCTGAATCTATTTCAAGCGCTGACTCCACATCTTTGGACAGCGCTGCTCTGCCCTGCTCTTTGCTTTGCTTTGCGAATAAATTCAACAAGGGTTTTTCCTTGTGTGTGGGCAGACAACTAACATTATCTCCCCCTGCCGCGACATTAATGTCAAAACCCTGATAAAGGGAATTTGAGTCGAGGCTTACAAGAGGCAATATTTTGACAATTTTCCATTCGTTTTCTTTCATTCACGAACAAGTAAACGAGATCAAGAGCTTTCGTTAAATTTATTCAAGAATATTCCAGCCCGCAAGATGAACCCGTTTTGGAGATCTTATTATGGATTTTTTTTTTTTTCAAAAGGTCGTATGAAGACGTAATTTGGCATAGGATCTGATCATTCAAGTGACATGATTTTCTGACGCAAACACGGTCTGGTAATTGACAAGATAGATAAAGTGGTATATAGAATTCACACGCTGAGATATCCAGAATGTGACACTGATGGCTCAAATTCTGACATGTCATATTCTGGCATCTTTAAACAAGGGGAAAACAGGTCGTACAATGTGTGGTACTCGAGACCTGACCATCTTTTTTCTAAGTTGAAATACGGGACATACGGACAAGAGGAGGGGGAGGGGGTGGGCCGCGCTGCGAGACGTGTGTGTGTGTGTGTGAGAGAGAGAGAGAGAGAGAGAGAGAGAGAGAGAGAGAGAGAGAATTACTGTTGAAAAAAATTACATTTAAATTTTAACCCAAAATGTTAATCAGTAGACTATTTATAGCTTCAGTTACGAATGTGTCGGCCATGTCTAGTTGTTGTACTTCTGTACAAAGTGAAATCTTTTCAAAAGAGCAACATTTCTGACAGCGATTGTTGAGTAAATACGTTGGTGATGGTTGAGACAGGGGCTTCGGATGACTGAAGATTCGCTACAAAAAAAATAATAATAATAATAAAATAATAAGATGGACACCACGGGGGAAACAGGAGTTAGGGTCGACCAAAGGAGGCATGGAGAAGAAAGAACAACGGTGTAATAGAAGGCTCGCCTTGGCAAGAGAGGGGGGAAAAAGCGAAGGACATGCGTTTGTAGGAAAACCCTTTAGGAGAGAATGAATAAATGAATAATCTTTATTTTTAAAGGGTAAAGAATTGGGCACGCAGGCCCGTCTTACATTCTGCCATTCATCACTCCATCTTTCATTCTTCCCACACACTTGATTTAGTACAAATATACAAATTAAATTAGGAAAAAACATATCAAAAGAGTGTAAGATTTAACGAGAGAGAGAGAGAGAGAAGAGAGAGAGAGAGAATTACTGTTGAAAAAAATTACATTTAAATTTTAACCCACAATGTTAATCAGTAGACTATTTATAGCTTCAGTTACGAATGTGTCGGCCATGTCTAGTTGTACTTCTGTACAAAGCGAAATCTTTTCAAAAGAGCAACATTTCTGACAGCGATTGTTGAGTAAATACGTTGGTGATGGTTGAGACAGGGGCTTCGGATGACTGAAGATTCGCTACAAAAAAAAAAAATAATAATAAGATGGACACCACGGGGGAAACAGGAGTTAGGGTCGACCAAAGGAGGCATGGAGAAGAAAGAACAACGGTGTAATAGAAGGCTCGCCTTGGCAAGAGAGGGGGGAAAAAGCGAAGGACAGGCGTTTGTAGGAAAACCCTTTAGGAGAGAATGAATAAATGAATAATCTTTATTTTTAAAGGGTAAAGAATTGGGCACGCAGGCCCGTCTTACATTCTGCCATTCATCACTCCATCTTTCATTCTTCCCACACACTTGATTTAGTACAAATATACAAATTAAATTAGGAAAAAACATATCAAAAGAGTGTAAGATTTAACGAGAGAGAGAGAGAGAGAGAGAGAGAGAGAGAGAGAGAGAGAGCGAACAACATTTCCATTAACTCTAGAAAAAAAATTTCTGAATATTTCTGAACATGCGACGATCAAATATGAGGATACGGGACAATATGGGACAGGAGTTGTAAAATAGGGGACATTCAGGTGCCAGATAGAAGTGATACAATTAACAGATTCGATACTCAAAAATTGGAGTTGTCCCCTATAATGCGGGACGGGTGGTCACTTTATATGCTCAAATATCCAAAAAAAGGATACATTTCTTTCTGCTTCATACGCTCAGGTATGTAGAGAAGGGGACAGTATGTTCTAGTTCATACGCTCAGGTATGTAGAGAAGGGGACAGTATGTTCTAGTTCATACGCTCAGGTATGTAGAGAAGGGGACAGTATGTTCTAGTTCACATGCTGAGGTATGTAGATAAGGGGGCAGTATGTTCTAGTTCACATGCTGAGGTATGTAGATAAGGGGACAGTATGTTCTAGTTCACATGCTCATATATGTAGAGAAGGGGACAGTATGTTCTAGTTCACATACTCAGATATGTAGAGAAGGAGACAGTATGTTCTAGTTCACATACTCAGGTATGTAGAGAAGGGGACAGTATGTTCTAGTTCACATACTCAGGTATGTAGAGAAGGGGACAGTATGTTCTAGTTCACATACTCAGGTATGTGGAGAAGGGGACAGTATGTTCTAGTTCACATACTCAGGTATGTAGAGAAGGGGACGGCTGGGCTCCATATCAAGGTATGTTAGTTTTTCCTATGCTCTTCTCTTAGCACCAGATTTGGGCTCTTTAATCTCCGCCGTCAGTTCTATGTCTGAGGGCAACTACGTGCAGAGTGAGGCCTTTTGTTAACATTTGATGTAGACGGGTTAGTGTGCATGGGTTAGTGTGCATGGGTTAGTGTGCACGAGTTAGTGTGCATGGGTTAGTGTGCACGAGTTAGTGTGCATGGGTTAGTGTGCATGGGTTAGTGTGCATGGGTTAGTGTGCACGGGTTAGTGTGCATGGGTTAGTGTGCACGAGTTAGTGTGCATGGGTTAGTGTGCATGGGTTAGTGTGCATGGGTTAGTGTGCATGGGTTAGTGTGCATGGGTTAGTGTGCATGGGTTAGTGTGTATGGGTTAGTGTGCATGGGTTAGTATGCAGGGGTAAGTGTGCATGGGTTAGTGTGCACGGGTTAGTATGCATGGGTTAGTGTGCATGGGTAAGTGTGCATAGGTTAGTGTGCATGGGTTAGTGTGCATGGGTTAGTGTGCACGGGTTAATGTGCATGAGTTTGTGTGCACGGGTTAGTATGCATAGGTTAGTGTGCATGGGTTAGTGTGCATGGGTTATTGTGCACGGGTTAGTGAGCACGGGTTAGTGTGCATGAGTTTGTGTGCATGGGTTAGTGTGCATGGGTTAGTGTGCACGGGTTAATGTGCATGGGTTAGTGTGCACGGGTTAATGTGATTGGGTTAGTGTGCATGGGTTTGTGTGCATGTGTTTATGTGCATGGGTTTGTGTATATGGGTTAGTGTGCATGTGTTTATGTGCATGGGTTTGTGTGTATGGGTTTGTGTGCATGTGTTTATGTGCATGGGTTTTTGTGTATGGGTTTGTGTGCATGGGTTTTGTGTAGATGGGGTTTGTAAGATGTGTTTGTGTGGATGAATTTTGTGATGATGGGTTTTGTGTAAATGAATTTGCATAGATGGTTTTATGTAGATGTGTCTGTGTAGATGGTTTTATGTAGATGTGTTTGTGTAAATGGTTTTGTGTAGATGTGTTTGTGTAGATGGTTTTGTATAGATGTGTTTGTGTAGATGGTTTTGTGTAGATGTGTTTGTGTAGATGGTTTTGTGTAGATGAACTTGTGGTTTGCAATGTCTTTTTTTTAGATTGAACAATGTAATGTTTTTACATTTTGTTTAGCTTTATCCTGGAGATCTGCTGTCTGTTCTATTCTGGTATGTGATATGATCTGGCATGTGATATGATCTGCTATGTGGTATGATCGGTCATGTGATATGATTTGGCATGAGACACTACATAGGAAAATAAAGCAGAAAATAAACCGATTTTTGATATCTTAACCACTTGAAACCGTCTAATCCCTGACATTATCATTATCTTTCTGACACACTGACATCGTCCTTATGACACTGCCATTGTCTTATAAAACCACAGTCTGTTGAATTTGACTTTCACATGTTGTGCACGTGACATCTACATCTGTACATGTCCTCAGAAATGCTGATGAAGGGAAAGTTTGGACTTGGAGCAGTTTTTCACAATGTGACGGATAATATCTAGTAAACATTTTACATCAACTTCAGTGAAAAAACTGATTACAACCACTCACTCTCTCAGTATATACGCAGTCATACTTGGTGAGAAACAGATAGATAGATAGATAGATAGATAGATAGATAGATAGATAGATAGATAGATAGATAGATAGATAGATAGATAGATAGATAGATAGATAGATAGATAGATAGATGGATGGATGGATGGATGGATGGATAGATAGATAGATAGATAGATAGATAGATAGATAGATAGATAGATAGATAGATAGATAGATAGATAGATAGATAGATAGATAGATAGATAAGAGTCAAATAAACTTCAGTAAACAAAATCTCAGAGAAGACTTGGAAATTGCAAATTCATCACATTCCAAGTATAGCTCTGACGTCAAGAAATTCGATTTTCCCGCTTCCGAGGTTAGAGGTAGGATTAAGCGCTGTAATCCGGCCAGTTCAGAGTTCCATCTCGTGCATAGGCCTCACGAAAACAACATCTGGTGCGCGCCCCCCCCCCCCCTCTCTCTCTCTCTCTCTCTCTCTCTCACCCAGCTCATGCGGGGCTTACAGGCACACCAGCATACACCAGCCATACTAAGGGTTGCTTTTCGCGGAGATCAATAATAACGTGGTATGTGCGTAATGAGGCGGACGTACATATCAGCGTATTGATAGCATAATCGCAATACTAGTGTATCTCCCAGATCTTGCGCATGCGTATTAGCACCTCTGTTTAGCTCAACTCAATATATTACGTATTAGCATATATATGAAACCTGACCGTGACAGCTGGAAGAATGAATAAATATTCACTTACGGGTTATAAATGTTGAAGTGTTCTTTCTTTATTCTCGTCCTTCAATTAGGGATTTAGCAGCTCAATCTATTCTTGGTCTCCTTTACAATCTCTAATCTTTAGCTTCAGCGACTGTTGTAAGTGCCCTCTTGTTATTCGGACCATAAAATACAGGAGCAAAAGATCGTGAAAGGGGGAAGTAATTGTTTAGTGAATTATGGGTACAGTATAGGTACATTCGTGGATTTACCTTCTTTAGGTGCCGTGTCAGCTGGTGATCGTGACTTTCTACCGAGCACTGTCCATAGAGCTTTTTTTTTAACGTTTTGTTGTTCACTGTTTCCCATGTCCAACATTTTTTGCTCTTAGTTTTGTAGATACCATCTGTTATTATAAACATCACTAAGATGAGCAAGAGGTATAGAATACTTGGACAAAGACTTCACAGGATTTGCCTCTGTTTTCTACCCACGAAAGTGATGGCTTGGAAAAGAAAAGCCACTTTTGTTGGCCACTGCTGTAGGGCAAATATTTGCCATCAAGAACATAATGTTTTTTTTCTTGAAAATCTTTGAAGATATTTCATCAGTTAATGTCCTAATCAACGGGCGTTTGTGGAAAACTGTTGATGAAGCCCCATGTGCCTTGAACACTTAAGGTTCAGAGAGAGAAAGAGAGAGACAGAGAGAGAGAGAGAGAATGTCATAATAAAAAGTTTTCAGTTAGAGCCTTGTCGCATATATGTGGCTTTATTCTTATGTGGAGATCTTACAATTTCCCTTAACATACTGATAGAACAATTTACTCTAGTGTGCTTCGCCATAAGGTGAGACATTCTCTGATTTGTTAGCAGTTTCCTAGTACACGCGTATGAGGTAATCTTTGGTTTTTTTTAATCATAATATAGCTGTGATTAACTTTACATAGTAAGCAGCTTGCGACAGCTGTGCTACACCTCTGCTCATAAACTAAATAAAACAGGAGTTTAAAAATTATGGGCCGTTAAACGAATTAAAGGTTGCCCAACCTTGAATAGTGGCATAACAGCCATTAGTCTGCAAAATACAAAAGAGAGATTGTAAAAGAAATACATAAATTTGATTCTAAAATACATGCACGTACACTGCGATAGACAGACAGACAGACAGACAGACAGGCAGGCAGGCAGACAGACAGACAGGCAGGCAGGCAGACAGATGGACGGAGGGACTGATAGATAGATAGATAGATAGATAGATAGATAGATAGATAGATAGATAGATAGATAGATAGATAGATAGATAGATAGATAGATAGATAGATAGATGGATGGATGGATGGATGGATGGACGGACGGACGGATAGATAGATAGATAGATAGATAGATAGATAGATAGATAGATAGATAGATAGATAGATAGATAGATAGATAGATAGATAGATAGATAGATAGATAGATAGATAGATAGATAGATAGATAGATAGATAGATAGATAGATAGATAGATAGATAGATAGATAGATAGATAGATAGAAATCTAAAATAAACATGGTACTCGAGTGTTCAGCTTTACACGAAAATGAGAGAAAGTGCTATTCAAGATTCTGTCATGGAGCCAATTCCGATGCATTTTCTTGTGAACTCTAAAGACAGATAACGCAGAGAATACTGTACACGGTGTGAACTATCTGTGAAGCAGATTGCTAGAGTATATATATGCAACTAGATGGCCCCAGGGGAGGATCGATATGCTAACAGTACGGTCTCGACAAGCTGATACCGCGTGCCACTGCCTGATTGAACATTGCTGAACAAAATTAGAACCATCCATCATGAACATTTGCTGAAAGAACGTTAAACAGCCATTGTCGTGTAGCAGTTTGTTTATAACCCGTTGACGTATTTCTGTATTTTCCCCCCTCCTCGTTTTTCCACATAGTATACATGAGAGTATAAACAATCTCAAATGTTTGATACTTAATCGTGCTTCAAAATGACGTGTGACTGCATTAAAAAAAAACAAAAGATTAAACGGTGTACTTCAGTGTGTAATTTAGGAACACTTTGGTGTTTCAGTCTGAAAGTACAGTAGAACTTCCGTATCCGCGAGTGTTACGTTCTAAGACCTACCGCGAATGCATGAAACCGCAGAAAGTAGTGAATTCTATACTTAAGTCGGGTTTTTTCCCCTGTTTACATACATACGCGTGTGATAAAATTTAATTGATAAATTATGTATAATAAGATATTACCAACATTACTTTATCTGTGCTTTCTGCCTCTCTCTTTCCCTTTCCTTCTCTCTTCCCCTCTCTCTCTCTGTCTGTCTCTCCCCAATCTCCCTAATTTTCTCCCTCTCTCGCTCTGTCTCTCTCTCCCCAATCTGCCTAATTTTCTCCCTCTCTCTCTCTCTGTCTCTCTCTCTTCCCCTCTCTATCTGCTTCCCCTCTCTCTCTGTCTCTCTCTCCCCAATCTCCCTATCTTTCTCCCTCTCTCTCTCTCTGCCTCTTTCTCTTCCCCTCTCTATCTGCTTCCCCTCTCTCTCTGTCTCTCTCCCCAATCTCCCTATCTTTCTCCCTCTCTCTCTCTCTCTGCCTCTTTCTCTTCCCCTCTCTATCTGCTTCCCCTCTCTCTCTGTCTCTCTCCCCAATCTCCCTATCTTTCTCCCTCTCTCTCTTCCCCTCTCTATCTGCCTCTCTCTCTTCCCCTCCCTCTCTCTGCCTCTCTCTTCCGCTCTTTCCCTCTCCCTTTTCCTTTCCCTCTCTCTCTTCCTCTCTCCCTCTCTCTCTCTTCCCCTCTCTTTCTCTCCGCAATCTCCCTCTCTTTCTCCCTCTCTCTCTGCCTTTCTCTCTTCCCCTCTCTCTTCCTCTTTCCCTCTCTCTCTCTCCCTCTCTCCCTCTCCCTCTCTCTCTCTCTCTCTCTTGAACAGAATTCTGACATTTAAGCTTAACCCTCAACAGAGACGGAGTAGTTAGAAATATCTTGTATGCACACAAAGTTTACAGACAGTTTATTTTACATTTACTCGTATTTCTTAAAACAAAACATCTTAGCCTGTGTGAGAGTTCACCGGCTTCTTCTTTCTTCCTTGTTGCTGCAATGATACAGTGATGTGACGATGATATAATGCTGTGACAGTGATATAGTGATGTGACGATGATATAGTGATGTGACAATGATATGGTGATGTGACGATTATATCATGCTGTGACAATGATATAATGATGTGACAATGATATGATGTGACGATGTTACGATTATGTGACGGTGGTACAATGATGTGACGGTGGTACAATGATGTGATGGTGTTACAGTGATCTGATGGTGGTACAATGATGTGACGTTGATATAATAATGTGACGATGGTATGGTTATATGAAGGTGATACAATTATATGACGGTGATACAATGATGTGATGGTGGTACAATGATGTGACGGTGGTACAATGATGTGATGGTGGTACAATGATGTTACGGTGATACAATGATATGTCGATGATACAATGATGTGACGGTGATACAGTGATGTGACGGTGGTGCAGTGATGTGACGGTGATACGTTCATGTGATGGTGGTACGGTCATGTGATGGTGGTACGGTCATATGGCGGTGATACTATGATGTGGCAGTTATATGGTGATGTGACTATGATACAATGATGTGACTATGATACGGTGATGAGACGGTGAAACGATGATGTGACTGTTATACGGTGATGTGACGACGATACAATGATGTGACGGTGGTACAATGATGTGACGGTGGTACAATGATGTGGCATTGTCTTAAGCTATTGATCTTCTGGCGAAAAGTCATCAGAAGGACCTTCGTCTGCATCGAGTGATTCGAGCGATAATGGCACTTCGAACGAGGAACCTAGAGTAACAGCAGACGTTGCTGATAGTTGAAGATAGTTGAAGATAGTTGAAGATAGCTGAAGATAGTTGAGATAGTTGATGATGGACACAGCTTATTTTTCAGCCTCTCCATTGCTCCTCTCGGGAAAACTTCACCCGGAAAAGCGACAATGGCTTTTACTCGCTTTTAATATTTTCTGGCCGCGGTAAACCGCGGATAACCGAAACCGCGTATACCGAATCTGCGAATACGCGAGTTCTACTATTACTTTTTTTTATGATAATAGACATATTACATTACATGAAGTGCCCAATAGCGTTGGCTATCATGTTTTCTCTATCTTTTCTATCTTTGATGTTTCCGATCATGTTCCTTTCCAGGTAGTCAAGTCCGATGAGATATTTTCCTCTTGGAGTTCATCTCCCGTCTTCTTCTTTTGAAGTCCCCAGTCATTACAAAGTTATCTGACTTCTGTCTTCTCGTGGCATGTCCAAGATGTTCCGACCTTTTGTTTAAAATATAATTTGTATAGGTTTTCGTTTTACTGAAGTTTCTCTGAGGGAGTTCTTCGTCTGCTTAGCTCTCTCTCTCTCTCTCTCTCTCTCTGTCTCTGGATATTTCTTGCATCTTTTCCCAAAATCATATTGTTTTTATCATCTGTTAATTGTCCGTGTTTTACAGCCATACAGCCATATTGGCTCTTTATAGCACTGTAAAATACTTTTCCTAACTTTTCTGGACATCCTCTTATTGCTTAGTACTTTAAACATCCATAAAAAAGCTGTCTCTGCAGGCACATACCAGCAACAAAATCCCTATCTATCTATCTATCTATCTATCTATCTATCTATCTATCTATCTATCTATCTATCTATCTATCTATCTATCTATCTATCTATCTATCTATCTATCTACCTACCTACCTATCCATCTATCTGTCTATCTATCTATCTATCTATCTATCTATCTATCTATCTATCTATCTATCTATCTATCTATCTATCCATCTATCTATCTATCTATCTATCTATCTATCTATCTATCTATCTATCTATCTATCTATCTATCTGTCTGTCTGTGCCTAGCGGTTTGTTACAGAAGTAGACGGAGTTTTTTTAGTGGAGTTGACATTTGACAGGTTTTATGTTTTGTTTGTACTTCCTCCTCTCCCCCCCCCCCACTTTTTATTTCTCTCTCTCTAGTGTCACCTATTCAACTACGTGTGTCTCATAAGATCTGTGGCTTGTAAGATGTATGTCTTATAAGATCTGTGACTTGTAAGATCTGTGACTTGTAAAATGTGTGACTTATAAGATCTGTGGCTTGTAAGATCTGTGACTTGACCTTTGTTTTATCTTGGTCTGCACATGGAATTCCTTTGTTAAATTTCCATTCTGGATCATCATCATCATCATCATCATCATTATCATCATCATCATCGTGAGGTTTACCGCAATAAATCTCTAGTTTGCTCTCTCTCTCTCTCTCTCTGTACAAGAAAAGCTTTGCATACTCTGCAGTACAGCTCTGGAACACCCTCCCCTGCCATTTATAATCCATTGGTAATACTTCATCCTTTAACTCAAACCTGTTTCATTATTTACTTGCTTGTAATTATATGCCTTCATAGAATAACCAGCACTCTCTCAACACGTGACTCGCCAACCATCAAGTACTAAAATGACATAGTGAGAAAAGCAACTTGTTAGATATTGTTAGAAATTATTTTAATGTTTGTTAAAAAAATATGTTAGAAGATCTGTATTTACAATGTATTTTTGTTTATGTATATGTCTGTGTGTGTATGTGTGCGTGAGAGCTATTTTATTAGGTTAATTACTTCTTCTCTTTTACTTTGAATGTAATAGTGTAATCTTACACTCTTTTGATATGTTTTTTTTCTAATTTAATTTGTATATTTGTATTAAATCGAGTGTGTGGGAAGAATGAAAGATGGAGTGATGAAGGGCAGAATGTAAGACGGGCCTGCGTGCCCAATTCTTTACCCTTTAAAAATAAAGATTATTCAATCATTCATTCATTCGTTCTCCCTCTCTCTCTCTCTCTCTCTCTCTCTCTCTCTCTCTCTCTCCTGATAACAGCACCCTTGCCCAAACTTTCTTCTTGTCCATCGTCTGAAGTTGACTGTGCCTTTTTTTCCCCCTCTTTTAAATCTTTTCAGTTCAACTCTACCCTCCTTCAGCATAGTTTCTTCCTCAGCCCATGCTACTTAATGCTCTCTTCTAATTTTTTTCCATCCTTTTACTCTAAAATGTTTCACAGCACTTCTTTGTTTGCATTCACATCTGTCCACAGATAATGATTCTGATTATTTAAAGTACACTGCTATCTACTTTTCTTTTATTCAGTATAAGTTACTGTTTTAAAAATACAGAAAAGAAAGACAGAGCACGACAAGGAAAGATAAGAGCCTGACGGGCTAAACACACAACACGTCTTCCAGGCAGATGAGCCATTCTCTACAACACAGTAAATTTCTGACCGGTTTAAAGAAAAATCAATTTAAACTTTTATAAAGTTATCAATTTTGCTGTTTCAAAGCCTGAGCTTAGAAGGTTCTTGTCTTGTCTTGTCTTTTGCTATCTCCTTGTAACTGCGAGCTGGTGTACTTTGCAGCCGATGCTGTGGATGTGTTGAGGTACAGCATCGTATCGGCGTGGGAGCGGGTTATGGCAGCTATTTTTTTTCAGTCCCGGAGTACATGTAAAAAGCAGAAGGTGTGCAGTGCTTCTTTAGCAGTCTCCACCACCATGGAGAGAGACTATGGCGATCCCTGCCCCCGTTAGCTGGCCTATGCCTGTTACTAGGGGTACAAACTGAGAGGTGGGACAGGGTCTTGGTCAGCTATGGTTCGCTAACCCTGACACTGGCATGTCAGCTATGGTTCGCTAACCCTGACACTGGCATGTCAGCTATGGTTCGCTAACCCTGACTCTGGCATATCAGCTATGGTTCGCTAATCCTGACACTGGCATGTCAGCTATGGTTCGCTAACCCTGACTCTGGCATGTCAGCTATGGTTCGCTAACCCAGACTCTGGCATGCCAGCTATGGTTCGCTAACCCTGACACTGGCATGTCAGCTATGAGTCGCTAACCCTGACACTGGCATGTCAGCTACGGTCGCTGATCGCCTCATCGGACAAGCGTCTTCAACCTCTGCTAGGAAGATTAAAGACCATTCTAAATACTTCACCACTCTGTTGTGTGTGTCTTCCCCGTGGAGTGCGAAGAAACTGACCAGATTTCAGATATTATTACACTTTTATGCAGTTTTTATATTCAGTGTTCATACTTCAAAAACGAGCTCCCCAACTGTATCTTCCAGATTATCTTAAAAAAAAACAAACTACGAAACCAGCAATAATTGCAAGTTCATGTACCACTGTGGCACAGACAGACTAAATATACTTGGGGAAAAAAAAGCGAAACAAAGTCATATTGTTTTCATGCGTGTGTGTGTGTGTGGTTTTTTTTAAATGAAATTGCGACGAAAACAAATAATATACAGCCAGGCTGTGTAAGTATCAGTTTCAAGCATATATGAGAAAAAAACAGCCGGTGCGACTGCTGATGAAGCGAAATTAAGTATAAGGGGGTCTATTTACATATCAAAAACAACGGATGGTCTAGTTTACCTCTAACAAACCGGGCAGAGAAGAATAAACATGAGAAATGCTAGGGATATTATCATAAAAAAAAAAAGATATCAGATTTCGTTGACAAAAAATATAAGCTGAAACTTTTCCAAATTCAGTTGTGTATCAGATTCAGCTTTTTTTTTTTTTTTTCTTTCCTCGTTGTTACTCATGAACATTTGATGAAAGGGTCGAAGAGAAGGCAGAACTATCATCATGTGATAACATCTGAAAATAATTACATTGTGCGTGTGTGTGTGAGAGAGAGGGGGAAAAAAGGGGGGGGGGGGGGAGGGGGAGAAGAGGTGAAAATTTACAGTTACATTTTATGTTTGGGATAGTGAACGTAACGCCGTGAATGCTGAAGCTGTGATGAAGGTTTTCAAACTAATTAATGAAACTGGTGCTGTGATGAAGGTTTTCAAACTAATTAATGAAAGCTGAAGCTGTGATGAAGGTTTTCAAACTAATTAATGAAACTGGTGCTGTGATGAAAGTTTTCAAACTAATTAATGAAAGCTGAAGCTGTGATGAAGGCTTTCAAACTAATTAATGAAAGCTGAAGCTGTGATGAAGGTTTTCAAACTAATTAATGAAAGCTGAAGCTGTGATGAAGGTTTTCAAACTAATTAATGAAACTGGTGCTGTGATGAAGGTTTTCAAACTAATTAATGAAACTGGTGCTGTGATGAAGGTTTTCAAACTAATTAATGAAACTGGTGCTGTGATGAAGGTTTTCAAACTAATTAATGAAACTGGTGTTGTGATGAAGGTTTTCAAACTAATTAATGAAACTAGTGCTGTGATGAAGGTTTTCAAACTAATTAATGAAAGCTGAAGCTGTGATGAAGGCTTTCAAACTAATTAATGAAAGCTGAAGCTGTGATTAAGGTTTTCAAACTAATTAATGAAAGCTGAAGCTGTGATGAAGGTTTTCAAACTAATTAATGAAAGCTGAAGCTGTGATGAAGGTTTTTAAACTAATTAACGAAAGCTGAAGCTGTGATGAAGGTTTTCAAACTAATTAATGAAAGCTGAAGCTGTGATGAAGGTTTTCAAACTAATTAATAAAAGCTGAAGCTGTGATGAAGGTTTTCAAACTAATTAATGAAACTGGTGCTGTGATGAAGGTTTTCAAACTAATTAATGAAAGCTGAAGCTGTGATGAAGGTTTTCAAACTAATTAATGAAAGCTGAAGCTGTGATGAAGGTTTTCAAACTAATTAATGAAAGCTGAAGCTGTGATGAAGGTTTTCAAACTAATTAGTGAAAGCTGAAGCTGTGATGAAGGTTTTCAAACTAATTAATGAAACTGGTGCTGTGATGAAGGTTTTCAAACTAATTAATGAAACTGGTGTTGTGATGAAGGTTTTCAAACTAATTAATGAAACTAGTGCTGTGATGAAGGTTTTCAAACTAATTAATGAAGCTGAAGCTGTGATGAAGGTTTTCAAACTAATTAATGAAAGCTGAAGCTGTGATGAAGGTTTTCAAACTAATTAATGAAAGCTGAAGCTGTGATGAAGGTTTTCAAACTAATTAATGAAACTGCTGCTGTGATGAAGGTTTTCAAACTAATTAATGAAACTGGTGCTGTGATGAAGGTTTTCAAACTAATTAATGAAACTGGTGTTGTGATGAAGGTTTTCAAACTAATTAATGAAACTAGTGCTGTGATGAAGGTTTTCAAACTAATTAATGAAGCTGAAGCTGTGATGAAGGTTTTCAAACTAATTAATGAAAGCTGAAGCTGTGATGAAGGTTTTCAAACTAATTAATGAAAGCTGAAGCTGTGATGAAGGTTTTCAAACTAATTAATGAAAGCTGAAGCTGTGATGAAGGTTTTCAACTAATTAATGAAACTGCTGCTGTGATGAAGGTTTTCAAACTAATTAATGAAACTGGTGCTGTGATGAAGGTTTTCAAACTAATTAATGAAACTGGTGTTGTGATGAAGGTTTTCAAACTAATTAATGAAACTAGTGCTGTGATGAAGGTTTTCAAACTAATTAATGAAAGCTGAAGCTGTGATGAAGGTTTTCAAACTAATTAATGAAAGCTGAAGCTGTGATGAAGGTTTTCAAACTAATTAATGAAAGCTGAAGCTGTGATGAAGGTTTTCAAACTAATTAATGAAACTGGTGCTGTGATGAAGGTTTTCAGGCAGATTAATGAAAATGGTGCTGTGTCTACTACCGGTGGCTTTCTTAAATGTAATGAGTGGAGCCACGTCATCGTGGAACAACAAAGTGTTGGGGCAAAGTAGGATAGGATTAGCACAGAGAAACTATAGAGTGAGAGAGGCACAGAACTTTAGATGTGAGAGTAAAGGAAAACAGTAAAAGAGTGATCGTGAGGCTGACTCTGATCTTCAGTTTGACAATGGGCCGAATTTTTTATTTTATCAGGACAGAGAACCGAATCCTTGACTTTAGCACAACAGTGAGTCAAATCTCGTAGTTCACCACAACAATAGGCTAAATCTCGTACTTCAGCACAACAGTGAGTCAAATCTCGTACTTCAGCACAAGCACAACAATAGGCTAAATCTCGTACTTCACCACAACAATAGGGTAAATCTCGTACTTCAGCACGGCAATGACCCAAATCCTGTGACTTCACCACAACAATGGGCAAAATCTCGTACTTCAGCACAACAATGACCCAAATCCTGTGACTTCACCACAACAATGGGCAAAATCTCCGACTTCAGCACAACAATGAGCCAAATCTCCGACTTCAGCACAACAATGGCCCAAATCATGTGTCTTCAGCACGACATTGAGCCAAATCTCCGACTTCAGCACAACAATGGCCCAAATCATGTGTCTTCAGCACGACATTGAGCCAAATCTCTGACTTCAGCACAACAATGAAGCAAATCCATGATTTCAGTGTAATAAACCAAATCCTTGATTCCAACACGATGACAGCCACATAGCCACAAGAAGGACACAAGGAAATTAGGACCTTCATCACGATTACACTACTGAACCACACAAGACTGTCCCAATTTCAGGACGAATCTTCACCCCTTATTTGCTTTATTGTATCATCTCTTAGTCCACCATCTCAGCCCACACTTAAAGTGAAAACGTAGTGAGAAATTGAAAGAAAAAGGAAATGGAACATTTACGACAAATTAGTATCACCAGATGTTTAAACAAAAGATGTTTTCAGGATTTATCAATAAACAGTTGTTTAATATCATAAAAGGTGCGTGGGAAGAAGATAATCTTCTGTTTTAGGCCAAAAACATAGAAAGATGAAGCCAGACAAGAGTTTGAGAAAGAAATGGGATTTGTAGAAAAAACAGGAGGATATCGGATAAACCCAGATTATGTGATAGTCTGGGATTTTTGTTGTAGTGATTAAGTAATACTGTATACATCAATGACAGGTTTCGGTTCTTCTAGTGTGTCACTCTATGGCAAGAAATGTGTGATGAAGGCTGTCTTTCTGCTACATCATTTACTGCTGCTGTTGCTACTATTGGTACATCATTTACTGCTGCTGTTGCTACTGCTGCTACATCATTTACTGCTGCTGTTACTACTACTACTACTACTACTACTACTACTACTACTACTATACTACTACTACTACTATTACTACTACTACTACTACTACTACTGCTACTGCTACTACTACTACTACTACTACTACTACTACTACTATTACTGCTGCTATTATTGCTACTCCTACTACTGCTGCTACTGTTATTGCTGCTGCTGTTACTATTTCTGCTACTTTAACTCCTCCTGCTGCAGTAATGACTAGTGCTACTTCTATTACTTTTGCTGTTACTACTACTCATTCATTCATTCATTTGCATGTCCCTTGCGGAACTTTGCCTCCCAAACAGCACTCCTGTAGGCCTCTCGGTTGTGAGCAAGATAGCCTGCTGCTGTTGCATCCATTTCCAGATCGTCAACGATGTCTTGCAGCCATCTTCGTCTTGGTCTTCCTCTTTTTCTTTTTCCCATTATGTATCCTTCCAATACGGTCTTCTCTAAATTATCATGACGTTTAATGTGTCCAAAATATTTCAGTTTTCTCTCTTTAATCCTCTTCACTAGCCAGCCTTCTTCAATATTAAGCTCTTGTAGTATAGATATATTTGTTCTTTTTTGTGTCCACGGTATTTGGAGAACTCTTCTGTAGCATTTACATTCAAAGGCATTTATGTGTTTCTCAGCTGTTTTGTTAAGTGTCCAGGTCTCACAGGCATATGTTGCTATGGGAAAGATGCATGCCCTTAAAAATCTTATTTTTGTGGTTACTACTACTGCTACTGTTATTATTACTGCTACTTTTACTTCTGCTGTTATTACTGCTGCTACTTCTATTACTGCTGCTGTTATTACTACTGCTGCTTCTTTTACTGCTACAGTCTCTGCTACAGCTATCACTTCAGTTACTACAACTCAATCTACAGCAGCTACTACTACTACTACAACTACTGCTACTATTGTAACTACTATTACTGCTGCCTCTATTACTGCTACTGCTATTACTACTGTTACACGACTGCTATACAACCTACTACTAACTATACTACAGCTGTTATTATTACCAATCTTTCTGCAGCTTTTGATACAGGCTCTTGAGTTTGTCCAGCTGGGGGGGGGGGGGGGGGGAAGGGATCTTTATAAAGTCCTCATGGTAGTGGAGTCTATTGAGAAGACAATTTCTTTGATCAACTTCAGGACGTCAGACTTGACACCAAAACCCACTCCCAATCCAGCACCATGTTTATATTTGAAGATCGTGACAACGACACGGAAAATCACTCGCTGACAGTTCGAGGGATACACTAACCAGAAGTACAAATATGTAACTAACTTATTATTCTTTGGCCAAGTGGCTTTAACAACAACAACAGCAACAACAACAACAACAGCACCAACAACAACTACTACTATAGCAGCAACAACAACAATAACAACAACAATAACAACAACAACAGCAACAACAACAGACATCAAGAACGATAACAGCAACAACAACAAACAACAACAAACATCAAGAACAACAATAACAACAAACACCAACAGCAACAACAAAAAACAATAGCAACAACATGTGCACGTAGTCGAAAACAGCTTACAACTGTCTCAGAGCTGCCCTACATATTTGCCGCCATTGTTTGCTCACAAATGCAACTGCAACTTTAGATACTAGAACTAAGGGTGTACGCAGAATCAACTGTCAAGGCTTTCAAATAAGGGCCATGTATCGAGTTACGTAGTCAAACAGATGTTGTATTCTCTGGGTTGTTTCTCTTGTATAAACACTTAAAGAGGAAAAACTAGACCGAGCTCACAATCTAGAGAGGCGTGGTTTTTTTTTCTGTAATTCTTTCCCACGCATTGTCTACAATTTTTGTAGGCGAAACAGTACGTATAAAAGCCATATGAGCTAGCACTGCACTTAACTATATCTGGAGGTTCAAAAAGATAAGCTAGACAATCAAATGCATTGTTTGAAGTGTCTCATTATATGGAAACGTGGCTGAAAAACGACACAAAATATTTATACCTGACACTTTCCAAACCATGTCAGCGTAACATCAAGGGAGTGCTCTAGCCAAATACCGCAAGGAATGACATCTTGTTTTAGCAGACAGACATGACAGTGTGAAGGTTAATGTAGGAGTTGTGAATTAGCGTTATTGCACACGGTCAATCTGTAAGTACTCTGCCGCCTAGTCAAGCAGGTGACCACAAACTTCCAGCTACTGTCGCCATCAGCACTAACTCCGTAGCTAGTGGAGTCATTTCTTCTCCCACTCCAGAGTGTTGCCCCGTTTTTTTTCTTTCCTTCAGGCTGGGTGAACCTAGGGAGTATAGTAACTGAAAGGAGGAAGTGGCGATGGACTGGCTACTATATGAGAACGGCTTTGAAGTGGACTCCACGGGGTAAAAGGAGCATGAGACGACCCAAAGAGACGTGAAGACGTACGGCAGAGAGAATGCTGGTAAACAAAAGACTGACATGGGGAGACAGCCACGAAGATAGCGGACTAACAAAAGTGGAAATCTCTTGCCACGAGCAGCCTTGTGTGTCTTGGGCCCTGAAACAGCAGGCAGTAAAGATGTTAGGAAGAGTACTTCAATGGTGAAGCATCTGCTACCTTACACTGCCAAGCCCCTACATTGTGACCCCTACATTGTGACCCCTACATTGTGACCCCTACATCGGTGTTATTTATTGTGGCTCTGTCAGTGCTTTCGCAATCTTTCTATATCTGTCGAGTAAGTGCAGTACATCCCAGATTTACGTTAGTGGATCCTTTCGTAATCCTAAATATATAAGTTAATTATTACATAACTCGAAGGCATGTTTTATTATACGCCTTTGGTTCTAAGGACTGTAATAGCCGGAGGTGGGGTGAGGGATACGCTCTCCACTCCAGTTAAATGTCTCCATGGCGTGCGTCTCAGATAGCCTCTGAAACTTGATGGCTACGCATATCACGGTACCTCCGCTCTAGAGGCCGGTTACGTCCTATATACACCCATACTGGGATAATACGCCTAAACCGGCTCAACCTAGCAGTGAAACTCACTAGCGACGAAGATTCGTCCTCCTCGACAAAAGTTCCGTCCTGGTCACCACCAGAAAGGGTAGTGGTCACGACCACAAAATGCTGAAGTCTGAGACATTGGACCACTGCAGTCTAGACAGGCAACCACCTCTCATTCGACGAGGATATACTGATGTCCAAAACACGTCGAGGTTTTCCGGTGAGAAAGTCCAACTCTAGACTAAACTGGTGCAACGAAAACCACAGTGTCACGCAATCCCGCTTCTGTGACCCACCGAGAATATAGGCCCAAGCCCCACTATGCTCTGAATCTCCATCCTAAACGCGACTGTCGCGAGAACCACAGGAGTAAAGTCAGTAGGATCACGGGGCGATATTGGTGGTAGAAGCTAACGAAGAAGAAGAAGAAGAAGAGTATACGCCAGTTGACAATATGATACCTTACTACTTTCTTTCGTAAAATTGTGTTAATTTTTTCCACGTGTTTTTTTTTTTTTGCGTAAGTATGGAGCTACGAATATCGGAACTACGTAAGTCGGAGTATGAATTCCATGCTGTTTCTGTAAACACTTGTGAGTGTGTTGCTAGGAAACGAATATACATCAGTATACTTTTACATATTACGAGTGCTTGAATTAACGTTCAGCTAAATCACTTAATCTTTTTGTAATAAACGAAAGAATGCTCTTATTGTTGCTTTCTTGAACTCTTTAATGAGCTGTGAGAGACTTCCTATATCGAGTCAGTTTTATGAAAGAATGGTCTTACAATGAATATCATCCAACTGCAGCGTCGCAGGGTACGAAGAGGCCATTTATAAACAAGTAAGGGATATGAGCTACCACAACAAGACTCGGGCTTATCATGTAGGGAAGATAAACCACTGACCAAAACAGAGTTATAAAGTCATGTGGGACAGGAGCATCCAGGTAAAGGAGAATATATCCTTCTAAAATAATATCTAACCCGGGCCGTTCGCCGTGGCTCTCAATTCTTGAGGACGAGATCTAAACTACAAGAACTGTCCACGAAGTTGACTCAAGGCCGACTTAACTAGTATTAGCCGGTATATGGGGATTATTGTTGTTAACAAAGTGACTAGTGGGATAACTGACTGATAGTTAGTTTACTCTCAAGATCAAGTTTAAGTAGATTGATCTATGAATCTTCAAATTTTGTTTCTATGATATTCTCATAGAACCACAAAACGTCCCAGGCACTCTCCTGCCAGCACTGGACAACAGCAGTACAACTGAACCAACCTCTGCAAGCTTCCAACATGGCAACATCTCAGGGCGTGAGGAACAACCAAGAAATGTGTTTTGAAATCTCATGGCAGGAATTTACTGAATGAGAAAATGGTCGATGAATTATGAGGATGAGGGGAAAAAAACTGCAAACATGGCAGGGCGACCATACAAAACAACAGTCAACTCCCGGCAAGACGTGGCAGGGCGACCATACAAAATAACAGTCAACTCCCGGGAAGACGTGGCAGGGCGACCATACAAAATAACAGTCAACTCCCGGCAAGACGTGGCAGGGCGACCATACAAAATAACAGTCAACTCCCGGCAAGACGTGGTAGGGCGACCATACAAAATAACAGTCAACTCCCGGCAAGACGTGGATTGCCGTGTGGGAGGAAACCTAAGACCTAGAATTCCACAACAACTGTATGAAAATTTTCCATACTTACAACTCTCATGGAACACCACAACAACTGTATGAACATTTTCCATACTTACAACTCTCATGGAACACCACAACAACTGTATGAACATTTTCCATACTTACAACTCTCATGGAACACCACAACAACTGTATGAACATTTTCCATACTTACAACTCTCATGGAACACCACAACAACTGTATGAACATTTTCCATACTTACAACTCTCATGGAACACCACAACAACTGTATGAACATTTTCCATACTTACAACTCTCATGGAACACCACAACAACTGGGAAATCCACACATTCCAAAATTCCATGTTGGAAAAAAACAGACTAACACAAGGACAGGAACATATCTGACAGTAAAACAACCTAACGCTGACTCACTCTAAATGTCTTAAAAGGATCAAAATTAACGAAGTACTAGCCCCCCCCCCTTACATTTTGAAAACCACTGGGCAAACTGACTCTAACAAACCATGTGTCAATAATCCTCATCATAATCCCCCTTCTTAGGGTCTCTCTCACTCTCTTTTATATCACTTGCATTGTCTGCCATTCTCCCCGAAGATTCTTCTCGTGAAGTTCAGTGTTCATTGTTCTATGACGTTCGGTTCTCACAGAACCTATAATTTCCGTGCGAGTTCACATGTCTCCAACAACCCCATCTGTCACCCAAAGTTTGACACTTGTGTTCCCATAATTCAGCTTTCCACTGAGCTAAAATCATATATCCCGTGCAATTTGCAGTGAGTGCTCAACTTCTTGACACGTGAGTTTACTATTTTTAGACTAATCGGTGAGAAAAATCCAGGGTCACAAGGTGAACTGTTACTAACAGGGGAAGCAAATCTGCATATTTTAAGAAATTCTGTCCCTTAGACTAACAAAAGAGAACAATGCAGAGATAAGACAGATGACTGAACAACGACCAGTCTCATGGGTGATCAGGAAAAGGAGATGGACATATGTTGGTCACGTGATGAGAAGAAATGATCAGAGAATCCCAAAACAAGCTATCAAGTGGAACACAACAGGCCGAAGAAAAAGAGGCAGACCGCGTGAAACTCTAAAGAGGACATTGTTAAGAGAGGCCAAATTAACAGGCATAAAATCCTTTGATGAGGTTGAAAGACTCGCCGAGGACAGGAAAAATTGGCGAACTACTTTGCGAGCCCTATGTGACGTTTAGCGGCACGGGAAGGATATAAGATATAAGATAAGGGAGGCATTGTCCGAAATCCAAAATTTCGATGCAAGGGACATAACTGTATTATTTTTTTAACGTGCAGGATCTGTCCCCGATTCTGTAGCTTGGCAGTGATTTTGTACTGCTTTAAAGAAATGTGTGGCACTTAACAGGCTTCTAATCATTCCTTCACAAACAGAAAAAAAGAGTTATTTTCATAACATATAGTAAACAGACCAACAACTATCATCAAATAGAAACATAGTACAGACGTTAGATATCCCCGAATTACGTAGCTGTCAGTAACAAGACCAGAATTTTCAGGCCACGAAAAAGACAGCACGAGCTCACCTACACAAAGGAAAGGCTTCCCAAAACCCCGCTTTCCAGTCTCCAAAACACATTCTGCGCACACCCGTTCTCCACAGCCCAGCTCTGATCCACTCTCCACGGCCCAACTCTGATCCACTCTCCACGGCCCAACTCTGATCCACTCTCCACGGCCCAACTCTGATCCACTCTCCACAGCCCAACTCTGATCCACTCTCCACAGCCCAACTCTGATCCACTCTCCACGGCCCAACTCTGATCCACTCTCCACGGCCCAACTCTGATCCACTCTCCACGGCCCAACTCTGATCCACTCTCCACGGCCCAACTCTGATCCACTCTCCATAGCCCAACTCTGATCCACTCTCCACGGCCCAGCTCTGATCCACTCTACACGGCCCAGCTCTGATCCACTCTACACGGCCCAGCTCTGATCCACTCTACACAGCCCAGCTCTGATCCACTCTACACAGCCCAACTCTGATCCACTCTACACAGCCCAACTCTGATCCACTCTACACAGCCCAACTCTGATCCACTCTACACAGCCCAACTCTGATCCACTCTACACAGCCCAACTCTGATCCACTCTACACAGCCCAACTCTGATCCACTCTACACAGCCCAACTCTGATCCACTCTCCACAGCCCAACTCTGATCCACTCTCCATAGCCCAACTCTGATCCACTCTCCACAGCCCAACTCTGATCCACTCTCCATAGCCCAACTCTGATCCACTCTCCATAGCCCAACTCTGATCCACTCTCCACAGCCCAACTCTGATCCACTCTCCATAGCCCAACTCTGATCCACTCTCCACAGCCCAACTCTGATCCACTCTCCATAGCCCAACTCTGATCCACTCTCCATAGCCCAACTCTGATCCACTCTCCATAGCCCAACTCTGATCCACTCTCCACAGCCCAACTCTGATCCACTCTCCACAGCCCAACTCTGATCCACTCTCCATAGCCCAACTCTGATCCACTCTCCACAGCCCAACTCTGATCCACTCTACACAGCCCAACTCTGATCCACTCTCCACAGCCCAACTCTGATCCACTCTCCACAGCCCAACTCTGATCCACTCTCCACAGCCCAACTCTGATCCACTCTCCACAGCCCAACTCTGATCCACTCTCCATAGCCCAACTCTGATCCACTCTCCACAGCCCAACTCTGATCCACTCTACACAGCCCAACTCTGATCCACTCTCCACAGCCCAACTCTGATCCACTCTCCACAGCCCAACTCTGATCCACTCTCCATAGCCCAACTCTGATCCACTCTCCACAGCCCAACTCTGATCCACTCTCCACAGCCCAACTCTGATCCACTCTCCACAGCCCAACTCTGATCCACTCTCCACGGCCCAACTCTGATCCACAGGAGAATGGGAAACCTAAGGACACAAGTGAAGACTTGCTGGATGTGGTACATGGATGCAAGCAGTCTCCTAGACTACATGACTTAGCTTGGCCCTCATGCGCCTGTCAGATTTTAGATGAACTCTAATAACAAAGCCATGAGCCATCTTAATTTATCTAAAATCTTCTTCTTCTTCTTCTTCAGCTTTCCGAGCCATTAAGGCTCACTGCTGCAGATAAAGTTCGCCTCCAATCCTCTTTATTCCTTATCTTCTCTCTCCAGATGGTGACACTAATTTCTTTTATATCCTCCTTCATGTTGTCTTTCCATCGCTGTCTTAGTCTACGCCTTGGTTTTGTTTTCCCTATCTCTTGTGCATACATAATTTTCGCTTATCTGTTCTCTTCCATTTTTTCTACATGGCCCAGCCAGCGTAGTCTGGTCAGTTTTAAGACATTTGTAATTCTTTGCCATTTAAATAATCTGTTCAGTTCAGAGTTCTTTCTAGCTCTCCATTCTCCATTGTTGGTATACTTTATGGGTCCAAAGATTCTTCTTAGGATCTTGTTCTCAAACTTCTGCAATTGTTGTTCATCTTTCTTTGTTGTACTCTACATTTCTGATTCATAAATGACGGCTGGAGTTATTATAGTTTTGTAGATTGTTATTTTGGTGTTTTGGGACAGGATTTTGGATTTTAACAGGTGGTGCAAGGCAAAGTATATTTTATTCATATCTGTACTCTGCTTTTAATTTCCTCGCTTACTTGTTGCTTCTGTTGAAGGTTTTGCCTAGATATTGTATGTTTCTGCTTTCCTAATGATCATATCTCCAACATTTATATCATCTGAATCATTCTGCCTCTGGTCTCTTGATATCTTCATATACTCAGTCTTATCTTGGTTAACGGTCAAACCCACTTTTAGTGGCACATCTCTCAGATATATGTATAAACTATGAAAAATGTAGGAACAGCTTTATTACTTAACGACTACAAAGTTGTGACGTTTCGGCGTGAGCCTTAATCATACAAAAACATACAGGACGAAGAAATAGAGAGAGGAGATAACGTATAGATTCACATGAATACTATTAAAAAGAAAAAAATTACATAGAGTAATTTAATATATAAATAATATATAAATAATATTTAAATTTTTGGGATTACAATAGACTTCATAATGAAAAAATGCTGCACAGGTAACACAGGTATTGACTGGGTACATGGGACCCAACTAGAAGATCTTGATTTTGCTGATGACATAACTCTTATCAGTAATAATGTGAATTCCATGCAAGAAAAAACAGATAGCCTGTCTTCACTGGCTAGCAAAATAGGACTTGAAATTAACAAGGACAAAACAAAAATAATGAAAATTCACATCAATCAAAATGGAAAAATACACATAGAAGGGACAGATATTGAAGAAGTCAATCAATTTGCATACCTTGGCACCTACATAGACCAGGATGGTGACACTAGAAAGGAAGTTAGGATCAGAATTGCAAAAGCAGCATCAATCTTCAAGAATCTTGAGAACATATGGAATTCAAAAGTTATAAGTACAAAAACCAAGTTAAGACTATTCAATTCAAATGTAATATCCACCCTCATTTATGCATGCGAAAGCTGGAAAACAACTAAAGAAATAGAAAAGAAATTAGACTCTTTTGAAAACAAATGCCTAAGGAAAATACTCGGCATCAAGTGGAATGAATTCAAGAACAATGCAGAGATAAGACAGATGACTGAACAACAACCAGTCTCACGGGTGATCAGGAAAAGGAGATGGACATATGTTGGCCACTTGATGAGAAGAAATGAGCAGAGAATCCCAAACAAGCTATCAAGTGGAACACAACAGGCCGAAGAAAAAGGGGCAGACCGCGTGAAACTCTGAAGAGAACATTATTAAGAGAGGCCAAGTTAACAGGCATAAAATCCTTTGATGAGGTTGAAAGACTCGCCGAAGACAGGAAAAATTGGCGAACTACTTTGTGAGCCCTATGTGACGTCTAACGGCACGGGAAGGATATAAGATATAAGATAGGATGTGAATCTATACTTTATCTCTTCTCTCTTCTCTTCCATTTTTTCTACATGGCCCAGCCAGCGTAGTCTGGTCAGTTTTAAGACATTTGTAATTCTTTGCCATTTAAATAATCTGTTCAGTTCAGAGTTCTTTCTAGCTCTCCATTCTCCATTGTTGGTATACTTTATGGGTCCAAAGATTCTTCTTAGGATCTTGTTCTCAAACTTCTGCAATTGTTGTTCATCTTTCTTTGTTGTACTCTACATTTCTGATTCATAAATGACGGCTGGAGTTATTATAGTTTTGTAGATTGTTATTTTGGTGTTTTGGGACAGGATTTTGGATTTTAACAGGTGGTGCAAGGCAAAGTATATTTTATTCATATCTGTACTCTGCTTTTAATTTCCTCGCTTACTTGTTGCTTCTGTTGAAGGTTTTGCCTAGATATTTGTATGTTTCTGCTTTCCTAATGATCATATCTCCAACATTTATATCATCTGAATCATTCTGCCTCTGGTCTCTTGATATCTTCATATACTCAGTCTTATCTTGGTTAACGGTCAAACCCACTTTTAGTGGCACATCTCTCAGATATATGTATAAACTATGAAAAATGTAGGAACAGCTTTATTACTTAACGACTACAAAGTTGTGACGTTTCGGCGTGAGCCTTAATCATACAAAAACATACAGGACGAAGAAATAGAGAGAGGAGATAACGTATAGATTCACATGAATACTATTAAAAAGAAAAAAATTACATAGAGTAATTTAATATATTAAATAATATATAAATAATATTTAAATTTTTGGGATTACAATAGACTTCATAATGAAAAAATGCTGCACAGGTAACACAGGTATTGACTGGGTACATGGGACCCAACTAGAAGATCTTGATTTTGCTGATGACATAACTCTTATCAGTAATAATGTGAATTCCATGCAAGAAAAAACAGATAGCCTGTCTTCACTGGCTAGCAAAATAGGACTTGAAATTAACAAGGACAAAACAAAAATAATGAAAATTCACATCAATCAAAATGGAAAAATACACATAGAAGGGACAGATATTGAAGAAGTCAATCAATTTGCATACCTTGGCACCTACATAGACCAGGATGGTGACACTAGAAAGGAAGTTAGGATCAGAATTGCAAAAGCAGCATCAATCTTCAAGAATCTTGAGAACATATGGAATTCAAAAGTTATAAGTACAAAAACCAAGTTAAGACTATTCAATTCAAATGTAATATCCACCCTCATTTATGCATGCGAAAGCTGGAAAACAACTAAAGAAATAGAAAAGAAATTAGACTCTTTTGAAAACAAATGCCTAAGGAAAATACTCGGCATCAAGTGGAATGAATTCAAGAACAATGCAGAGATAAGACAGATGACTGAACAACAACCAGTCTCACGGGTGATCAGGAAAAGGAGATGGACATATGTTGGCCACTTGATGAGAAGAAATGAGCAGAGAATCCCAAAACAAGCTATCAAGTGGAACACAACAGGCCGAAGAAAAAGGGGCAGACCGCGTGAAACTCTGAAGAGAACATTATTAAGAGAGGCCAAGTTAACAGGCATAAAATCCTTTGATGAGGTTGAAAGACTCGCCGAAGACAGGAAAAATTGGCGAACTACTTTGTGAGCCCTATGTGACGTCTAACGGCACGGGAAGGATATAAGATATAAGATAGGATGTGAATCTATACTTTATCTCTTCTCTCTTTTTCTTCGCCCTGTATGTTTTTGTATGATTAAGGCTCACGCCGAAACGTCACAACTTTGTAGTCGTTAAGTAATAAAGCTGTTCCTACATTTTTCCTAATTTATACATTCTGGTATCACAGCTTTACTGCAGAGCTTCGTATATAGTTATATACTTATACACTAATTATTGTGTGTTACTCAGATATATGTAAGTATTGATGACTTTTTTGCATAGTTCCCCCCCCCCCCCCCCCCAACCAGGTCGATGTCATCAGCATATCCTGGTATGTTAGCTTGTTCTCAAATACTGGAACCATGGAATTTGAAGCCAAACTTCAACGAACTCTGATGACAGAGCTATGGAAAATGGGAAGTGATGGGACGTGAAAGGAAAATCATCACAAAAGAAATGAGATTTAAAAAAAAAAAATGCTAAATGTAACAAGAAGAGACCAAAGAAGAAATGGCACCAACATGACAAAAGCTGGAGTAACACCAGTATTACACTACATCCAGAAACAGCAAGTTAGATGGTTTGGCCGTGTTACCCCGTCGCCACCAGACAGTATATCACAGACAACATTCACGCTAAGATTTGTAGGTAACAGAAGAAGAGGCCGCCCGCGCAAGAGATGGAGGGAGGAAATTGCAGAAACCTGAAAAGTCCCATTATGTGAAGCAAATAGTCGAGCCCTATATTTATCCTCTCAACGCCGAGAGGAATATGACATATGACGAAGGAGCCAAGACAAGACAAAGGATTGATTGACTGACCGGTTGATTGATCTTTATTTCAAAAAGATTAAGAATTGGGCACGCAGGCCCGTCTGACATTCTGCCAATTATCACACAACTTTCACTGTTCCAGATATTCTATAAATATGCTGCTCATATAACAAATATAAATAATTAACAATAAAGAAACTGCATACGCATAAAATGACTAACTATATACACATATAAACTAATGACTACATACACATATAAATGACTATGATATATGAGGGAAGTGATATCAGACCTTAAAATAAACTGAATCAGCAAACTAGTGATAGGTAATGGCGTGAAACCATCACTTAACTCAGACCTACGGAGGTGAAGTTATGAAACCATCACTTAACTCAAATAAGAGACCTAAGGAAGTGAAGTTATGAAACAATCACTCAGCTCAAATAACAGACCTAAGGAAGTGAAGTTATGAAACAATCACTCAGCTCAAATAACAGACCTAAGGACGTGAAGTTATGAAACAATCACTCAGCTCAAATAACAGACCTAAGGAAGTGAAGTTATGAAACCATCACTCAACTCAAATAACAGACCTAAGGAGGTGAAGTTATGAAACCATCACTTAACTCAAATAACAGACCTAAGGAGGCGAAATTATGAAACCATCACTAACTCAAATAACAGACCTAAGGAGGCGAAATTATGAAACCATCACTCAACTCAAATAACAGACCTAAGGAGGCGAAGTTATGAAACCATCACTCAACTCAAATAACAGAGCCATGGAAAGTTATGCTTTCACTGATCTCAAGCAGAACAGAGACGGTAGGTTATATCTCAGTACACATTAGAAGAACTTGCTAGAAGAACTTGCTAGAAGAACTTGCTAGAAGATTTTCAAACACGAGCAGCAGACAGGACGATTACAGACTATCGCTGTTTTTCTTGAAGTCTCAGAATAAACTGACCGAATAGCCGTTCAATTGGCTTTGCTGCCATCGTGGCAGTATGTCAATCCTTACGTTCTTGACCAGTCAACACAGTTTGTCCCTGAGATCTCCGAGAAGATGTTATTTATAGTCTTGTCAGTTTACCTGCGTCATCTTAGTCTAGCCATACCTGTGTCATCTTAGTCTAGCCATACCTGTGTCATCTTAGTCTAGCCATACCTGTGTCATCTTAGTCTAGCCATACCTGTGTCATCTTAGTCTAGCCATACCTGTGTCATCTTAGTCTAGCCATACCTGTGTCATCTTAGTCTAGCCATACCTGTGTCATCTTAGTCTAGCCATACCTGTGTCATCTTAGTCTAGCCATACCTGTGTCATCTTAGTCTAGCCATATCTGCGTTTTCTTAGTTTAGCCATACCTGTGCCTTCATAATCTAGTCACACCTGTGTCACCTTAGTCTCGACACACCTGTACTATTTTAGTATCGTCACACTCGGGTTCTCTTACTCTCGCCATACCTGTGACATCTTATAAGATCTGTGCGTCCTGATTCTCCCATCTAGGAGAACTCTGAGCCGATGAGAGCTGCTTATGATTGACGGTATCGAAGACATAGCAAAGAAACGCTTTTACAGATCTTGAGCGTAAATTTCCCCTAATTTCCCTTTACCATTTTAGGGACTAGAGACATAATTATTGTCTAACCACACCGTACTATTCTGAACACGACTGTCATTAACATAGTATATTTTAGCCATTTTGGTTTTATTAATCATAGCTCAGTGGTGAGCACAATGGCATAGTGTACTATCTTCTAATGCGAAAGTCTAAAGTAACTGTAACTTTAAAAAAAAAAGGGGGGGGGGGGGTGGGGTAGCTCTGCTTCTTGAATTAGGAAGCAGTTTCATTACATACGGGATATGCCCTTACGTGTTCAGTCTAAAGATAAAGACAAAGACCTAATCTACCTAGCTGTCAAAAAAGACTTCTAAAGTACTTGTGCTGAGGAAACTGTCCCTGGAAGCTGGACATACGAGTCTGTGTGGCGATGCACAATAGATTACACACGCGTCAGGCGTTTGGAAGTAATAGAATTTCACGTAAACATAAGTACCTTAAATGTGAGACTGAAGCAAACTTGCAACGAATGTGGAAGAAGATCAAAATAAGAAAAAAAAGAAGTTCTTTGGTCAGTTCTATCCCCCCCCCCCCAACACTTAACGTGTTCTTGTTGCTGCACCAACAAAACCAGCTTCACGTCTTCCGCCTACAACTGTTAACAAACACGGGATGGGGAAAGAACGAAGATCTAACTAAATGAGACAGTAGTCAAATGACTGACTGCGTCATAGTGAACGGACGGTAGCTGACTGATAGCGTCATGGTGAGCCGACAGTAGCTGACTGACTGCGTCATGGTGAGCCGACAGTAGCTGACTGACTGCGTCATGGTGAGCCAACAGTAGCTGACTGATTGCATCAGAGCTCGCAAAGGCCCTATTCTGTCTCCAAGTAGTGCTCCGTGGTACAGACAAACCCTGTCCTAAAATAAGCCATACCGAAGACTGGTGTGTCGGGTAATAACGACACAGACAAAGCACCTGGCTGTACACGGTGATTTTCAATACTTGTATAGATCACGCACATCAGACAAAAGAGTACACGGCCACGATTTGACCAAAGTGTGCTGAAACAAATGTTTTCCTAGTCTTTACTGAGAAAATATCGATCTCGCTGTCCTCTTGTGCACTCTGCTCTTTGTGGTTAACAACCTACAAAACATCTAGAGACAGGAATCATGAAACTGTTAGACAGACAGACAGACAGACAGATAGACAGACAGACAGATAGACAGACAGATAGATAGATAACCAGCAGTAAAAATATAAGAACAGTGAAACATTGATGAAAAACGACAAAAATTCAAGGACAACGTAGAAGACAAAACAGATAAATACACACGCACGCATACACATGCATAATATACACACGCGTACGACACATACATACACACATACATGAAGAAAATGCATTAAATTTCATCATTTTTCCTCATCTTCACCTCTGGTCCCAGATCGCCTCCTTCAATACTCCTCCATTTGCCACCACAGAGCAGTCTGCCATCAGCCGTCCCTGTTCCCAAGACGGATCCGTCTGTCGATGCCCTGCTGGGAAATTTATCTTTGATTTGCTAAAGAATGGGGGACGGCCAGAAAGCTTTCTTCGAGTGGGAGAATTGAGAACAAATGTACGGAGTGCCTGTCTGTCAGGGCTACACCCCGGGTACCAGGTCAGGGACGGCCAGGCAAAGCGATATGTGTCGTTCAGTTTTCTAGCGGTAAAATGTGTTACGAGGAGTGATTGATAAGTTCTCAGCATAAGGTACAAATACTTGAAACGCACAGTTGATATTTTGTGAATTTGTATATCAGGTTAATGTAAGATTAAACACCAAGTTTCAAGAAATTAACTGCAACTAGTTTTTTTTTACAGGCTACTGAAGTGGGAAGTGGTAAGGGGTGGCAGAAATTGAGAAAATGGATAAAAGTTATCATCGAGCAGTCATTCACTACCTCTGCATCAGGGGCTTATCATCGAGGGAGATCCATAAGGATATGGTAGAGACTCTATGGGAGAATGCCCCTTCTTACAGCACCTTGAAGAAAAGGCCAGCTCAATTCAGACATGGAAGGGAGAGTCTGGAAGATGAACCCCGTTCATGAAGACCAAGAACGGTAACCACCGATGAAACCACCAGCAGAATCCATGACATGATAACGGAGGATCGACGACTAACTGAGCGGTACATTGCTACTGAGTTGAGCATCTCCCAGAAACGTGTTCATGTCATTATTTACGATGATCTTCAAATGACAAAGGTCTCTGCTCGATGGGTCCTGAAACTTCTTGGAGCTGATCACAAACGACACCGTCTCAACATGTCAGGAAACAATCTTGGCCATTTCTCTGCATATCCTGAAAAGTTTCTTCAGCAATTTGTGACTATGGATGAGACTTCGGTTCATCATTTTCAACCAGAAACCAAAGAACAGTCAAAGCAGTGGAAACATCATGGATTCCCACCTCCAAAGAAAGCAAGGGTGGTTCTGTCTTCAGGCAAAGTGATGGCTTCCATCTTTTGGGATTCAGAAGGTGTGCTATTGGTAGACTATCTTCAAAAGGGCAGAACGGCCACCAGGGCCTATTACTCTAATCTTGTGAAGCAACTGCGGGTCAAACTGAATGAAAAGCGTCGAGGGAAATTGACGAGAGGAGTCATCTTTCAGTAAGACAATGCTCCAGTTCACAAGTCGGCGGTGGCAATGGCTGCCATTCATGAATGAGGCTTCCAGCTTCTTGAAATCCTCCTTATTCCCCAGATTTGGCCCCTTCGGACAATTACGTGTTTACCAAACTCAAAAAGGAGTTCATTGGTCGCAAATTTGCTTCAGATGATGATGTTATTCATGCTGTAGACCACTTTCTGCTGGAACAAGATGCTGACTTTTACAAAGAAGGGACCCGTATGCTTCAGAATCGCTGGACTAAGTACATAAACTTGCAAGGGGACTATGTTGAGAAATAACCCAAAAATATTGTCCAAAAATAATCCGTTGTACTTTATGCCGAGAACTTATCTATCACCCCTCGTATCTTATAATGTCAGCACCCGTTATCTATCTATCTATCTATCTATCTATCTATCTATCTATCTATCTATCTATCTATCTATCTATCTATCTATCTATCTATCTATCTATCTATCTATCTATCCATCCATCCATCCATCCATCCATCCATCCATCCATCCATCCATCCATCTATCTATCTATCTATCTATCTATCTATCTATCTATCTATCTGCCAGTTTATCTATATGTCTGCCTATCTCTCTGTTTGTCTGCCTGTCTGTCTGTTTGTCTGTCTATCTGTAATTGTTTCCAAAATAACTGTAATTAAAAGAAAACTGATCTGCTGTAAAGACTGTAAGTTTCCAGAATGAATTTATAATATGATTTTTCTAGCAGAAAATCAATATATTTCTATACCCAAGTTCCTCTTTCTTATTTATATAATTTATTTTACCATCAATGCTCATCTTTCATTGCTGTTATGTAAGAATAAATATATTCACTGCCGCTTCAACACTTTGTCAGACACTCCAGTATTAACACTTTCATGATGACTTCAAAATCGTGTTTAATCGTCCACCGGGCCTTCAGTAACGATCCATGAAGGCTTCGGCTAACTAACCTCATCAGCTCCATATTGCAGGCCAAAATGTAAAGCAGAAATCCTTCCTGATCTTTGAAAATTGTGCTGAAATAGATGCATTTCTAGCCTTTCCAGGAGAAAATATCTCGCTCATTGTCCATTTGTATGCTCTGATCTATCTGTGGTTAACAAATGCAGAAAATGAGAGGGAAATCATGAAAATCTTGATGGTAAGATTCTTTTCTCTCATCTTTTGTTATTCTTCGCAACTTTGCTAGATGTGCTTAGGTACTGACTTCGCCATTCCTTTGTGAACTCATCGGCCGAGGTGTAAAAAGTTAGTCAGTCAGTCAATCAGTCATATAGTCAATAAATTAATTAGTCAGTCAGTTAATTAGTCAGTCAGTCATTTAGTCAGTCAGTTAGTCAGTTAGTTAGTCAATCAGTCAGTTAGTTAGTTAGTTAGTCAGTCAGTCAGTTAGTCAGTCAGTCAGTTAGTTAGTTAATTAGTCAGGTTAGTTAGTTAATTAATTAGGTTAGCTAGTTAATTAGTTAGTTAGTTTAGTTTAGTTTAGTTTAGTTAGAAATGAAGGACCATCATCCATGCACTTTGGACATATAAATAAGTGCTTCGATCTCCACTTCAGCATCTCCTTCGTGGTACAGTGACTGACTGCGCCCTCTTTGTTGACTGACCATCCATCTGGAGCTCATGACGAATCGTTAATTTTTCGTCACCCCAGGTTTCACCCTCCCCCCCCCCCCCCCAACTCCTTCATCTTTGACAACAACGATGATTCACCGTTGTCAGTGAAGCCCTTTCTTCGACAGAGCGACTATAGACAGAATGAGTAAGACGGCTTCTTGATATCATTACAACGACGCCAGAAAACCCATTTACCTTCTTCAGTATAGTCCTTTGGGACGAAAAGCAGCCATTGTGGAAGAGGAAACAATCCATGGCCTTTTATGCTCAGTTCGTTTTTGCATTGAACCCTTCTTATCGTCTTGTTTGGTCTGCGAGTGTAGAGTTTAACAAGAGTTAAACAAAGCAATGTCCACACAACGGGACTGGACCTTGTCCCTCTTGACATGATTGGGTATTGACAAAAATCTGTGGACATTCGCTAATGAATGCTTGTGGAAGGAATGAGAGTGTTAGATTGTGCCATCAAGCTTGAAGGAGAAGGAAGGAAGGAAGGAAGGAAGATAGGAAAGAAGAAGAGTATTAGATCATGCTATCAAGCTTGCAGGATAGAGAAGGAAGGAAGGAACGAGCGTGTTAGATTATGCTATCAAGCTTGTGGAAGGAAGGAACCAAGCTTGTAGAAGGAATGAAGCAAGGAATGAGCAATTATGCTATCAAGCTTGTAGAAGGAAGGAAGGAAGGAATGAGCGATTATGCTATCAAGCTTGTAGAAGGAAGGAAAGAAGGAATGAGCGATTATGCTATCAAGCTTGTAGAAGGCAGGAAGCAAGGAATGAGCGATTATGCTATCAAGCTTGTAGAAGGAAGGAAAGAAGGAATGAGCGATTATGCTATCAAGCTTGTAGAAGGAAGGAAGCAAGAAATGAACGATATGCTATCAAGCTTGTAGAAGGAAGGAAGCAAGAAATGAACGATTATGCTATCAAGCTTGTAGAAGGAAGGAAGCAAGAAATGAACGATTATGCTATCAAGCTTGTAGAAGGAAGGAAGCAAGAAATGAACGATTATGCTATCAAGCTTGTAGAAGGAAGGAAGCAGAAATGAACGATTATGCTATCAAGCTTGTAGAAGGAAGGAAGCAAGAAATGAACGATTATGCTATCAAGCTTGTAGAAGGAAGGAAGCAAGAAATGAACGATTATGCTATCAAGCTTGTAGAAGGAAGGAAGCAAGAAATGAACGATTATGCTATCAAGCTTGTAGAAGGAAGGAAGCAAGAAATGAACGATTATGCTATCAAGCTTGTAGAAGGAAGGAAGCAAGGAATTAGCGATTATGCTATCAAGCTTGTAGAAGGAAGGAAGGAGGCTTCGCTGTGAGAATAAGTAAGGAGTTTTCACTGTAAGATTTACTTGTACCTGTAGCAGGAGATAGCTAAAGCTGCAGGAGAAGCTTATAATAAAAGCATCATGTGGAACTGGGAATCTGGTTCAGTAAAGGATTTAAGAGGCAAGTATCATTGCAAGTTTCATCACGCTGAGGAATACATAAATACCTGCCCCACTGACCAAGAAGAAGAAGAAGAAGAAGAAGAAGTATATTTTGCGATGAAATATTAGTAAATTAACCCGGCAATATACCGTAAAAAAGTTCATCGTTAACAAGTGTGAAGTCTTATAGGGAATGATTCTAATCCATTGCCCACCACGTTTATATCTTTACCGTTTATTCTTCTTCTCTTTTCTCTTCTCTTCTCTCTTTTCTCTTATCTTCTCACTTATCTTTTCTTTTCTCTTCTCTCTTCTCTTTTTTCTTTTCTCTTATCTTTTCTTTTCTCTTTTCTTTTCTCTTCTCATTTCTTTTCTCTTCTCTTTTCTTTTCTCTTCTCATCTCTTTTCTCTTCTCTTTTCTCTTTTCTTTTCTCTTCTCGTCTCTTTTCTCTTCTCTTTCTCTTTTCTCTCCTCTCTTCTCTCCTCTCTTCTCTTCTCTCTTCCCTTTTCTCTTCTCTTCTGTTAATTTTTTCTTTTTTTTCTTCTCTCTTCTCTTCTCTTTTTCATACTCTCTGCTCTTCTCTTCTTTCTTCTCTACACTCTAGTTAAATCTTACACTCTTTTGATATGTTTTTTACTAATTTAATTTGTATACTTGTATTAAATCGAGTGTGTGGGAAGAATGAAAGATGGAGTGATCAAGGGCAGAATGTAAGACGGGCCTGCGTGCTCAATTCTTTACACTTTAAAAATAAAGATTATTCATTCATTCTTCTTTCTTCTCTCTTCTCTTCTTTCTTTTCTCTCCACTCCTCTCCTCTCTTCCCTTCTCTCCTTTTCTCTTATGTTTTCTCCTCTCTCTATCACCACTCCTCTCTTCCCTTCTTTCTTCTCCTCTCTTCTCTCCACTCCACTCTTCTCTTCTTTCTTTCTTTTCTTCTCTCTTCTCTTCTTTCTTTCTTCTCTTTTCTCTTCTTTTCTCTCTTCTCTTCTCTCCAGTCTTCTCTTCTCTTTTCTCCTCTCTTCTCTTCTCTCTTCTCTTCTCTTTTCTTTTCTCTCTTATCTTCTATCCACTTCTCACTTCTCTCTACTCATCTTTTCTCTTTTCTTCTCTTTTCTCCTCTCTTCCCTTTTCTCATTTTTTCTCTCCACTCCTCTTTTCTCTTCTCTTTTCTCCTCTCTTTTCTCATCTCTTCACTCTTCTCTTTTCCTTACTCCTCTCTTCCCTTCTATTTTCTCCACTCCTCTCTTCCCTTCTATTTTCTCCACTCCTCTCTTCTCATTTCTCCTCTCTTCTTTTCTCTTCTCTTTTCTCGACTCTTCTCTCCTCTCCTCTATTTTCTCCACTCCTCTTTTCTCTTCTATTTTCTCCTGTCTTCTCTTATCTTTTCTCTTCTCTTTTTTCCTCTCTTCTCTCATTTTCTCTCCATTCCTCTCTTCTCTTCTGTTTTCTCCTCTTCTCTTCTCTTTTCTTCTCTCTTCTATTTTCTCCTCTCTTCTCTTCTTTTTTCTCTTCTCTTTTCTCTTCCTTCCTCTCTTCCCTCCTCTCTTCTCGTCTCTCCACGCCTCTCTTCTATTTTCTCTTCTCCTCTCTTCTGTCTTCAGTCCATATTTTCCAACGTTTTCCTTGAGTTCTATTTCCCTTAGCATTGTAGTGATATGCTGTACAGCGCCTAAATGGAAGGCAGAAATACTATATGGTCTGGACTAATTTTCTCTTTCATAATATGACCTCATATCATTTTTAACATAAACTTAGCTTCCAATAGGAGGCTTATACTGAACAAAAACCACGATGGTGCTGTCTCAGATAAATACTGTCTCTGAATTTAGCAAAGAGGTTGATATGTAAGAGAAACTATGATACCTCCAAGTCTGGTAAAAGATCTCTGCTTCCGCTAAGAAGAAGATACTGAAGACAAACCGTAAAAGGAAGCAAAAGAAACAAGCAGGTGTTACACTCATATGATCATCAGTCTGTCCGTGAGTCATTTCCATGTTCCTTGTCGAACTTTACCTCCCTAACAGCTCTCCTGTAGGCCTCTCGGTTGTAAGCAAGGTGGCCTGATGCTGATGAATCCATTTGCAGATTATCAACGATGTCTTGCACCCCTCTTCCACTTGGTCTTCCTCTCTTTCTTTTTCACATTATGTACTCTTCCAAGACTGTCTTCTCTAAATTCTCATGACGTTTAGTGTTCAAAATATTTACGTTTAATCTTCTTTACTAGCTAGCCTTCTTCAAATGTAACTTCTTGTAGTGTGGATATATTTGTTCTTTGTTGTGCCCATGATATCTGAAGAACTCTTCTGTAACATTTACACTCGAAGCCATTTATGTGTTTCAGTACATGATCATGCTAGGGAAAACAAAATACCTTCTTTCACGACAGCTGTCTATCTATCTATCTATCTAACTATCTATCTATCTATCTATCTATCTATCTATCTATCTATCTATCTATCTATATATATATATATATATATATGTATATATCTGAACCATAAGTGCCCAGGAATGCCTGTCCTTTGCCTTTTTTTCTTCTCTTGCCCAGATAAGCCTTCTATTGCTCAACACGCTCTTTGTTGTTCTTCTCCAAGTTTCTTTTGGTCTACCCTTCTTTTTGTTCCCCTGTGGTGTCCATCTTAGTGCTATTTTTCTTAGTGAGTTGTCAGTCATCCGGAGCACATGTCCCAACCATCGCCAGCGTCTTTCCCCAATACTTGCTGCATTTCTGCCAACAATATGTTATTTCTTATGGTGTTTGGCCAAAATATTTTTTCTAATTCTTTGTAAACATTTAGTCTGGAAAGAATTCAACTTGTTTTCTATTGTTTTGGTGATTTTCCAGCATTCACTTCCATAGAGTAGTACACGGAGCATTACTCTTAAACATCCTGATTTTCATCTTCATGCTGAGTTTTTTTTAGATTTCTGTATAGTCTTTAAAAATGCTGCACAGGTAACACAGGTATTGACTGGGTACATGGGACCCAACTAGAAGATCTTGATTTTGCTGATGACATAACTCTTATCAGTAATAATGTGAATTCCATGCAAGAAAAAACAGATAGCCTATCTTCACTGGCTAGCAAAATAGGACTTGAAATTAACAAGGATAAAACAAAAATAATGAAAATTCCCATCAATCAAAATGGAAAAATACACATAGAAGGGACAGATATTGAAGAAGTCAATCAATTTGCATACCTTGGCAGCTACATAGACCAGGATGGTGACACTAGAAAGGAAGTTAGGATCAGAATTGCAAAAGCAGCATCAATCTTCAAGAATCTTGAGAACATATGGAATTCAAAAGTTATAAGCACAAAAACCAAGTTAAGACTATTCAATTCAAATGTAATATCCACCCTCATTTATGCATGTGAAAATTTGAAAACAACTAAAGAAATAGACAACAAATTAGACTCTTTTGAAAACAAATGCCTAAGGAAAATACCCGGCATCAAGTGGAATGAATTCAAGAACAATGCAGAGATAAGACAGATGACTGAACAACAACCAGTCTCACGGGTGATCAGGAAAAGGAGATGGACATATGTTGGCCACTTGATGAGAAGAAATGAGCAGAGAATCCCAAAACAAGCTATCAAGTGGAACACAACAGGCCGAAGAAAAAGGGGCAGACCGCGTGAAACTCTGAAGAGAACATTATTAAGAGAGGCCAAGTTAACAGGCATAAAATCCTTTGTTGAGGTTGAAAGACTCGCCGAAGACAGGAAAAATTGGCGAACTACTTTGCGAGCCCTATGTGACGTCTAACGGCACGGGAAGGATATAAGATAAGATAAGATAAGATAAGATAGTCTTTAGCATTGCAAAAGCCTGGTTTGCTCTAGTAAGTCTGCTGTTGATGTCCTCTGTGCTGTCTCCATTTTCTACTACTCTACTACTGCCAAAATATACAAATTCGTTGACCTCCTCCACTAACTTGTTATCTACTCTGAGTTCATTTCTATTGTTCACATTTTGCTTCATTAACTTTGCCTTTTCTACGTTGATCTTTAGTCCCGTGTTGTTTGCATTCTGAGTTAGCTTGTTTATTTTATCTTGCATATCTTTGTGGCTGCTTGATAGTAGACTTTCGGTAAAGTCAAGGTGTGTCGAGGGTCCATTGTAATTCAATGCGGTTGTCTGATGTTGCCTCCTTCATTAACCCATATACAAGTTTTATATATATGTATATGCATTGAGTTCTTCGTTCGCTTCTACCACCAAGACCGCTCCGTGATCCTACTTAATTTACTCCTGTGGTCCTTGATAGGTCCTGTGGTCTCCTATGGTCCCCGAGAGGATCACAAAGCACAATAGATCCCCGAGAGGACCACATGAGGTTCAGAGTATCTCGGGGCTTGGGCCGGTGTTCTCGGTGGGTCGCAGAAGCGAGATTGCGTGACCCCGTGGATTTCGTTGCACCAGGCACTGAGTTAAAATTTATGAAGAGACGGGAAGAGATATTGAGAAAAGTAAGTCGTGACAGAAAATGAAAGAATTAAGCTGAGGATAAAAAGGGCTTACAGATCTCAGGGTCCTCTAAAACCACATGTATTTTTGTTTCCCAAGTTGGCCATTCGGGACCGCCTAGCAAATCTAATTGAAGACACAAGCTGTCTCACTGCTAGAGTAATGGACACTCAAACAGAGCTTTGTTTCGGAAGATTTCATTAATGCAAAGTTATTGGACTGACGAATGTCCGCCATGTTGTTCGACACCGTAGAGGCAATAAATTGTCCTGGCTAGAGTCGGACATTTCTGTGTCTTCTGTAATAAATTGTCTTGGCTAAAGTCGTTCTAAGCTGTTTTGTAAGTGGATCTGAGCTGTTTTGTAAGTGGTTCTAACCAGTTTGGTTCTAAGCTGTTTTGTAAATGGATCTAAGATGTTTTGTAAGTGGTTCTAACCAGTTTGGTTCTAAGCAGCTTTTATAAGTGGTTCTAAGCTGTTTTGTAAGTGGATCTAAGCAGTTTAGCTCTAAGCTGTTTTGTAAATGGATCCAAGATGTTTTGTAAGTGGTTCTAAGCTGTTTTGTAAGTGGATCTAAGCAGTTTGGCTCTAAGCTGTTTTGTAAATGGATCCAAGATGTTTTGTAAGTGGTTCTAAGCTGTTTTGTAAGTGGTTCTAAACAGTTTGGTTCTAAGCTGTTTTGTAAGTGGTTATAAGCAGTTTGGTTCCAAGCTGTTTTGTAAGTGGTTCTAAGCTGTTTTGTAAATGAATCTAAGATGTTTTGTAAATGAAACAAAGATGTTTTGGAAATGGTCCTAAGCTGTTTTGCAAGTGGTTTTAAACTGTTTTAAGTGGTTCTAAGCTGTTACGTAAGTGGTTTTAAGCAATAAACGGACTATTTTTAGCAATGTTGTTGTACACTAAGCGCTGTAATAACGCAGTCTTAGCGAACTGCCTTATAAGAGAAAGTAACTGGGTTCATTACTCATGCAGTCACTCTCCAATATATACGCTATAAAAATTAGTACCTAACACAGCATAGTTAGGGAAACTGTCCCAGAGATATGAGCATAATTACGTTAAAAGCACTTCCGATTGCTCTGTCAGCACGCACACCATCACGTTAGTTGAAGAGCAGATATTCTCGTAGAAATTCAGCATACAAAAACACGAGAATATACTAGAACCCACAGATGATGATGATGATGATGAAACGCGGTTTAAAATGTGTATTCAAGCAATTAAACTATGACAAAAGTTGCGTGCGTGTATCCAGAAGCAACGTACAGAAATGTGACCCCGTCAGTCTCCAGCAACATCAGTCTTTGCCTGACCAGACAGTACACAGATCCCGGGCGTTGTGTTGCTGTGCAACATGTGTCATCTGAAACAAGCTCTGGGAAAAATATGTGGCGTCTGAAACAGTTAAAATATACACCATTTCTTCTTCTTCTTCTGAGTTCGAGGTTGTTGGTCAATCAGATCCTGATCCCTGTCGACATGGCAAAGCTCGCAGTCCTCTCCAGGTCCTGATAGGAGGCCAAAAGCTTTTGCCCCATGCTCATGTCCTCTGGCAGTGTCTCACTCTTCAGGTCTGCATGGTTTGGGCACTCTTGAAGAACATGTTCCTGAGTCTGGACTCCACTGCCACATGGACACTTGTCTGTGTGACACATTTTGAGTCGATGTAGGTGGCTCAGTAGTCTGCAGTGGCTTGTCCTTAGGCAAAAGAGGATGCCTTGCTGATGTCTTTGTAGTTGGCGTATTGGTTCTGGTTTACTCGCCACTGAAATCTGTCATCGGTGTCAGATAAATGACGAATGATCTTATTGAAGCTCCATCAGCCGAGTAGCAAGACTTCCACAGACGTTCTTCCCATACATCACACCTGGCCAAGAATCTTTCTAACTTTCAAGGCAGTGAATCCTGGAATAAAGTTATGTTACGACAGTTTGAAGAACAAGGCAGGTATCGGCATTATTCCAGTCGTGATGGAGCTTCTTGGGAAGTCAGGCATTGCGGCGCCTTGGGAGAATAATATTCTCATCTCTTCCTGCATATCTCTGGCCTAAGGAAAACCATGACAGCCAAGTATCATCATCGTATTGTCAGTCTTTAAGTATATAAAGAGTCTGAACATATAATGTGTGTCCGGTAATGAGACTTATTTTATTCAGCCAATCAGCAGGGCCAGGGCGTGGATTCTCCGGGCCTGAAGGTTAGTGCGGAATGTTAGGTAAGGGGTCGATATATCGTCATTTGGCTCTGAGCTTTTATAGAGTGCGGATCGCTTGCGAAGTGGACAGCTGTTTAAGTGTCGCGTAACGGTCAAAATGCAGAGGAGTGTCGAGCAAGCGATACGCGATGAAGTTTTATGTTAAGCTTGAAAAATCCGCTACCGAGTAGCTTGCTATGATACAGAAAGCCTGCAGGAAGGATGCTTTATCGAAATCACAAGTGGTTCGGTGGCACAAGACGTTCAGCGAAGGAAGATAGAGCATCGATGATGAACAATGTGCACATCGAAGATGAAATCGATGCACACTGTCTTCTTTTACTGTAAAGGTGTTGTCCATAAGGAGTTCTACCACCCGGACAAATGGTCAACCCAGGATTTTATGTGGAAGTGCTTAAATGGCTGAAGAACAGAATCGCGCGCGTCGGCCCGGAGATCGGCAACACCCGAGTTCTTCACCACGGCATTGCGCTGAGTCATGCGTCTCTGCTAGTGAGGGAGTTTCTGGCGAAATAAACCGTGGCAACGCTGTGCCAACCTCCCTACAGCTCAGACTTGGCTCCGGCTGGCTTATTTTTCATTCCCTGGCTCAAATCAAGCTCGAACGGCCACCATTTTGGGACTGTTAATGACATGCAAGCTGTCCTGGCGAGTGCTTTGAAGGAGATTCCTGCTCAAGACTCCCAGTCGGGCTACGACTAGTGGCAGAACCACTAGCAACTGTTTACTGACGCTCAATGATGTTATTTCCAGGAATTTTAAGTATATGTAAGTAAAATCGAATGTTGTGGAATCAGTCTCATTACTTACAGGAAATACCTTGTATATTGTGCACAAACAGGAGAATATACGCTAAAGCAAGGGAACACAGTTTTGTAGGATTATAGACCTCGAAAAAATCGTATACAACGCACTTTTAGAACTGATAGAAAGAAAACACAAGAGAATTACCTGGGATTCGAACCACGGACTTCGGTCTAGCCATGAAAGAACCGCGTACCAACGAGCTTCGCTATCTAGCACCCCCTAAATACGCTGTCTTCGCCAGGCCAGCATCGACTTGTCAAATATTAAACACCTGTGGGTTGGGGGGGGGATAAAGCACCCCAGACTTTGGCATTAAGCACACAGACAAACACATTAGTCTGTCGCACACATCTTAACAGACATTCTCGCCAAAAGTTTCAGCTTCGGTTAGTTCAGACAGGAAGTAGTACTTTATGTTAGTTATTTTTTTCAGTACTGATAACTGTTGAAAAAGCAAAAGCTTAATTTTTTTTTTGTAAAGACACAAAATGATGAAAGTTCCAGGCGTGCGTAAGTGTTAATTTAGACTGGGACCTAGCGACGTACTTTTTCTTTTCTTTCTCCCTTCTTACTAAATACTTTATATCCTTCCGCTGTGATTCATCCAATCATAATCAGGAGTAATAATCGAGGATGGCAATCATATCGCCAGTTAGTTGCGAGCCGTCTGGTTAGCTACCCTTTATTACTCAACCCTTGAAGACGGCAGCCCGGCTGGAATAACAATATTGAGATGCGATATTTGTGGGCCAGGGCAAGGCAAATGTGGTTGAAAGATAATGAACAAATCCCGTACCCCCCCCCCCCCCAACAGTCAAAGAAGAGAGAGGTAGAAAATGGATGGCGAGGACTTCTTTGTAGAGGAGGCATTTCCGAGGAGTTAATGAACTAGCGCTGGGTGCTGGCGAGTGCCACGGGGAGAAGGACTCGAAAAAATGAGGGAGACAAATTGAATGTGAACAAGAGAGGTCTGAATAAGATGAGGGGGGGATGGGCGGTTTAGGACATGAACGAGTTGGGACCGCTTATAACTGCTTACCCATTGGAAAAAAACTTGAGTAGTTTCATATATTCGTCGGCGGAAGATTTAGGGACACAGTTTCTTGCGTTGTGTTCAAATGGCATCTGTTATTTGTTTGGAATAAGGAAGGCTTACATAGCGCATTCACGCTCACAGCTTCATTGTGAACCTACATTTCGTGGGTTCGCTACCTAGGTTTCCGCTATTAATCTATAGATAAACATTTTATGGCTAGAGTAAAGCAGTATTTCAGAATTGTTTATCATGATTAGTTGCATGAGATCATGTAATTTTTTTATTACCGCCCATCGATTTTAAAAGTTTGTTTATTAATTAAAATTTTCACTCCTGAATTAATTTCAGTGCTTCGCTACATTAAGATTTGATATGAAATTTCGATTGAAAGATATTGGAAGGAAGTTACATTAAAAAATATGGGTTAGGTTACAAACGTGGTATTTTTTTTCATTTTATTTAGACTTTGTCGAACAATAGCTCTGAAGAGTGATTTGCACAGGTGTGCAAGTTATACCAACACTATCTGTGTTGTTCTGGACTGAAAGAGTTAAAGTTGTTCTTTTTTTTTTTTTTTTTGTTTAATTAAAAACTTCAGAATTTCAAGCTGAGTAACTTTCAAGATGCTGATGTGTGTGATGTCTTTTTCACGTTTCTGATATGTGAAATGTCTATTTCAAGTTTCTGATATGTGAAATGTCTTTTTCGAGTTTCTGATATATCTGATGTCTTTTTTCAAGTTTCTGATATGTGTGATGTCTTTTTGAAGCTTCTAATATGTATGATGTCTTTTTCGAGTTTCTGATGTGTGTGATGTCTTTTTCGAGTTTCTGATATGTGTGATGTCTTTTTTCAAGTTTCTGATATGTGTGATGTCTTTTTTCAAGTTCCTGATATGTCTGATGTCTTTTTCAAGTTTCTTATGTCTGTGATGTTTTTTCAACTTTCTAATATGTGTGACGTCTTTTTCAAGTTTCTGATGTGTGCAATGTCTTTTTCGAGTTTCGGATGTTAAAAGTCTGTGATTTCTGAGTTGAATCTTCTACAAACGTCGCCTAAAACATTTCAGTTTGGCAAAGAAGAAAGCAAACAATTTTTACTTTTCATGGTGAACTTCTGTGTAAGTGTTGCTTTTCCGAGGAAAGAAAAGTTTTTGATTTGATGAAAAAAGACATGAAATATCAAAATGGAAGAACGAGTCTCCATCCAGTCACTCACGCAGACATGTGGATATCAGTACTGATATTTCACGCTGCTGTCTCGACAATTCCAAAAATGGATCAGTGGAATCAGTAATGTTGATCTTGATTGGACAGAACAGTTGACGTTTGGTATCGTTTCCAGGGTGACAGTTGAAGGGCGTTGGTTGAAGTAAGTAAGAGTTGCATTCTATTGTATTTCTTGTTTCAATGTTTATTTTTTAAAAAAATGTCATCATATCATTTGTTTGATATCCAGGTTGGTTATTACATCTTTTAAAATGCTTCTTAACTTTTTTTTTCTTGAGCACGCGGACTTATTAAATTTCTTCCATTATTTGATGAATGATTTCCTCACATATGTCTTCATATTGTCCATATTCTAAACAAAAAAAGAAGAGAGTGTCATATACGGGATATCGTGCTAGTGTCCATATCTTCCTTGACTTGTCAACACTAGATCAGGGATCGGCAAACTTTTAATAATGTTTGCCCCCGAAAGATTGTTGTCAAGTCGCACAGCGTGCCAACATAAGCCCGCCATATTTTTATATACAACAACCACTGAAACACATGAAATAACTATGTTAATTCCTTGTTGATTATTCAATATTTTAATATAAACAGAAACAAATACGAAAACTCGGTGGGGGGGGGGGTGTCAAAATTTAAGTTATGAACACATTATTTTGAAATTTTACTAAAAAATTGTCAAATGTATATTTTGTTAACACATAAAGTCCAATAGTTTGAAGGACAAAAACAATTAAATAACTCAGACATAAAACACGTTATTAAAATTATTCGTATGAGTAATCATCCAGGACACTAAACAAATTAATGGGACCTATTATAGGAGATCATTTTACTGTATTTCGTTTCAAACAGCCGTCCCATTGTACATCGTCCTGGGGTTTCGTGGCCGGCTTTCTTGTCTCAGTCCCAGAAATAACCCACGTACTCATTTCTGCGCCTAGGTGACTTAGGGCACCTTGGGGCCGGGCTTGGACCACAGACATGTGTGTCAGAGGGCGGCACGTTAACCACTACGCCACTCACACGCTGCTCCAGAATATGTAGACTAGTTAGAATATGTATGCAGTGTTTTCCTTTTAGAGCAGGCGAGCTTAAGATGCAACCCAACATACAATCACACCACCATTTGTCTCCCTAATATGTCCTCATAACTCCTACATGAAATCGTCTGTGACTTCAAAGAATGCCAATAACTTGGTCTTACTATACATACAGACAGCTAGTAATAGAAGAACAGAAAAGAAAGTATAATATAACAATATTACTTTACATACAGACAGCTAGCAACAGAAGAACACAAAGGAAAATATAATCTAACATTACTTTACATACAGACAGCTAGTAACAGAAGAACACAAAGGAAAATATAATCTAACATTACTTTACATACAGACAGCTAGTAACAGAAGAACACAAAGGAAAATATAATCTAACAATATTTTTAAAACGACAACAAAAGTGCTCAGGGATCAAGTCGCACTCACCCCCCCCCCCCACCCTCCGCCATAAGTTTTGGTCAGCATACCCCCAAAAAGGTTTGGATATCCCCTCCCCACCTTTTCTTCCTCTAAGAAACTACCCCAACCCTTTTAGAAAGGGGTGCAGTTTGGAGGGACTTCAGATTTCAATGCACGGTAACGTAACATCGTTGTTTACTATGAAAGAGTTGTGAGTGAAATGTGATGATATCTGGATACAGCGGGAAGATCACAGATATATTTGTTCAGAATGTAATAATTCTAACTCTGACCAACTAACTAACCAAGCAACCAATTAAACAACTAATTTAACTAATTTAACTAAACTAAGTATATAACCAAGTAATTAACTAACTAAGCTACCTAAATTAACTCTACCTAAATTAACTAAGTAATCTAAGTAACTGAACTAATTAACTACATAACTAACCAACTAACTAATTAATAACTAACTAAATTAAATAACGACATTAACTAACTAGCTACCTGACTAGCCAGCTAACTAACTAACAGCTAACTACCTACCCAAGCTAACTAACTAGCTATGTTAGCTAACTAACTAACTAGCTAGCTAATTAACCTACCAACTAACTAACTAAGCCAAATAACATACTAACTAAGCTAGCTAACTAGGTACCTAACTAATTAATTAATTAACAACTAACCAGCTAACTAATTAACTAATTAACTGACAAAGATAAGATAAATAACAAAATAAGAAGCTAAATCTTATCGTAGCCTAACAGCTTGCTTTCTTATGCCAAATGTTCATTGCCCGAACTTGTAAAACACCAGAGGAAATTCTGGCATTCATTTCTCTGAGTTTCTCCGTCTTCTCCCTCTCTATGCTTCTCTCCTTCTCTCAAATGACACTCCTGGAGAACACGTGTAATCGTAACATGGGATTTTATTGACTTGCCAATCAATGTAATGCTGAGACAGCGGCTCAAGTAACTTTTAAAACTGGGAAATTATCAAGCAGTAAAAGAAAACGGGGAAGTAATTAAACAGAAATCAATGAATCCTGAATGAGAACAGTTAGCGTTCTTCTGTATTCTTACCAGCTCTACAACACAAGCCCCGTATATTTCCTCTCCATATGCCCCATGATATACCTTGATGTTAACTATAAAGTTCTGAAAGGATTTGACGAACATCGAAAGCTAATTACAGACATAAGTGGGATGGGGGGGGGGCTAACAATGACTTGTACATGTCGCGGACAGGAAAGATGATGCTACCAAGAGAGAAGGAAAGCGTCTCAAAGATCCAGTCACTTGGATCAAGACAAGAAGACGTCATATCTGGTTAGGAATATCGGTGAGACATGTCAAGATTTGAAAAGAGTCTAATTTCGAGTCTAAATTAGACTCTTTTGAAAACAAATGCATAAGGAAAATACTCGGCATCAAGTGGAACGAATTCAAGAACAAGGCAGAGATAAAACAGATGACTGAACAACAACCAGTCTCATGGGTGATCAGGAAAAGGAGATGGACATATGTTGGTCACTTGATGAGAAGAAATGATCAGAGAATCCCAAAACAAGCTATCAAGTGGAACACAACAGGCCAAAGAAAAAGAGGCAAACCGCGTGAAACTCTGAAGAGGACATTGTTAAGAGAGGTCAAATTAACAGGCATAAAATCCTTTGATGTGATTGAAAGACTCACCGAAGACAGGAAAAACTGGCGAACTACTTTGCGAGCCCTATGTGACGTTTAACAGCACGGGAAGGATATAAGATATAAGATAAGATGTCAAGATTAACTGACGTCCCATCGTTCTGTAAGTCATCATAAAGAGTTTTTTCTGTACACTTTCATATCTATGCTTTCCCATCACTGCCAGAGTGCCATGGGATTAACAGGAGAACTCGTCATTATTTCGGCGCTGGTTCTCAGCCGAGCCGCTCTGCTACACTGCGCCACCTACTACGATGAGCAGTGCAAAGATTGCTGCAGGGGATTCCCGGGTCAGCAGGGTGTCCCGGGACTCCCGGGTCTGCACGGGTCCAGGGGACAAGACGGAAAGCCGGGTTCTAAAGGTGACAAGGGCGAGACAGGCAGTACTGGACTTACAGGTGGGTTTATGGTGCAGGATTGTTACGATGACTATGATGATGATGATGGAGGCAGTAACGGAGACGATTATGACGACATAGATGACTATGATGATTATGGAGGCAATATCGAAGACGATTATGACGACATAGATGACTATGATGATTATGGAGGCAATAACGAAGACGATTATGACGACATAGATGACTATGATGATTATGGAGGCAATAACGAAGACGATTATGACGACATAGATGACTATGATGATTATGGAGGCAATAACGAAGACGATTATGACGACATAGATGACTATGATGATGATGGAGACAGTAACGAAAACGATTATGACGACATAGATGACTATGATGATGATGGAGACAGTAACGAAGACGATTATGACGACATAGATGACTACTGTGACGATGACAGCGGCAATATTGATGGTGATGATGATAATGATGATTCTCTCTCTCTCTCTCTCTCTCTCTCCTATCAACTCATAAAACTTATAAGTAATATTCGTTCTTATAACTTCAGACTTTATCAACATCTGTTTGACATGTACTATATGCCTCCCTAAGCATAGCCTAAAACAGTATAAAGTATGGCTTGATTGTTGTAAATGTTTTTACTGCTTCTATAAATTTATTAGTTTTGAATGAAAGTAAGAATGCAAGTACGAGTATATTTTATGCTGTTGCATAAATCAGAGTGCAGAGTGTATGGACAAGAGATAAGTTTATTGTTTATTTATGTAATCATTTAACTGTGTCTTCTTGATTATTATTGCTCATTAACAAATGCTGAATGACTGTGACTGAGTGAAAGCTGTATGATGTATGTATGTATGTAATCCTTGAAAAAGGCTCACACCGAAATACTGGATGTTGTATTTGTTCATTATTTGTCCCTTTTCTCACTCCCTCTATCGCTTTGTAAAACTGTACCTTACACCTATGTCTACCTGTATTACTAGAACCAGTTTTACTTTATTCGATATCTCTTTTATCCTTGTGATGAAGGGTAGAATGTTAGACGGGCCTGCGTGCCCAATTCTTAACCTTTTGAAAATAAAGCATGTTCGTTTGTTCGTTTGTTCTCTCTCTCTCCCTCCCTCTCTCTCCCCCTCTCTCTCCTCTCTCTTCCTCCCTCTCTCTCCCACTCTCTTCTCTCTCTCCTTCCTCTCTCCTTCTCCCTCTTCTCCCTCTCCCTCCCACTCTCCTCTCTCTCTCTCTCTCTCTCCTCTCTCTCTCTCAACCTTAAGCGTCCAATGACTTCCGCAAAGGTTTTCCACAAACGCCTGCATGCCTTTTTTTCTGCACTTGCCCAGGCGAGCCTTCTGTTGCTCAACATCCTCTGTGTTGTTCTTCTCCATATCTCATTTGGTCTACCCTACTCCTGTTTCTCTGCGGTGTTCATCTCAGTGCTTCCTAGTTCGAATTAAAGAGTCGTCAGTCATCAGGAGCACATTCCCAACCATCGCCATCGTCTTTCCTCAACAACGGCTATCACCGGCTTCAGCTGCATTTCTGCCAACAAGATGTTACTTCTTACGGTGTTTGGCTAAAATATTCCTCTAATCCTTCGTAAACATTTAGTCTGAAAAGAATTCGGCTTGTTTTCTATGGTTTTTTTTTTTGTGTGTGGGTTTTCCAGCATTCACTTTCGTTGAGTAACACGCTTAGGACATTACTCTTATATCCTCAGCTTTTTGGATTTGCATACATTCTCCGGGATTTTCGAAATCCTGACTTGCTCTAGTTAGTCTATTGTTGATGTCATCTGTGTTGTCTCCGTCTTCCTTGTAATTTATATATCTTAGTAGTGATATGTGGCATGATTATGTCATGATGATGATATAATTCCATAAAAAAAACTATATGATTAATTTACACTCTTCTTTGTTGTGTAAGCCGAAATGATAGTCTAAAACGTAAGAACTCCATGTAAATAGTACAGGAGGTAATCGAAGATATTTTCACCCAAGTCACCTTTTGTGTACGCTTCTGCTTCTACTTCAGGCACCAAGGGCGAGGTCGGCCCTGGTGGCCCAAAGGGCAGCCGAGGAAGAAAAGGCAGCAAAGGTGATACTGGATCTCCTGGGCCAACTGGTGAGAAAGGTGATGCTGGAATGCCCGGACCAACAGGTTTGTATTTACTATGAAGCAGATGGCAGGAATCGGGCGAGTTTTATACGTGTAAGAACGTACGTATAGTTGTCAGGTCCACTGCATGTTTAACCGTGGTTCTGAAATAACTGATTAATTCCAAACGCACTCCAGGCTACGTACGTATGGATGTGAAGCGTGGACACTTGACAAATCACTAGAAATGAGAATAGCTGCACGTGAAACTAAATGCCGTAGAAAGGCACTTAAAATATCAAGGACTGGAAAGAAAATGACATAAAGAGATATTGATCAGATTAGATGTTGTAGAAAACTGGTTTGTAAACACTATTAAAGTTAGAAGCCACATGAAGAAACAAAATACAATAATTGGTGTATAAGTATACAACTATACACTAAACACTGCAGTAAAGCTGTGATACCAGAATGTATAAAATCGGAAAAAAGTAGGAGCAGCTTTATTACTTAACGATTACAAAGTTGTGACGTTTCGGCGTGAGCCTTAATCATACAAAAACATACAGGACGAAGAAATGGGAGAGGAGATAAAGTATAGATTTACATGAATACTGTTTAAAAAAAAAAAAATATTTTTTAAAAAAATAAAGGAGTACTTAGCTGTAAATTGCAAGGTGTGGCTTGTCTGGCGGTGGTGTGTCAGGAATGGATCTGGTAGGACGTGGAAATTGTTTAAATAGAGACCTGTGACATGTGGTCGGTGGGTTGTAACTGGGGGTGGTGGATGGGGAACCGGGGAGGGAGAGAGAGTGACGCACTACTGGCCTAGCTAGGAGAATTGAAACAGGTGATTGGGAAAGAGGTGTTGCAGAGAAGAGGGGTTGCAGAGAAAATAGCGGGGTTGCAGAGTGATGCTGTGAGGAAGTTTGAAAAGTAAGAAGGGGTGGATTTAGTGGAGAGGTACTATAATGATTGAAGAAGATGATGTTACGTGTAACTAACAGCGAGTTTAACCCATGTGGTTCCAGCGTCCCATAATTTTGAATGCAGCGTTCTCAAGTGCCAGGCGGCTTGTGTCATCTGCGTGACATTGTTTAATGGCTGTTACCAGAAAATCAGATTTGCCTCTGTGGTTGGGGCCATTGAAATGATTTGGGACTGGTTTCGAAGCATGCTGGGTGATGTCGTACAGATGTTTTTGCATGCGGTCCCCTAATCTGAGGCCAGTCTCACCGATATATGTTATCCTGCATCTTTTGCACACGATGACATATATCACATTTCGGGACTCGCATGTGAATCCCTCATGAAGAGTGAGGATAGTTTTGGGAAAGGTGATTGTTTTCGTTTCCCAAACTACAGGGCAGGTAACGCAGCGGGGGCGGTTACATTTTCTGGTGCCAACATACGTAAGGCTCTGCTTCAAGTGGCTGTGGACGAGGATGTCCTTAAGGTTTGGCTCACGTTGTATGCCAATAGGGGTGCTTCAGAGAAAATGTTACGAGTGTCGGAGTCGAGTTGGATTATCGGCAGATGACGATAAAGGATTTTCTTAACCATCTGACCGTGCGGGTGGAAAGGCAGTACTAACTTAACTCTGTCAGATGGAGTAACAGCGCTTTTTCCTGAATACTTCTTTGCGGCTCACTAGTTGGATACGGTTAAAGGCTTTACGAAGGACCTTTCTGGGTAGTGGCGATGACGGAAAAATTCTAATTGTTGTAGAAGAGCACTTAAATCAAGGACTGGAAAGAAAATGACATAAAGAGATATTGACCAGATTAGGGTTTAGAAAACTGGTTTGTAAACACTATTAAAGTTAGAAGCCACATGAAGAAACAAAATACAATAATTGGTGTATAAGTATACAACTATACACTAAACACTGCAGTAAAGCTGTGATACCAGAATGTATAAAATCGGAAAAAAGTAGGAGCAGCTTTATTACTTAACGATTACAAAGTTGTGACGTTTCGGCGTGAGCCTTAATCATACAAAAACAAAAAATACAGGACGAAGAGAGGAGAGATAAGTATAGATTTACATGAATACTGTTTTTAAAAAATTTTTTTTTTAAATTAAAAAAAATTTTTTTAAGGAGTACTTAGCTGTAAATTGCAAGGTGTGGCTTGTCTGGCGGTGTGTCAGGAATGGATCTGGTAGGACGTGGAAATTGTTTAAATAGAGACCTGTGACATGTGGTCGTGGGTTGTAACTGGGGTGGTGGATGGGGAACCGGGGAGAGGAGAGAGAGTGACGCACTACTGGCCTAGGCAGAATTTGAAACAGGTGATTGGGGAAGAGGTGTTGCAGAGAAGGGGTTGCAGAGAAAATAGCGGTGTTGCAGAGTGATGCTGTGAGGAAGTTTGAAAAGTAAGAAGGGGTGGATTTAGTGGAGAGGTACTATAATGATTGAAGAAGATGATGTTACGTGTAACTAAACAGCGAGTTTAACCCATGTGGTTCCAGCGTCCCATAATTTTGAATGCAGCGGTTCTCAAGTGCCAGGCGGCTTGTGTCATCTGCGTGACATTGTTTAATGGCTGTTACCAGAAAATCAGATTGCCTCTGTGGTTGGGGCCATTGAAATGATTTGGGACTGGTTTCGAAGCATGCTGGGTGATGTCGTACAGATGTTTTTGCATGCGGTCCCCTAATCTGAGGCCAGTCTCACCGATATATGTTATCCTGCATCTTTTGCACACGATGACATATATCACATTCGGGACTCGCATGTGAATCCCTCATGAAGAGTGAGGATAGTTTTGGGAAAGGTGATTGTTTTCGTTTCCCAAACTACAGGGCAGGTAACGCAGCGGGGGCGGTTACATTTTCTGGTGCCAACATACGTAAGGCTCTGCTTCAAGTGGCTGTGGACGAGGATGTCCTTAAGGTTTGGCTCACGTTTGTATGCCAATAGGGGTGCTTCAGAGAAAATGTATCGAGTGTCGGAGTCGAGTTGGATTATCGGCAGATGACGATAAAGGATTTTCTTAACCATCTGACCGTGCGGGTGGAAAGGCAGTACTAACTTAACTCTGTCAGATGGAGTAACAGGCTTTTTCCTGAATACTTCTTTGCGGCTCACTAGTTGGATACGGTTGAAGGCTTTACGAAGGACCTTTTCTGGGTAGTGGCGATGACGGAAAAATTCTAATAACTTGTTGGACTGATCTATAAAGTCCAAATTATCCTGACATATGCGGCGAAGACGGAGGAGTTGGGAATATGGGATGGAGTTCTTACAGGCCTCAGGATGGGAAGAGATGTAAAGCAAATAGGTGTGGCTATCGGTGGGATTGTAAAATACAGAGGTGACAAGCCTGTTTGTGCCAATAGAAATTTTAATGTCTAAAAAATTAACAGACTTGTCAGAGATTTCATAAGTGAATTTTATGTTGTTATTGAGTGAGTTGGCGAATTCAATAAATTTTTTAAGGTCTTCACGTGGCATACTAAATCCACCCCTTCTTACTTTTCAAACTTCCTCACAGCATCACTCTGCAACCCCGCTATTTTCTCTGCAACCCCTCTTCTCTGCAACACCTCTTCCCCAATCACCTGTTTCAAATTCTCCTACCTAGGCCAGTAGTGCGTCACTCTCTCTCCCCTCCCCGGTTCCCCATCCACCACCCCCAGTAACAACCCATCGACCACATGTCACAGGTCTCTATTTAAACAATTTCCACGTCCTACCAGATCCATTCCTGACACACACCGCCAGACAAGTCACACCTTGCAATTTACAGCTAAGTACTCCTTTAAAAAATTTTTTTTAAATTTTGTTTATTTTTTTTAAACAGTATTCATGTAAATCTATACTTTATCTCCTCTCCCTATTTCTTCGTCCTGTATGTTTTTGTATGATTAAGGCTCACGCCGAAACGTCACAACTTTGTAATCGTTAAGTAATAAAGCTGCTCCTACTTTTTTCCGATTTTATACATTGAAGAAACAAAATGGTTTGGAGAAATTAATAGCGGAAGGCATCTCTCTCTCTCTCTCTCTCTCTCTCTCTCTCTCTCTCTCTCTCCCTTTTGAAATAAAGATCAATCAATCAATCAATCAATCTCTGAAACTTAAGTGCCCAGGGCACGTGGAGTTTCCGCAAGGGGTTTCTACAAATGCCTGTTCTTTGTCTTTTTTTTCGCTCTTGCCCAGGTGAGCCCTCTATTGCTCAACATCCTCTCTGTTGTTCTTCTCCATGTTCCTTTTGGTCTACCCTTACCTGTTTTCCCCTGTGGTGTCAATCTTAGTGCTATTTTTGGTAGTGAGTTGTCAGTCATTCGGAGCACCTGTCCCGAAGGCATAGTCCCCGGCAAAACAGAAAGGGACAACCTGGCCACAGGTGGACTCAGGACATCACGGAAAGTCTGAATATGTTTTTTTTTTGTGAGTTTTGGTCAACGTGCACAAGGCAGCATTGCATTCAAGGAGACAATGAGAGAGACAACGCTCTGGAAAGTACATGGCAAGACTCCAGGTTTTAAGATGCTCTATAAAATACTGGCAATTATTACAAAATTAACATTTGTTGAATTGATGTCGTCAGCCCACGTACAAAATGGGGATCTGAGCATTTGTAGACAATGTGTTCAATGGGCAGTGATGATGGTTTGTCCAATCAATCAACCAACCAGCCAGCCAGCCAGCCAGCCAGTCAACCAACCAACCAACCAACCAACCAACCAACCAACCAGCCAGTCAACCAACCAGCCAGCCAGCCAGCCAGCCAGCCAGCCAACTAACTTCTTTTTCTTCTTCGTTCGCTTCTACCACCAAGACCGCACTGTGATCCTACTGAATTTACCCCTGTGGTCCTCGTTAGGTCCCGTGGTCTCCTGCGTGGTCCCCGAAAGGACCACACGAGATCCCCGAGAGGACCACAAGGGGTTCAGAGTATCGCAGGGCCTTAGCTTGTATTCTTGGTGGGTCTCTGAAGCGTGACACCGTGGTTTTCGTTGCACCAGTTTAGTCTAGAGTTGGACTTTCTCACCAGAAGACTTCGATGTGTTTAGGATATCAGTGCATCCCCGCCGGGTTAGAGGTGGTAGCCCACCCAGGCCAGAGTTGGACCTTCTCACCGGAAAACCTCCACGTGTTTTGAGATACCTGTGTATCACCGCCGGGTGAGAGGTGGTTGCCCATCCAGTCCAGAGTTGGACTTTCTCACCGGAAAACCTCAGCGTGATTAGGATACGCAAACATCCCCGCCGGGTGAGAGGTGGTTGCCTATCTAGACTGCCCTTGTCTAGTGTCTCCGACTTCAGCATTTTGCGGTCGTGGCCGCTACCCTTCCTAGTTGTGACCAGGATGGAGCTTTTGTCCAGGAGGACGAATCTTCGCCACTAGTGACTTTCACCCCTGGGTTGAGCCGGTTTAGGCATATTATCCCAGTATGGACGTATTTGGGACATGACCGACCTCTAGAGCAGAGGTACCATGACATGCGTAGCCTTCAAGATTCACCCTGGGTGTGAGCCGGTTTAGGCAAAATTCACCAGTATGGGTATATATCAGGCGTGACCGACCTCTAGAGCGGAGGTGGCATGACATGTCTAGCCATCAAGTTCCACCCCTGGTGTATGCCGGTTTAGGCGTATTTCACCATTGTAGGTGTAATTCGGACGTGGCCGGTCTCTAGAGCAGAGGCGCCGTGGTATGTATAGCTCTCGCAGCGATACTACTGGACATACCGATTAAACTTCACTTTATCCTTTCCACCACCTTTTCACATCGGCGCCGCACAGCAACCTTTATTTCTTTCCCGCATTTACTTCCTTAACCGGGAGGAGCTTCACTCCAGGCGCGGCATCCGAAGAGTCTCGCCAGCAGTGTCAACTAACTAACTAACATTGCTTTAATGATAATACAGTCGCTGACGTTTGGTAAACGTGATCAGACTTGGAAAAATGCAATGTAATTTTTCTTAAATGTGAAAACGATAAGGATTATCCTGGCATTTAGCTTGGATAACATTACTCGTATACCAATCCTCATTTATCCAGATGATTGATAAGGTAATGGAAGCCATATCAAGACATAGATACATTAAGGGGATATGATATTTAGAGCCCATTTTTAACTGGCTTGACGGCACACCAAAAGATGATGGAAGTCAGTATCACGTCATCCAATCTCTTGCGAAGACATAAAAAAAGGGTTTCAATTTAATTTCAAACATTTATCAGTTCCAGTACTCACTGTGGACCTGTACACATATTTTGATGTTTGCCACTTTTTTTAAATCTGGATAATCCTGATCTCTTTTCTTTTTTAAAAAAAAGCTGATATTTGTGGCTTATTTTTTTTTCTGAAGTCTTCCTACTTCCTAATTAATTTGTTCTGTTTTTTTTAAATCTCCTAGAACGATCTTATTAAAAGCTATTGATTCCAGAATGAGACCTTTCAAACTAAGCAGCCACTTCCTCCTATATAGGAGGATTATAGCTATCAAATGGAACACAACAGGCCGAAGAAAAAGAGGTCGACCACGTGAAATTCTAAAGAGGACATTGTTAAGGAAGCCAAATTAGTAGGCATAAAATCCCTTGGTGATGTTGAAAAGCTCGCTGAAAACATGAAAACTTGATGAACTACCACGTGAGCTCTCTATGTGACGTTTAACTGCACGGGAAGGATGTAAGATGTAAGGAGGACTGTACTAGAAGGTTCTATTAGGTTTATAGTTCTTTACGTGATGTTTCACAGCTTCGAATCTCCTGCAATTATATGATCATACAAAAATATTAACATAATTCCCACACGTTTCGCTTCTATTGCTTGGGGTCTTCTTCTCAATCCATATCTTTCTTATATATTTTATATCCTTCCCGTGCCGTTAAACGTCACATAGGGCTCGCAAGGTAGTTTGTCAATTTTTCCTGTCCTCGGCGAGTCTTTCAACCTCATCAAGGGATTTTATGCCTATTAATTTGGCCTCTCTTAACAATGTCCTCTTCAGAGTTTCACGCGGTCTGCCTCTTTTTCTTTGACCTGTTGTGTTCCACTTTATAGCTTGTTTTGGGGTTCTCTGAATGTTTCTTCTCATCATGTGACCAACATATGTCCATCTCCTTTTCCTGATCACCCATAAGACTGGTTGTTGTTCAGTCATCTGTCTTATCTCTGCATTGTTCTTGAATTCGTTCCACTTGAAACTGAGTATTTTCTTTGGATTTGTTTTCAAAAGAGTCTAATTTTTTGTCTATTTCTTTAATTGTTTTCCAACTTTCGCATGCAAAAATGAGGGTGGATATTACATTTGAATTGAATAGTCTTAACTTGGTTTTTATGCTTATAACTTTCGAATGTCATATGTTCTCAAGATTCTTAAAGATCGATGTTGCTTTTGCAATTCTAATTCTAACTTCCTTTCTGGTGTCACCATCCTGGTCTATGTAGCTGCCAAGGTATGCAAACTGATTGATTTCTTCAATATCTGTCCCTTCTACGTGTATTTTTCCATTTTGATTAATGGAAAGTTTCATTATTTTTGTTTTGCCCTTGTTTATTTCAAGCCCTACTTTGCTAACCAGTGAATACATGCTATCTGTTTTTTCTTGCATGGAATTCACACTGTTACTGATAAGAGTTATGTCATCAGCAAAATCAAGATCTTCTAGTTGGGTCCAATGTACCCAATCAATACCTGTGTTACCTGTGCACATTTTTTCGTTATGAAGTCTATTGTAATTCTAAAAAGCAACCCATATGTGAGTCTGTAAATATTATTTTAAAAAAAACAATAAACAACGGAACCTTTATTACATAAATGTCTAGAATTACGTCAGTGTTCAGCACGTGTTTTGTTTTTGGCATTTTTTGTTGTTAGAAAACTGTTTTGAAAACCTGTTGTGGGGGTTTGCCAAGCAATTCTTGCTGAACTTGGCATTGACTCATTGGGAGCTGCCCAGAAGCCCCGCGATTCAAGTAGAGTAGCTGCATGGGTTAAATAATGGCCAGCGTGGACAGTGGATCCTAACTTTGTCCAGGGCCAGACAATGATGTTAAGACCGCCCTCTGACCTGCTCCTATCACGGCTGACTATACCAATGTTGGATTTCCATATTCGATTACAGTAGCAGCGAGCAATGTTGTTTGTGTACATGGGAATCGAAATAAGCTGCTATAGAGACTGGTATTTAACAGAGCCAGCGAGCAGACTGACCAATTCCTGTTCGTGCTGGTCCTACTAACAGACTGGCGAGCATCGTACAGGTACTTGTAGTCCTCAATGTGGGGGACTTTTCTCAAGGCTCCTGTTCCTTTCACTTCCAGCAAAACCGCGGTAACATACTCCCCGTTGTATTCTTCCTCTTCCTCTTCTGCGTTCGAGGTTGTTGATCACACCAGATCCTGATCCCTGTCCACATGGCAACGCCCGCAGTCCTCTCCAGATCCTGATAGGAGCCCCAAAGCTTTTGCCCCAAGTTTGTGTTCTTCGGCCATGTCTCACGCCTCAGGTCTGCATGGTCTAGGCACTCGTGTAGATATGTTCTGGAGTCTGGACTCCACTGCCACATGGAACTCGCCTGTGTGAGACATTTTGAATCGATGGCAATGAAATAGCTGACAGCCTAGTCAGAGCTGGCAGGAATCAAGATCAAATAAATCAACCCGTTGTATTCGATGTACCCCCCGCAAGGTCATTACCACGTCTAATACAAACTATTCAAGCCTGTAGTTATACAAAATGTAACCAGTGTTGGTATAAATAGCTGTCCATTTTAGCAATCAGCAACAGGGCAAGGGTTGCCACAGTACCACCAGGGTAAAAGTCTCCTAAAGAAGTGCTACACAGTCCCTGCTTTTTTTGTGTGTGTGCTACCTTCGGGGACTTAATGTAGCTGCCAAGACCCGCTCCTAATCCGAGACGGCTCTGTGTTTCAACGTCTCCACGGCTTCGGTGGCAAAGAACATCAGTTTGCAGTTCCAGGGAGATAGAAGAAGAAGAAGAAGATTGATGGAACGAACGAACTGAAAACACATCTTCAGCGCGAACACCTCATGAAAAAGGGGAAAGTGAGATGACATATTTTGGTATGAAGTGTAACATGTATATTGAGCTGAGAAAGTTTCCATTAACGCTGCTTAATAGACAAAGAATAAACAACATGGGAAGTTGACTGTACATTCACATCGAGGCATCCGCATCTGGGTAGGTTTTATCTCGCTTAAGTAATTGCCTTCATGTATTATTCCTTTTTTTCTATGTATTTTTTTTTTTTTGAACCGCTAGTATTTCTTCGTCTTCTTTATCCTCCCTCTTCTTCTTCTTCTCCCCTTCACATTTTCCTTTTCTTTCTTCTTTATTTGAGTCCACCAATCTTCAGCTTTCAAGTTAAACGTGTGGCTGGTGACATCCGTAGTATCGGTCTAACTCACTCAGCCAAATTTTAGACGTAAATCTTAGAGGGGATTATCATCTTAGTTACACAGTGGTTCTCACAACTAAAAAAAGGAGACAGGTAGCCCCCCCCCCCCCCCCCCGACAGAGATTTCAAGTCTCAAATTTCAGTATTTTCCACATTGATATAAAGGTAACAATCCTTGTTGGATCTCATTCAGTCATTTGCATGTCCCTTGCGGAACTTTGCCTCCTTAACAGCACTCCTGTAGGCCTCTTAGTTGTGAGCAAGATGCCCTGCTGCTAATGCATCCATTTGCAGATTCTAAACGATGTCTTGCAGCCATCTTCGCCTTGGTCTTCCTCTCTTTCTTTTCCCCATGATGTACCCTTCCAAGACGGTCTTCTCTAGATTATCATGACGTTTAATGTGTCCAAAATATTTAAGTTTTCTCTGTTTAATCCTCTTTACTAGCCAGCCTTCTTCAATATTAAGTTCTTGTAGTATGGATATATTTGTTCTTTTCTGTGTCCATGATATTTGATGGACGATCCTTGCTGGATGATGATTTAATATATAGGAGAAGATTCAGGGGCCAGCCTGGGCTGAAACAAAAAAGATTGGGACCTGGGCAGTTGTGAACTACTGTTAAGTCGACTAGAGTAAATGGCATTGTTGTGTGTTTAACTTCTGATTTTATGGAGCTATTTCCCCCGTGCCTGATTTATTCTCAGCTTGCTAAGCCAACGATTATTATACTTACGTTAGACTTGTTTAATCTTTCTGGAACTATCAGACAGACCTCTGTTCCAGGACCGCCAGGTGAGCAAGGTGCACGTGGGTCTAAAGGTGACCAACCACCGCGAATAGCCTTCACTGTGACCCGGAGCGAGCCGCTTGGGCCTGTACAGCAGAAAACTCCCGTGACAGTTTGGAGATTAGACGAATAATAAATGAGACATTGTGTTCATGTAATGTCATGACGATCTTCAGATACAAGTATCTAATGCCATGAAGATCTTCAAATACATCTGTCTAATGTCATTAACATCCTCAAATACGAGCATCTAATGTCATGAAAATCTTCAAATATAAGTATTGAAATTCATGAAGATCTTCAAATAAGGATAACTAATTTCACGAAAATCTTCAAATACAGATATCAGTTTTCATTAAATATCTCTTCAAATATACGTATATAATATCCTGAAGACTGTTAAATATAAGTATGGAATATTATGAAGATCTTTAAATACGATACTGGATGTCAAGGAGGTCTTCAACTTCAGGTATCGAATTTCATATAGATCGTCAGATACGGGAATCGAATGTCAAGAAAATCTTCAAAAAAGGGTATCGAATAACCTGAAGATATCCAGGTACAGATACCGAATATGAGTAGGTTATAGAAATCTGGGTCTAGTCTAGAAAGAGTATCATGAACTTTTTCTCGACAGACTTCACTATCGCAAGAAGCACGTCAAACCCTACTTCACTGCGGGAAGGAGGGGAAGGAGGGAATCTTTGCATTAGAAGGTCATAACGAGGTCACTAGGGTCTTGATCAGGTCTGGCTACCTGGCGCTAGTAACTGTGCTCAGCCATATTTTTTTGTGTAGATTATACTCCGATATTCAGAGTTGGAATATGGCGTTAAACTGTAATCATGTTCATTGGCGCTGTTGGAATATGGCGATTAAATTGTAGTCATGTTCACTGGAGCTGTAACTCACTGACAAAGGTCATTTATTTGAATCTGCCAGGTTAACGGGACATACTTCTTCATCGTGCATATGCTTAGTATGGAGAACCAAACAGCGTACGGCTGGCTCATGCTCAACAACGACCACCAGATGGCGTTTCACGGAGACGCGCAGGCGCGACACGGAACCGGAAGTAACACAATTATTCTTAAGCTGTCACGTGACGATCACGTCTGGATCCAGCTCAATGAAAACTCCGCCATACTCAATCATTTCTCGTCTTTTTCTGGCCACATTCTGTTCGAAGATTGAGGACACTTCTCTGAAAGCAGAAATCTTTGCGCAATCTTCCTCCATTATTTCTGTTTGGCGTTTTTTATGTGTGAGTGTGTGTTAAGTGCAGGTGATACGCTACTACTGTTCACTGTGTCATCCCTCACTAATTTATCGACACTTGATGTTTCCTTCTATTAGAAGATAACCAAACATTATCAGCGTTAATTTGGATTCTTTCATATCAACGTGGTATTATCCGTATTAACTTGGTGGATACCAGATAATGTTTATATACTCAGTCGCGCATAAAGTGTGATGCGTCAACAGCAGGGCATCTTGCTTTCGAGAGGCCTACAGGATAGCTGTTAGGGAGGCAAAGTTCCGCAAGGGACATGCAGATGACCGACTGACTGACCCATAAAGTCAAATTCAAGGCAAGATCAGAGTGTGAGACATGGCGGAAGGCCAGGAGGAAGAAGAAGAATTTAATATCATAAAGTAACAAAAAAAAAACAAAACAAACAAAATAAGGAATTAGAAAATGACATAGAGAATTCAAAAAAGTAAAACTGAGCATTAAAAATGTAACGTTATGTTTTTTGGGGGTTTTTTTTACAGAATTGAAAGTATTGAAGCAAAACTGGAAATGTACACATGGAAAACTGATGGGGAATTAGAAAACATCCAAGACTTTATTTTTCATAAGAAGAAGGACCAAGAATATTGAGACTGACATAGGAAGAAGAACTGAGAATGACATAGGAAGAAGAACTGAGAATGACATAGGAAGAAGAAATGAGAATATTGAGACTGACATAGGAAGAAGAAATGAGAATGACATAGGAAGAAGAACTGAGAATATTGAGACTGACATAGGAAGAAGAAATGAGAATATTGAGCCTGACATAGGAAGAAGAAATGAGAATATTGAGACTGACATAGGAAGAAGAAATGAGAATATTGAGCCTGACATAGGAAGAAGAAATGAGAATATTGAGACTGACATAGGAAGAAGAAATGAGAATATTGAGACTGACATAGGAAGAAGAAATGAGAATATTGAGACTGACATAGGAAGAAGAAATGAGAATATTGAGACTGACATAGGAAGAAGAAATGAGAATATTGAGACTGACATAGGAAGAAGAAATGAGAATATTGAAACTGACACAGGAAGAAGAAATGAGAATGACATAGGAAGAAGAACTGAGAATGACATAGGAAGAAGAAATGAGAATATTGAGACTGACATAGGAAGAAGAAATGAGAATGACATAGGAAGAAGAACTGAGAATATTGAGACTGACATAGGAAGAAGAAATGAGAATGACATAGGAAGAAGAACTGAGAATATTGAGACTGACATAGGAAGAAGAAATGAGAATGACATAGGAAGAAGAGCTGAGAATATTGAGAATGACATAAGAAGACACAATAAAGAAAACAGATCAAGTTCCTTAAGGAAGACAAAAAATGCATGAAAACGCATAAATAAATTATGGGCAATTTCATATTGAACAATGGTGGTGAACTGAGAAAATGTCGCTTATGAACAATGAACGCGGGGAAAAAGATGTTAAATGCATAAGGAAAGAAAAAAAAAAGTAAAGATAACCCTGTCATGCCTTAGAGGCACATAGGGATATGGTGTTAGTGCCCATATTTTCCTTGACCTGTCAGCACACTAGAGGGTGATATGGTCAGTATCACGCCTGGCTGCCTTTTACTTCCCCAACTCCAGAAGAAGTCGGGTACCCATTTCTACAGCAGGGTGACTGAGGTGCCGCCTGCCGGATTCGAACCCCCGACCTTCGCCATGAGAGACTAGTGAAGGAAAGAAAAACGGCAAGTTAATTTCTGTGGTTCGAGAACTGAATTTTCCAATCAGGCAGGGAAAAGATCACAGATAAAGGTAGGAGTCATAAGGAAAGTTCTTTTGTGTCTTGTCATTCTACGCCATGAGAGTCAGGAAGAGTCATGTGTTGGGTGTTATCTGCGCCGTCATGCTTTTATCTAACAGAGTCTGCTCAAATTTGAGATGTTAGTAACATTCCAGACAAGAAAAGACAACTGAGGTAAATCTGGTTCCGGTAATGAAAAACTGGAAGAGGTTGAGAGTTTTTAATATCTTGGATCATTATAGCTAACTAATAATGGAGATACAATGAGGGAATTTAAAATGAGGACATCTACCGCTCTTCAAAAAATAACACAACTAAAGAATCTGTGGAGAGGAACAGACAGAACTACAAAAATAAGATTTTTAAGGGCATGCATCTTTCCCATCGCAGCATATGCCTGTGAGACCTGGACATTTAACAAAACAGCTGAGAAACACATAAATGCCTTTGAATGTAAATGCTACAGAAGAGTTCTTCAAATATCATGCAGACAAAAAAGAACAAATATGTCAGTGCTACATGAACTTAATATTGAAGAAGGCTGGCTAGTAAAGAGGATTAAAGAGAGAAAACTTAAATATTTTGGACACATTAAACGGGACGATAATTTAGAGAAGATAATCTTGAAAGGGTACATCATGGGAAAACGAAAGAGAGGAAGATCAATGCGAAGATGGCTGCAAGACATCGTTGATGATCTGCGAATGGACGCATCATCAGCAGGGCATCTTTCTTTCAACCAAGCGGCCTACAGGAGTGCTGTTATGGAGGCAAATTTCTTATTTTTCTAGTTCTGTCTGTTCCTCTCCACAATTCCTCAAATGAAATCATTTGAAATATAAACAAGCACAAGCAAGTGGGCTTCCAATTTGTAGAGTAAATTTTAGCACATCTATTCTCAGTGTGTAAGACCCTTCTCCTCACACTGATCGCTGTCATAATTCACTTGCAAATGCCGCTTACAACAACGGATTTGACAAAATGTTACAATCTTTATAAATGTATCTATTGACATATATATGATAAAAGTGTTTATAATGCGAGGTATATTTAATATCGTCGTCCAAATTCACCTCCACAGAAAATGTATCCCCCTTCTAAAAAAAAAAAATAGCTTAAATCAAGTGTAGACTTTTTCAGGATGATAAACGTCGAGACAGACTTGTTAAGTTAAAGGCTTCCTTTGAAAGTGTATTACTAAAGCTTCGAGAGATTTATTTCCCTTTTTGAACGACTGTCTAGTTACCTCCCTTCTTCTCAAATCCCACCCGGCCCCACTACTCACATACTTTATTTGCTCGGCTAACGAATCGTTTGAACTACAAGTCAGCGACTGTGTGTGACACACACCAGTGTCGGCTCTTAAGTTTATACTGTGGAGGTGCTGCTCATAACGACAATATTTACTAGTAAATCTAAAATACTTATAAAGTTCGCCTCCATTCTTCTCTATTCTTATCTTCTCTCTCCAGTTGGTGACATCAGTACCCTCCTGTATGTTGTATTTCCATCTCTGTCTTGATCTACCCATTGATCTTATTTCCCTCATCTTTTGTGCGTACATACTTTTCATTTGTCTGTTCTCTTCCATTCTTTCTACATGGCCCAGCCAGTGAAGTCTGTTCAGTTTTTAGATGTTTATAATTCTTTGTGATTTAAATAAGCTGTTCAGTTCAGTGTTCTTTCTAGCTCTCCACTCTCCACTGTTGGTATCCTTTATGGGTCCAAAGATTCTTCTTAGGATCTTGTTCTCAAACATCTGCAGTTTGTTGCTCATATTTCTTTGTTGTACTCCACGTTTCTGATCCATACATGACGACTGGTCGTATTACAGTTTTGTAGATTGTTATTTTGGTTTTTTGGGATATGATTTTTAAATTTAACAGGTGTTGCAAGGCGAAGCATATTTTATTCACTATCTGTACTCTGCTTTTAATTTCCTCGTTTACTATGTTGCTTCTGTTGAAGGTTTTGCCGAAATATTTATATGTTTCTATGTTCCTAATGATCATACCCCCAACATTTATATAATCTGGATCATTCTTGCCTCTGGTCTCTTGATATCTTCATATACTCAGTCTTATCTTGGTTAACGGTCAAACCCACTTTCAGTGACAGATCTCACAGGTGAATGCAGGTAGTGATGACTTCTTGCATAGTTTCCCCCACCAGGTCGATGTCATCAGCGTATCCTAGTATTTTAGCTTGTTCTTCTGAACTGATTTCTTCTTTCACTTTTCTGATTACCTTTTCTAGTGCTAGGTTAATAGTAATGGAGATAATGTAACACCTTGTTTTTAAACCAGTTCATATGTAGAAGGGTTTTGACCTTCTTTCTATAAAATTAATATATTCTGTGCGTCCTCCAATCATATTCTGGTCAAAGTGATTACTTTATTAGGGGTCTCCAATTCTTTCATAATTTTCCATAAGCTGCTCCTGTCTATGCTGTCATAAGTGTTCTTGAAGTCAATGAAGATATTATGTACTTCTTTTCCATATTCCAAGTACTTTTCTGCTATTTGGCCTAGATAAATAAATATTTATAATCTTACATTATTCCAGCAAATGCAAATTCTTCGCAGATTTTGATTCTTAAACACGAGACAGTTCTACATTTTTATACAGCGTACTCGATTACATGTATTGTATATGGGTTGTGATTTGATGTTACTTATGTATCATTTTTACGTAACCGATTACTTTTTTATTAATGTGTCATTTTTACGTAACCGATTACTTTAAGTTACCTTGAACTGTTAGTTTCCTACCTCATTCACGTAGTGCAAATGATTACTCTGTTTGGTAATCATAGAATTCCGATTTGATGTTCGTAGAAATTTTACATCCAATAAAATAGCGCACTTTTATTTTTAAAAAAAAGGAGTTCAAGTTTTAAATGTCTGTCACGTGTTTGTGTCTTCCTTTTAAAAATATTTCTTCACAAATTCTTTTTATGTTGTCATGTCTTTGAAAGAAGAAAGGGGGGGGGGGGCATTTACAGTGTTTCGTGTGTTAGAAAACGAGTCCTAGAATGCTATATTGAACCTATCTTGTTATATGGAAGTGAATAATGGACAATAGGCAGGTCTGCACAAAAATCATTGGAAGCAACAGAAATGTGGTTTATTAGAAGAATGTTGCGAATCCTCAGAACAGCAAAAATAACTATTGAAGAATGTTTGAGAAGAGCTGGAGAGACAAAAAAATCTTGGCAAAAGAGAGAGAGAGAGAGAGAGAGAGAGAGAGAGAGAGAGAGAGAGAGAATCATGCAATGAGAAGAGGTCGCGTTGAAAATATTATAACAACAGGAAAAATAGAAGGAAGAAGATCAAGAGGAAGACCAAGAAAAATGATACTGGACAGTCTGACGGGATGACGTGAGAGGAGATCACCAACTGAGCTGATGGCCTGCATGAAGGTTCGTGTACTCTGGAGAGGCATAATAGCCAACGCCAGTCGGCACGGCACCTGATGATGATGATGAGTATAGAAGACTCTGTTTACCGTCGTGAAAAAAAGAAGCAAATATTTACATGCATTTACAGAAAATGTTTCAACTTTGCCCATAATTGATAACTCCTGCCAAACTCCCACACGAGGGGTTCACCTCTGGTTTTCAATCCGTGTTCTATCCCGCGGTCTTTCCAAAGTCCGCTGTCCTTGACATTGGAATACTGACTCCTCTAGTTTTTCCCTTAGCTTGTCCAATATTAAGAATTTTTTTTAGAATTAGGACTTTCTCGAAACGTAAGGCAGATTTGAGTGCCCTGTCGGGTTGTCTGCCCGTTGTCTCATGTGGCTTGCTGGACTTCATTACCAAAAGAAAACCAGACTTGTTTTTCTTCATTTTTTGCCTTTTGATACTCCATCTACCAAAACAAAACATTAATAATAATGTATTACTTAATTGATAATAATAATAATAATAATGATAATAATAATAATAATACACTGTGACTTTTTGAAAGTCACATATGATTAATTTATGCCAGAAGAACAATCCTTCTTCTTCTTCTTCTCCTCCTTTCACCTTCTTCTTCTTCTTCTCTTTCTTTTTCTTCTTCTTCTCCTCCTTTCTTCTTCTTCTCATCCTTCTTCTTCTTCTTCTTAACCCTTTTGAAATAAAGGTCAATCAATCTTCTTCAGTCTCCCAGGAACTAATAACTAACGCTCTGCTGGCACAGCACCGCGCTGGTTTGGGGGTGGGTTATGGCGGTTATTTTTTTTAGTCGATGAATGGAGCTAAAAAGCAGGGGGTGTGCGCCACCTCTTTAGCAGGCTCCACCACCAAGGGTTCTATGGCCATTTTTGCCCCGTTAGCCAGTCTAGGCATTTTATCCCCAGGGGGGGGGGGGTACCAACGGAGAAGTGAGACAGGGTCTTGATCAATTACAGTTCATCAATCCTGACGCTAGCGTATCAGCTATGTGTCGCTATTTATCAGCTGTGGGTCGCTATTTATCACCTGTGGGTCGGTATTTATCAGCTATGGGTTGCTGTTTACTAAGACGAACAGCGTTTCGCCACCTAACAATAAAGTTAGAGCTGTTAGTTTTCAGATAAGAAAATTGTATTCAAACCCAGGGGACCTTCAGAGAGCAGCCACATTTGGAGTTTCTTGCTCCGCTACTCTCTCAGAAACAAAGCTAGAAATGTAAACATGGGTAACTTATCAGAAATTAGAAAATACTCAAGGCATTTCTCGAGAAGAAGAAAATAGAAAATACTTAAAACATTTATTGAGAAGAAAAAAAATTAGAAAATACTTAAGACATTTCTCAGGAAGAAGAATAAATTAGAAAATACTCAAGACATTTCTCAGGAAGAAGAAATTAGAAAATGCTCAAGACATTTCTCAGGAAGAAGAAATTAGAAAATACTCAAGACATTTCTCAGGAAGAAGAGATTAGAAAATACTCAAGACATTTCTCAGGAAGAAGAAATCTGAAAATACTCAAGGCATTTCTCGAGAAGAGGAAATTAGAAAATACTTAAAACATTTATTGAGAAGAAAAAATTAGAAAATACTCAAGACATTTCTCAGGAAGAAGAAATTAGAAAATACTCAAGACATTTCTCAGGAAGAAGAAATTAGAAAATACTCAAGACATTTCTCAGGAAGAAGAAATTAGAAAATACTCAAGACATTTCTCAGGAAGAACTGATAATGGCCAGATTAAAGTAGGATTGGAAAAAATGGTAAAGATTTTTTAAAAAACCAGTCTCCTTGCCATAAAGGGATATAGGGATCGGTGACCTGCATTTCCACGACCTTCGGCATATAAAAGTGTGATGTGCTCAGTATCACGCATGGCCGCATTTACCTTCCCAGATTTCTCTGGTATACATTTTTAGAGGCTGGGTGGACCCCCTGGCAGTTCTGGCGTGTACCAGAAAAAAAAAATCCCACTGCTGGGACTTGAACCCAGTATCACCGGCTTAGTAAACCGAGCGCCTACCCACTCAGCCAACCAGGCCGGGCCTCTCTCTCTCTCTTGTCCCCCCCCCCTCTTCTCCCCTATCTCTCCCTATCTACGGCCATCTCTGCCCCGTTAGCCAGGCTAGGCATGTTACTGGGGGGTACAAACTGAGAAGTGAGACAGGGTCTTGATCAGTTATGATTGGCCGACCCTGACGTTGCACGGTGCAGCTACCCGTGACCCTGACAGTATTGGAGTCTGCTATTAAGCCAGTCAGCTGTGACAAGCCTAACGTGGCTTTACTGTCCAGGGCATGCGGGAGTACATGGCAATGATGTGGCAGACAGACTTGCCGGACGGACTAAAATAAATGGCAGACTGACAATGAACAAGGGAGACATTTCTAAAGCTGTACTGCACAGACTGCGAGAAAATAAAGAGCGGGAACGAAAGAACAGTGTAGCTGTGGAGAGATTACTGGAGCTAGGACAAATTAAAGGTGCTGGTAGGAAATCTGAACTGCGTGGCAGAAAACGCGTTGTAAGCAGCCAACATTTGACAAGAACTATTAGCAAACATGCTCTTGTACGGTTGCTGCGGACCATATATAGGGTTGTCCTGAATGGGGTAAAGCTAGCGTCTGAATTTTGAACTTTGAACTTTGAAAAGCGTGCTCTTAGGTCCGCGTCGGGAATTCCAGGAAATCGCTGTAGCAACTTTCCCATCCTGCTTAAGCGCTTGCAATTCGTTATCGCCATCACGTCGACTGCTAGAAACAAGTTTGCTTTTCCAGGGAGATAAGAAGTCTGGGTCGTTGTGTTTTTGAGGCTGTTTCTAGTTCTGCTTCGATGTTAACTTGATCAAATTTTAGTGTTCTGTGTTTCTCACAGAATCATACACTGCGGCGGAAGGACTGCTGCCCGATTTGCAATTAGCGACTATAGCTGATCAAGACCCTGGTCTATCTCTCCGCTGGCACACCCGCTTCCCCCATAACAGGCCTAGCCCAAACGGGGGCAGAAATCGCTATAGTCCCCTTTGATGACTGATGGAGACTGGTAAAGAAAATCGCTATAGTACCTTTGATGATTGGTGGAAACTGGTAAAGAAAATCGCTATAGTACCTTTGATGATTGGTGGAAACTGGTAAAGAAAATCGCTACAGCCCCCCTTGGTGATTGATGGAGACTGGTAAAGAAAATCGCTATAGTTCCTTTGATGATTGGTGGAAACTGGTAAAGAAAATCGCTACAGCCCCCCTTGGTGATTGATGGAGACTGGTAAAGAAAATCGCTACAGCCCCCCTTGGTGATTGATGGAGACTGGTAAAGAAAATCGCTACAGCCCCCCTTGGTGATTGATGGAGACTGGTAAAGAAAATCGCTATAGTACCTTTGATGATTGATGGAGACTGGTAAAGAAAATCGCTATAGTACCTTTGATGATTGGTGGAGACTGGTAAAGAAAATCGCTATAGTACCTTTGATGATTGGTGGAGACTGGTAAAGAAAATCGCTATAGTCCCTTTGATGATTGGTGGAGACTGGTAAAGAAAATCGCTATAGTCCCTTTGATGATTGGTGGAGACTGGTAAAGAAAATCGCTACAGCCCCCCCTTGGTGATTGATGGAGACTGGTAAAGAAAATCACTATAGTCCCTTTGATGATTGATGGAGACTGGTAAAGAAAATCGCTATAGCCCCTTTGATGATTGGTGGAGACTGGTAAAGAAAATCGCTATAGTCCCTTTGATGATTGGTGGAGACTGGTAAAGAAAATCGCTATAGTCCCTTTGATGATTGGTGGAGACTGGTAAAGAAAATCGCTATAGTCCCTTTGATGATTGGTGGAGACTGGTAAAGAAAATCGCTATAGTCCCTTTGATGATTGGTGGAGACTGGTAAAGAAAATCGCTATAGTTCCTTTGATGATTGGTGGAGACTGGTAAAGAAAATCGCTGTAGTCCCCTTGATGATTGATGGAGACTGGTAAAGAAAATCGCTATAGTCCCTTTGATGATTGATGGAGACTGGTAAAGAAAATCGCTATAGTACCTTTGATGACTGATGGAGACTGGTAAAGAAAATCGCTATAGTCCCTTTGATGATTGATGGAGACTGGTAAAGAAAATCGCCATAATCCCGTTGATGATTGATGGAGACTGGTAAAGAAAATCGCTATAGTCCCCTTGATGATTGATGGAGACTGATAAAGAAAATCGCTATAGTCCCCTTGATGATTGATGGAGACTGGTAAAGAAAATCGCTATAGTACCCTTGATGATTGATGGAGACTGGTAAAGAAAATCGCTATAGTCCCCTTGATGATTGATGGAGACTGGTAAAGAAAATCGCCATAGTCCCCTTGATGATTGATGGAGACTGGTAAAGAAACTCGCTATAGTCCCCTTGATGATTGATGGAGACTGGTAAAGAAAATCGCTATAGTCCCAAAGAAAATCGCTATAGTCCCCTTGATAATTGATGGAGACTGGTAAAGAAAATCGCCATAGTCTACTTGATGATTGGTGGAGACTGGTAAAGAAGTAAAGTGCACCAGCGCTTTTCTAGCTCAAGTCGGGGACTGTACCCCACTCCCAGACCGACACCATGACATGCCTCAACATCTTCACCGCATCGGCTGTAAAGAGCATCAGCTCGCAGTTTCAGGGAGATAAGAAGAAGAAATTACTCAATCTCTGATTTACCACTTTGATTTATTTTACAAGATTGTATATACAAAACTTAGAAATTCTGAATTTGTTAGCCTTTATAATATTTATAATATATGTAATATTATATATATATAATACATACTATGCTTATATATATATATATATATATATATATATATATATATATAGAGAGAGAGAGAGAGAGAGAGAGAGACGGTTTAAAAAAACGCGAAAGTAGCCATCTAGCCAGAAAAAAAAACAGTTATGTGGACATTTCATGCGTGCGATCAATTTCTTCTCAAACTCAGTTGTTTATTCGCGCCGATAGCCATCGAGCACGCATTAGACTTGGTCCTCTAGCACCCATATTTTATTCCAGTCTGATCAGTTCTCACAAACCTGATAATGGTTTTTACGATACAATCCACCGGGCACTCTGAGTGCAATCGGTAGCAATGCAATAATCTTGCAGACCACAGGACCTTCTATCTTAACCTTTTTTTTTTTTGACTGTGGACCATCATTCAGGCCTGAGACCGTCTCTGGATCTCTCATTAAAAATAAAACAATAAATAGAACCTAGATCATTCTAAGATTTCTTTAATCGAATCACTCTTTTTTTTGGGGGGGGGGGGTGGTTTCTCTCCCCCCCCCCCGAACAACCCCCCCCCCAAAAAAAATCCTTCCCTGAACCTCGTGGAGATTCATGGACCCCAGGTTAAGAACCACTGCTTTGGGGGGGGGGGGGGGAAGGGAGCGGAGAATAAAGGAAACCTACAGCAACAAAACAGTTTGGACTGCTTCGAAGTAAGACGTTCGCCTGATCAACTGTCCTAGATGGTAAGATGTCTGCCTGATCAACTGTCCTAGATGGTAAGATGTCTGCCTGATCAACTGTCCTAGGTGGTAAGATGTCTGCCTGATCAACTGTCCTAGATGGTAAGATGTCTGCCTGATCAACTGTCCTAGATGGTAAGATGTCTGCCTGATCAACTGTCCTAGGTGGTAAGACGTTCGCCTGATCAACTGTCCTAGATGGTAAGATGTCTGCCTGATCAACTGTCCTAGGTGGTAAGACGTTCGCCTGATCAACTGTCCTAGATGGTAAGACGTTCGCCTGATCAACTGTCCTAGGTGGTAAGACGTTCGCCTGATCAACTGTCCTAGATGGTAAGATGTCTGCCTGATCAACTGTCCTAGGTGGTAAGACGTTCGCCTGATCAACTGTCCTAGATGGTAAGACGTTCGCCTGATCAACTGTCCTAGGTGGTAAGACGTTCGCCTGATCAACTGTCCTAGATGGTAAGATGTCTGCCTGATCAACTGTCCTAGGTGGTAAGACGTTCGCCTGATCAACTGTCCTAGATGGTAAGATGTCTGCCTGATCAACTGTCCTAGGTGGTAAGACGTTCGCCTGATCAACTGTCCTAGATGGTAAGATGTCTGCCTGATCAACTGTCCTAGGTGGTAAGACGTTCGCCTGATCAACTGTCCTAGATGGTAAGATGTCTGCCTGATCAACTGTCCTATATGGTAAGATGTCCGCCTGATCAACTGTCATAGATGGTAAGATGTCCGCCTGATCAACTGTCCTAGGTGGTAAGACGTTCGCCTGATCAACTGTCCTAGATGGTAAGATGTCTGCCTGATCAACTGTCCTAGATGGTAAGACGTTCGCCTGATCAACTGTCCTAGATGGTAAGATGTCTGCCTGATCAACTGTCCTATAGATGGTAAGATGTCCGCCTGATCAACTGTCCTATATGGTAAGATGTCCGCCTGATCAACTGTCCTAGATGGTAAGATGTCTGCCTGATCAACTGTCCTATATGGTAAGATGTCCGCCTGATCAACTGACCTAGATGGTAAGATGTCTGCCTGATCAACTGTCCTATATGGTAAGATGTCCGCCTGATCATCTGTCCTAGATGGTAAGATGTCTGCCTGATCAACTGTCCTATATGGTAAGATGTCCGCCTGATCAACTGTCCTAGATGGTAAGATGTCTGCCTGATCAACTGTCCTATATGGTAAGATGTCCGCCTGATCAACTGACCTAGATGGTAAGAAGTCCGCCTGATCAACTGTCATAGATGGTAAGATGTCCGCCTGATCAGCTGTCCCAGGCACTAAGCCGTTTGGCTTGCTGATCAGCTATCCCTTGTGACAAGACACCCGCCTACTGATCAAATGTTCTAAATCACGTCCTGCTGTCACGAACCAGTGATATCCTTTGTGACATACCTTCCACCAATCTTCTGGGAGAAGACAGAATTAGATTCCTTGTCCGTCAGAATACATCGTTTACATGGCTAAGACAGAAAAAAAAGAAAATATTCTATTTTAAAAAACGTAACCTTTTCATACGGAAAAATAGTTGAGTTCCATTCTGATGAAAGCTCACACATATACAACTCACGCACATACCTGTATAATTTAAAGGAGACTGTGAACAGAAGAAGAAGAAGAAGAAGAAACTCGTTTACCAAATAACCAGTTCTACTCGCAGTAAGACCGATGTCTTCTGTTTCATTCTCCCGTCTCCAATCAATAAATGATGACACCCGAAACCAACAAAGTCCCCACTGGTTAGGGGCCACCGCTAGATGACAATCCATCTTCCCAATCAAGCGAGATTGCAATACTGTCTTATTTTCTCTGGTGACCACTGGCTTGCGGCTGTCCTTTGGACTGGCACTGTAATAATCTAGAACCATCAGTTCAAGTTAGAGAATTTTCTGGAAACCGTGCCTCTAGGTTATGCTACTTGGCCTAATATTCCAGTGGAGTTGCTGTGTAGGACAGGCATTGTGTAAGAGCGAGTATTTTCCTTAGTCATTTGTTTTCAAAAGATCCTAATTTGTTGTCTAACAAAGAAATATAATGTATAACAAATACAAAGATCTCTGCATACTACTTGTTTGATAATACCTCTCTCTCTCTCTCTCTCTCTCTCTCTCTCTCTCTCAACTGGCGTTTCTGAAGGCGACATATTAGATTTAAATCATGAAACACACAGGGAATCGACTGATCTGCTGAGGAGGAGTCGGACAGGTTTTCAGTAATTCTTGAAGGAATATGACTTCATGGCGGGCTGCACCACTGTGTGAAATAAGTGTATCATTTCCTCGTAGGCCAGGCCGAAGTTTTAGGCACGGCAAGACAAGACAAGACAAGGCAAAGACAGACCAAAAGCTAAAAAAAAAGTATGTACACGATTTCTATTGGCTTGTAATGATAAGTGCGGGCAGTGAGAAGGTTGTGAAGAAACTACACAAAGCTATTGGTACGCAGAATCTGCCTGCCTGTCTGTCTGTCTGCATGCCTGCCTGCGTGAGTGCTGTTCAGAACAGCCGAACGACCAAACAAAAGCAAACACGAATTTGCAAAACTGGAGATCAACCTGAAAGACTAAGCACAACACGAGAACGACCAAGCAGAACATATGAACAACAACGCAGAGCCGATGAACAACCATGCAAAACAGATACAAGACTAAGCAAAACACGTGAACGACCAAATAGAACAGATGAAAGACTAAGCACAACACATGAACGACTAAGCAGAACAAATGAACATCCAAGGACAACATGTGAAAAACCAAGCAGTACCGATGAACAACCAAGCAGAACAGATGAAAGACTAAGCACAACACAAGAACGACCAAGCAGAACCGATGAACAAACAAACAGAACAGATGAAAGACTAAGCACAACAAATGAACAACCAAGCAGAACAGATGAAAGACTAAGCACAACACAAGAACGACCAAGCAGAACCGATGAACAACCAAACAGAACAGATGAACAGCCAAGCAGAGGAAATGAACAACCAAGCACAACACCTGAAAAACCAATTAGAACAGATGAACAACCAAACAGAACATATGAACAACCAAGCAGAACAGATGAACAACCAAGCACAACAATAAACAACCAAGCAGAACAAATGAACAATCAAGCACAACACCTGAACGACCAAACAGAACAGACGAAAGACTAAGCACAACACGTGAACAACCAAGCACAACACCTGACAGACTAAGCACAATACCTGAACAACCAAGCACAACACCTGAAAGACAGCACAACACCTAAAAGACAGCACAACACCTGAACAACGAAGCAGAACAGATGAACAACCAAGAACAACACCTGAAAGACAGCACAACACCTGAAAGACTAATCACAACATCTGAAAGACTAAGCACAACACCTGAAAAACAGCACAACACCTGAAAGACTAATCACAACACCAGAAAGACAACACAACACCTGAAAGACTAAGCACAACACCTGAAAGACTAAGCACAACACCTGAAAGACTAAGCACAACACCTGAAAGATTAATCACAACACTTGAACAACCAAGCAGAACACATAAAAGACTAAGCACAACACCCGAAAGACAGGACAACACCTGAAAGACTAAGCACAATACCTGAACAACCAAGCACAACACCTTAACAACCAAGCACAACACATGAACAACTAAGCAGAACACTTGAAAGACTAAGCACAACACCTGAACACCCAAGCACAACACCTGAACACCCAAGCACAACACCTGAACAACCAAGCACAACACCTGAACGACCAAGCACAACACCTGAACAAACAAGCACAACACCTGAACGACCAAGCACAACACCTGAACAACCAAGCACAACACCTGAACAACCAAGCACAACACCTGAACAACCAAGCACAACACCTGAACAACCAAGCACAACACCTGAACGACCAAGCACAACACCTGAACAACCAAGCACAACACCTGAACGACCAAGCACAACACCTGAACGACCAAGCACAACACCTGAACACCCAAGCACAACACCTGAACACCCAAGCACAACACCTGAACACCCAAGCACAACACCTGAACACCCAAGCACAACACCTGAACAACCAAGCAAAAACATAAAAGAGCACGAAGAACACAATAGACAAAAGCGGTCATGTAGAACAGACCACAACAGACAAACAACCAGGTAGAACAAAACACAACATACAAACAAGCAGGTAGAATAGAACACAACAGACAAACAACCAGGTAGAACAGAACACAGTGTTCGAGAGCACAAGTTAACGACTAAACATTACGAACCAAAGTTCTCGGTGACAATTTCTCTCTACTAGCTCCAAAAAAAAAAAAGAATCGATAGAAAAAAATCTCTGACCGCAGACTTCTTAAACCACATGTACTTCAGACTTGTCTTTCTCCAGGCTTTTTCTCGCCCTGTTTGTCCTAATATGATTCGTTTGTCCTATTTAGAAATCGATGATGTAGTGCACGCCAGATTAGAATAAAATAGAGGGGAGATAATAACAAGGAAAGATAAGAGCATACATTTTAATGAATAGCCTCCCTTCATTTGCGAGCAGGAAGTGTTGGCCACACTATAACGATGCCTACGAATACTTGTTCTTGTTCTAGTTTTACTATTCTTTGTAGGTGATGCTGTGACCGTGTTGTAGCTTCGTGTCAGGTGTTTCATGGTGGCTATCAAAGCCCGGAGTAAAGCCAGAAACACAAAAAAATGCAAAAGAAACGATGCAGCGCTCCTCGGGATTATCTACCTCCATGAGGGTCACAGGGAGATGCCTGCCTCACTGGCCTTACTTACCCCCTTTACTGATAGCACGAACAGAGAGTTGGGACTTATTTCTTTGGCGCCGGACAACTGCGTAGTCACTCACAGTGGTCCTTAAACTGGGTTCCATGGATCCCCCCCTCCCCGACAAGGAAATCATGGAAGACTTTCTGGGGGTCCATGGACTATCTCGATTTTTAAAAAATCAGAGCATTGTCTGGGTTCTATTTATTGCTTTATTTTAATGAGGGGCCCACAGCTGTTCTCGTGCCGGAAAGTGGGCCCACAGCCGTTCTCATGCCGGAAAGATGGTCCATGGCCAAAACAAGTTTAAGAATTACTGCTCTAGCTCGAATATTTTGTGTGTGTGTTCTAGTACATACAGAACTACATAGACAGATAAACACAAAGCCATTACAATAAAGCTGTGATTTTTTAAAATAATGTTTAAATTATTTAAAAACAAAAAACAGAAACAGCTTTGTTAATTAACGAGCTTACACGGCTGTAAGGTTTCGGTTAATTAATCGTGATTAAGTTGTAAACTGAAACGTTACAGTTGTTGTATGCTGGTTAATAACGCCGTTCCTACTTTTGTTTTCAATAGTCTTAACATACTGCTCTAACACAACCATCTTTGTTCCCACACATAAGAATAAGAATCTCTCTCTTTTATAAAGGGAATAAATGATAAGAAACTTACACATTTTCACTGGAGCAGAATTTATCCAGCTAGTTTCATACTGAGCATTCGGACAGGCCATGATTTCTGAGAATTCTGCCGAGGTTGGCGCATTCACTTACACATATGGGTCTTCTCTTCGGCACCTGTGAAGTGCATGGGTTTCCAAGGGCCACGTCAGAGGGGAAAATGGGGAAGGAAGGCAGTGTTGATTTGGCCACGACTGCTTGTAGTCCTGGCTGTAGAGGTCGTCATGAAAGTAACTACCGCACTGGAGTGAATGGGGTCACAGAGTTTTGTCCGTGTGTGCTTTCTCGATGACTCAAAGAGCGTGGTCAGAAAAGTCAACGAGGGCTGGGGCTCGTAAACAATGTCTGGAGTCTCGGAAGAGGTCCAGGCTGACAAAAATCTGTTGGATTTTGTGCCGGGGCACGAGGGTGTCAGAGGAATCCAGCGAACTGAGAGGCTTCCTAGTGTGGCGCTGGAAGGAAGCGGTCGAGCAACGGACGAGGCAGATATTCTGAACACCCTTAGAGAGGCGGGACTAGAGCAGGATTCATGTGATAGATGTGACTCTGTAACCACGACCAGACTGCAGGAGCTGACAGGTCAAACGGGATGCAGCCAAGCAAGAACTGATACGGGAAGACAAATAAGACTAGTCAACCAACACAGAATTGGTGTTGTCAGCCGATGCACCAGGGGTGGGGGGATATACTGAAGAGGAGGCGTGAGCACTTAAGGACAGTGTGCTCGATGTGCAGTGATGATGATCTGTCGTATTTTCTCTACTGACCTCTGGCCCGCGTCTGTTCTTTGGACTGGCTCTGTAATAATCTAGAACTGTCAGTTCAAATACTCCAGTTTTCTGGAGACTGCGCCTCTAGGTTGGGTTAAAGTGGGCCTTCTCTTCCTGTGATGTCGCTGCGTAGAATAAGAGTAAGTTCACTGATTGTGACGATATACTGCACAACAAATACAGAGAACTATCAAAATCCCTGCAAGATAAATATAAAGATCTCTGTAACATAAATATAAAGATCTCATTATACAATTTTAGAAACACTTTGGAAAACATGCAAAAACCACCTTCAAGATGGGTACGGGGGAGGGGAAGGGAGGGAGAGGAGAGGAGACAGACAGAGAGAGAGAGAGAGAGAGAGAGAGAGAGAGAAATGAACAGTACTTTCCTCCTGTTCATTCATTCATTCATTCATTTGCAAGTCCCTTGCGGAACTTTGCCTCCCAAACAGCACTCCTGTAGGCCTCTCGGTTGTGAGCAAGACGGCCTGCTATTATAGAAGATATTACCAGCTATGCTGGGAGCGAAATCGCTGAATAAAGTGAGTGCCCATCGATGCATTTTTCTTCTCTGTATATTTCAATATGGTGTTAATATTAAACAAACCGTGTTCCCATTGTTCGGACAACTCGACTTTCATGGATAAACCAAAGTGACTACTATGGCAGTGCTATTTTTTATCATATTTTTCCGCCTTAATCTTGCTTCTTTTAAATTCCTTTGATGTTCACTTTACTCTTAATGTAACAAAAGGCTAAACGTTTGCTGTTAATGTAGCCATTTGTTCAAATGCTACATTAGTAGAGACAGCTATGACAGGTGCTGGTCAACAAAACATTTTGCTTGGTAAGACGCCTAGAGGAACTTTATTTTGCTGATGACATAACCCTTGTCAGTGACAATGTGAATTCCATGCAAGAAAAACAAACAGATATCATGTCTTCACCGGCTAGTAAAATAGGACTTGAAATTAACTAGGACAAAACAAAAATAATGAAACTTCCTTGGAATCAAAGTAGAAAAAATCATATAGAAGGGACAGATATTGAAGACATATTTGCATACATTGGCAACTAAATAGATCAGGATGATGACACCAGAAAGGAAGTTAGAATTGCAAAAGCAGCATTGATCTTCAACAATCTTGAGAACATATGCCATTCGAAAGTTATAAGCAAAAAAACCAAGTTACGACTATTCAATTCAGATGTAATATCCACCCTCATTTATGCATGTGAAAACTGGAAAACAACTAAAGAAATAGACAACAAATTAGACTCTTCTGAAAACAAATTTCTCTTTCAACCAAGCACAACACCTGAACAGCCAAGCAGAACAGATGAACAACCAAGCACAACAGGCGAAAAACCAAGCAGAGTAGATGAACAACCAAGCACACCACCTGAACGACCAAACAGAACAGACAAAAGACTAAGCACAACACGTGAACAACCAATCACAACACCTGATAGACTAAGCACATCACCTGAACAACCAAGCAGAACAGATGAACAACCAAGAACAACACCTGAAAGACAGCACAACACCTGAAAGATATCACAACACCTGAAAGACTTAACACAACACCTGAAAAACAGCACAACACCTGAAAGACTAATCACAACACCAGAGAGACAACACAACCACCTGACAGACTAAGCACAACACCTGAAAGATTAAGCACAACACCAGAAAGACAGCACAACACCTGAAAGAATAAGCACAACACCTGAAAGACTAAGCATAACACCAGAAAAACAACACAACACCTGAAAGGCTAAGCACAACACCTGAAAGACTAATCACAACACCTGAACAACCAAGCACACCACCTGAACAACTAAGTACAACACTTGAAAGACTAAGCACAGCACGTGGACAGTCAAGCACAGCACCTGAACGACCAAACAGAACAGACGAAAGACTAAGCACAACACGTTAACAACCAAGCACAACACCAGACAGACTAAGCACAACACCTGAACAACCAAGCAGAACAAATGAACAACCAAACAGAACAGAAGAAAAACTAAGCATAACATCTAAACTACCAAGCGGAACAGACGAACAACCATGCAAAACAGATGAAAGATTAACAACAATACGTGAACAGCCACGCAGAACAGATGAACACCAAGCAGAAACGATGAACGGACAACCAGAACACCTGAAAGACTAAGCAAAACAAGAGAACAATCGAGCAGAACAGATGAAAGACTAAGCACAACACGTGAACAACCAAGCAGAACAGATGAACAACCAAGCAGAACAGATGAACAACCAAGCAGAAGAAAAGAACAAACAAGCACAACACCTGAAAAATCAATCAGAACAGACGAACAACCAAGCAGAACATACGAAAAGCCTAGCAGAACAGATGAACAACCAAGCACAACAAAAAACAACCAAGCAGAACAGATTAACAACCAAGCAGAACAGATGAACAACCAAGCAGAACACCTAAACAACCAGGCAGAACAGATGAACAACCAAGCACAACACTTTACAACCAAGCAGAACATATGAACAACCAAGCAAAACAGATGAAAGAGTAAGCACAACACGTGAACGACCAAGTAAAACAGATGAACAAACAAGCAGAACAGATAAAAGATTAAGCGCAACATATAAACTACCAAGCAGAACAGACGAACAACCAAGCAAAACAGATGAAAGATTAACCACAACACGTGAACAGCAACGCAGAAGAAATGAAGACCAAGCAGAACCGATGAACGGCCCACCACAACACCTGAAAGACTAAGCACACCACGTGAACGACCAAGCAGAACAGATGAACAACCAAGCAGAAGAAATGAACAACCAAGCACACCACCTGAACAGCCAATTAGAACAGATGAACAACCAACCAGAACAGATAAACAACCAAGCAGAACAGATGAACAACCAAGCAGAAGAAATGAACAACCAAACACAACACCTGAAAAACCAATTAGAACAGATGAACAACCAAGCAGAACATATGAACACCCAAGCAAAACAAATGAACAACCAAGCACAACAATAAACAACCAAGCAGAGTAGATTAACAACCAAGCAGAACAGATGAACTACCAAGCAGAACACCTTACCAACCAAGCAGAACAGATGAATAACCAAGCCCAACACCTGAACAGCCAAACAGAACAAGTGAACAATCAAGCACAACACCTTAACAACCAAGCAGAACATATGAACAACCAAGCAGAACCGATGAACATCCATGCAAAACAGATAAAACACTAAGCACAACACATGAATGACCAAGCAGAACATATGAACAACCAAGCCGAACAGATGAACAACCAAGCAAAACAGATGAGAGACTAGGCACAACACGTGAACGACCAAGCAGAACAGATGAACAACCAAACAGAACAGATGAAAGACTAAGCACAACACATGAACAACTAAACAGAACATATGAGAAACCAAGCAGAACAAATGAACATCCAAGCAGAACAGATAAAAAACCAAGCAGATTAGATGAAATATTAAACCACAACACGTGATAAAACCACAACATATGAAAAACCAAGCAGTACCGATGAACAAACAAGCAGAACAGATGAAAGACTAAGCACAACACAAGAACGACCAAGCAGAACAGATTAATATCCAATCAGAACAGATGAACAACCATGCAAAACAGATACAAGACTAAGCACAACAAGTGAACGACCAAGCAGAACATATGAACAACCAAGCAGAACAGATGAAAGACTAAGCACAACATCTAAACTACCAAGCAGAACAGACGAACAGCCAAGTAAAACAAATGAAAGATTAACATACATGAACAGCCACGCAGAACAGATGAACACCAAGCAGAACCGATGAACGGCCAATCACAACACCTAAAAGACTAAGCAAAACACGCAAACAATCAAGCAGAACAGATGAAAGACTAAGCACAACACGTGAACAACCAAGCAGAACAGATGAACAACCAAGCAGAAGAAAAGAACAAACAAGCACAACACCTGAAAAACCAATTAGAACAGATGAACAACCAAGCAGAAGAAATGAAAAACCAAGCACACCTCCTGAAAAACCAATTAGAACAGATGATCAACCAAGCAGAAGAAATGAACAACCAAGCACAACACCTGAAAAACCAATTAGAACAGATGAACAACCAAGAAGAAGAAATGAACAACCAGGCACAGCACCTGAACAACAAAGTAGAACAGATAAACAACCAACCAGAACAGATACACAACCAAGCAGAACCGATGGACAACCAAGCAGAAGAAATGAATAACCATGCACAACACCTGAAAAACCACTTAGAACAGATGATCAACCAAGCAGAACATATAAACAACCAAGCAGAACACCTGAACAAGCAAGCACAACACCTGAACAACCAAGCACAACACCTGAACAACCAAGTACAACACCTGAACAACCAAGCACAACACCTGAACAACCAAGCACAACACCTGAACACCCAAGCACAACACCTGAACACCCAAGCAAAAACATAAAAGAGCACGAAGAACACAATAGACAAAAGTGGTCATGTAGAACAGACCACAACAGACAAACAACCAGGTAGAACAAAACACAACATACAAACAAGCAGGTAGAATAGAACACAACAGACAAACAACCAGGTAGAACAGAACACAACGTTCGAGTAGCACAAGTTAACGACTAAACATTACGAACCAAAGTTCTCGGTGACAATTTCTCTCTACTAGCTCCAAAAAAAAAAAAAGAATCGATAGAAAAAAATCTCTGACCGCAGTCTTCTTAAACCACATGTACTTCAGACTTGTCTTCTCTTTCTCCAGGCTTTTTCTCGCCCAGTTTGTCCTAATATGATTCGTTTGTCCTATTTAGAAATCGATGATGTAGTGCACTCCAGATTATAATAAAATAGAAGGGAGATAATAGCAAGGAAAGATAAGAGCATACATTTTAATGAATAGCCTCCCTTCATTTGCGAGCAGGAAGTGTTGGCCACGCTATAACGATGTCTACGAATACTTGTTCTTGTTCTAGTTTTACTATTCTTTGTAAGTGATGCTGTGAACGTGTTGAAGCTTCGTGTCAGGTGTTTCATGGTGGCTATCAAAGCCCGGAGTAAAGCAAAAACACAAAAAAATACAAAAGAAACGATGCAGCGCTCCTCGGGATTATCTATCTCCATGAGGGTCATAGGGAGATGCCTGCCTCACTGGCCTTACTTACCCCCTTTACTGATAGCACGAACAGAGAGTTGGGACTTATTTCTTTGGCGCCGGACAACTGCGTAGTCACTCACAGTGGTCCTTAAACTGGATTCCCCCCCTCCCCGACAAGGGAATCATGGAAGAATTTCTGGGGTCCATGGACTATCTCGATTTTTAAAAATCAGAGCATTGTCTGGGTTCTATTTATTGCTTTATTTTTAATGAGGGGCCCACAGCTGTTCTCGTGCCGGAAAGTGGGCCCACAGCTGTTCTCATGCCAGAAAGATGGTCCATGGCAAAACAAGTTTAAGAATTACTGCTCTAGCTCGAATATTTTGTGTGTGTGTTCTAGTACATACAGAACTACATAGACAGATATACACAAAGCCATTACAATAAAGCTGTGATTTTTTAAAATAATGTTTAAATTATTTAAAAACAAAAAACAGAAACAGCTTTGTTAATTAACGAGCTTACACGGCTGTAAGGTTTCGGTTAATTAATCGTGATTAAGTTGTAAACTGAAACGTTACAGTTGTTGTATGCTGGTTAATAACGCCGTTCCTACTTTTGTTTTCAATAGTCTTAACATACTGCTCTAACACAACCATCTTTGTTCCCACACATAAGAATAAGAATCTCTCTCTTTTATAAAGGGAATAAATGATAAGAAACTTACACATTTTCACTGGAGAAGAATTTATCCAGCTAGTTTCATACTGAGCATTCGGACAGGCCATGATTTCTGAGAATTCTGCCGAGGTTGGCGCAGTCACTTACACAAATGGGTCTTCTCTTCGGCACCTGTGAAGTGCATGGATTTCCAAGGGCCACGTCAGAGGGGAAAATGGTGAAGGAAGACAGTGTTGATTTGGCCATGACTGCTTGTAAAGGTCGTCATGAAAGTAACTACCGCACTGGAGTGAATGGGGTCACAGAGTTTTGTCCGTGTGTGCTTTCTCGATGACTCAAAGAGCGTGGTCAGAAAAGTCAACGAGGGCTGGGGCTCGTAAACAATGTCTGGAGTCTCGGAAGAGGTCCAGGCTGACAAAAATCTGTTGGATTTTGTGCCGGGGCACGAGGGTGTCAGAGGAAACCAGCGAACTGAGAGGCTTCCTAGTGTGGCGCTGGAAGGAAGCGGTCGAGCAACGGACGAGGCAGATATTCTGAACACCCTTAGAGAGACGGGACTAGAGCAGGATTCATGTGATAGATGTGACTCTGTAACCACGACCAGACTGCAGGAGCTGACAGGTCAAACGGGATGCAGCCAAGCAAGAACTGATACGGGAAGACAAATAAGACTAGTCAACCAACACAGAATTGGTGTTGTCAGCCGATGCACCGGGTGTGGGGGGATATACTGAAGAGGAGGCGTGAGCACTTAAGGACAATGTGCTCGATGTGCAGTGATGATGATGATCTGTCGTATTTTCTCTACTGACCTCTGGCCCGCGTCTGTTCTTTGGACTGGCTCTGTAATAATCCAGAACTGTCAGTTCAAATACTCCAGTTTTCTGGAGACTGCGCCTCTAGGTTGGGTTAAAGTGGGCCTTCTCTTCCTGTGATGTCGCTGCGTAGAATAAGAGTAAGTTCACTGATTGTGATGATATACTGCACAACAAATACAGAGAAATATCAAAATCCCTGCAAGATAAATATAAAGATCTCTGTAACATAAATATAAAGATCTCATTATACAATTTTAGAAACACTTTGGAAAACATGCAAAAACCACCTTCAAATGGGTACGGGGGAGGGGAAGGGAGGGAGAGGAGAGGAGACAGACAGAGAGAGAGAGAGAGAGAGAGAGAGGGAAATGAACAGTACTTTCCTCCTATTCATTCATTCATTCATTCATTTGCAAGTCCCTTGCGGAACTTTGCCTCCCAAACAGCACTCCTGTAGGCCTCTCGGTTTGAGCAAGACGGCCTGCTATTATAGAAGATATTACCAGCTATGCTGGGAGCGAAATCGCTGAATAAAGTGAGTGCCCATCGATGCATTTTTCTTCTCTGTATATTTCAATATGGTGTTAATATTAAACAAACCGTGTTCCCATTGTTCGGACAACTCGACTTTCATGGATAAACCAAAGTGACTACTATGGCAGTGCTATTTTTTATCATATTTTTCCGCCTTAATCTTGCTTCTTTTAAATTCCTTTGATGTTCACTTTACTCTTAATGTAACAAAAGGCTAAACGTTTGCTGTTAATGTAGCCATTTGTTCAAATGCTACATTGGTAGAGTCAGCCATGACAGGTGCTGGACAACAAAACATTTTGCTTGGTAAAACGCCTAGAGGAACTTTATTTTGCTGATGACATAACACTTGTCAGTGACAATGTGAATTCCATAAAAGAAGTAAAGTGAATTCCATGCAAGAAAAAAAACAGATATCATGTCTTCACCGGCTAGTAAAATAGGACTTGAAATTAACTAGGACAAAACAAAAACAATGAAACTTCCTTGGAATCAAAGTAGAAAAAATCACATAGAAGGGACAGATATTGAAGACATATTTGCATACATTGGCAACTAAATAGATCAGGATGATGACACCAGAAAGGAAGTTAGAATTGCAAAAGCAGCATTGATCTTCAACAATCTTGAGAACATATGCCATTCGAAAGTTATAAGCACAAAAACCAAGTTAAGACTATTCAATTCAGATGTAATATCCACCCTCATTTATGCATGTGAAAACTGGAAAACAACTAAAGGAATAGACAACAAATTAGACTCTTTTTAAAACAAATGCATAAGGAAAATACTCGGCATCAAGTGGAACGAATTCAAGAACAATGCAGAGATAAGACAGATGACTGAACAAAAACCAGTCTCATGTGTGATCAGGAAAAAGAGATGGACATATGTTGGTCACTTGATGAGAAGTAATGATCAGAGAATCCCAAAACAAGCTATCAAGTGGAACACAACAGGCCAAAGAAAAATAGGCAGACCGCGTGAAACTCTGAAGAGGACATTGTTAAGAGAGGCCAAATTAACAGACATAAAATCCCTTGATGAGGTTGAAAGACTCGCCGAAGACAGGACAAATTGGCGAACTATTTTGCGAGCCCTATGTGACGTTTACCGGCACGGGAAGGATATAAGACATAAGAAAACGCCTAAGACAAACAAAGATGGCCTATATAGAAGTGACGAATGTAGACAGGCCTAGAGGTAGACCAAGACAACGATGGCAAGACAACCTAGAAGAAGATATACGCACTCTTGGGATTGACAATTGGCAAGAAAAGATCAAGAATAGTGAAGAGTGAAGACGCGCAGCTACAAGAAGAAGAAGAAGAAGACGAAGAAGAAGAAGAAGACCCGAAAGTAACATATACCTGCTTCAAAACCGTCTTCCAGGTTAGAAACTGCCATCATCACATCAGAATGTAACATACGTTACCAAAATAAGTCATTTGTAGCGCTAATGTTGAGCTTAAATGAAGATGTGGATATCCTGTATGTGTTGATGGCTGAAGTTAAATCGTTTGCTTTGGACAAACATTTCCGTGTTCTTCGGTGTACAGAGAGTGATGACACCATGTCCATGGTGACGTACAATTCTTTTCCGGTGTACAGAGACTGATGACACCATTTCCATAGTGATGTACAATTCTTCTTTGGTGCACAAAGTCTGATGACACCATTTCTATCATGATGTAGAGTTTTTTATCGGTGTATAGAGACTGATGACAGCACTGCTATGATGATGTACAGCTTTTTTTCGGTGTATAGAGACTTATGACACCACTACTATGATGATATACAGTTTTTTCGGTGTACAGAGACTGATGACAACATTGCTATGATGATGTACAGTTTCTGTTGGTGTACAGAGACTGATGACAGCATTGCCATGATGATGTGCAGTTTCTGTCGGTGTACAGAGACTGATGACAGCATTGCCATGATGATATACAGTTCCTCTTGTACCTGCTCGCATCCCCTGACAATAAAATCTATCAGTGATATGAACTATGACATATTTATTGTTCAGAATATAAGCAAGCCCAACGAAGAAGGGTGAGGGGGGCGGGGGTTGAACCTCTGGGGCTCGGGCTGTTGATTGGGCTCCAACGGTCCTTTTACGGTCCTCGTGCCGTATAAGTAAGTTTGTGAGAGGTACTTTTCGTGTTTACATTGGGAACCAGATAGTAACTGCCACAGAGGCCGACTTGGTTCTCCGTGGCTCTAAGTGTCGTAGTTTTGACACCTGTTTCGCCCCTCATTTCAGTTCATTTCTCCAATCCAGCAGCAGTCTGAGCTTCCCCTCTTTGGCTCGAAGCCATGGCAAAGTGTCTCCAGGTCTTCTTTCTTATCTTATATCTTATATCCTTCCCGTGCCGTTAAACGTCACATAGGGCTCGCAAAGTAGTTTGCCAGATTTTCCTGTCTTCGGCGAGTCTTTCAACCTCATCAAGGGATTTTATGCCTGTTAATTTGGCCTCTCATAACAATGTCCTCTTTAGGGTTTCACGCGGTCTGCCTCTTTTTCTTTGGTCTTCTTTAATTGATTCGAATTTATGTATCATGTGTTCTCAATATCGGTATGTTCAGGCAAGTATTTCTGTGGTAAGCCTTTGAATGATATATAAATATATATATATATATATATATATATATATATATATAGAAGCAAGGGAAAAAGCAAATGCAGGTGGAAGGAGAAATGCGTATCAGGAAACTGAGCCCATGAAGGTTGTGGATGAAAGCCAGCCACTGGAAGTCCCCAGCCCGACTGCAGACCTCCTGGAACCTAAACATAAGATGCAAATAGGCAGCTGGAATGTAAGAACACTAAACCAGACTGGAAAACTAGCACAAACCATCAAGGAAATGCACAGATACAAACTAGACATACTAGGAATACAAGAAGCAAGATGGACAGGACAAGGCAGAAGGAAATTAACAACACAGCACACAGAAGATACAATAATACGGTCAGGTAAAGAAGATCTTCATGAGGGAGGAGTAGCATTGATTATAACAAAAGAAGCATCAAGAGCATTGCTGAAATGGACCCCAATAAATGAGAGATTATTATGTGCACGGTTCAACTCAAGATTCACGAAGCTGTCTATTATAGTTTGTTATGCACCAACAGAAGCAGCTGAAGAGGAATTAAAAGAAGATTTTTACAACAGCCTCCAAGCAACAGTAGAAACAATACCCAAGCATGATATGCTACTCATCTTGGGCGACTTCAATGCAAAAGTAGGTGAAGGAAATGAAGATAGAAGAAGAATCATGGGAAGAGAAGGAATCGGAGAAATAAATGAAAATGGAGAAAGACTGTGCAGTTTCTGTGAAGAAAACATGATGACCATGAGAGGGACAATTTTCCAACACAAAAACATCCATAAGGTGACTTGGAGGTCACCAGATAAAACCACAGAAAACCAAATCGATCACATACTAATAAACAACAAGTGGAAACGGTCACTACAAGATGTGCGAGCAAGGAAAGGAGCAGATGTAGGAAGTGATCACAACCTTCTGGTAGCAAAAATCAAACTAAAATTAAGGAAAGCCAAAATCGGAGAACACAGAAAGATACATTTTGATACAAGAAAACTGATAGACCAGCACACAAGAAATGAATTCTCAATAATACTTAAGAACCGCTTCAGTGTCCTACAAGATGAAGCAGAAATGTCCATATTAGAGTTCAATAAAACACTACAGGAAACAGCAAAAGAGGTGCTGGGATATCGGAAAAGGAGAAAAGAGGAATGGATAAGCGAGACCACATGGGAAAAGATAGAGCAAAGAAAAGAAATCAAGAAAAAATTACTGAACACCAAATCACAACGGCTTAAAGAACGAGTTTTAAGTAATTATGCACAAAAAGACAAAGAAGTGAAGGAATCATGTCGTCAAGATAAACGTCAATATTATGACAACTTAGCAGAAACAGCAGAGAAAGCAGCATATACAAATAACATGAAAACCATATATAAAATCACAAAGCAGATGACAGGTAACTTCAACACAAGATGTGAAAGTGCAGTAAGAACACAAAATGGACAACTGGTCAGTGGAGAAAGAGAAAAAATTGAAAGATGGAGGGAACACTTTAACACCCTACTAAACAGAACACAAGCAGCACAAGCAATAGACATACCTGAAGCAAAAACGGAACTAAACATCAATACAGGACCAATAACAATAAATGAAGTAAAGGAGGCGATAAAGGTGCTAAAATCAGACAGGGCACCAGGTGAAGATGAAGTGACTGCTGAGATGTTGAAAGCAGAAGAAACAGAAACACCAAAACAACTTTGCCGGATATTACAACAAATTTGGGACTTAGAAAAAGCCACAGAGGAGTGGAAAACTGGTCTTATAGTAAAACTACCAAAGAAGGGTGACCTCAGAGATTGCGGGAACTGGAGAGGCATTACCCTACTGCCACTCACCAGTAAAGTATTTTGCAGAATAATCATCAACAGAATTGTACCAACACTTGAGGAAAAACTTTGGAAAGAGCAGGCAGGATTTAGGAAAGGAAGATCATGCATAGACCACATATTTGTACTTAGACAAATATTAGAACAGGCAAATGAGTGGCATAGCACAACATATGCATTATTCATAGATTTTGAGAAAGCCTTTGACAGTGTCAACAGAGATGCACTGTGGAAAATCCTAAGATGGCATGGCCTCCCCCATAAAATAGTTAATGTAATCAAAGCCCTATACGAGGGTTTTCAGTGCACAGTTATCTGTGGAGAACATACCTCCAGCAGCTTTAGGGTACAAACAGGAGTGAAACAGGGATGTGTACTATCACCAACATTATTTATCTTGGCAGTAGACTGGTTAATGAAGGAGGCAACATCAGACAAACGCAGAGGATTACAATGGACCCTTGACACAGTGCTGGAGTACCTTGACTTTGCGGACGACATTTGTCTATTATCAAGCAGTCACAAAGATATGCAAGATAAAATAAACAAGCTAACTCAGAATGCAAACAACATAGGACTAAAGATCAACGTAGGAAAGACAAAGTTAATGAAGCAAAATGTGAACAACAGAAATGTACTCAGAGTAGATAACAAGTTAGTGGAAGAGGTCAACGAATTTGTATACCTTGGCAGCAGAGTAGTAGAAAATGGAGACAGAACAGAGGACATCAACAGCAGACTTACTAGAGCAAACCAGGCTTTTGCAATGCTGCAGAGTATATGGAAATAAAAAAACTAAGCATAAATATGAAAATCAGGATATTTAAGAGTAATGTTTTAAGTGTATTACTCTATGGAAGTGAATGCTGGAAAATCACCAAAACCATAGAAAACAAGTTGAATTCTTTCCAGACTAAATGTTTACGAAGAATTAAAAAAATATTTTGGCCAAACACCATAAGAAATAACATCTTATTAGCAGAAATGCAGATGAAACCACTGACAACAATTATTGAGGAAAGACGCTGGCGATGGTTGGGACATGTGCTCCGAATGACTGACAACTCACTACCAAAAATAGCACTAAGATGGACACCACAGGGGAACAGAAGTAAGGGTAGACCAAAAGAGACATGGAGAAGAACAACAGAAAGGATGTTGAGCAATAGAGGGCTCACCTGGGCAAGAGCAGAAAAAAAGACGAAGGACAGGCATTTGTAGAAATCCCTTGCGGAAGCCCCATGTGCCCTGGGCACTTAAGGTTCAGAGATATATATATCTTCTTAAGCTTTCCGAGCCATTAAGGCTCATTGCTGCAGTTAAAGTTCGCCTCCATTCCTCTCTATTCCTAATATTCTCTCTCCAGCTGGTGACACTAGTTTCTTTTATATTCCCTTCTATGTTGTCTTTCCATCTCTGTCTAGATCTACCCTTTGGTCTTGTTTCCTTCATCTCTTGTGCATACATCATTTTTGTTTATCTGTTCTCTTCCATTCTTTGTAAATGCCACAGCCAACGTAGCCTGTTCAGTTTCAAGAGATTTATCATTCATAATTATAATGTGGAGAGTTTTGATTACCTTGAATCACTTCTAACTAATAATGGAGATACAATGAGGGGAAATTAAAAGGGTGACATCTATCGCTCTTCAGAAAGTGAAACAACTAAAGAATCTGTGGAGAGGAACGGACAGAATCACAAAAATAAGATTTTTAAGGGCATGCATCTTTCCCATCGCAACATATGCCTGTGAGACCTGGACACTTAACAAAACAGCTGAGAAACACATAAATGCCTTTGAATGTAAATGCTACAGAAGAGTACTTCAAATATCATGGACACAAAAAAGAACAAATTTATCCATACTACAAGAACTTAATACTGAAGAAGGCTGGCTAGTAAAGAGGATTAAAGAGAGAAAACTTAAATATTTTAGACACATTAAACGTCACAATAATCTAGAGAAGATCGTTTTGGAAGGGTAAATAATGACTTCAAATATACATATATGTATATATATATATATATATATATATATATAATATATATATATATATGTATATGTATATATATATATATATATATATATCTTATATCCTTCCCGTGCCGTTAAACGTCACATCTCTCTCTCTCTCTCTCTCTCTCTCTCTCTCTCTCTCTCTTAAATGCCCAGGGCACATGGGGCTGCCGCAAGGGTTTTCCACAAATGCCTGTCCTTTGCCTTTTTTTCTGCTCTTGCCCAGGTGAGCCCTCTATTGCTCAAAATCCTTTCTGTTGTTCTTCTCCGTGTCTCTTTTGGTCTACCCTTACATCTGTTCCCCTGTGGTGTCCATCTTAGTGCTGTTTTTGGTAGTGAGTTGTCAGTCATTCGGAGCACATGTCCCAACCATCGCCAGCGTCTTTCCTCAATAAAAGTCCTCAATAAAACGTCACATACGGCTCGCAAAATAGTTCGCCAATTTTTCCTGTCTTCGGTGAGTCTTTCAACCTCATCAAAGGATTTTATGCCTGTTAATTTGGCCTCTCTTAACAATGTCCTCTTCAGAGTTTCACGCGGTCTGCCTCTTTTTCTTTGGCCTGTTGTATTCCACTTGATAGCTTGTTTTGGGATTCTCTGATCATTACTTCTCATCACGTGACCAACATATGTCCATCTCTTTCTCCTGATCACCCGTGAGACTGGTTGTTGTTCAGTCATCTGTCTTATCTCTGCATTGTTCTTGAATTCGTACCACTTGATGCCGAGTATTTTCCTTAGGCATTTGTTTTAAAAAGAGTCTAATTTCTTTTCTATTTCTTTAGTTGTTTTCAAATTTTCACATGCATAAATGAGGGTGGATATTACATTTGAATTGAATAGTCTTAACTTGGTTTTTGTGCTTATAACTTTTGAATTCCATATGTTCTCAAAATTCTTGAAGGTCAATGCTGCTTTTGCAATTCAAATTCTAACTTCCTTTCTGGTGTCACTATCCTGGTCTTTGTAGCTGCCGAGATATGCAAAATGGTTTATTTCTTCAACAGCTGTTCCGTCTACGTATATTTGTCCTTCATGATTAATGAGAAGTTTCATTATTTTTGTTTTGTCCTTGTTAATTTCAAGTCCTATTTTGCTAGCCATTGAAGACATGCTATCTTTTTTTTCTTGCATGGAATTCATATTATTACTGATAAGAGTTATGTCATCAGCAAAATCAAGATCTTCTAGTTGGGTCCCATGTACCCAGTCAATACCTGTATTACCTGTGCAGATTTTTTCATTATGAAGTCTATTGTAATCCCAAAAAGTAAAGGAGACAGTATATATCCTTGTTTCACACCTGTTTCAATATGGAACCATTCACTCATCCCTTCTTCTGTCTTGACTGCACAAACATATCCATTGTAGAAGTCCTTAATGATGTTGACAGTTTTAGGTGATATTCCATACAGACTTAAAATTCTCCATAATGAATTTCTGTGTATGCTATCAAATGCCTTTTTTTAAATCAATGAAGTTCAGTATTAATGGTTTCTGCTTTTCAATATGTTCTTCAAGTATTATTCTGAGAGTAAAGATCTGGTCGAGACAGCTTCTCCCTTTTCGAAATCCTGCTTGTTCTTCTCTCATTGCAGTATCCACTATATCTTTGAGTTTATTCAAAATGACCTTGCAAAATACTTTTGACACAACTGATATTAAGGTTACTCCTCTACAGTTGTTACAGTCACTATATATATATATATATATATGCATATTATCCTTTCATTTATTACAAGTCATTTTTGTCAAACTGGAATCTATATTACCCTCCCTTCCTTCCTCTTTCTTTCTTTCTTCTTTTCCTTCTTTCTTTCTTTTCTTTCTTTCTTTCTTTCTTTTGCTCCGCTCCCACTCAGTATCCTCATCTCTTCAAAACACATTTATTGTCTATACACTTTATTCTATATGGCAACATACAAATCACAAAATAAATACCCCATGTCTGTTCTCTTCAGTTCTTATTTGTTATACATGCCGCATGTAAACTTAACGTTTCTCTTCTTTTCTCTTTCTGTTTCTTCGTCCTGTACGTTTTGTGTATGTGTGTGAGAGAGAGAGAGACAGTGCAAGGTGAAACGTTACAACTATGGTCTCCTTCAACGTGTACAGTAGCTCTTACCTTTTCTAAAGTAGGCTTTTCTGTCTGTTTTTTTTTTTTTTTCATAATCATTCCTTGTGCTCGTAAAGAGCCGTTGTAAACTAGCTGGCAATCTCGTGTGTAAATGATGTCTTGCACATATTTCACGCGAATTATAATATCCACACAGCTACTACTGCACTACTGTAATTTATACACTGTCCGGCTAGCTAGCTAAAAATGGAAACTGTCTGTCTTACATATCATTTCTGTCCTATTTCATCATTCCTACGCTGTGACACGGTTCTGTCTCATCACCATCATGATGTGCCATTTCCGTTAGGAAAGCTAGGAGCAATTATTCCTTCCCATACTCGGAAGGGTACACAATGGGAAAAAGAAAGAGAGGAAGACCAAAGCGAAGATGGCTGCAAGACGTCGTTGCTAATGTGAAAAATGGATGCATCAGCAGCAGGGCATCTTGTTTACAACCGAGAGGCTTACATGAGAGCCGTTAGGGAGGCAAATTTGCGCAAGGGACATGCAAGTGACTGACTGATTCGGTCTATTGCTTCAAGGGTGCACATATGTTGATTATTGTCCATCTTCTCGATACGGTCCACTCTCCCATACTGTTGTCGTCCTCCTGTTCTTTTCCTGTTAAGTATATTTTAATTACGATATTACGACTCTTGATACGGGCTAAATATCTTAGTGTTTTGTTTCCTATGCTCGTCGTTCTCCCCGCCCTCTTTTTTTAAACAAAAAGTTTCAAGTGATTAGGACACCTTTGCTTTCGTTTTTGTCCAAGAAATATACAAAATTCTATACAAGCAGAAGCTCCACCACTATCAGAGTTGACATGCTACATGAGACATAAGATCATGAAAGAAAGCAAGGGTCTGACCTATATTTCCCAGTTAAACTTTGTTTCCAGTGTTCGTGTTAACAAACATTTGCCGGTAAATTCTTATTTACATCCTTCCAGTGCCGCTAAACGTCACATAGAGTCCCATGGTAGTTCACCAAGATGTCCTGTTTTCGGTGAGTTTTTCAATCTCATCAAGGGGTGTTATGCCCACTGAACTGGCCTTTCTTAACATTGTCCTCTTTAGAGGTTCCCGTGGTCGACCTCTTTTTCTTCGGCCTGTTGTGTTCCATTTGATAGCTTGTTTTGGGATTCTCTGATTGTTTCTTCTCAACACATGACCGACATATGTCCATCTCCTTTTTTCTGATCACCCATGAGACAGGTTGCTGTTTCCTCATCTGTCTTACCTCTGCATTGTTCTTGAATTCGTTCCACTTTATACCTAGTATTTTCCTTAGTCATTTGTTTTCGAAAGAGTCTAATTTCTTTAGTTGTTTTACAGCTTTCGCATGCATAAATGATGGTAGATATTACATTTGAACTGAGTAATCTTAACTTGGTTTTTGTGCTTATAACTCTTGAATGCCATATGTTCTCATGTCTTGAAGGTGAATTCTGCTTTTGCAATTCGACTTCTAACTTCCTTTCTGGTGTCACCATCCTGATCTATGTAGTTGCCGAGATATGCAAAATGGTTTATTTCTTCAACAGCTGTTCCTTCTAAATTACCAATTAAAAACAAACAAACAAACAAACACACATACAGACACACACACACAACTTTTGAAGAGTGTCGGTTCCCGCAACTTGTTTATATTATAAAAAAACAACATAGTAAAAATCAACCAGCGAAATCGGGATAGTAGGATGATGATGATACTGAATTTGATTGGAGTAGAATCAGCCAGTAGTTGTGACTTTGGTTCAGCACGTGAGCATTCTGTAAATATTAAAATACTCCGCTAATAAGATAAGAAACAAAACTTTCACACGAACTTTCCAGCTGATGTTTGTAAATTGAACTCCTAGCAGTGGGGATTTTTTTTTCTGGTACCGTCAAGCCAAAATGGCCCCACGGTCCACCTAGCCTCTAAAAATGGGTACCATAGAAACCTGGGAAGGTAAATACCGCCAAGCCGATCACATCACACTTTCATGTGCCAGTAGACTTGGAAATAAGGGCCCAATAGCGTATCCCCAGTATGTTTTAATGGCATGGAAACGGGGATTTTATCTTTACCATGTATCTTATCTTATACAGCATCGATCTTCAAGAACCTTGAGAACATATGGAATTCAAAAGTTATAAGCACAAAAACCAAGTTAAGACTATTCAATTCAAATGTAATATCCACCCTCATTCATGCATGCGAAAGCTGGAAAACAACTAAATAAATAGACAAGAAATTAGACTATTTTGAAAACAAATGCCTAAGGAAAATACTCGGCATCAAGTGGAACAAATTCAAGAACAATGCAGAGATAAGACAGATGACTGAACAACAACCAGTCTCATGGGTGATCAGGAAAAGGAGATGGACATATTTTGGTCACTTGATGAGAAAAAATGATCAGAGAATCCCAAAACAAGCTATCAAGTGGAATACAACAGGCCAAAGAAAAAGAGGCAGACTGCGTGAAACTCTGAAGAGGACATTGTTAAGAGAGGCCAAATTAACAGGCATAAAATCTTTTGATGAGGTTGAAAGACTCGCTGAAGACAGGAAAAATTTGCGAACTACCTTGCGAGCCCTATGTGACGTTTAACGGCACGGAAAGGCTATACGATATAATATATATATATATGTATGTGTGTGTGTGTGTGTGTACCGAGAAACTGGTATTTCGTAAAGTACTTCATGCAGGGTGAAAGCAGGTGTACAGGTTTCAAAAAATCCTAACGCGATCACGGTATAAATTTCTTATTTTTATCATTCAAATGGACCTATTGCTACATTAAAGTTATTATTGTCTTCAAGTATGATTATAAGATGATTTGGTTTGTTAGTCACCACTCTTTTTGTAACGATGAGCTAGATCTGAAGAGCGTAATACGCTTATGAAACTCGTTTCGTACTACTATTTTGAAATGAGGTCGAAGAACTTTGGCTAAACTGTCTGTGATCCCAAAGTACCGACATATCCCTGTAACCCACTGCACTTTCCGCATAAGCCGGCATTGTCACGTGACAGCAGGAATCTTTGACATCATTGCTATAATAAGAAATGACGATAAAATAGTGCAAATTTATGTCTATAATATCATTGCCTTTTTTAGGCAAAATATCAACATATTTGTGAGTTACTACTGATTACTTGAAAAGTAATGCTATACTGACTTTAAATAACACTATTTATGAGGAGAGAAGGTCTCACAATAGCGGCAATGCTTATGCTAATGCCGGCGGGAGATTCATCCGCGCCTTGCCGCTTAGTACTTTCACGTGGTAGTGTCAGTCTAGATAGGTTTAGCACTTGCTAGTTTCAGTTTTACATAGGTAAACAGCTACTTAGTATCCTACCATGTCATACAAAGGAAGGTTTGATTCACGGGACAAGCGTGGAGGAGGGTAAGTTCTATTTTCATGTAGAACATATTTGAAAAATTGAAGATTGAAAAAAAGGGCATCATCTCTTTCAACGGCAATGGCGTGCCCACGTCATGGTGACAATCGATGGACCAGGGCGTGTTCAATTAAAATGAGCTTGATTTGCTGTTTATGACTATCACAGGTAATATAATATACACGATTTCTTTATATCGAGGAATTCAGCGCTTTGATGACATGATTTTAAAACAATTGTGTTAGAGGTTATAAATCCGGAATAATGAGATGTAAGTTTCAGTTCTAAGACAAGTGGACAAAGACGAAATTCGAGGGAGCTGACGGTGAGAATCACAGACTCAGTTTCACACCCAGAATGTGATTTTCACGCTAGCGGAGTATGACCAGAAGTAACTGTATGCCCAGACCAAACAACAACAATACAAAAATTAAGTAAAAAGAAATGCTATTATAAATGTAAAAATGCTGCTTATGTAATACCTTATTTTGTCATGGAAAGCGAGTCATAATCGAGAGCATGTGGTCTTCCCGGAACTGCTGTCAGTTGAGGCATAAATTTTGTTTAGGGCAGCAAGAAACTGCCAGTACTATCTTCGCCTTCTTTTAATCTTGATTCAACTTCAGATCCTATCTAATTTTAAAGATTGATGCATTGTGGCGTGTCTCGTGTCTATTAGCTCAGCAGGGCTTAGGAGTTGGTTCACCAGGTCTCTGATTTCCCTATATCTTTACTTCCTAACTCTTTCATTAGTTTTCTGCTGACTCCAGCTCCACAATTGCTTCCAACTCACAGCCTGGAACATGGCCATGGTGGGATGGCTTTCAGTAACCGAAATTTAAAAAAAAAAAGCTGATACTGTTTGATCTCTCCTACGGGCCACAGAGGTGAGCTACCTGGGATTATATCAGCTTAGATAAGATGACCTCGAGAAGGCATCATGTTGGCCAGCTGGAGACTCTGAAAAATCATGTCATGTCACATGGTTCAGAACAGATGGTCAAGTCCTAGTGGTAGCTGGTGATGGTCTAATATTCAGGTGGCAAGTTAAAAAAATGAAGTGAGAACTAATAAATGATAATTTATCACTTCAATGTTACAAGCTATGTAGGTTGGACCCATCATTTGTAGTTACAGTATGTGGTTGGTAATTAAGATTTAAATTTTTCCACAGAAGTGGTGGTTCTAGATTTGATAGTCGTGGCAGAGACAGTTTCAGGGGTCGAGGTGGTGGGTCAGGAGGGAATGGAGGTTTCCGAAAGTCTCTCAAAGGATCACAGCCAGGTGATAAACTGCGGAAGCCAAAGTGGGACCTCTCTAGCTTACCAAGATTTGAGAAGAATTTCTACAAGGAACACCCAGCTGTAACAAATAGGGCTTTTGTGAGTAGCTTAATGTTCCATTTTTAAAAAATTTAATCACCATGGACTGCAAAATATGTTTTGTGTTGAAAAATTAATTCTCTTCAATAGTATGCATTACTGTAATTGGTTGTATTTTGTAATGATATGTGAAGTTTTTTATTTTTGGCAACCAACACTGCAGGTGAAGCTGTTGAAGTCTGGGCATGGAGAGGGTTGGTTTTCCATTTAATTCCCTAAATGGGGCAGATAAAAACAACTTTGCATGTTGTTAAAAGTCATTATGTGGGAGCGTCCTGTCTTATGGACCATTGAGAGGGTGTAAGATATGACCAGGACTAGTTTGCAGCACTGATAAACTGTCCCTTAAATTGTTGTGCACTAAGCTTTGGGCATTCATACAGACATACATTCATTCATACAGACAGATCCATTCTTTCGTTGGGGTGGGGTGAGGGGGGGGGGCAGAGCACCAGTGCACACTGAGGAACTTCTGTTCAGAGACTGAAGAATAATTTTAAAAAAAAACTGCATCTGTGATAAATGGCAGTGAAATAGCAGGGCAGCAACAAAAGTTTGAAACTTGATTGTAATTGAAAAGTGTTGAGAAAAAAATAAAAAGGGCAATGCTGTACTTATGGCTGAGATCCAGTATGAAAATTCAGAAAATACTGGCCACAAGAAAATATACACAAAGCCACTGCTGCAAAGCTGTGATAACAAAATGTTAAGACTATTTTAAACAAAAGCAGGTGCAAACTGTTTTAATAATATGCGGTAATACTACTGTATAGTATTGCTCTGTGCAAGTGTGTGCATGTATGCATATACATTTTTTTGTGTGGTGTTTAAAAGTTTTTGCAGTGTGATTATTTAATGTGTTGTGATTCTTGATTAAATTTCTGTATAATTAACGTGCTAATATACATTTTGTTAGTATTTTAATGTGTGGTAAACATCTGTTCATCTTGTTAACATTTATAGTATTGAGCTGTACTAGTATGCAAATGAAGAAGAAGCTGTACTAGTGTCTGACCTTTCCTAGTAATCACCCGATGTAGAGCATGATGGCTGGTCTCAAATGTGGATTCAAGTCTGTGCATGCCCAGTTATTTTTATGCTGGTATAGAAGTCACTTCCACTTTTTTTGCATTTGCTTCAGTTGCGTGGTGCAGTACTTCTGATATTTGGAGACACAGTAATATAGACTCATTTTAGATCATTACAGTCATTTTCATTTTTCCAATTTCTAGGAAGAAGTCAGAATGTTTCACAGAGACAAGCAGATTACAATTTCTGGAGATGATATTCCAAATCCTATATTCACATTTGAAGAGGGTAATTTTCCAGGTATGCAGGTTTTTTTTTTTCTTTCTTTCAAACTGTTGCCAGTTTTGTTAAATGCATTTTGGTAGTTCAGAATGCTTTGGGGTCAGCTGTTGGCTCTTTTTGTCCCTTGATGAAAATGATAGCTGACCTTTGATAGCTAACCTTTATGTCATGGGACATAACAGGAAGATGAGATGATGTTCTTCTAGTGCTACTTCTGATCATGTTTAGCTGTAGTAAGAGCCACGTCAAAACCTACCTTGTTTTTGTCAGGCTGTTCTGATGGTTTTGTTACTATAAGGGACAAACAAAGATGTTTTGGATCCCTGTCTTTTGTCACATTGACCAGGAAGGTATGGACCAGCCAACACAACCCAGTCTTAAGCACCAGATGCTGCATATGTTGTATCATAAACAAACCACTATTTTCAGACCACAAACAGGATGCTGTTAAAAAAAAAAAGCAAGCACAATTGCATCACCTAACACATCCCCAACTGGACATGCAGGACATATCTTCAGAGAACATCCTACAGTGTCCCTTCTGCCAAGAAGCCTGAATCCAGATCTTGCCATGGGCCACACTAGATAGCCAAAAGCATGACCCCTAGAAGACTGCACTTTATTCAGACAATAGAAGCTAGAACCTGAGAGGCCTATGGGGAGAACTGTTAGGAAGGCAGAATTCCGTGGGGGTCATGCAATGCAAAAGTCCAACAGATGCTTCCAGTGCTTGTAGTTGATGTGTTATGGTGTCATTTTTTTTCAGTATTTAACTCTTGTTCGTGAATTATTTTCCACCTTATGCCAGAATAAATTTTGCTGAGAAGTTTTAGTTTTAGTAGAAAGTGGAAGCTGCGCTATAATTTGAAAACAATGGATGGGTTAGAAGTGTACTATTTTTCATTTTACTTAGGACAATGTATAACACTGAACATTGATCAGTGTTACATATGCAGGGTCTGCCAGCATTGCCAGTCTTGTTTTATAGTGAAAAGATTAATATTTTGTGGAGAAGAGATTGGGATTTTCTTTTGTGTTTTAAGTGTATCAGTTTTACATGGAAACTTTTCTTCTGTGCACTTAGACTATGTCATGAACCAGATTCGCAGAAACAGCTGGCAAGCACCAACAGCCATTCAAAGCCAGGCATGGCCTATTGCACTTTCTGGAAGGAATTTGGTTGGCATTGCACAGACAGGATCTGGAAAGACTTTAGGGGTAAGTACATTGATGAATTTGTAAAAAATATTTTTGTGTTTGATCTATTGAAATGGCTGGTTGTTAGCTTTATATGCTGTCAAAGAACTTTTTGCAGGGCGACCTCTCTTGTGTGATGATTTTCCAGTATTTGACATCATTTGCCAGAATAAAGAACACAAAAGTCTGTCTCCTGGAGCTTATGTCTCAGTTTGAAGTCACAGAAAAATTGGTATAAATAAATTGAATGCTGAAAGACCATTAACCCTTTCTGATTCTCTTTCCCCCCAACCACCACCACACGCACACACAGATTTATTAAAGATATTTTGAGTGTCATAGTCCAGACAATTTCTATTTGAATTCGTGTCAAGATAATGTTAGTTTCAGTTTTTTGCACGTGTCAAGATTTTCTGGATTTGCTGATACTTTTGCAGCATAAGTCTACACACAAAAATTTTTTTAAAATGTCTGACATTTGATCAATTCTGCACTGTTAATCTATGACATAGAACATCAGAGATACAGTCAAACCCACTTAATATCACATGGCCTTATGTTACAGCCCGGATATTGTCACAGAAATTTGTATCCCTGGCCAACTCCTGTAATTAATGGACTTTACGCCAGTTAATGTTACCATATTTTTGAACCTGGAGGAGTTAAAGACTCTACTTTGTTTCGCAGACTGGGCGAGTCCAAGCTATAAATGTCTCAGAAAGCGTTATCAGCTTCGCAGCTTCAAAGAATGGGGCAGCTGTTTGATCACGAAGTACGTGCCGACTCAACCTTTTGAACATGTGGGCGTCAAAACTCAGTGTGAATGAAAGGTTTAACATGACTGCCCTTTTGTGATTAAAATCTGGCTTCTCTCAGTCATTGGCTCCTTTATCGAGATGTGGGTGGTGCTAAGGTGGCAACATGAGTTGATAGGTTGTCAGTCTCGAATAGTGTACTGAGTCTTATAGCCAGAAACTTTCTCTCTGGTTTTTGTTGTGACAGATAATGGCTCCTAAGCACAAACATATTGATCTGGATTTTAGCACTAAAATGGATGTAGGAAGTTGATGAAAAAGTTATGAGGAAGGACATAGCAGATAAATTTGAAATTAATGTTTCATCTGTATCAAAACTTGTTAAAAATTGAATGAGACTTTCACTCTTCTCTAGTTAGGTCAAACTGTGAACGAAGGCGTGCGAGTTCTTACATGGATATTGAGTGTGCTCTGTTGAAATGGTTCAAGCAGACGCGTTCTGCACAGTTGCCTGTGCTGTCCTATGTTTGTGGAAATTGCAAAACGCTTTGCTAAAGAAATGGATATGCCTGACTGGAAGTGTGATAACCGCTTTCTTGAGCGCTTTAAGAAATGCCACAACATAACATTTAAAGTCGCTTCAGGTGAAGCGGCCCGAGCTAACGCCGATGTCGTTAACAATTGGATTTTTCATTTGCCAAAAAAATTTGGATGCATACAGCCCAGATGACATTTTTAACATGGATGAAACAGGCGTGTTTTATAAACTGTTGCAAAATAGAAATTTGTGCTTTTGTGATGAGAAGTGCCACGGTGGCATGAGCTAAAGATCGCTTAAGAGCTGTCGTGTACTGTAACATGTCTGGCACTGAGAAGACTCGGCTCCTAGTTATTGGAAAGTCATGAAATCCGTGCTGCTTCAGGAATGTAAAGAGCCTGCCCATCACAAGGCCAGCCGCATGCTTGGATAACAAGTGAACTATTTGAGGACTGGGTCATTTCTTTCGACAATAAAATGAACTGAATGAACAGAAGCGTTTTGTTATTTGATAACTGTCTGGCACACACTGATGTCACCAATCTGATAGCTACAAAGCTTGTTTTCCTGCCACCTAACACAACCAGCTTGCTGCAACCGTGCGACCAAGGTATCATCTATGCCTTAAAGTATAGAAAGCAAATAGTGCGTCATGTGATGTATGTTTTGGAACAAACGTGTCGCTGAGATTGACATCAAGATAGAGATTAATGAACTCATCATGCTGCATGGAATAGCGTCAGCCAGTCAATAATTAAAGTTGTTTTATCCCAATTAACATCTTTGTAATGGACCCTGCTTAGTGTCAATTCCACTTAATGTCACCATATTTTTACAGTCCTGATGATGTGACATTAAGCGGGTTCAACTGTTTTTATGTATTCTGTTTACATGTTTGTTTTAATTTTATGCTGTGTTTTGGTTATCAGAATTTTGAAAAACATACCTTTATCTGATGCATATGAACTTTTCTAACTTTCACTATTTGATGACATGCTGTCACTAGAATGAAACTGTCTTCAACATCAACAGTACTTTGTAAATAAACTAGATATATTTCAAATGTGTAGATTGTTTAGCAGCGGAGGAGACGCTGCTTTGCATAATTTTGTTAATGTGTAGATTGTTTAAAATGAGAGAATGCTATCTGACATTCTGTTTATAGTTCCCAGAACGGTTTTAAAAAAAAACTATTTAGTCTATTTACAAAAATAAATTTCTTAGTCTTGGCCATAACAGCACTCTGAGCATTGCTTGTAGGTAAAGAATTAAGTAAAAAAGGACTTGACATTATCTGTTACCTTGTTTAGATTGTTGCTGTGGTACATGATATCATTTGGCTGTCGATCTTCAAAGCATTGAATTATATGGCTCACTTAACATTGGTGATGCTTGTTCATTCTAATGCTATATCAACATATCATGCAAACTTTCCTTCGATTCTCAGTGGCTTCCAAAGGTATACAACATGAAACATTTTTCTCCTTACAATTGTTTGTATAGTTTTCTGTACAAATGTACAGTCAACAATTAAGGTTGCTTTATCCCAGTTAATGCCCTGCTTAATGTCACCATATTTTTATGGTCCCGATGATGTGATTGTATTTGTTTATCCTGTTTACATGTTTGTTTTAATTTTATGCTTGTAGTTGCCTGTGTTTTGGTTATCTGAATTTGAAAAACATACATTTATCTGATGCATATGAACTTTTCTAACTTTCACTATTTGATGACACGCTGTCACTAGATTGAAACTATCTTCAACACCAGCAGTACTTTGTAAATAAGCTAGATACCTTTCATCTGTGTAGATTGTTTAGCAATGGAGGAGATGCTGCTTTGCATATTCTGTTAATGTGTAGATTGTTTAAAACTAGACAGAATGCTATCTGACATTCTGTTTAGAACTCCCAGAATGACTTTAAAAATATTTAGTCTGTTTACAAAAATAAATATCAAATCACAAAATTCTAATTCAAATTATTCATGTTATTTTTCGAAAACAACTGGAAAAAAGAAAAAAAAGTGCTTTATGATTTCAAGATATAGAATAGATTATAATTAAGATTTTTTAGTCTTGGCCATAATAAAAAGCAGATGTGCTCAGGCCGAGTCAGCATTCCAGAAAATGAGAAACATCTTGTGCAACAGATCCATATCAATGGAAACAAGATTCCAAGTACTTTAAATGTTACATCGAGCCAGTTTTGTTTTTTTGGATGTGAAGCATGGTCTATGAATAAGAGAGTACAGCGAGGAGTGGAAGCCATGGAAATTTGGTTCATAAGGAGGATGTTGAAGGTACCATGGATAGCTAAGAAAACCAACGAAGAAGTCTTAAGAGAGGCTGTAGTTAAAAGGCAAATTACAGCAAAGATCAGAGGCAGACAAGTGAGATTTGTTGGACATTTTCTGAGAAGAGGAAAATTGGAACACATTGTGGCAACTGGAAGAATTGAGGGAAGAAGAGACAGAGGAAGACAGAGAGAGAAGTTACTGGATGGGCTGTCAGTGTAGCTAGGAAGAAAGTCACTGGCTGATCTCATCAGGTCTAAAGACAAGGAGTTGTGGAGAGAAATGATTGCCTATGCTGCATGGCACTTGATTGAGTCTTGGCCATAACAGCACTCTGAGCATTGTTTTGTGCCAGCATAGATTGGAGGTAAAGAATTAAGTAAAAAAGGACTTGACATTATCTGTTACTTCGTTTAGATTGTTGCTGTGATGTCAGTTGCCTGTCAATCATCAAAGCATTGAATTATATGGCTCACTTAACATTGGTGATGCTTGTTCATTCTAATGCTATATCAACATATCATGCAAACTTTCCTTTGATTCTCAGTGGCTTCCAAAGGTATACAACATGAAACATTTTTCTCCTTACAATTGTCTGTATAGTTTTCTGTGCAGGTTATGAGGTTTTTTTTTCATTGATCAATATATAATTTTCTGCCCAATTAAAAAAAAAAGTCAAATCTTTAAAAGTGAAGTGTATATCTCACCTTCATATGTTAATAATTTCCTTTGCAGTTGTGTGCTCCTTTTTCTTTTTAATCCAGAATATGTCAGTTGACTGGAATCTTTGTTGTTTACCAGTCACCAGGTTTCATTCCTTATCCAATTTTTTTTTTTTATTCTTTCCTTGCTACAGTTTATGCTCCCAGCTATTGTTCATGTCAATCATCAGCCTTATCTGGAGCATGGTGATGGACCCATTGTAAGTAATTTGTTTTTATTTATTTATTTTTGCAAGTTAAAAGCAGGTGTGCTCTCAGGTCAAGCCAGCATTCCAGAAAATGAGTCACTAAGTAACTCACAAATTGAAATATTTTATCAGTGGTAGTTATCCGGTAGTATTTAGATATATCCTTAGATAGTACCATCATCCAACTTTATAATAGTTGTATGTAGGGGGCGCTGGGAGTTACGTGCTTATGCGCAAAGCAATAAAAAATGGCTACCCAACTGTTAGTGTGTACCAAAGGAGAACAGAGAGGTGTAGTGCGATTTTTGTGGGCTACATGAAATTATTTGAGGACATTCATAAGGAAATGATTACAGTTTATGCTGAAAAGATTTTTTTTTCATATAAAGCGGTCTATAACTGAGTAAAAGAATTTTCTCAGGGACGCACCGCAATTATTGACAAAGTTGACTTGGTCGTCCTGTTCAGATTGCAACAGAAGCGACTATGCAATGTGTGAATGAGATTATCAGAGCTGATAGAAGTTCCAGAAGTATGGTGACAGTGTGAAGTTCTGTCAATGCTACGGGATGCAATTCGAAGAAAATGTCCTAGTCTGCTGACTAGAGGTGTGCTTCTTGACAATGCCAGACCACGTGCGGCTCGGTTGACCCAAGAGAAAATTAGCCATTTGGGTTGGGAAGTCCTGACTTAGCTCCAAGTGATTTTCACCTGTTTGGTCCATTGAAAGACCACCTTCGTGGGAGAAGATTCTCAAGTGACGAAGAGGTGGAAACAGAAGTAAAAAAAATGGTTCAGAAATTGGACTCCCGGTTTTTATGCCATGGATATTGCATCACTGATTGTACAATGGGACAAATGTATCAATGTTGGTGGCGATTACGTTGAGAAATAGGGGAATAATGTAGGCTCAGAAATTAAGTTTTCAAATTACTGTCGCATTTAGCTTTTTTGTAACAGGCATTTGCAAGTTACTTAGTGACTTCCCAAAAGTAATAATCTTGTGTAACGGATCCATATTGGAAACAAGATTCTGAGTACTTAAATGTTACATCGAGCCAATTTTGTTTTATGGATGTGAAGCTTGGTCCATGAATAAGAGAGCACAGTGAGAAATGGAGGCCATGGAAATGTCACTCATAAGGAGGATGTTGAAGGTACCATGGACAGCTAAGAAAACCAACAAAGAAGTCTTAAGAGAGGCCGGAGTTAAAAGACAAATTACAACAAAAATCAAGAGAAGAGGAAAATTGGAACGCATTGTGGCAATTGGAAAAACTGAGGGAAGAAGAGACAGGAAGACAGAGAGAGAAGTTACTGGGCTGTCTGTATGGCTAGGAAGAAAGTCACTGGCTGATCTCATAATCAAGTCTAAAGTCAGAATGGGGAAGAGAAATGATTGCCTGTGCTATGCAACACGGCACGCGATTGATTGAAATTCACTAGCATAATTCATGATACGAGTGTCACAGGACATCTTGTGGAATGTATAAAATAGGAAAAATGTAGGAGCAGCTTTATTACTTAACGATTACAAAGTTGTGACGTTTAAGTAATAAAGCTGCTCCTACTTTTTTCCTATTTTATACATTCTGGTATCACAGCTTTACTGCAGTGCTTCATGTATAGTTGTATACTTATACACTCATTATTGTAGGACATCTTGTGGTTGTATAATAAGTTTTAATGTTGATCATTGCATCTTCTGTGTATCAAAACACTGGTATGTGCTGTAATTGATATTGTGTAGGTGAAAAAAAAATAATGGTAGGGCACTTCTGATTAAAAGAGTGGATAATATATGCACAAGGGATAATATTTGGGTATTTACTGACTTAATTCTGAGCATCTTGTACATCACTTATATATAAATAAATATAGCTCATAAATAAATAAATAAATATGATTTTGTTATAAATTTCCTGGTGGAGTGGTAAAAGATTGATATGCCTATTATTTGTGTGGTGTGTTAACACTTTGTGGATCACAGTTATTTACACTGAAAAAACCCCCAGTTCCCAGCCATTTTTCTGAAAAATGGACTTTTTTTAGTGGACTTAGGAAAAAAACATGCATATCTCTACTTATCACTGAGATAAATTAACTCTTTTCATGCCCGAGGAAGAAACACGGATGTGTTGTGGAGTACCAGAGTAAAAACGCAGGTCTTGATAGGGTTGGGGGTATAGTTATAAAATGGAATGAAAAACAGTATTTCCATGTACTTCCGTATACGTAATAAGTTTCAAAGTATAGCTAAATGAATGAAAATTTCATAAATGCAGAGTTTTTTAGAAAAAAGAAGTAATGTGATGTTTTTAGACACTGATTGTGCCCAGCTCACCATCGGCTAGGTCTAGATATGCACTACTTACCATCTGAGATGTGTAGATGTCCATACCCTTATCTACATCGGCAAAAATTGAAAAATTTCCATGCTTCTCGTCCTTTTTCTCGCCTGGCATTGCTCGTAACTAGGCACTTTTTCGCCATTTTGAAAAATGTCACCGGAATCGCTGCCGAAATATGTACAATCTAAATGTTACACCGGTTATTTTATTGAAACAAACAGTGATCATTATAATGACCATTGGTACGCAACGGGAAACCGAAAGCATCATTATAATGACCAAAGGCACGAAAAGAGTTAATCCAGGTTGGTAGAGACTCCCAAGACCCTCTAGTACTTCTTGAGTGTGTGATATCTTTTGAAACAATTATCTAGATGCAATGGGACTTGACAGCTTTTACAAATAAATTTTGTTTCGTTCTTTTTCTCATTGACCAAGCACACTCTGCACTTCCTAGATGATTCTTTTTTTTTTTTAGCGCCTTCACCCTCAGGCTTCACCAGGGCATGATCCTTCACTGTTTCAGATAATCTTTGTTGTGCAGTGTTGATATCTTGTCTTTCCTTCATCAGTTGAAAGCTGCTGCTTCGGTCTATACAACTCTTGAAATTTAGGCAAAAAATAATCCAGCAGAGGTTTTATTTTGCTAATTCTATTTATTTCTGGAGTTGTCTGAAAGTTGTCAGAGAAATGCAGAAGTGTCAGAAGATGCTCAAATTTAGCTCTGCTCATTGTTTTTGAAAATATTGGTGTTTCCAGAAGTGGGTCTGCTGTGCAGTAATCATTCTAGTGTCAGTGTAGCTTCCTAGTCTGGCCCATCAGAATGATCAATCCAGAGAACTTGTTCATGTCTGAATGTGTTACATTTTCAGACAGAAAGGCAGTAGGTTTGTTCATATGTTGGGTCTGTGCACAGTATACATTTTCATGATGAGCTAACAGTTTAAAAAAATCAATGCCAAACATTGTACTGGCAATTTCCTCTATGCTGTCTGGTTTTTTTACATTCACTGTACCACCAGGATTTCCAATAAAATTTTCAAGGTGGTGTAGAATCAATTTTACCTCACCCATCTATATCACTGCTAACTATATCACATGAAAAATGTGAAATACGTAACTGTTGGAGCATCATATCCTGACATTGAATAACAATCACACTGTCACTTGAATTTTCACTTCTGACACAGCAACGCTGTGCCTAGTTGTCATATTTTTAATCCAATCGCCATCACAGAAATCACTTTGAAACACATCAGTTTCATTAAACAGTGATTTTTAGTCATCACTGGGGTAGTCTGACAAAAAAATCAGAACATGATTCATTGTCGATTCCAGTGTCATCGAGAGAAGCGTGCTCTGCAATACAGTATTTTACATTGAATACAATATTTTATTATATTAACTTTGCAGTAAAAATTCAGGCAACCAAAAATTATTTTAAATAAGCTAGAAACAGTTTAAATAAGATGACCATCGAAAACGGCATATCCGCCTTTCGGCCAACAGCGCATGGAAACCAGAAAATATCACGTCTTTGGACCATGAAGTGTTAATATTGTATAAATGTTGTTTGTACCAAGAGTGGTGGCTTTAAATGTTAATATACACTTTATGATATGAAAGGAAGGATAAAGTAAGTAAAGTATCTTATGTTGTCTGATGAGGAGTCCATGTTTCTACAGTTTTTTTTTTGTTTGTTTGTTTATCAGGTTCTCGTCCTTGTACCTACAAGAGAGCTTGCCCAGCAGGTACTCGAGGTGTCCAATGAGTTTGGGAGGTCTTCTCAGGTTCGTTCAGCTTGTGTTTATGGAGGAGCCCCAAAGGGACCCCAACTGCGAGATCTAGAGAGAGGTAGCTATCTTCTCTCTCTTTTATCTCTGTGTATTATCAGGAAGGTTAACAGTGCCAAACATTTCATACACAGAAAATATCGCTTGCTTGTGCTGTTTGTGTATAGTTTAATGTGACTTTGTTTTGTTAAAGCCTTCATTTGGATTGATATTTTCATCATTGCATGAGTAAGAGGTTGTTTCAAATTAATCTTTTTTTTTAGTTATTAGTTTTTTTTTTGTTTTTTTGTTTTTGGTACTAAATTTATAAAAATCAACTGAATTGTGATGTTCAACACTATTGGGTCTGAGTACGGTGGGCCATTTTCTTTTATTTCAGGTGCAGAAATTTGTATTGCTACTCCTGGTCGTCTGATTGACTTCCTGGAGGCTGGCAAGACCAATCTTCGACGAACAACTTATCTTGTATTGGATGAGGCAGACAGAATGTTGGACATGGGGTTTGAGCCTCAGATCAGGAAGATCCTTGAACAAATTAGAGTATGTCAATTGTTATAAATAAAGCATCAGTTTTTTTTTTTTCCTTGTTTCCTGGAGAATAAAAATTCACTTTTCCTATTATATGTGCTGTTGTAAACATTTTTATCTTTCAGTTATTTCTCATACATTGAGGATAACTCTTTACAGTCAGCACAGTAAATTTTGCTTTGTATTTGTCAATTTCAGGCTTAAATTTAACAAAATAAATGTAAACATGGAAGGGTAGAGAGATTAGAGTGGATAGAATGGTAACATTCATATATATTGATGAACAGAGCTTGAAGATGCAGGCAAGTGAAGTTAAGGTGAAATAAGAGGTGGCAGGAATGATATGATGGAAAAAGTTGCAAGACAAGTTTAAAGAAGATACCAGAGGGATGACAGGGTAGGTGATGATGGCGAAAAAAGAGGATCAGAGAGATATGGAGGAGGAGACATCTTCATGATAGAGGAAAATGACTTGTCTGAGAATACTGTTGAATGCAATGGTAGATAGACAAAGTCATTCGCCTGAAGCTGATTCATGGATTTCATGCTGATCATGTGGTATAGGATGTCAACAATTGCTTGGTCAAACTGGTAATTCAAAAATTTTTTTTTTTTTTTTTGGTGACTGGGCAATAAAACCACTGACAGATATGATTTGTGTTTTTTAGCCTGACCGCCAGACCCTAATGTGGAGTGCCACGTGGCCCAAGGAAGTTCGCCGGCTTGCAGAGGAATTTTTGAACGACTACATCCAGGTGAACATTGGTGCCCTGCAACTCACAGCCAACCACAACATCCTGCAGATCATTGATGTGTGCATGGATCATGAGAAGGAAGAAAAGTAAGTGAGCATTTGTACTAAATGACATGTGCCAGTATTTATTGTATTCTCATGAGTTTCCCAAACATTGATTTCTGGTGTTATTATCAGTTCAAAATCTTTTTAATTGTTAAGCAAAATGGCACATCAGTTTACTAGTATGAGGTGTGTCATTGTCGTGTCATTCTCTCTTTCTCTCTTCCCTCCCTCCCCCCATTGACTGAATTTATCTATTTTGCATTATCTTACAGGCTTGTCAAACTTCTGAATGAGATTATGCAGGAGAAAGAGAACAAAACAATTATCTTTGTGGAAACAAAACGTAAAGCAGATGATATAGCAAGGAGAATGAAGAGGGATGGGTAAGCTGATTTATTCATATTTTTTGACTTCCTAAAATGTGTTTTAGTATCCAGATAAAAGAACTAGAAACCAGATAGATCATTTTTGTATTAGAAAGCAATACAGAACATCTCTGATAGATGTAAAGGTATATAGAGGTGCTGATGATAACAGTGATCACAACCTGTGCATAGAATATAAAACTAAAATTGAAAACCCAACACAAGAAATCAGTACACGGAAAGATAAACAGCCACAGCCTACAAGAAGAGAATGCTAACAGTAGTTTCAATCAGGAACTTGCCAGTCATTCCACAACACTCATTGAAGTAGAGGAGATAGGTATAGATGAATTATGGAATTCTTATGGCACAGCCATAATCACAGCAGCAAAACAAGAGCTGGACTGAAAAAAGAAAAGCATGGATATTAGAAAACACATGAAAGTACATACGTGAAAGATGAGCAGCCAAATTAGACATGTTGAATGTAAAGACAGACCTTGGAAAAGATCTGGTGAAAGCAACATACAAAGAAATAGATAAGAAAGTAAGAAGTTCAGCTAGAAAGAATAAAAGAGAATACATAGATAATATGGTGAAAGAGGCAGAGAAAACTGGAGACAGCAAAACTATACAACATACAGAAGAGGCTAACAGGTACTATTACATTTAAAGAAAGACCAATCCTTAGCAAAACTGGAACCCTATTATCATCAAGTAAGAACCAAAAGCAAAGATGGGCTGAACACTTCCAAGAAATACTTAATCGACCACACCCAAAAGAATTGATAAACCTTGAAACCGAATTACCAGCCCCACAACTAAATGTCAACCTAGATGATATTACATTGCATGAAACTGAAACAGCAGTGAATTTAATGACTAACAACAAAGGTGCAGATGAAATAACACCCGAAATGTTAAAAGCTATCAATAGTGACAGCATGAGACAACTACAGAGATGTGTTTAATAAGATTTGGAAAGAAGAAAAAGGAATCAGTGTTAAAATACAAAAAAAAGGTAACCTTAATATCCGTTGTGTCAAAAGTATTTTGCAAGGTCATTTTGAATAGACTTAAAGATATAGTGGATACCACAGTGAGAGAACAAGAAGCAGGATTTCGAAAAGGGAGAAGCTGTCTTGACCGGATATTTACTCTAAGAATAATTAATACTTGAGAAACATATTGAAAAGCAGAAACCAATAATACTGAACTTCATAGATTTTAAAAAGGCATTTGATAGCATACACAGAGATTCATTGTGGAGAACTTTAACACTTTGTTGACCACAGTTATTTACCCTGAAAAACCCCCAGTTCCCAGCCATTTTTCTGAAAAATGAACTTTTTTGAGTGAACTTAGAAAAACATGCATATCTCTACTCACCCTTTAGGGAATGTAATCCAACTTGGTAGACAGACTCCCAAGACCCTCTAGTACTTCTTGAGGGTGTGATATCTTGTGAAACAGCTATCTGAATGCAGTGGAACTTGACAACTTTGACCAAAAAAAATTTGTTTCACTCTTTTTCTCATTGACCAAGCACACTCTGCACTTCCTAGATGATGCTTTTTTAGTGCCTTCATCCTCAGGATTCACCAGAACATGATTATTTACTATTCCAGACAATCACTGTTGTGCATTGTTGATATCATGCGAACAAATCTTTCGTCTTTCCTTCATCAGTCGAAAGCTGCTGCTTCGGTTTATACAACTCTTGAAATTTAGGCAAAAAATAATCCAGCAGAGGTTTTATTTGCTAATTCTACTTGTTTCTGGAAATGTTTGAGAGTTGTCAGAGAAATGCAGAAGTGTCAGAAGATGCTCAAATTTAGCTCTGCTCATTGTTTTTGAAAATATTGGTGTTTCCAGAAGTGGGTCTGTTGTTCAGTGTGGCTTCCTAGTCTGGCCCATCAAAATGATCAATCCAAAGAATTTGTTAATGTCTGAATGTGTTATATTTTCAGACAAAAAGGCAGTAGTTTGTTCATATGTTGTGTCTGTGCACAGTATAAATTTTCATGATGAGGTAACAGTTTAAAAAAAATCATTGCCAAACACTGTACTGAAAATTTCCTCCATGCTGTCTTGTTTGTTTACATTCACTGAAACACCAGAATTTCCTATAAATTTTTCAAGAACTGGTGTAGAATCAATGTTACTCCACACACCTATATCACTGCTAACTATATCACATAAAAATGTGAAATACTTACTGTTGAAGAATCATATCCTGACTTCGAATCACAATCACACTATCTCTGGAATTTTCACTTCTGACACAGCAACACTGTGCCTAGTTATCGTATTTTTAATCAGATCGCCGTCACAGAAATCACTTTGAAACACATCAATTTCATTCCTAGAAACATTAAACAGTGGTTTTTATTCATTACTAGGGTAGTCTGACAAAAGATTCTGGGCATAATTCATTGTACTGTCGCAGTAACATCGAGCGTAACGTGCTCCGCCATTTGCACAAAATGTCGACTTGGCGAGATCTCGTAAACACGTGTTTCCGACAGCTAAACCCGCGAGATTTCTATTTTTTTTAAGTTACGAAGATTAAAAACAATATTTTATTATATTAACTTTGCAGTAAAAATACAAACAACCAAAAATTACTTTAAATAACACGCTAGAAACAGTTTAAATAAGACGACCATCAAATACGGCAAATCCGCCTTTCGGTCAACAACGCACGGAAACCAGAAATACGGATTTTCCCGTATTTGGTCAACAAAGTGTTAATCTATATGAAATATCATCTAAAATTGTCAACATCATTAAGGGCTTCTACAATGGATATGTTTGTGCACTAAAAACAGAAGAAGGGATGAGTGAATGGTTCGAGATTGAAACAGGCATGAAACAAAGATGTATACTGTCTCCTTTGCTTTTTGGAATTACAGTAGACTTCATAATGAAATAATGTTGCACAGGTAACACAGGTGTTGAATGGGTGCAATGGGACCCAACTAGATGATCTTGATTTTGCTGATGACATAACTGGTTAGCACAATAGGACTTGAAATTAACAAGGACAAAGCAAAAATAATGAAACTTCCTATTAATCAGAATGGAAAAATACACGTAGAAGGGACAGATCTTGAAGAAAACAATCAATTTGCATACCTTGGCAGTTACATAGACCAGGATAGTGACACCAGAAAGGATGTTTGAATTAGAACAAAAGCTGCGTCGATCTTCAAGAATCTTGAGAACATATGGCATTCAAAAGTTATAAGCACAAAAATCAAGTTAAGACTATTGAATTCAAATGTAATATCCACCCTCATTTATGCATGCGAAAGCTGGACAACTTAAAAAAATAGACAACAAATTAGACTCAAGGGAAATATTTGACATCAAGTGGAACGAATTCAAGAACAACACAGATAAGACAGATGACTGAACAACAACCAGTCTCATGGGTGATCGGGAAAAGGACATATGTTGGTTACGTGAAGAGAAGAAACAGTCAGAGAATCCCAAAACAAGCTATCAAGTGGAACACAACAGGTCAAAGAAAAAGAGGCAGACAGCGTGAAACTCTAAAGAGGACATTGTTTAGAGAGGCCAAATTAACAGGCATAAAATCCCTTGATGTGGTTGAAAAGCTTGCCGAAAATAGGAAAAACTGCCGAACTAACTTGCGAGCCCTATGTGACAGTTAACGGCACGGGAAGGATATAAGATAAGATGTTTACGTGCGTAAAGTTTGTTAATTATGTTCAGTTGTGAGTAAACTTAAGTTTCAACTATGTCATGTCTGTCCTCATGGAAAGACGTGACACTTTGAGTCCTCTTTGTTAAATGTTATGCTCAGTTTCATATTTCTTTTGTTTGAATATTTTCAACTATGTCGTGTCTCTGTCCTCATGTTAAATGTTATGCACAGTTTCATATTTTGTGTGAATATTTTCAGGTGGCCTGTACTTAGTATTCATGGAGACAAATCACAACAAGAAAGAGACTGGGCTCTCAATGGTAACTTATATCATTAGAACTGTGAATGTAAGAAAGTAGGCTTCTGTGTGAAAAAGTATATTGTATATATTTTTGCAGTGTTAATATATTGTTTTCCTAAGCCAGTTTGCTGGAGCTCATCACTATTTTTTACAGTTGTCTTGTTAGTGACTCATGTATGTATTTCCCCTCATCTTTCCCTGCCATCTCTTCAGTGTATGCATCTCTCCCCTCCATCTGGGCCCAGTGAGTGTGATCTGTCTTCTTAAATCCTTCTGTGCCGTTAAATGTCACATAGGGCACACATAGTTGTTTGCCACGTTTTCCTGTTTTTGGCATGTTTTTCAACTTCATCAAGTTATGTTATGCCCACTAAACCGGCTTCTCTTAACACTATCCTCTTTAGAGTTTCGCGTAGTTGACCTCTTTTTCTTTGGACTGTTGTGCTCCACTTGGTAGCTTGTTTTGGTATTATCTGATTGTTTGATCTGTCTGTCTACATCATGATTATTTTCTGTCCTTGGACTGCCATGTCTACATCATGATTATTTTCTGTCCTTGGCATGCCAGTCAACATCATGATTACTTCCTGTCCTCCTTGGCCTGCCATTATTCACTGCTGTCTTTTATAGACTGTTTCCATCTTTATGTTAGAAGTCATCTTCACTTGAGGCGTGATGTGAATGTTTGTTTGATGCTTTACATGTGAATTAAGTGGGTGTTTGTTGTAGCTATTCTGGTGCTTGTTGATGTTCAATGGAATGTGTTTTATATCCTACCAGATTTCCGTAATGGCAGATGTCCATTGCTGATTGCTACTGATGTGGCATCCAGAGGGTTAGGTATGTGAACTGTTTTAAAAAAATTACTTTTTTTTTAATGTGAAGTTTGCAGTTCAAGGATTTTACATTAAACATTTAAATCATATTTACCAAGTTTTAATTAAGCATTTTTTAATATGTTGATATATTTTTAAATGCAACAAATATATATATATATATATCATTTTGAAAAAAAAAAATTTTACTGTTAATTATATACCTGAAAAACTAGGTCATCAAAATTATCCTGGTTTTTTTTTCCTTCTTTAAGTGTTACCATGTAAACAGAGTGAGGTGACTGCAAAAATTGAGGCAAAAAAAGGCAGATAATTGAAAGAGTTATAAAAGTGCAGTATTTCAGTCTATGCCATGTTTATATTTTTGTTTCAGTGAATGCAAAAAATGGATGGAACTTGTAAAGTGTTACTGGGTGCAACAGCTAATATTAAGCCATATTTGACTGAAAAGATGGACATGAATTCATGTTGAAATGTGCCAAATATATGTTTAAACAGCATCAATAAATACCTCATTAGCAGCTGCATTGTGTCTTCAGGACTGTTCGACATGCTCAAAACAAAAGACTTTGGAAAACTAAAGCCACCATTTACATTAACTTTTTTTTTTCTTTTCTTTATTGATTGCAGGAAATGAAATGAGCAATAGTTGACAGTGGTTATAGTTTTATATTTACATCAGTTCATAGAGCCATGTCTTACAGGCCAGCTGTACTTTCTTTATGCATTAGTGAGAAGTACAATGTAAGAATTCTTAACAGATTTCGCCTTTATTTGGTTGGAAATTTTTTTTTTTTTTTTTGGTTGGGAAGGGTTGTTCATGTGAGTTTGTGGCAGTGCAGTGGTATGGTGGTACTGTTTATTTCCATAATGTGTATATTTTTACCTTTTTGATTTTTCACACATGATGGTGGAAAATTTACTTTATTGATCTATATATGCTTTATCATAGTTCTTGTCTTTGATTCCATTCTTTTTAAATGTTTATGGTGCATGAAGTTTACAGAAGTTAATGACATCAGTTAGAATTTATAAGATAGTTACCACTCTTACGGTGATCTTTACAGCACATAGATTATGGTATATGAGTGGTTTATTGGAGATGACATGTGATGCATGTAACATTTATGCAATGCACTAGAAGTTAACGTCATTGAATATAAGTTCCATGTAAAAATACGGTTATAAACTGATGTAAACTGTCCTGATATGGCAGTTGATATCTGTTCTCAGAACCCTGTATAACAAAGTTCTCTTCTTGTGTTTTTCCAATCCTAGTATGAGATTTAAGGAAACAGTGAGAGATGGCTGGTTTCAACAGATAGATAGACACACTGTGCATCCCACCTTGCCACAGTGGGGACTGACAGGGAATGGCGTTATTACTGATCTCGAAGCCGGCGCCAGTCTTTACGCTTCCTTGAGGAGCTTTGGGCTGGCCAGGTAGTGCGCGCCGGGCGTAAGTACTGCGTGGCAATGATATTATGGGGTGGTGATGGATAAGGAGCATGCACACAGGCAGTGGACACTGGAAAGAAGCAGATAGATTTCATCACAGGAAGTTGAGACTATTCTTTTGTTAATATTCTGTAAATAACCCATTTTATAAGTGTTACTATTTTCTGCTTCTTTTTATTATAACAAAATAATGGGGACAAAAGTTTAAATAAGTGCTGCTGCTTGGGACTAAGTTAAAAAAAAAAACACCACCTGATATGATATGTTCTATTGCCACCAGTCAATCTAAACGCTTGGAAGGCACTGTAGTCGAGAGAGTTCTACGCTATCTCTGTGTTAAGACGCATTGTGTGGGCACTGAACAGTTTAAACTTTCAGCCAAGAGTCATTATTGTGTTCTTCACATTCTGTTGTTAGTATATTAGACATGTTTAAAAGATGATGCAGTTATTGTTTTGCAGATAAATGTTGTAGATGACATTTTGAAACTTTACTTCTTTCAGTTGACAGGCTTCAAGCAACACATCCTTGCCCAGCATTTTAATATAGCTAGCATTTAGTAATTAAGTGCTTGATGATGTTTTAAATATCTGGGTTGTCTTGTCTCCACATTACTTCCTTTGTCTTGCTATTGTGAGCAGAATTGAGCTGTTTAATTTGCCGTGTCATTCTGGGCTGTCCTTTGTTCCCAGATGTCGAGGACATTAAATTTGTCATCAACTTTGACTACCCCAACTGCTCTGAGGACTATGTCCACCGCATTGGGCGAACAGGCCGTTCAACCAATACCGGCACAGCCTACACCTTCTTCACCCCACGTAACGCGAAACAAGCTTCAGACCTTGTGAATGTACTGAGGGAGGCCAAGCAGGTTATCAGCCCAAAGCTGCTTCAGTTGGAGGAGAGCTCTAAAGGCATGCGGGGTGGTAAGTTAACAGCCACTACCTCAAATAGGCTGCCAGTTTTGCTTTCTGGATTTTTAAAAAAATTGTTTAAAGTTTATCATATGTGTTTACTGTTAAAAGCGTACATAAGCAACTGAAAGTATTTCCATAGCTACTGTCCTATGACTAAATGAAGTTTGATGCCATGATACAAAAATTCACCAGAGACACCAATTTCAAGATTTTTTAAACTGCTGTTGTGCAATTCAGAAATGCGGCTTGACTTGTGAACATATAGCTCATAACAGTTTTGGAAGCAGGCTGTCTCTGTATCAGCTAATACCCATGGTTAACTGTTTTTAATTTTAACCAGGTGAAATCTTATACCATGTGCGATGTGTTGTACTAAGGTATAAGCAAGGAAGTTAAAAGAAGTGTACAGATATGGGATACAATATACTTTGCCTTGATACACCTGTTAAAAATCTTAACAGGGTTAAAAAAAAAGGATATACAGATGAATGGTGTCACAAACTGAAGAGGAGGAATGAGGGCGAGCTTTTATCTGCAGCACTTTAATAACTTAGAAAGCCAAGAAAGTTATGCAATTAACACTTGTCATATCTCCAATACTTTTGGTCAGTCTGACATTTGTTTTTAAAAAAATCTTATTTTTGTAGTTCTGTCCATTCCTCTCCATAGATTCTTTAGTTGTTTTACTTTTTGAAGAGCAATAGATGTCTTCCTTTTAATTTCCCTCATTGTATCTCCATTATTAGTTAGTAATGATCTGAGATATTCAAATCTCTCCACCTCTTACACTTTTTCCTCATTGTTACATATTTCATCTGCCTTATTTGTTTTAGATTTAATGTGTATATTTAGCTTAACTACTGTACTTGATACCAATTGACAGGTCGTGGCCGATGGAGAGGTGATAGCAGCGGTGGACGAGGTGGAAGAAGTGATGGTGGTGGAAGTCGTTTCTCTGGCAGCGGCAGCTTCAGTGGAGGTTTCAAATCTCAGAACAACTTCAGCAGCGGTGGTTTCAAATCACAGAACTACAACAGTGGGGGTTTCAAGCCCCAAAGCAGCTTCAACAGTACTGCTTTCAAACCACAGAATAACTTTAACAACATGAATGGCTACAGTGCCACACAGAACACTTCTGGGAACAAGCCTTTCCAAAATGGGGCTGTGGGAGGTTACAAGGGACAGTGGAACCAAGGAGGGATCACAGCTGCATCTCTGGCCTCTATACAACCGCCCCCAGGCCCACCTCCTCCTGTAGGAAAATTCTAGATTCCACATATCTGTGACCATTGTATTATAGCCAATATTTTTAAAATTCCAGTGTGACCATTTGACATTGCCTGATCTCCACTGACATATTTGAAATAGTTTAGTTTTGATATTGTCTTTTTTTTTCCAGACTAAATAGTTTTTTGTATTGTCTTTTGTTTGACTGCTAGTCTTGGTAAATCTTAGGTGTTTTTTGCCTTCAACTTTAGTTTTGATATTGTGTTCTTTTGACAGGATAGTTTTGATATTGTCTTATTTGGCCTGTAGTCTTGGTAATTTTTTGAGTGTTTGTTCCAGTCCTCCCACCCCAAGTTCACATTATTTACCATGCTTACCGGTTCTTGTTTCTATTCCTGCACAAACATTTGATGTTAAATATTGGATTTGGAGTGAAAAGATCAGATTGATTTGGGTACGCATTTTTATAAATGTGGTCAATGAATGTTAAGTTCTTAACGAAATTAGGAGCATGTATTAAAAATTATCAGGTTAGAAGTGATTGTTACAAAATTTGATATTTAAATTTTATTATATTGATTATTTCTGAAAGTAAACTTTTTCAAATTTTGAGTAATGTGGATTCATGTTTGTTTACAATGACTAGTTCACAAAGGAAACTGCTAGGAAATTTGATATTGGTTCATATTCAATAAAATGAGTTTAGGAAGTGAGTTGTTCATTGATATAGGTTCTCATCTATTATGTTGAAGTTGTAAAAGTAAACTATTATGTAACTTGATCTCGGTTCACATCTACTGAAATTGTTATAAAATTTGAATTTGGTTCACTTTTTTAAAATGATCAGTTCTAGAAGTGAGTTGAAAAAATGTTGATTGGGTTCACATTTTCACACTAATTAGTCCTAAGATTTGACACATTATTTTAGTTCACATTTGTTAGTTAGGTTTAAAGGTGAGTTGTGAGACTGTTTAGTGATTCTCATTTTTTTTGTGTGTTAAACTTGGTTAAGTGTTGTAAAAAAAAAAAATTAAAAATTAAGTAAAGTATCTTTTTCAGTGTTTAGTGTTTCTTGGTATTGGGACGATGTCATGTGTTATTGTCAGTTTTTGAATGAAAGTCTGAGCTGTGTTGGATTTCATTCCTTGTTGTTTTTTGTAGCATTACCATCAGATGAAGGTCACAGTCAGACAGAAAAGAAGAAGTCTTGGTAAGAAGGGACTTCAAGAATGGTTTATCAAAGCTCTCCTTTCACAGTTACTGCTGACCCAATCCATACACCTTCTCATTTGAATAATTTTGTGGTAGAAAGTTATTTGTATCCAGCAAGAGGTCAGAAAGAGGTGTCCTTAAATTTATCAGTGACTACAAACACTAGCACAGCTCAGAGCAGGGAGTTGTGGAAAATCATCATGGCCAATGCCATTCGGCAGGGCAACAGATAGATCAGTCAGTCAGTCATTTGCATGTCCCTTGTGGAACTTTTGACTCCCTGATGGCTCTCAGTTGTAGGCAAGATTAAAGTTGTAAGATCATTCATTTATTCATTTGCATGTCCCTTGCAGAACTTTGCCTCCCTAACAGTACTCCTGTATGCCTCTGGTGTAAGCAAGATTCCCTGCTGCTGATGCATCCATTTGCAGATATCAACGTCTTGCAGCCATCTTCACCTTGGTCTTGCTCTCTTTCTTTTTCCCCATTATGTACCCTTCCAAGATGGTCTTCTCTAGATTATTGTGATATTTAATGTGTCCAGAATATTTAAGTTTTCTCTCCTTAATCTTCTTTACTACCCATCCTTCTTCAATATTAAGTTCTTGTAGTATAGATATATTTGTTCTTTTTTGTGTCCATGATATTTGAAGAACTCTTCTATAGCATTTACATTCTAAGGCATTTATGTGTTCTCAGCTGTTTTTTTAAGTGTCCATGTCTCACAGGCATATGTTGCGATGGGAAAGATACATGTTGTTAAAAATCTTATTTTTGTAGTTCTGTCTGTTCCTCTCCGCAGATTATTTAGTTTTACTTTTTGAAGAGCAATAGATGTCATCCTTTTTTAATTTCCCTCATTGTATCTCCATTATTAGTTAGTAGTGATCCAAGATATTCAAAACTCTCCATTTCTTCCAGTTTTTCCTCATTGATACATATATCAGCAGCCTTATTTGTTTTGTCAGTTGTCATTAATTTAGTTTTCTTCACATTCAGATGGAGGTTTTGCTCTTTGCTGTTCTTCCTGTAAGATAGTGATTACAAAAAAAGACTAGAAAGACTAAAATTGAGCTGTAATTTTGGTAGTGTAAAATTTGGGAATAATCTATTGACAGCAAGGAAACAGCATTAAATGGCTCTGCCGTGAGAAAAGTATATAAATAGGAATATAAGGGTTCATCAATATTTCAGTCTTTGGGACGTCATTAAAGACGGGTGTAAGTGTGAAATTGATTCTTTTCAGTTAAAATTTCCAATAAGAACGGGTAAATAAACAGTGCCCCTCAAAGGATGATTTTTTTTGTTCCTTTTTCTTTCTAAAATCCACATTAAAAACGGGTGGAATTTTAACTTAATGTGCCATGTACCTGGCTTAGTCTAGTTATGCGTCCAATAACATGTAAGACTTTTCAAACCCCCGCACACACTCACATGAAAGGTGACGAACGTCGTGTTTTTGTCCCTGATTTAATTCAGGATTTATTCTTTCAATCCTATTACTTTTAAAACATGTTCCATATTGTCCCGTATTCTCACCTATCACTGAATGTTCGGAAGTACCCAGAACATAAAAGAAAATTATATATATGGTGCAATTTTGAAGAAAATTTCCCGTAGAGAAGTAGATCAGACTCAAATATTTGTGAATAAAGTTATAAACCTAGTTTAAGAGATAAATCTCTCATCGCTTGAGGATATTTGAACTTAAATGGGAAAAAAAGATGATCAGGTTATGCGATATTACCACAACAAAAAAAAAAAAGAATATAGACGGATGTATTAATCAAGAGGTTAGCAAAGAATACCGCCATCAAATTGAAAGTTGTAGATTCATTACAATGAGATAAAGCTGTGGTTATGTGCCAAGGAAACGCGAAGCTTAATCAAAAATGGCCGCTGCATGGATACGATTCATCAGCGCTCTAAAGCATGGAATATTTCAGCATAGAAACATACATGTACTTTCATCGGAACAATTTCCTGCTCTTAAGTCAGCGAGAAAGAATCTCAGCGGCATCATACCACCCAAGCCAGATCAAGTGCCTTATGGGCTGGTGAAGGTGAGAGCCATTGTAAACATCGTTTTGAAAGTCCGTTACTATGGCGTGAAATGGGAGTGTAAGATTTCGATATGATATGCATTATAAGGTTAGCCATCTGGTATATAGTTGTATATAGTCTAGATAGAACAATATTTGTTGCGTAAAGGGCGCTATGAAGTGATGACGGTTCATTTGAATAACCCACTAAACCCCCTTTCCTTTTGAAGGAGAGAATGGCCGCCATTGAATCTATAATAACAGAAATCTTACACCCTTCCCGCGCCGTTTAACGTCACATATGGCTTGCATGGTAGTTCGTCAAGTTTTCCTGTTTTCAGCGAACTTTTCAACCTTATCGAGGGACTTTGTCTACTAGTTTGGCCTGTCTTAACAATGTCCTCTTTAGAGTTTCACGCAGTCGACCTCTTTTTCTTTGGCCTGATTGTTTGTTTTGGGATTCTCTGACTGTTTCTTCTCATCACGTGACCGACATATCCCCATAAACTTTTCCTGATCACATATGTTCGCTCATCAGCCTTATCTCCGTGTTCTTCTTGAATTCGTTCCACTTTATACAGAGTATTTTCCTTCAGCACTTGTTTTCAAGAGTCTAATTTCTTGCCTTTTTCTTTAGTTTTCCAGCTTTCGCATGCATAAATGAGGGTGGGTATTACATTTGAATTTAATAAGCGGTTTTTGTGTTTATAACTTTTGAGATTCTTGAAGGTCGATCCTGCTTTTTCAGTTCTAACTCCCTTTCTGGTGTCATGTCATGTTAAAATATAGCTGGAGAATAGGAAGTAGCCTACTTAACCGGACGTTGCCAACTCAATAGCTACCCGGCCGCAATCACGCGAGTCACATACGAACAAACGACTGCGATACCAGGCTCATAGACCTGCAATGTGTGTGTTAGTGAGTACGTGTGTGTTGTCTGTTGTGTGTGAATGTGTGTGTGTTTTTGCGTGGGAGTGGGTGTTCATGTGTGTTTGTGTGTCTGTCTGTCATAACAGAGGCCTATGTTACTGGCCTATGCGTTTTACTGAAATGAACTTTCAATCTTTATTTACTAGCCCTACGTCAGCTCGACAAACTGGGCTAGCTACCCATCTTCCGTTGCAAACCTGTTGTACAGCGTCAGGTTCTGTCCACTGTGGTTACCGCGTAATTTTCAAACTAAAAAAAAGTAACCATGTCATGCCTTAGAGGCACATGGGGATATGGTGTTAGTGCCTGCTTTATTGTTTTGGTGGCAATGGGTTCAGGTCCCAGCAGTGGGATTTTTTTTTTTCTGGTACACACCAAAAAAGACCCTGGGCTCGACCCAGCCTCTAAAAACGGATAGCAGAGAAATCTAGGAAGGTAAATGCTGCCAGGCGTGGTACTGACCACATCACACCCTCATGTGCCGAAGGTCGTGGAGATACGGGCCCAGCACTGTATTCCCATCATCCGATTAATGGCATGGAAACGAGGACTTTACTTTTTTTCAGACTTTGTTTTATTAGTTCGTGATTACAGACGTGTACGTGTACAATACATTGTACTACGGATATAGTAGGCCCTAGTGTATGTACTTAGGTACTATTAACCCATATGCTACATTGTTAGGTAAATTAGTTGAAATATAGTACTGTATTTGTACAGTATCTTGGCTTTTTAGTCAGTAGAGGTGCACTACATTATAACATATAGATATGTAGATTGTAGCGTTCTCACATTTTCTAGAACACATATTGTCCTAATTCACAGAACTCATCACCAGCGTTATGCAGTGCTGACAGTATATACATGTACTCTCATTCTTGAACTCAGTGTGACTTTAAATCAGTAAAACTTGAGATCTTTTTATGTTTTATTTCCTTAACATGCATGTTTTTTCTTAAACCTACTTTTAGATCTACTTTGTTCCTTCTTTAAGCTCATAAGTCGTCGTCCCGTACCCTCCATTCCCCCCCCCCCCCCCCCCCCCAAAGACTTTGGGTAATAATATCATCAGGCTGGACTGGAAGGATTAGATTTGAAGTAGAAGTTACGGAAGCATTAAACCTGGGAAAAGCTTTTTTGCCCTGGCAACATGGTTTTCTAAACCATAAATGCAGGAGAAGAATTTTATACTTGTTTTATCTTTTTGCTGTAACACTGCTATTAAAATTTTGGTAGAATTAGATAGACTCTTACCTCTAAATAAATAACAGCAGTCAAAGATTATAATTCTAAAGTATGATGAAAAGTATTCTTTAGTGCTGAACATGAATTCAGTTTTAAAAAAAATGAGAATGTAATATGAAGCCTTGAAATGGTGCTATGTCTGTATAAGTGTGTCCACTTCATAGACAAAAAAAAAAAAAGGAAACAAGTACAAGAATAAAAAAAATTAAAAAAATAATGGTAATGATAAGTAGGAAGTCCCCAGCCCAACTGCAGACCTCCTAGAACCTAAACAGAAGATGCAAATAGGCAAAAATATTTTGGCCAAACACCATAAGAAATAACATCTTGTTGGCAGAAATGCAGATGAAGCCACTGACAGCAATTATTGAGGAAAGACGCTGCCGATGGTTGGGACATGTGCTCAGAATGACTGACAACTCACTACCAAAAATAGCACTAAGATGGACACCACAGGGCAACAGAAGTAAAAGGTAGACCAAAAGAGACAATGGAGAAGAACAACAGAAAGGATGTTGAGCAGGTATCTACAGTATTACAGACTGCAATGATGGAATATATAGATGCAGGTATTTACAGCATTACAGATTGCAGTAACTGAATATATAGATGCAAGTATCTACAACATTACATACTGCAGTGATTGAATATATAGGTGCAGGTATCTACAGCATTACAGATTGCAGTGATTGAATATAGACACAAGTATCCACAACATCACAGGTTGTAGTGACCATTATTCCATTTTTGCTTGGAGGAGCAGCAATGAGTAAAGAACTTGCAGACTGGCTCAAAGAGTATGATCTGTTTGTACCAGGCACCGCAGAAGATGATTGTAAGTATTATAATAATCTGTTACAAAATATTTAAAACTAAATTTTAGCTCTTTTATGGTTTCTAAAGCATGTTACGAGGGGTGATTGATAGTTCGTGGCATCAGGTACAACGGATTATTTGTGGACAACTTTTTTGGGTTATTTCTCAACATAGTCCCCTTGCAAGTTTATGCACTTAGTTCAGCGATCCTGGAGCATACGGATCTCTTCTTTGTAAAAGTCAGCATCTTGTGCCAGTAGAAAGTGGTCTCATCATCATCAGGTGCCGTGCCGACTGGCGTTGGCTATTATGCTTCTCCAGAGTAAGAAAGTGGTCTACAGCATGAATAATGTCATCATCTGAAGTAAATTTGTGACCACTGAGCTCCTTTTTGAGTTTGATAAACAGGTAATAGTCCGAAGGGGCCACATCTTGGGATTAAGGAAGATGTTCAAGAAGCTGGATGCCACATTCATGAATGACAGCCATTGCCACAGCCAACTTGTGAACTGGAGCATTGTCTTACTGAAAGATGACTCCTCTCGTCAATTTCCCTCCACGCTTTTCCTTCAATTTGACCCGCAGTTGCTTCACAAGATTAGCGTAATAGGCCCCGGTGACTGTTCTGCCCCTTTGAAGATAGTCTACCAATAGCACACCTTGTGAATCCCAAAAGATGGAAGCCATCACTTTGCCAGCAGACAGAACCATCCTTGCTTTCTTTGGAGGTGGGGATCCATGATGTTTCCACTGCTTTGACTGTTCTTTGGTTTCTGGTTGAAAATGATGAACCCAAGTCTCATCCATAGTCACAAATTGCTGAAGAAACTTTTCAGGATCTGCAGAAAAATGGCCAAGATTGTCTCTTGACATGTTGAGACGCTGTCGTTTGTGATCAGCTCCAGGGCGTTTTGAGAACCATCAAGCAGAGACTTTTGTCATTTGAAGATCATTGTGAATAGTGGCATGAACACATTTATGGGAGATGCCCAACTCAGTAGCAATGTAGTTGTCGATCCTCTATTATCATGTCATGGATACTACCAGTGGTTTCATCGGTGGTTATCGTTATTGGTCTTCCTGGACAGGGATCATCTTCCAGACTCTCCCTTCCATGTTTGAATTGAGCTGCCCATTTCTTCACTGTGCTGTAAGAAGGGGCACTCTCCCTTAGACTCTCTACCATATCCTCATGGATTTCCTTTGATGATAATCCCTTGATGCAGAGGTAGCGAATGAGTGCTCGATGAGAAATTTTATCCATTTTCTCAATTTCTGCCACCCCTTACCACTTCAGTAGCCTGTAAAAAAAATTGGTTGCAGTTAATTTCTTGAAACTTGGTGTTTAATTGTACATTAAACCTGATCTACAAATGCACCTAATATCAACTGTGCGTTTCAAAAATTTGTGTACCTTATGCCGAGAACTTATCAATCACCCCTCGTATTTTCCTCTTCCATTATGTTTTTTTTTTCTGGAAATAAAAGTACATAAATATGGAGTAATATTTTGTCATATGAGTGCTAAACCAGTTGACTTTATTTTGATAATAGCAGTTTTTATGACACAAGTGTAGTACAGTTAATAATAGACTATAATCTCATGTTGTAGATTGTCTGCTATTGTTTACAGGTAATCCAGCTAAGATTGAAACTCATATTTCAGGGAAACTCATTCATTCATTCATTTGCATGTCCCTTGCGGAACTTTGCCTCCCAAACAGCACTCCTGTAGGCCTCTCGGTTGTGAGCAAGATGGCCTGCTGCTGCTGCATCCATTTCCAGATCGTCAACGATGTCTTGCAGCCATCTTCGTCTTGGTCTTCCTCTTTTTCTTTTTCCCATTATGTATCCTTCCAATACGGTCTTCTCTAAATTATCATGACGTTTAATGTGTCCAAAATATTTCAGTTTTCTCTCTTTAATCCTCTTCACTAGCCAGCCTTCTTCAATATTAAGCTCTTGTAGTATAGATATATTTGTTCTTTTTTGTGTCCACGATATTTGGAGAACTCTTCTGTAGCATTTACATTCAAAGGCATTTATGTGTTTCTCAGCTGTTTTGTTAAGTGTCCAGGTCTCACAGGCATATGTTGCGATGGGAAAGATGCATGCCCTTAAAAATCTTATTTTTGTGGTTCTGTCTGCTACTCTCCACAGATTCTTTATTTGCTGCAAATCATCTTCCAGACTCTCCCTTCCTTGCAGTTAATAATATTAACTTCATGGAAACTAGCTCAGAAAAATGGTGAGGCACGCTTGATATTGCTGTTATTCATGGTTGTCAGTGTGTTAAAGGGAAACAAGATATTCACATAAAAGTTGGGTCTGTGGATAGGGGCTACTATGTCTGGATTCTCATCGGTGAGTAGTTAAAATCTATGCAGATAAAGGTTTAGAGAGAATGTGATCTACACTGGGTAAAGAGTGACAATTTTCTGCCTATATAATGGCCTAAATGTACGTAGATATATTTTGATTTTGATTTTCTCATTTTGATTTTCATTTTCTCATTGTCTGAGAAAAAAATGAGATTAAGTTATTAAGTTGATTAAAACTGTGAGGACTTTTTTTTTTTTTTCTCCATGTGTGCAGGAAGTTCTTTGCAGATGGCCAGGATTTTTTTACATGGTAGCTGAGAGATGGGAAAACATTGTTTTATTAGGTTCATCCTGGCAAATGTTGCTTCAGTATCAAGTTGCCAAACAAAAATTGATCAATTTCTATTACTGCCTAGTACTTTTGTTTGAGAGATTAACTTAGAAAATGTTTTATACCTTCTTCCTATGATTAGTTTTGTATTTAACAGCTTATCATCATTACTTTCTGTTGTGGAAAATAGTAATGATAGTGTTTGTGGAGCTCTCTGAACTGGAAAGAGGCATGTACGTTTTAAAAATGAAGGTATAAAATTTTTATGAGTTCTTGTGTCACTGTTTCAGTATTGAGAAAAAAGAACAAAACAGAAAAGAAAATTTATATATTTCAGACATGTCAGCATCTTTATCAAAGATTTCAAATAAGTGTTAGCCAATTTAAAATTATGAGTAGTTTCCACTGAAAAATAAAGCACTAATAACTCCCATCCAACGTTTCGTTTTGCTTCAGTTGCAGACATTTCCGTTCATGTTTGTTAAGGACTCAAAATTTCATTTTTAAATTCACATAATTTCTGCACGTATGTGTTGATTTATTAACTGTGGTAAGACACTGCTTGATATATCAGCATCAACACCAGTATCATCATCAACATGAGCATGAACATCATCATCAGCATCATTGCCATGTGACATGAATGTTCATGCTTTTTTTGCACATATTTCAATCTTTAATGCTGTCCAAAGGCTCATTTGGTGATTTTTCTATCATTTGATAGATCATCTGTGTATTCTCTCTCAGTCTTATTCTGCAAGCTAAAATATTCTATAAAATATTGGTCTCTCTGTTCTGTCCGGTCAGTCACATACTGTTTCTCTAGTTGGGGGTGCTGAAAAGTTATCTGCCCAAAATCTGAGCATAATTTTGTCACTGTAGCTAGAAAGAGTTTTATTTTATGCTGATATCCAAACCACGTTGAGGTTTTCCAGTGAGAAAGTCCAATTCTAGATTAAACTGGTGCAATGAAAACCGTAGTGTCACACAGTCCCACTTCTGTGACCCACAGGCCCAAGTCCCGCAATACTCTGAACCTCTTGTGGTCCTCTTGGGAATAAATTCAGTAGGATCACGGGGCGGTCTTGGTGGTAGAAGCAAATGAAGAAGAAGAAGAGAAGATAATGTAATGTGCCAATTTGCATGATCATAGCACTCATCTTTTACTTTTTTTTTTTTCAGATTGGTAACAGAACAGTGTTAATGAAAGGTTTGGAATTTTCAAGTATGGAATTCCGGGCCCTCATGAAGTGTCTGTTACAGCAGAAGAAAACCTCAAAGGAAAACCATGAATGAATGCTGCAAATAGTGAACAACAAGTGGCCATCATACCCAGTTATGAAGAAGTGTGGTGCTAACTTTCAGCATGACGATGCAGCAAGATCTGGAAGAGCTTCAACAGTGTCAGCTCCAGAAACTGTTGATCATGTTAATGACCTGATTTTGGCAGATCAATGAATTGTGGCTAAAACATTTGCTGAGACACTAGAGGTATCCAGGTAACATGGTGGGTTTATAATTTGTGAGCATTTGGGCATGCAGGAACTATTGGTGAAGTGGGCTGCCAAAACGTTTGAATTCCAATGAGAAATGAAATGCAGCAGACACCTCTGTGTTGATTTTGCAGCATCTTAAGTGATCTAGTGCATAACTTTTTGGAATGACTTGTCACTGTTGATGAAACATGGTTAAACCACTGTGATTCTGAAACCAGACAACAGTCCTTGCTGTAGCAGTGCTTGGGTTTTCCATGGCCAAAAAAAGTTGGGTTTGAGGGCATAGGTCATCGGAAACATGTGTTGTACTGAGTGCGGATGTTAAATACATGTGTTGACTGTGTCACATTGCAGTGTGACTAAGTTGCAAATATGCAATAACAACAAGATGAACATTCCCTGTAATAATATACTCTTCATGGAACAACCCTAGGACGTTCACAAACTGGCACATAGGATTATCAATCCAGACTGCATTATCTTAGCACTCACAACCGTTTATTACATGGAACATGATGATGAAAATGAATCAAGCAGACAAAATATATCAAGTGACGTCTCCAACATTACAGAGTTCCATCATGAATAAGATTCTGGTCTGATAGCTAGCTAATACTAAGTTAGTCCATGAGAATCAAGTAACTTTCATCTATCCACACACTTCAAACATTAACTTGCAAAATAACATTTCTAGCAAGACCACACTAGCACAACATCCACGTTTCACAGTCAAACTCGGAATGATCTGAGCTGAAACTTTCGTCTCACATCCAGACCACAAAACATAAATTTTCACGAGCAAAGAATGAACTTGAAATCATGGACAAAACAATCTAGATGATTCTACAAAGCATACAACCATCATGGGCCTAAATCTGAGATACCTATTCAGAGTTATATCAAGGGTTACTTACCTTTGACCAGAATACTGTCACATAAGTACCTCACTCTCGAGATCCATCCGACTGTTTTCTGTTTCTCAGCCTTAAAATGTGTTTGAAATGGAGGAAACTTTTAAATGATTTGAAGGTGATAGCAGCCACAGACCAGATATCAGTTAAAGAACTTGAGAAATGTGTTAAGTGTGCTGGAGGTAAATATGTGGAATAACATGCAAGTTTCACGGCTGTAGGTCATTCCCTTCTTGGTTGGGCCCATAACTTTTCAGCACGTCCTTGTGGCGTACTTTTTAAAACCTGGAAACCCCTACCACCTTTAAGGTACTCTCTCTCTTTTTTCTCATTGTAACTAAACTTCATAGAGAGAAAGAGAGAGAGTACCTTTAAGGCCATCACATATATGAAGTTTAGTTACAATGAGAAAAAGAGAGAGAGAGTACCTTTAAGGCCATCACATATATGAAGTTTAGTTACAATTAGAAGAGAGAGAGAGAGTACCTTTAAAGCCATCACATATATGAAGTTTAGTTACAATGTGAAAGAGAGAGAGAGAGAAAGAGAGAGAGAGTACCTTTAAGGCCATCACATATATGAAGTTTAGTTACAAAGAGAGAGAGAAAAGAATCAAATCACATTTGACAGTTATACACAACTCAGTCTTAGTTCAAGATCTGAAGGTTTAAAAATCAACAATATGGTCTAGATTCTTCAGCAAAAAGTTTATTTAAAAATGAACAAACCAACAAAATAATAACCAAACACATATCACATAATGTACTCATATTCACTATCTTTGATTAACCGCTCATCATATTGTCAGGAAAAAAAAACAACCACTTTGATCATGATATGTTTCAATATAGTGCATTTATCACATACAAGCAGAGTTCTCATCACCCAGAAATAACAGCACAAGGTGAAAAATTTATATATGTTTCTGAATGGCCTTCATATGATGAGCAGCCAGCCTCATCCTGTATAAATTATCATTTGATGATATGATGAGCTGCTGGCCTCATCCTGTATAAACTATCATTTGATGATATGATGAGCTGCCGGCCTCATCCTGTATAAACTATCATTTGTACCTTTATATAAATATGGAAAATGTACTTGTCACAGCCTTATCTGTTTTGTTAAATATTCAGTCTTTTCTAACTGAAATATGCTATATATGTATTTGTGCATGTGTGGTTTCTGGTGTATGTTTATGTGTGAGTAAACTTGCGTATACAAAAGGAGTTGCATCTCCATTTGAACAACACTGTACATTGTATTTCAGGCCATCAGTAAAATAACATTTTGTTTCAGAATTGCTGCATACATAATCTGTCCTCTCGTTAATTTTTGCTTTTGGTGTTATTTGTTATGTTAGAAGAAGAAGACGGAAGTTGAAAGGCTTTGACTGTAAACAAAGTTATTGCTTTCAGTTAATTTTTAATATCCATGTGCTTAAGTGTATGGTCATTTATAAATATATACACACTGTTTCTTTTGTTAAAATATTTTTTCACACATTTTGTTGTTAAAATATGTTTTTCACACATTCTGTGGTTAAAATATGTTTTTCACACATACTCTCCTTTTGCTACGCATACATATGCAAGTACATAATTCACACATGCATACATACAAACATGAACAGATATATCCCATCACAATTGACCTCAGAATAATCTAAAAAGCACAGATCAGTATGCCAGTTTGTAATCCACAATGGATTTCTTGAATTCAGATATGCAGGTAAAGGCAAAGTAAAACTGGACAAACTATTGAGGAAAAACAAAACACTTGACTACAGATAATAAACTGACAGTTTAGTGAATCCTGTTGAAACAAAACAAAATGTATTTTTCTCCTAAAGAATGACAAGTTCTTTTTTCTTAAACAAAACTGGACAAAAAAGCAAGATCAGTTTTATGAATTAAAAAAAATAAACAGAACAAATATCCATGAATCTCTTGAAAATGATATAAATGAAGAGATGACAAAGTTACATAAAACTGACTGAAGATTGGAAATTTAGTTCATGAAATTTGGGAAATGAACTGGGACATAAACTCATATTGAATAAAACAGGATGGCCAGTCTGAAGTAAATTTCTAAAGAAAAAACTTCAGAAATGAGAAATAAAATGTTTTTGATATCACTGATTCTCATATATTTCACCACAATTTGTGTCAAATGTTTTATGATTATAAAAACAGGAATTTATGTTTATGCTGTGAATTAGATGTAAAATTCAGAGTTAAAGTTGATTAATCTGTTCCATTCACAACTACTTTACTGCCACACTTGAGATCAGAATTGTTTTGCTTCATCTTGTTCAGAGCTCCGACAGAATTTATGAAGTACAGCAAGTCAGTTTGTCACAGTGTTTAGATTTCACTTTAAAAAAATTTTTAAAAAAAATTTATTATTTTATTTTTTTGTGATACAGACACTACTAAAAATCATGTTTCAAGTATTATGCTAGTGGCATACAAAACCATACAACATAAACATGTAGACAACATGAATGAATTTTACCTAATGAAGAAGTCTGATGTCTGCTTTAGCATGTCTTGGGCTAACTTATATTAACAGAAAGAAAAGACTTACTGATCTGACATGAAGTATTTTGTAAGTGAACCAAGAGAAGTTAAAGGTTAAACCCACATTTTCATGGCATTACAGCAAACTGGGGATAGGATGTTAGATCCATATTTTCCAAGACCTTCAGCACGTGAAAGTGGGAGCCAAGAGAAGAGAAGTGAGCAAACAGATTACAAGTATTTAGATCCAGACTCATGGACAGACTGACTGCATTTGCCATAATTTATACAGGAACTGAAATAAACATGAACTAATGAAAATATTCTTTCTAGAGAATGGCAATTTCATTACTTTTTTTTTTTTTTAACCTGCCTCTAATGCTGTCAGTCTCTGATCAGACCTTGCTGGTCTTCACCTACTTGGACTGACAAGAGAAGTAACAAATCAATTTTAAAACCAGATGGTTTATGGGTAAATAAAGTTCACCAAACTCTTAGAAGTGGCTTTATTCTAATCTGCTACCTTGCAGGGCTAATCATTCATTAGGATAGCTTCAACAGGTAAATCCTGAAAGAAAATGCACAAATAAAGTCTCTAAAGACCATCTAGTGTTGTCTTAGTGCTATACTGGAAACTCCTGTGGTGCTAATAGCATCAAACTACTTAAAATGAGGAAAATGTGGACAGGACATTTTAACTTGTTCTTCATTTTGCCTTTCCTTAACTTGTTGCCTGAAGAGAATACTAGTCTTACTCTGAAGGCACATTATCAATCAGAAATCACTGAAGATGGGCACCTTACGGTACACATGTAACCTTCCCATGTACTCTATAGTGTTTAGATTTTTAGTATGGCCATTTTTTCTTGTCTTATTACTTTCCTCTGATCCTTGTTAAGGACCACCAATTTCTGTATATGTTACATCATATTACTGAAAGTTCAAAGTTAATAAGACATTCAAAATTAAATTTACTACTAGACAAATACAAAAAATTAAACTATATAAAACTGAAAATGAAGGACTGGAGACAATTAAATGGAATGCAAAAATGACCGACCCCCCCCCTCCAAAAAAAACAAAAAAAAACAAACCTGCTTTATAGCATGGAAAGAAAACAGTTGTATTAAGTCTGATTTATATCTGGGTGTATGAAGTATGAGTGTGCATAAATATTCAATAAAACTGAAGTAATGACAGATCCCACATTTCTGGTCATGTGATACACTATAAGCCCTCACACCTGTACACATGCATCATGATAATGGAAGTAAAAACTAATGAAAAAGTATATCCTACATAACATTATGTTTCTTCAGTATCAAACACACATTATAAAAATATTTGTAGGCTATGGATATAAAATTTAACCAGCTTTTGAATTCATAAATTTTTGTAAGCAGTCTCTGAGCCTAGGAAGTTTATCAATGAGCAGTAAATAGAAGAAAAGTAATGCTTATTGCACTCAACAAACAGTTGTATAAAATTTCACATGGTTATATTCATAAAATTCTATTTCGAGTTCTTTAAAAAAATATTTGCATGTGGGTCATTTAAAATACATGAAGCCGGCAAAAGAAAAAAACCAAACTGGTTTCGGTTATGGCTTATTTTTAATGAGATCATGGCAGGGTTGAAGATACTGTCCATTTTGTCAGTTAGCGACCAGTAGCCAGTATGCTAAGGTCAGGGTTGGTGAACTATAGCTGACCAAGACCTTGTCCCAGCTCTATGTTGGTACCCTCAGAAACAGGCCTAGCCAGACTGAAGGGACAGGGATCACCACGGTGTTCTCTGCAGCTGATGCGGTGAAGATGTTGAGCACAGCCTCATGTTGGATTGAGAACGGCTTTTGGTGGCTACTTTTTCAGACCGCGTGTGGAGCTAGAAAGCAGGGTCATGCGATGCTTCTTTAGCAGGCTCCACCACCATGGGGATTATAGTGATCCTTGCCCCATTAGCCAAGCTAGGCTTTTACTGGAGGTACCAATGGGAAAATGTGGGGAAGGGTCTTTCTTGTCTATAGTTCACCAAGCTTTATGCTAGCATGTCAACTTTGGATCACTGACTGAGACATAAAGAAAAATCACAAGGAAATGACTTGAGACAGAAACCCAGAATCTCATAAAGTAAGCAGCTATCTAGCTTCAGCAGAATAATACTTTCTTCAGAATTGCTTAGTGGGTGGTAAGTGCATATATATATATGTCTCATGTGTATTTTGGATATGTATTACAATCAAGATGCCTAAAGAGACAAGTCAATGTAATGTGATATGCAGTAAACTGAGATCACTAAATCATGTAATAGTTTTCAGATATGTGAACATGGCTGATGAACATAACTAATGTTATGTTTATGATTACATTTTAGATAGATTAGCTTTCCAATATATCTTCACCATTCTTTCATGAAGAACTGTGAAAGATACTTACTTCTTTGCCATTGTACCATCTCACTTGAAAGTTCTATGGTCAAATTTGTCAAATAAACAAACAAAAGTTTTGAAAAAATATGAACATTTTCAACAAACCTTGGCTGAAAAAAAAGGCTTCAGCATTTTAGTCTTGTTCATGAAAAAGAACTGCTAATCTATGACTCCATCCTCATAAAACAGACTGATACAGAGAAACCTGATTTCCCTCAGAAATATACAATCAAATTTAGATTTTCAAGTTTGGTGGTTTGATAGCAAATCTGCTATGGATTTAACTGGTTTTAACCATGGCTTATTTAGTTTTTTTTTTCTTCTTCAAAGTCATGTTATGTTGATAAGAACCATGTAGCCTTTGTGAACTAGAATCTAAACCATGTTTCTGAATTAAAATTTATGTCCACTGATACACAGCATGATGTGAAAAAGATGATTCAATTTGTGTGAAATATTTACCAGCATGTTGCAGCATGATGTCGATATAACCAAGGTATTTAAAAAAAATTCTATCAAATCAAAGACTAATTTTTTTTTTTTCTCAGATACGAAATGATGAAAGAGGTGATGTGATATATTTTGGAAGTCATTTACAACACTGGATGGAGTTAAAGACATTGCTTCATTATGAAGCAGATAATTAAATAAATCACATAACATGTGAAATCAATTCCTTGTTTTGGTGAAAGTTCCGAATGTGATGGCCTCGTACTTTCATTCATTTTAACAACTTTAAACTGACAGCAGTTATGTTTGCTGAAACACTAAACCATGTTTCAAGCTGGGGGTGATTCTTGTGGACTGGGTTTTAAAATGCTGAAAAACACAGCTGACATGGAAAACATTCACAATGAACAGAATGATACAGAAAATGAGGGAAAAGATGTTGGATAGATTATCTCTAGGAGACCTTCACTTCATCATTTCGACTGTCTGCTCAGCCATTTGGAATGTGGAAAGTACATTCTGATTAGTGACAATAATAACTATTGTTACATGCTTCAGTTTAAAATTAGGACTGCAGACAGTTATCACAAAGAATGAAAACAATAAATAAATAAAAATGTGTCTTTAAATAGATCAGTTTTAGATAAATTATATTTTCATTAGTGGTTTATAAATAATGATTGATTTTGTTAACCACATTTCTGTATTATCCTTAATTATCCTTCCCCTTGTCATTCTGATTAACTGACTGATAGTTTTATGTGTGTATGTGTGTCTCTCCTCATTCACACACACACATCAGATAAGCATCAAATACCATCGTACGGGTACCCAGAACAGCAAATGTCATGTTACGGGTATATGAATTCTAATATAAATAGTAGTTTCTGAAATCCTATATTATTCATTCTGGCGTTATATAAACCTGAAATCCTAACTTATTCTATACCTATTAATTAATTGCTGAAACTCGTATATTTGGCACCAGATTGTTGTAAAAGTTTGCTGAGATATTTCTGATTCAAATTATTAGTTTAACACACAAAAGAAAACAAAGTTCAAACAAACCTGAATCTTTGAACATTTTGAATAGTACGTTTACCCTGTAAATAAAAAATGTTAGAGTCATGAAGTTATGATGTAAAAAAACTGGCCGCAGATCATGAGAGGTGGAGAGAAAATGTCGCTGCCCTGCAAGACGTCACAGGGCATAATGGGCAGTGATTGCTTAGCTGACTGCTGGCCAAGGACATGGATGGATGGAATTATGATTTGGAAGTAGCCTTTTTTTCTTAATAAATTGAAAAATGTTAAAGCTCTTTATACTACATCAGGAACATTATCTGTTCTTTTTGGTCTGGGAGATATGAGGTCATCTTGTTGAACAGATATCACTTGCAGTCCTGTATAATGTTTGACCTGCTAAAGTTGTGAACGATTATTCAAAATATATTTCCCCCCCCCCCCCCCCCCCCCAGGGCAGGTTTCTCAGCCTTTTTTTTGTTAACATCTCTATTATTCAGTCACTGAGAAATAGATCTTTGCTATACAAAACCATGCTTTATATCTTCCTGTAAAGAAAAGATAAATAAAGAAGTGAGAGATTGTGAGAAATATTGCTGTAAAATTAATAAAGTGTCTGGTCCTGAATCATTTATAACTAAACAACTGTGGCCTGTCCTAGCTCTTCTTCAGGAAACAATGTATCTAGCTTTGTGATGCAAACTTTGGCTTTCTGTAACTGATCTCTCAGCTGAAGCAGTCTGTAGTCATCCTTTAGGACCTTTCTGTGTCCCTGGAATTTGAGGACGAGGCAAAAATTGGCTAGAGATTCCTCTGAGTAGACAATAACTCCCTTCCCTTTGCTCTGGACAATGGTGTTGAGATGTCTGATGACCAGATTAATGATGTCTCTTGATGTTGTTTGTTCTGTGATGTGCAGTTTGATGTTTACATTTTTATTCAAGCCTGTATCATACATAGCATGAACTTTGATAATGGCGTATGATGAATCTTGTGGTTTTGCAAGTTCAGTTGGCGTCATAGCTGATGGCGTTGTTGATAAGAGTAAAGATGATGAAGGAGGAGTCTGAGTTTGACCAATGGTTGGCTTTGAAGGAGTGGATGAAACTGAAGAAGGCTCATGAGATGTTTCAGCTTCTCTGTCCATGGAACTTGTGGAAGCTGTGTCATTGCTAATGCTGTCAGAGCTTGGAGTGTTTCCTTCATTTGAGTTATATAAACCTGAACTCTGCCTAAGGTCTTTCACGATACTGATGCTGTTTGGTTTAGTGTTTTGCAAATTTGCAGAAGAATTCAGTAGATGATTTCCATTATTGTGAGCTCCATTGTTCAATGTCTTTAGTTTAGCTTCATTTGTTATGGTGCCACTGCTAACCATTGCAATATTTTGAAATACGTGAGACAGACTGATGCCTGCTTTCTTTTCCCTGTTCCTTGCATAAGTTGTAATGTCACGTATCCAGCGAGCACATTTCCATATCCGATCCAGATTTTGTTGCAGATGTGTTGTGACCTCAACTTGCTCTTTGGCTTTGCTGAGTTCTTCTGTTGAAAATGCCTAAAAGAAAAAAAAAAACCCAGGAAAAAAAAACAATTTAAAATACTGCATTACATTTATAAAATGGAACGCATCATTTATCAAAGCTTTGTGAATTTCAACTAAGTTTTACACTGATTGCAAATTTGTTTCACAGAAATCGCTCTCTGTTTTTTAGTAATTCAGTTAGAAATTATTAAAAATATAACAAAACAGAACTATAAATATTATACTTGATTAACATAAACATTTAATTAAAACGGAATGTTACGTGATTATATAATCTGAAAGTATAATTTACACTCAAGTATATATTTCAGTGAACTTTTATGCTTGTTTAGATTTACAAAACTATAATGCATAGTACATATCAGGTCTATTTCCACTTTATAAAATCTCATAAATTAGATGCAGAGCAAAATGTACCCAAATAAAAGAAATTAAAGGAACAGTGTGCATGGAGCATTTTTGTAAACTGCAACAATTTTAAGTAAATCAGCTCACTAATTTATTATTATTTGATAGACTTCCATTATTTATTTTCATTAGTGTGGTATTATTTTCATTCCTTTATTAAACTGACTGATAACCTAGGAGAAAGGGAAATGGCCATGTTGAGCAACAGAAATCTCAATGGCAAGAAACATTTAGTTTGATGAAATGTAGAGTTGTGTAGTTGTTTTTTTTTTTTTTTGATGACAAAAGAAAATTTTCTGTAAGCAAAATTCTGTATCATTTTAATTTATACAGTGATAATTATTTACAAAATGTGCAGTAAATTATCATTTTTCTTCATGTTCTGAAATTTAACAATGGAGTAGATATTTTGTAAAATTTCAAGTTCTTTAGAATGTGCAAAATTTTAGGAGGAAAATATTTTGGGTGAATACAATGTAACACATCTCTCCAAGAACACTGAGCACACTTCCAAAACTACTCTTAAAACTGAGAGAAAATAAAAGATGGTCTTTGTACTAACCTCCCTATGCCCTTGTTGAGCAAGTACACCATCCATCTCAACTATTGCGGAGAGGCGAGCATACAAAGAGAAGAACTCTGGCAAGTATGCATGCATGTGAACTGCAAGAGATATCAGTGATTTTTAATCATTTGAACTTGAAAAAAAAGTCATCAGTGATTAATAAAAGAAACTTTTCATGTTTAAAACAATTCAGTGTCTAAAGAACTTTTGTTTGAAGAACTGCTTTTCTCTAACTCAGTTGTAGAAGAACTGCATTCCCTCTTATTTAGCTTTGGATAAAAACTCCATTCCCTCTGACATAGCTGTCATAGAACTTATTCCCTTTTATTTAGCTGTTATAGAAGAAATGTATTCCCTTTGACTTACGTGCTGTTGTAAGATCTCACTGTCAATGCATAGAAGAGTTCCTTGAATGCTGTGTAGATCTTCAGGCACAGACATCTGATGTATGATGTGACTGGCTTATGATAGCTTTCTTCATTTTCCAGAATGGACCCAGTACTCTATCATCATTTGGAGCAAGTCAGTCTCTATACTATGGTGGCCAGGGTGAAGGACAGTGCCAGCTTGTTATTAAAAGCATCAAGAACAGATAGGATAAGGTCTTGACCAGACAGGCTTGCACTATCTCTCTAGAACAGTCATTCTTGATTCAGTGAACTGTGCAGTAATGAAGTCTGCCTTTGATTTTGATATATCAGTCCACATAACAAACTGTCTTTGGCATCTACATAAATACTGCCTCTGATTTTGTCACTAATGGAGATAGGAATTTGAAATAAAATTTCATCTGAGAATTTTGTTTTCTTTTATCTAAATTCTTGATTTTTTTTTTTTAAACATCAAAATCTGAACAATAGTTTCATAAAAATCTTGGTTGACCATCAGAAGACAAACTGGTACAGAATTTTGGCGGATCTTATCATCCTGTTGGCCAGGGTGTTGCCAACAGTGCTCTCAAACACAAAACGCACGAAGAACAAGAAACCACTTAGTCCTGTTCTCAAACCTACACCAGCTACTCAGGCATGAAGCACAAGCACACAGGTACAAGGGTCATACCGAAAGTTGTGAGCAAAAATTTTTTAAAAATCAGAATTTATAGACAGATAAAATGTAAATGTATCACCTTATCTGCATCCTTTTCTTCACTTTTCAACACAACTGCATCCTTTTCTTCACTTTTCAACATAATCTCCATTTCTCTGCACAAATTTTTCCCATCGCAAGTTTGAAAATACTCTCCTGATAGAATTCCATTCCAACTGACCGATGGCACAGACCCACTGCTTTCTGGATGTTCTCTCCTGTGGGACCCAGTGGGCACAAACTTTTCTATAGCTTAGTGTTTCAATCATTTCTTGTACTGCATTGTGTCCTATTCCAAGATTTACAGCGATTTCAGATACTGTGACACGTCTGTCTTCTTTAATGATGTCGTCAACCCTTTCCACGTTGCATTCAGTGCAGGCAGTGCAAGGGCAACTGCTGTGAGGCATATCTTGGATGCTCATGTTTTCATCTTTGAAATGTTTCACCCACCTCCTAACACTGCTAGCACCCATACACACATCTCCATAAGCAAGTTGAAGTCATTGGTGAATTTCAGCATCGCGGATTTTCTCTTTAATGAGGCACTCAATAACAGCATGTTGACGAAACGAAACTTCAGCACCTGACATTTTGTTTATGCTCCACGTGGTCACATGATGGTGATGTCATGTGACCTCTACATGAAGTGCAAAGGATGCAGGTTAAGGTGATACATTTATATTTTCTTTATCTGTAAATTCTGATTTAAAAACAAATTTTTGCTCACAACTTTCGGTATGACCCTCATACATGCATTTCTGAATATTTTGTGTACCAATGTGTACATAACTTTAACTGCCTTACATTCATATTTAGGATTGTTTCACTGTTTTAAATGACCTCTTGTCCACAAAATTAATCCCACTGCCCAAAAGAAAAACTTGGTTTATACACTCACTTGATTCAAAAACTTGCACAGGTAAAAAACTGTAGTCTGCCCGCTTGGCAAGACTATCAGAATGTCCTGGAACAATGCAGATGTCCTCTATAGATGGCAGCACAAGAATCATGGTCACTGAGGGGGACAACTCTAGAACTTCCAGATCATAAAGGCGATGGCTTGCTATACTGTCATCAGGCAGATCTGCAACAAATGTAAGGTATAACATACAATTAATCAGTATAACATACAATTAATGCTATTAGATTAATATAATGGATTTAGGTTTGCACTGCAGGAACTCTGCTCCATATAGGAATTCACAGCAATTACATGCTTCATTGGTGAACATCTAGTATAGGAATTAGAAAGTTTGTAGATAAGTCAAAGTTATTGGCTTCGGCGATACTTTTTTTTTTTTTTTTAGATTTGTTATTTTTGTCACTAATACTTCAAAAGATAAATATAAAAACTGTCTCTTGATATTTACATGCTTTTGAATGATTTCTGTTCACGGATTAATAGACATCAGAGAGAAATCATATATAGTTTTGCACCAGGGCAGCAGAATTTTATGTTAAAAAATGCAGTGATATAAAATTGCTGCTTCTTCCTCGTCTTCTTCTTCCTCTTCTTCTTCAGATTTATAAGCCATAAAGGAGGTATTACGCAGATAAGTTCGCCTCCATTCCCCCCTATTCCAACTCTTCTCTCTCCAGTTGGTGACATCAGTATCCTGTATATTATCTTCCATGTTGTCTCTCCATCTGCCTTAAGTCTACCTCTCAATCTTGTTTCTTTTATCTCTTGTACATACATCATTTTTATTTGCCTGTTGTCCTTCATTCTTTCTGCATGACCCAACCAGCATAATCTGTCAGCTGCTATGAGTTTAAAATGATGTAAAATCTAAACTCTTTGTGATTTTTTTTTTAAGAATCTGGTACTTACCGAGTTGTGTGAAAATCTGGTACTTACCGAGCTGTGTGAAAATCTGGTACTTACCAAGTTGTGTGAAAATCTGGTACTTACCGAGTTGTGTGAAAATCTGGTACTTACCGAGTTGTGTGAAAATCTGGTACTTACCGAGTTGTGTGAAAAGTCTCTTTATTGCTTCAGCCAGGAGGTGGTGGAAGGTCTTCTGTACATGACTGACATTATCACTGAATTTGAATGTGTCCGATTTCAATAGCCACTCCCATTCCTCTCTGTTGTAGAACAATAGCAACAGTTTTAGTTGCAACACTGATATATAAACAACAGTTGCTGTCATATCATAAAACTAGTGGTTTCTGTCACAGTCTCTCTCTCTCTCTCTCTCTCTGAACCTTAAGTGCCCAGGGCACATAGGGCTTCCGCAAGGGTTTTCCACAAATGCCTGTCCTTCGCCTTTTTTTCTGCTCTTGCCCAGATGAGCCCTCTATTGCTCAACATCCTTTCTGTTGTTCTTCTCCATGTCTCTTTTGGTCTACCCTTACTTCTGTTCCCCTGTGGTGTCCATCTTAGTGCCATTTTTGGTAGTGAGTTGTCAGTCATTCGGTGCACATGTCCCAACCATCGCCAGCATCTTTCCTCAATAATTGCTGTCAGTGGTTTCATTTGCATTTCTGCTAATAAGATGTTATTTCTTATGGTGTTTGGCCAAAATATTTTTCTAATTCTTCGTAAACATTTAGTCTGGAAAGAATTCAACTTGTTTTCTATGGTTTTGGTGATTTTCCAGCATTCACTTCCATAGAGTAGTACACTTAGAACATTACTCTTAAATATCCTGATTTTCATATTTATGCTTAGTTTTTTTTATTTCCATATAGTCTGCAGCATTGCAAAAGCCTGGTTTGCTCTAGTAAGTCTGCTGTTGATGTCCTCTGTGCTGTCTCCATTTTCTACTACTCTGCTGCCAAGGTATACAAATTCGTTGACCTCCTCCACTAACTTGTTATCTACTCTGAGTACATTTCTGTTGTTCACATTTTGCTTCATTAACTTTGTCTTTCCTACGTTGATCTTTAGTCCTATGTTGTTTGCATTCTGAGTTAGCTTGTTTATTTTATCTTGCATATCTTTGTGTCTGCTTGATAATAGACAAATGTCGTCCGCAAAGTCAAGGTCCTCCAGCACTGTGTCAAGGGTCCATTGTAATCCTCTGCGTTTGTCTGATGTTGCCTCCTTCATTAACCAGTCTACTGCCAAGATAAATAATGTTGGTGATAGTACACATCCCTGTTTCACTCCTGTTTGTACCCTAAAGCTGGTGGAGGTATGTTCTCCACAGATAACTTTGCACTGAAAACCCTCGTATAGGGCTTTGATTACATTAACTATTTTATGGGGGAGGCCATGCCATCTTAGGATTTTCCACAGTGCATCTCTGTTGACACTGTCAAAGGCTTTCTCAAAATCTATGAATAATGCATAAGTTGTGCTATGCCACTCATTTGCCTGTTCTAATATTTGTCTAAGTACAAATATGTGGTCTATGCATGATCTTCCTTTCCTAAATCCTGCCTGCTCTTTCCGAAGTTTTTCCTCAAGTGTTGGTACAATTCTGTTGATGATTATTCTGCAAAATACTTTACTGGTGAGTGGCAGTAGGGTAATGCCTCTCCAGTTCCCGCAATCTCTGAGGTCACCCTTCTTTGGTAGTTTTACTATAAGACCAGTTTTCCACTCCTCTGGGGCTTTTTCTAGATCCCAAATTTGTTGTAATATCCGGCAAAGTTGTTTTGGTGTTTCTGTTTCTTCTGCTTTCAACATCTCAGCAGTCACTTCATCTTCACCTGGTGCCCTGTCTGATTTTAGCTTCTTTATTGCCTCCTTTACTTCATTTATTGTTATTGGTCCTGTATTGATGTTTAGTTCCGTTTTTGCTTCAGGTATGTCTATTGTTTGTGCTGCTTGTGTTCTGTTTAGTAGGGTGTTAAAGTGTTCCCTCCATCTTTCAATTTTTTCTCTTTCTCCACTGACCAGTTGTCCATTTTGTGTTCTTACTGCACTTTCACATCTTGTGTTGAAGTTACCTGTCATCTGCTTTGTGATTCTGTCACAGTATACAGCCATTAAGTTTTTATTTTTAATGTTTTAAAAGTTATGAGTTAAGTTAATGTTTCTGTATGATTAACACGTAAACCAAAACATTACAACTGTGTCCTCATTAATTAATAAACTGTTCGTGCTTTTATTTTAAACAGTTTTTAATAAACAACCAGTAGTTACTCACACACTACATAACCATTCATTTGCATGTCCCTTGAGGAACTTTGCCTCCTTAACACCACTCCTGTAGGCCTCTCGGTACTACACAACCAATGGTTATAAATTAAATTATAAGCATGTACAGTCACATTACATAGTTGCATCATGTGGCCAAGAATATTTCTTAAACATTTCAGAAAAATATGAGACCATCTGGATGGATGGATGGTTAACGTTTTATGTTACTTAAATAAACACTTAATGTAAATAACTGAGATGTAAAGCCACACACCTGGATACATGTGGGCAGTCCCTGATCTTGACATGTGGTACACAGTTTGGTGTCTTATTAGCAACCATAACTCTTAGCACTTCAACTGAGGCCTGAAGTTTGACGTAGCCCAAGTAGAGGCCTCGTGGCAAACAGATTCCACTGACTTGGTGATACAAAATCATCTCCTGAAATATGACAAAAAGTATGAACATGTAATGCTAATAACCCATCCAAGACTTGACTTTGCATTTCTTATCTCTTTAACTTTGAGAATTTGCTGAAATGTACATTAGCCAGCAGATTGTGCAGCAAGAATAGGGTTCAATGGTTCAAAATTCAGACTCTGGCTTCACTGCATTCGGGACAATCCCATATATGTTCCGCCGCATTCTGCAGCCTCCATCCAAGAGCACGTTTGCTAATAGTTCCTGTCAAATGTTGGTTGCTTACACTTTCTGCCACACAGTTTGGATTTCCTGCCAGCACCTGTAATTTGTCCTAGCTCCAGTAGTCTCTTCAGATCTACATTGTTCCTTCCATTCCTGCTCTTCATTTTCCCACAGTCTGTCCAATACAGCTTTGGTAATGTCCCCCTTGTCCATTGTCAGTCTGCCATTTATTTTAGCCTGTCCAGCAAGTCTATCTTTCTTATGCAGATGTGGTGGGCTGTATAGAGATAACACCATGGTTCTGTACTGAACCCAGATGTAATAGTGAACACCTGCCATCATTGTCAGGAAACCTGATGCTTGAAATGCATTGTCTGCCTACTTTACCTGAGTAAAGCTATAGCCATCAGTATTACAAGATTTTCATATAAAATTCCATTTCAGGTATTCATATTCAGGACTAAACTTTACAATGAGTTTCTACACAATACGTTGCCTTGTTTGCTTTTCTTAAGTATTCTTCTTCATTTCACTACCACAGAGTTTCACTTCCACTATACATTGCACAGTTGTTCATATGTAAAATTGCTGTTTCTATGCCATTATACTGTGGTATATTTCCAAGACCTTTGGCACATGAAAGTCTGATGTGGTCAGTATCATGAAAGTGTGATGTGGTCAGTATCATGAAAGTGTGATGTGGTCAGTATCATACCTGGCCGCATTTACCTTCCCAGATTTCTCTGGTACCCATTTTTAGAGATCAGATGAACGCTGGGGCCTTTTTGGTGTGGTGGTATCTGAAAAAAATCCCCGCTTCTGGGACTTGAACCCATTACCACTTGATTAGTAGACGGAGCACCTAACCACAGTTGTTCGTGGACTTATGAAATATATGAAATAAGATAATATTTGGCTGTTTGCATCCAAAGATTATTCACATTTAAAGTTTTCAGACAATATTAATGAGCTTAGAAAACTACTTACCGGCACAGCACCGACAAGTAAGCTGTGAGCATCTGTGATATCAACTGTTGACAAGCTTTGTCTCCTAGCCAACTTGCCAAAAGTGACCCACTTGCTGGAGCCCAAAGTTACAAGCTTTGGATCACGAATCTGGTTTACGACTGTGAAAATAATGCTACTACTGTTGTCCCTGATTGGTCGGTGGAAAAACTGTCCGAGATCTTGTAAGCCAAGGCCAGACTGGAAATTGTGAGTTAAAACGTTTCAATGTTTAGGCAACACATAGTAGTAATATTAACTGATGATATTTTAATATGTAAAGATGATCATATTAGATACTAACACTGACGACAAGCTAATGAGCCATAAGTGAACAAGACCCTTTTCTATCGCTAAGTTATGCTTCTGATAAACAAAATGTTCTGATGCTATAGTGTGGTCAAAGGAAAAGGGACTGATAATGTCTCCAATGTGATGCAATCTGCTGCACTATTTTTTTCCAGGAATTAAGGCAAATTGTATTAACAGTTTTCAGATGTATAAAATGTTACAGAAATCACATTACAACTATTCATCTATTTATTCAATGCTGCTTTTTAACTTCCTTGTTGGCGTTTCGTGCATGAGGATTTTTTATTACCTCTGGAAATATGAGTTTTGGTTTGATAATTTCTTTCATGAAACAAAAAAGCAGACATTTTTCTGTGCTTTTTTTGTTTTCCAACATTTTCTTGCAATTTTCTGGAAGTTGAAATCGGACTCAGTTACCACTTCAGTTTCCACTTCAGTTACCACTTCTCCATGGTAATCCCAGTAACAGGCCTAGCCTGGCTAATGGGGAAAGGAAAACCATAGTTCCCATGGTGGTGGAGTCTGCTAAAGAAGCACTGAGCACCCCTTGCTAGCCGTACTCCGGGACTGAAAGAAGTAGTTGCCATGTCCAGCTTCCATACCAATATGATGTTATGCTTCAACACCTCTACAGCATTGGCTGCAAAGAACACCAGCTTGCAGTACACAAGACAAGACAAGATTATCCACATTTCTTTGCTATCAACCAGCTGTAAAATGGGTACACACTGGAAAGCCAGTGGTATTCAGCTGTTTCACAAACCATTTTTTTCCTGAATACAATTAGAAAGCTGCTACTGCTGTCTGTGAAACATCCTTAATCTCAGTTGACTTCAGAAACAAGAGTGTGTGCTGTAATGTCATAAACTTCAGCAACAGCTCAGTTATGACAAACTGTAATTAGAAAAAAAACTGAAACAGGTAGAAAGGGACACTGGTTTTTACCTGTAAGGATGTGATAGCTTGAAGTAATTTACACCTGAAAGTTGAACCTGCACTACTTGTCTTTTCCATGTCCTGCTTCAACACCTTTGCTTCCTCCCACATGCACGAAACCTGTAACCAGCATGAAATATATTATTTCAGAAAATAGCTGTAACGTTACTTTTACTTAAAAATTCAATTAGCAGACATGATATGAATTCATTCCACCGCCCTTATCACTATCATCAGCCTCATACAGGAAGAAATAGTAGAAATAGTCAGTAGTTATCTTCACATAATAAGTTAAAGTGTAGCAAGTGATTTATATACAACAGCAGATAAAATATTTTCTTTTCTCTTGGATAATATGAGGATTAAAACCCCCCAAGGCCTTCTTCTTCTTTCAGCAGCTGGTGAATTCAGCAGTTTTCTGAGCCAAGATAAGACATATCTCCATTCCTGATCTTTTCTTGCCAGTTGTTGGTTCCAAGAGTGTGTATATCTTCTTCTAGATTGTCTCGCCAACATTACCTAGGTACTTCTTGGTCTATCCCCTTATCATTTCAGTAAAGTCATCTTTGTTAATATATATCATCTTCCTTCTCTCTAAATGCCCACTTCAGTCTGTTGTTTATCATAATGGTTGTTATAAGCGGAGAATTAAACAATGTGTAGATTTCTTTGTTACTTCTTATCTGCCAGTGCTGTGTTATAGGGTCTCTTGCCAATCCACAAATTCTTCCCAGGATTCTATTCTCAAATGCTTGTATTTGGTTTTCATCTTGTTTAGCTGCACTCCACATACTCCTGAAGTTTGAAACTACCCCAGTAGATGCCTCATAGTAGGCAAATTCCACTAACCTGGCGAGGCAACCGGATGAAAGGTTATAGTAGAACAGGCAGTTAAAACTAGTGTGTAAAAAGACAAGTTCAATGATGTTGAATGAACTCACCTTGAGCAGCCAGTACAGATCATTTTGCACAGATGAGCCAGAGAAAGCCTCATCAACCTCAATGACGGGAAGCTGCTCCTCTGATGTGACGAGAATCTTGTCTTCGCAGTAGAAAAGACAGGCCATGTGAGCACCCCTGTAACAAGGATGGAGAAGCTCGGTAAAAGTGGACACACTTCCATTTTCACCACGGCTAAAAGAGTTACAACTGTCATGATTAACATTATCTTTTCATTTGACTATCATTTATATATCCACACTGGGGAGGAAGGGGGAAAGATGCTGTCTAATTAGACAATCAGTGACCCACAGTTGATAGGCTGGTGTCTGGGTTAGCGAACCATAACTGTCCCACTTCTCTGTGGTACCCCCAGTAACAGGCCTAGCCTGGCTAACAAGGCAGGGAACGCCACAGTCCCAATAGTGGTGGAGTCTGCTAAAGAAGCATTGAACACCCCCTGCCTTTTAGCTGTACTCCGGGACTGAAAAAAGTAGCTGCCATATCCAGCTGCCATGCCAATATGATGTACTTCAAACCTCTACAGCACTGGCTGCAAAGAACACCAGCTTGCAGTGCAGGGAGATAGTACACAACAAGACAAAACAAGATTATCCACTCTTTTTTGCTATCACCCTTATCCTCATCATAGAAACAGTTATGTCATCTTTGTTAACATCAGAGCACCTGGTTGTCTTAAGTTTTTAATGTGCTCATCTCACATGAGGAGATTGGTGGTTCATGTCTAGCCAGAGATCTCCCTGTTACTCTTCCTGGAGTTGAAGAAGGAAAGGTTATCAGACATGGTCTTGACCACTTTACCCTCTAGAGTGCTGTCAGGTCAAAGAAAATGTGAGCACCAATAACCACATGTGTAGGTGTCTCTATGGTAAGATGTTCTTTGCTTCTTTATAAGAACTAATGAGTGTTTCACACAGATCTAGTACTGTGTTGTATGGTTTTTCAAAGACTAACAATGACGGGACAACAAGTCTTTATTATCATAAACTTTATTCTAATTTGTAAAATCATCATCAACATCACATTAATTACAATTATCACCACCACTACTCTTATCATCACAATCATTATCACTTACAGGGTTAAATGAATGAGGATGAGGAATCTGCAACTGTGAGAAAACCTACAACAAAACAATTAGAAAGGTTATTTGCATCAACAGACCAGTGGAAACTAAAAAAAAGAATTCAAACAACTTACCTTTTAATAGTTTTCTGAAATTTGGGAGTTGATACAAATAAGTTTTTGATGCTTATTCTTTTCTTTTGCATTGGTGATTCTGTTCCTTTATTCAAAATGTCTAAAGAGATAAATAAAACGAGAAGTGATTATAAATTTGTTTGAAAACACAGTCAATTATAAATTGTTTGAAAATACAGTCAATTATAAATTTGTTTGAAAATACCTATGACAGTTGTAGATAGTTCAGTCAGTCATCTGCATGTCCCTTGCAGAACTTTGCCTCCCTAACAGCACCCCTGTAGGCCTCTCAGTTGTAAGCAAGATGCCCTGCTGCTGATGCATCCATTTGGAGATTATCAATAATGTCTTGCAGCCATCTTCGCCTTGGTCTTACTCTTTCTCTTTCTTTTTATAATTATGTACCCTACCATTACAGGCTTCTCTAAATTATCATGATATTTAATGTGTCCAAAATATTTAAGTTTTCTCAGTTTAATCCTCTTTACCAGCCAGCCTTCTTCAATATTAAGTTCTTTTAGTATATATTTGTTCTTTTTTTGTGTCCATAATATTTGAAGAACTCTTTTTAGCATTTACATTCAAAGGCATTTATGTGTTTCTCAGCTGTTTTGTTAAGTGTCCAGGTCTCACAGGCTTATGTTGCAATGAGAAAGATACATGCCCTTAAAAATCTTATTTTTGTAGTTCTATCTGTTCCTCTCCACAGCTTATTTAGTTGTTTTACTTTTTGAAGAGCGATAGATGTTCTTTTAATTACTCTCATTGTATCTTCATTATTTAGATAGTTAAATTGTCATATTTGCCTTTTATCAATGATTGACAACTCCTCTGTCTGTATACAAGCTTTATGAAAGCTGATATGAGTCTGTTGGAGTAAGTATACTCATCAGGACCACCAAAACAAAGCTACTGAAGGTCTTGACTCTACCATCATACATGCTACTGATAACAGGCTTTTGTGCCACTGCAGAATGTGCAATAGGCCAAGAATCTCATGCCTATTTAGCCTGCCCTTTAGATCTGCTTGAGAGATATGGAAAGTCATTGTTGCAAGTTTCTTGCTTGACTTGGCTCCTTCAGTTTTCTGCTTGACTTGACATTTTCACTTCCTGCTTTACTTGATCTCTTTATTTCAAGATTTTGATGACATCAGCCAGAAAGAGTTTCAAATTTTCAAGTTTATATTTAAAAGAAAACTCCTACAATTGTAACAGATTATAGATGTTCTGGAATACATTTTAAATATCTTTAAAAGCTATTCCAGTTTTGATAAATAAGAACTTTGAAACACCTTTGTTTCTTACATTAATTCATATTCATTGTACAACTTGTATGAAATGAATAAAACACCTTTCATTTCTGCAGTGTCAGGTGGCCTTGACCTCTTCACTTGATGGTACAATCTGTACAAGGATGCTACTTTGCCCTCTAACCTTGAGGGAATGTCCTCTACCTCCCGCCAACCTGACAGAAAAATGTGGTCAGATAATAGCTGGTTTTGTAATTACAGGTTTATTATCTTTCATGTTTTTATGTGTATATTTATATATGCATGCACATATGTGTGAAGGTATATGTTTGTATCCGTTTTGAATTTATACTGCTTTTGTTGCCTAGTCAAGTTAAAAAAAATAGTGTGTGTATTTGAAGAACCTACATACATCAACCAAACATTCATAGTAATTACATGGTAAACAATGTCAATCAATCAAGTGCCGTGCCGTGTGGCGTAGGCGATCATTTTTCTCCACAATTCCCTGTCTTTAGACTTCATTATGAGATCCGCTGGTGACTTTCTTCCTAGCCACACTGACAGCCCATCCAATAACTTCTCTCTCCATCTTCCTCTGTCTCTTCTTCCCTCAATTTTCCTCTTCTCAGAAAATGTCCTACAAATCTCGCTTGTCTGCCTCTGATCTGTGCTGTAATTTGCCTTTTAACTGCAGCCTCTCTTAAGACTTCTTCATTGGTTTTCTTAGCTGTCCATGGTGCCTTCAACATCCTTCTTATGAACCACATTTCCATAGCCTCCATTTCTTGCTGTAAACAATATAAGGAATCAATTAACTTAAATTCCAGTTCTTAGTTTTTATTTTTTTGCATGAAGTGGAAATATTTTAAGAGAAATTCTTCAGTAACAATTACTGTAATCACAGATGAACATTAATCTCATAATCCATATATCTCTTTATTGTAACAGCAATGTCTCTTCTTATCTTACAAGATGTTACTGAAACCAGCTGAGGTTAGGTTTCAATGGAAGCTGCTGAGCATTGTGTTCCAGTCTCCGCTCATTGGCTGATTCTAACATCATGTGACTGGCATGATTAGCCAATAAAATAAACTAAATTTGTCCTGTAAGACCGAGTTTCTGCATGTCTTTGGTCTTCCAATTGGCTTTCATTGCTTGCTCAGTGTTCTCTGGAATTGTTCTTCATGTGGCATGGTTTTTTCACTAGTAAATTCGTTTTTAGTTTTAACATCAACAGAATCCTTGTTCTCAACAAGACTATGGAGTACATGCACCATGCTAAGGTTCTGATTAAGATCTGAGTTCTTGTGGGACTGTTTAAGAACAATTATGATAGCTCTTTAACATTTTAAAGATTCTTGGAAAATCTCATCAACATAAGGACCTAAAATTACAGTCTTTCAAAAATTTAAAAAAAAAAAACCAAACATTTACTTGATGGTACTGCTGAGGTAGGCTCACTCGTAGAATAAGACCCATAACCCTTCATGTTCCAAGCACAAACCCGGACATAGTAAACATTTCCTTTTATGAGGTTTTTGATTTCCAACTCCAGGCGAGAAAGATTTTCCACAGTTGTTGCCCCTGACAAAGGCGTGAAGTTGTCATTTGTACTCCACTCCACTGGTAGGGAGAAATTTCAAATGAGAACATTTCTCTACGGAATAATTTGAGAGATTTGTGACCAAAAATAATAATAATAAATTCCATAATGATTTCCGCCAACAGATTAAAAACACTGATTGAAGAGTTTGTAAGTTCCCAGTGTGTACAGTCTGTTGTGTATTTTATGTCCCTTCAATAACTTGTTCAGGTGTGAATCTTTGTACATTTTTTTTTTTTTTGTATGCTCTGTGGGACACAAAACCACAAAATGCTTTCATTATGGTCTATTAGACTTTAATGTTCTTTATTAGTGGTGGAGCTTATTAAGAAGCCTGCTCCTTAAGTATCATTTAGGAACTACAGATACCCACTTCTTTGATAAAATGCTCATTCAACAAACTATCCTCAACATCAGTAACATCCTATGCTTCCCGTATGGGTCAGAAATAAAGTTTTCTGATAGTTTATACTGTTTTGTCTATAAATTTGAAAGCAAACTGTGTGTATATATATATATATCTATATATACACACATTCATTCATTTGCATGTCCCTTGCGGAACTTTGCCTCCCAAACAGCACTCCCGTAGGCCTCTCGGTTGTGAGCAAGATGACCTGCTGCTGCTGCATCCATTTGCAGATCATCAACGATGTCTTGCAGCCATCTTTGTTTTGGTCTTCCTCTTTCTTTTTCCCATTATGTATCCTTCCAATACGGTCTTCTCTAAATTATCATGACGTTTAATGTGTCCAAAATATTTAAGTTTTCTCTCTTTAATCCTCTTTACTAGCCAGCCTTCTTCAATATTAAGCTCTTGTAGTATAGATATATTTGTTCTTTTTTGTGTCCATGATATCTGAAGAACTCTTCTGCAGCATTTACATTCAAAGGCATATATATATATATATATATATATATATATATAAAGACAGTAATAAATAAATAATGCAGTAATAAATAAATAACACAGTAATAAATAAAATGAAAGTTACACTAAAGAGAGCCATTTTGTGCCAAACTTTCTTACAAGGAGGAGGCTAAAAGGCTAAATCTATATATTTTTTCATACATTTTCATGTTTTTATCTGTCATGCTGTTTTTGTATGTGATCCTTGAAAAAGGCTTTTGTCGAAATATTGGATTGTTGTATGTCCATTTATATGCACTCATCTTGCTTTCTGCCATTCTTGTTTCTGCACCCACTTTCCTCATTCTTTCTATCTTTTAGTAAAACTGTACCATACGCTCATCTATTTTCATTTTCACTAAAGAGAAGTAAGAGGAGCTGAGAAAAATGTGGCATTTGCTGACCTTTATATTTTGTAACCACCGCCCCATTGTGGCTTTGTGGTTCAGTAAAACTGACTAACAGGGAAGTGCTGCTTGTCACTTCAAGTCTGACATTTGCTGGAGGTTCAGGTGGCCCTGCATGAAAAGAAAACACAACTGTTACTGTAGAAAAATCACTTTGTCACTACAAGAGCTGGTATGTATTCACCATCACCTTAATGTTAAATCTCCAGAGAAGGTTTGCTGCAAATGGGTCTACCCGTCTCTTGCTTGCCAAGATGGTTCTACCCGTCTCTTGCTTGCCAAGATGGTTCTAGTCCATTTCACAGTGCTGTCCATCAATGTCATTCACCTGCTTTGTCTAGTAACACATAAAGTAAACCCAGTGTTCTGAATATGTTTTTGATCTATTAAACCTTTTGGTTGTTTAGGTAGTAGGTCATTTTGCATTCATCTCTACCTGTCAAAATGATCATTGAGGCCCTATTCATCTTTGTTCTGAGGTTATCTTCTTTGGGATTTTGAGGTGTGACAAAGGGATTTTATTTCAGAGGAAAGATTGTTTCACCTGGTTTGTCTAAAGCAGTGTTTCCCCCAGGTTTGTTTGGCCTGCTGTCCCCCTTTCCCCTAGGCCACAACCTCAAACACACACACACATTGTTATGTATTATTTATACAATGGCCTATTAAATTAGGATATGCATTACACAACTAAAAACTTCAGCTAGCAAACCAGTTTATTTAACAATATGAAGGAGCGCATTTGTAATGCACTTACTGCATTATTTTAGTGTGATGGATGAGTCTCATATAGTGACACAAGTTTCTCATTATCAGACTGAAAAGTGCTAAGAAGGAAGGTATTAATGCCCATGTCTATTCCCCCCCCCCACCACCTTCTTTTCTTCCACTACCCCCTGGTCCTTGCCAACACCCACATGGAGGTGTTACTGCCCACTCTGAGAAACACTGGCCTAAAGCCAAGGAAAGTGTCAGATAATGTCTTACATTGAACCTTATTTTAAATTCTGATCCATGCAGAGACTCAAGAAGAATGTAAATGAAAGTTTTCAGATTCTGAAGGAAAAAAAACAAACTTATATCTGGTAATCAGCTTCAGAACAAATGGAAAAAAAATTTTTTTTAATCTCATGTTTTATAATTGAAATGAGTTTAGCAAAAATAACAGTAAGATTTTAACAAGGAAAAAAAATTATTTCGACAAGAAAAATCTATTTGTAAGTGAATAATCTATTTCTATATGCACATGAATAAATCTGTTTCCACAAAATTCTGTTTATATTTGAAATAAATGTCTCAAGAGGATAATGCTATCAAAAATTACAACATTCTGGGGCAGAAATATTTCCATCACTTACTTGCATGTTCATAGCCTGCTTTCATTCTCTTTAGCAGCCGATGCTGAAACTCCCAGTGCGCCAGATGTTTCTCATTTTCCTTTTAAAATAGGTAATAAATTTTAAATGGTCGTGGATCAGTAAGGCAAACATACAAAACTATGCTGTAAAATGATCAACATTATCAGCCAAGAAATACAATAAAGTTATCTGTTTATATGGTTGTCTAATCACATGTACACTTCTTTTTTTCCTTTAGGAATAAAGGTCAATATCATGTAGAGTGGAGCAACCACACACTTCTTTAGATTACTTAGAGAAGTTGGGAAGTGTGTAGCTCTATTAGACACATGTTTTGACCATTCAGAATTCTGATGCTATAGCTGAGATGGAAGGACTGCAATATGGCCATAACTAACTATTTATGTTTCTGCAGTCATTAATATTTATGTCATCCAGATGAAAGTCTGAAGCTTGGCACTGAATCTTGATGTTCTGAAGCTTGACACTGAATCTTGATGTTCTGAAGCTTGGCACTGAATCTTGATGTTCTGAAGCTTGGCACTGAATCTTGATGTTCTGAAGCTTGACACTGAATCTTGATGTTCTGAAGCTTCACACTGAATCTTGATGTTCTGAAGCTTGGCACTGAATCCTGATGTTCTGAAGCTTGACACTGAATCTTGATGTTCTTTTTTCTGCCTATTTAAGCTAGTTAAACTGCAGGCTTCAGCTGCTGATCCACACACTGTTTACACCAAGCAAGAGGCTATTTCTTCTGCTCCTTAATTAACAAAAAAATAATAGGAAAGTATCTGTTAAATAAGTTGTTAGTAAACGATCTGTTAAATAAGTTGTTAGTAAACGATCTGTTAAATAAGTTGTTAGCAAATGATCTGTTAAATAAGTTGTTAGTAAACGATCTGTTAAATAAGTTGTTAGCAAATGATCTGTTAAATAAGTTGTTAGCAAATGATCTGTTAAATAAGTTGTTAGCAAATGATCTGTTAAATAAGTTGTTAGCAAATGATCTGTTAAATAAGTTGTTAGCAGATGATCTGTTAACTGATTGATTGGTAACTGGATAAGTTACTGAAAAAAAGGATCTTCTGAGTTAGTTGTTTGTAAATTCACAGACACCTTCATCTATGTCCCTGGGCATGCAGGCATCCAGGGGAAATGAGAGAACTGATAGGCTGACCAGCAGATGGACAACCACTGGATTAAGCTGATATTGTTAACATGCTCAGAGAGTGGAGGACTTTGAGAGAAGCAAATCCACATCACTGCATAGACTGAGGGATCTGGTAGTACAGACTAGCACAGCCACGAATGAGAGGCCTGCTGGATGTGTGTGGGAACTATCAGCCGCAGGATGCCAATGAATCCGAGCTCCTATGGACAATGTCTGGGGTGCAATAATGATGACCCAGACCATAAACCAAAAAACAAGTTGTTTGTAAAGGATGTGTTGAAACTAGTAATTTAAATGTTGGAATATGTTGATGCTGATTTCAAGCTGCAAATGGGCAGATAAGAAACTTACTTTAAACTGTGCCGGGGATATGTTGGCATTGCCAGAAGAAGCACTAAGTACTGTGGCTGTTAAGTCTATGACTCGTTTCTCAGCTTCTGTGACCAATGCCTCAAGTCTCTGTAGTCGGCATTCACCTCGCTGGACTGTACAAAGAAAGGGTGAGGGAGAAGAGATAAATGACAAAGTAAAAATAAATGCTGCAGTGTGAATTGTAAGTCTTTCAGAAACAAACAAAGGACATATTTTCACTTTTCTTATTTTTTTTAAAATTACACTGGCATAACACACATGCATGATTCACTGATGTTATATCAGAAATGTTAAAGATGAAGTGTCATAATGATGATAAAGAAAAATAATGAACCATATTTTGACATTATTCTTTCACAGTTTAAAATTATGTTATAATAATTAATAAATTTCAAGACAAGTAATCTTACGTAAAAATAAATATTTACAATGTACATTCAGGCACATAGTCTGAATCTTCAGGACTTTAACAATACTGAAGGTAAATACATGCATGCTCTCTTATGCCACATTTATGCACCAGTATGTAAATTAGAAGAAGTACTAGTTCATTTATACAGGTTCCCAAAAAAATCTGCTGAGAAAAGGAATCCAATGACAGGAAAAGAAAAGAAATGAGACAGTCATAAATGACAGTTTTAAAAAAGCATGAATTAGTAAACAGATGAGATCAAGAGAAAAAGAAAGAGACAGAACAAAAATGATAATGTTGTAACAAAGAGCAAAATGATTCAGAAGAAACGTTCACAGAAATATATAGATTCCTGTAATTTTAAAACCACAGAAATGATGATGAGAGACACTAGCACACATTTAAAATTGTTACTGAACACTAAAAGACATTTAGAATCATTATTCAATACTAGACCTTTAAAACTGTTACTGAAAACTAAAAGACACTTAGCACTAAGATGGCCTAGTTGGCTGAGTGGTTAGTTGCTTGGTCTACTAATCTGGTGTTGCCAGGATCAAGTCCCAGCAGTGGAGGTTTTTTTCATTTCTGGTACCACCAAACCAAAGAGGCCCCATGGCCCACCCAGCCTCTAAAAATGGGCACCAGAGAAATTTGGGAAGGTAAATGCAATCAGACGTGATAATGACCATATCACACTTTCACGTGATGATGATTATGGAAATACAGGCCTAATACCTTATCCAAATATGCTTTACTTTCATGGAAATGGGGATTTTACCTCTTTACTCAGCAATTATCTTATATCTTATCTTACATCCTTCCCGTGTCGTTAACGTCAAATAGGGTTCACGAGATAGTTCGCCAAGTTTTCCTGTTTTCGGCAAGCTTTTCAGCCTCATCAAGGGATGTTCTGCCTACTAAACTTGCCTCTCTTAACAATGTCCTCTTTAGAGTCACATGGTCGACTTCTTTTTCTTAGGCCTGTTGAGTTCCACTTTATAGCTTTTTTTGGGGATTCTCCATTTCTTCCCATCACATGACTGAAATATGTCCATCTCCTTTTCCTGATCACCCATGAGTCTGGTTGTTGTTCATTCATCTACTTTATCTCTGCGTTATTCTTGAATTCACTTCACTTTATGCAGAGTATTTTCCTTAGGTATTTGTTTTCAAAAGAGTCTTAATCTGTTGTTTATTTCTTTAGTTATTTTCTAGCTTTTGCATGCATAAATGAGGGTGGATATTACATTTGAATTGAATTAAGACTTTTAAAAGTGTTATTGAACATCAAAGGACATTTAGAATTGTCACTCACACACTGGACTTTCTTGTGCTCCTTTAGCAAGCAACATTTTAGCCATGGGAATGTTATTGGTCATCACAGCAATATCAAGAACAGTCATGTTTGCAGCATTCAAACTGTGGAGTAGATCGAACATAACATTACAGCAATGTCAAGAACAGTCAAACTGTGGAGTAGATCAAACATAACAATACAGCAATGTCAAGAACAGTCAAACTGTGGAGTAGATCGAACATAACATTACAGCAATGTCAAGAACAGTCAAACTGTGGAGTAGATCGAACATAACATTACAGCAATGTCAAGAACAGTCAAACTGTGGAGTAGATCGAACATAACATTACAGCAATGTCAAGAACAGTCATGTTTGCAGCATTCAAAATGTGGAGTAGATCAAACATAACATCACAGCAATGTCAAGAACAGTCAAACTGTGGAGTAGATCGAACATAACATTACATCAATGTCAAGAACAGTCATGTTTGCAGCATTCAAAATGTGGAGTAGATCGAACATAACATTACAGCAATGTCAAGAACAGTCAAACTGTGGAGTAGATCGAACATAACATTACAGTACTAATTCTGTGGTAATTACAAATATGCTATGCACAATATTACTGTGGTCCTTTATTTTTGTGCTCCATCATGATAAAAGTCTTGAATTATTTGCGTCAAAGCTCTCTGATGAGTGTCTGAGCCATTATTAAAGAGTAATTGTCCAATCCTATCATATCCAATCATAAAAAGTGAAAACAAGCTGCAAAACACATTTGTTTATCTACAATTTAATGTTGCTGTTTCACTTCATTTAGTCTCTTCAATTTATTTCTCAATTTTCAGGCAAGTATGTGAAATTTATAAAAGAAATATGGTTTATATCAGTGTTAAACTATCAAGTGGAACACAACAGGCCAAGGAAAAAAGATGTCGACCATGTGAAACTCTAAAGAGGACGTTTAGAGAGGTCAAATTAGTGGGCGTAAAATCCCCTAATGAAGTTGAAAAACTCATGAAAACAGGAAAACTTGGCGAACTACCATGTGAGCCTTATGTGACATTTCACTGCATGGAACACGGGAAGGATGTAAGATTTCAGTGTTTCCCAAAGTTAGCAATAATGCTCCTCCACCCCCGAAGTGGGCGTTGGAAAGTACCCGGGGGGGGGGGGGGGTGAAAGAAAAAAAAAGGGTTAATAGTGGGATACTGGAAGAAGTGGGGGGGGGGGGGCATCTAGGGAAAAACGAAGCACCAGACAGGGGCAGTAATACCTTCCTTCTTAACACTTTTCAACCGGATATTGAGAAACTTGTGGCCCTACATGGAACTTATCCATCACAATTAAAAGTTGAGAAAATAATGTAGTAGGTGAGTTATAAATGTTATATTGTTAAACAGACTGGTGTGCTAGCTGAAGTTTTTATAGTTGTGTATTGCATATCCTAGCCATTGTACATAGGGGGAGAGGGGTGTTGAGCATGTGGTGTGGAAGAAAGGGGGGGGGGGGGTAGCCGGAACGAGCCTGGGAAACACTGGTTTAAATGAACTAATAGCAAAGTAGTTAGTGCACCCATCACGCAAGATGAAGGTACATGGTTTAAATCCAGCCAGAGGAGTCCTGGTTACTTCCAGCTGTAGAAATGGGTGAGAGGAAAGGAAAGGTGACCAGTGCATAATACTGAATACACACACACATATATATTATATATATATCATATATATACATACATACACATATATCATCCTCTAGTGCGCTGACAGGTCAAGGAAAACATGGACACTAACACCATATTCCCTGTGGTAAGACAGGACTACATTCACTGCCCCCCCCCCCCCACACCCCACCAAAAACTGAGTAAATGCTGAAAGATTCTTGGTGTCCTGTAATATTCCTAAAAATAATTTTTCTTTGAAAACTTAGATTTACCTGTATGAGAAAACATACAATTTGCATTTCAATGCTTTTTTTTAAGCTAAAAATCTTGACAAAAAATGGGAAATTGTTAAAAACAATTCTGTGATCTTTGCTTGTAAAATCAATTTTTTCCCATCTTAAGATTTTATGTAGCAAGCTTACCTTCACTTTTATTGTTCACAGGTTTTCTCTTCACATACATTTTCACTTTTTAAAAACTACTGCCATATGGGATTGTATTTCAAACTGTTTCTCTCAGGTTGTTAAATTTGTCTTGTTTCTGACAGAGATGAAGGTAAGCAACTCGAAATATAACTTAAAAGTATCTTACCTGTTTATGTCGCCTGACCAGCCATCAAGTAAAGCTCTAACCACATCAAACTCTTGCTGCTCCACTGCATCAAACAAGGCTGCAGATAAGACACAAATGAAGAACAATCAGCAGAGTAAACAGCTGTGATCGGTGCTGGATTTAGGCAGAAGATAAACAAGCCACAGCTCAGAGCAGGGATTCTCAAAGGGGAAACAAATGGGTCCCCGAGGAGGAACTTCAAGGCTAAAGGGAGGTATTTGCTTTTAGATGAACTATATGTTTCATGAAATATTGTTGTAAAAGAAAATGGTGGTGAAAATCCTTGGTGGATGATGATTTGATATATGGCGGGGGTAGGACAGCACTGTGAGAACCACTGAGATTCACAGTATAAATAGGGCACTAGCTTTAATGACACTTTTCATCACAGAAGATGGTTCTGAAACTGTAGATGTTTAGCTGTTGCAGAAATTACCAAGAATCATTTGCCTGAAAATCTTCTTTCATGACCAATGCAATCAGTACTGCTGGGAAAAAGAAAATAATCAATGAATCGACTAGACTCCTCTGAATCACTCATTCACTCGCATTTTCTATCCATCCTCTCCTCCATGCCTTGCCCATCATCATTTTGGTCACCCACTCTGTTCTGTGCCACTCTGCATAAAAAAACTTGTACAAATATGCTCTCTCTCTCTCTCTCTCTCTCTGTGTCTCTGTCTGTCTGTCTGTCTCTCTCCCGGTCTTGGTTCCCCCACTCAACGCATCCATTTATTTTCACATATCTCATCCAACATACTTGCATACAAACATTCATATCTCACAAACAAAACTACCAGTCTTACCTCTCTTCTCTTTATCTGACTTCCGTTTATTTATCACCTGACATTCATCACTGCTCATGCTCTTCTTCTTTTGAGAATCTGAGAACAGAGCAATGTATAAAACAGGGTAATATATATATATATATATATATATATATATAACAATGTAGCATATATAAACAGAATGTATGTATAAGGTAAGGTAAAAATGGTAAAACATACAGGAACTACTTTGCAGCTGATGCGGTGGAGATGTTGAGGCACACCATCGTGTCAGCTTGGGAAGGAATCATGGCAGTTACTTTTTCAGCACCTAAATGCAGCTAAAAAGCAGGGGGTATGTAATACTTCTTTAGCAGGCTCCACCACATAGTGGGGCTATGACGATCCATTGTCCCGTTAGATAGGCTTGGCCTCTTACTTGGGGTACCAACAGAGAGATGGACAGGATCTTGGTCTGCTACTCAGACACAGCATGTCAGATGCCAGTTGCTGATTGCCTAATGGGACATTGTCTTCGCTCTCAGTGATGTATTAAAAGTGAGAGAAATCGGGGAGGGGGAGGGTCAATAGAAGTTTTAAATGGAGTGCCAGAAAGCAGAGGTTCAAAAAACGTTGATGGGGGTTCGACAAAAATGAACTTGGGGATTGTGAAAAGATTCTTGTAGGATGACGGAGAAGAAAATGTCTTGAAACAAAAAACGTTTTTTAAAATGCATAATTAGTAACAGTATCGCCAACAAAACAACAGCATCTGACGTGAGCTGTCACCAGCTAACAACCCACTTGTTAATAGTTTGAGATCCCTTCTAATCTTGGGACTGTAGGAGTGTTCCTCCTTGTTGCTAAGGCATGCGGGGGCGCTTGGTGACACGGGCAATCCAGACACGACGTCCATGGCACTCTCCTCGGACGAAGACGAGAACAGCTTGACGGAGTGGGCATCTCCCCTGTAACGTAGCAAAGGGAAATTCACTTTCTTTATTTCAAGTCCAAACATAGGACAGATTTGTGTCCTTTATTCGTACTTAATTTTTACAAGACATATAGGGGGAGAGAGAGAGTGTGTGTGTGTGGTTGGTTGGTTGGTTGGCTGGCTGGCAGGTTTTTTTGTTGTTGTTGTCTGTTGACACATCCTTATCAATTAATGTTAGAAAACAAGTCCTAAAATGCTATACTGACCCCATTTTATTATATGGAAGTGAATCATGGACAATAGGCAGGTCTGCACAAAAGTCATTGGAAGTAGTAGAAATGTGGTTTATTAGAAGAATGTTGCCAATTCCTTGGACAGCAAAAATAGAGAGAAGAGGAGCCAGGAAAAGACAAGAGAAATGATACTGGGCAGTCTGACGGGATGGTGTGAGAGGAGATCACCAACTGAGCTGATGGCCTGCATGAAGGATCAGGTACTCTGGAGAAGCATAACAGACAACGCCAGTCGGCACGGCGCATGATGATGCTACGTTTATACATTTATTTGTTCTTCACTACAATCAGAGAAAAAAAGATACAGACTTAATTTTTTACAAGACATATAGAAAGTGTATATACTGTTACCACACCCACATAGCAATTAACATTAGAACAATCTGAAATACTAACAACACAGAACAAGTTGCTTGATACTACCGACCGCCAGTACAAAGCAAAAAAAAAACCACAAGTGTGGAGGTGGGGGGGGGGTGAACTCGGAAACATTGCTAAAACATGCAACAACGTTCAGTGGATTTGAAGACGCGAAATAAAAAGACAAAGTTCTCGTAAAACGGCATTTTCTACGCTGCTATCATCCTGCCCCAATTCCCACGTGGAAATCCAACCAAAAAAAAATGGTTTAGCAGCTTGTTTCATCTCTTGCTTTGGTGTTTTTCATAGCTAAAACGCTCCTTTTCTACGCTTTCCTATAGTCTGCCCTTGCTGGCTTCACTCGCCGATAAAAAGATTAGCAAGGCCATCTAACAGCGGACACGTAACAGCAGAGGCTGGGCAGCAAACAGATCAGCAGTGGGGATTCATTGCAGCCAACCTTCCGTGGAGAGGAAACGGTGGCTATTCATTGCAATCAACCTTCCGTGGAGAGGAAACGGTGGCTATTCATTGCAATCAACCTTCCGTGGAGAGGAAACGGTGGCTATTCATTGCAACCAACCTTCTGTGTAGAGGAAACAGGGTGGCTATTCATTGCAGCCAACCTTCCGTGGAGAGGGAACAGAGCAGAGTGGGGATTCATTGCAGCCAACCTTCCGTGGAGAGGAAACGGTGGCTATTCATTGCAGCCAACCTTCCGTGGAGAGGGAACAGAGCAGAGTGGGGATTCATTGCAGCCAACCTTCCGTGGAGAGGAAACAGGGTGGCTATTCATTGCAGCCAACCTTCCGTGGAGAGGGAACAGAGCAGAGTGGGGATTCATTGCAGCCAACCTTCCGTGGGGCGACAGCACGAGATGATGATTATGACTTACCAGTCCAAACTGATAGACCGATTCCGTGATGGAGAAAGCGGGTCTTTCCTGTCTCTTAATACCAGTCTTCTGGACAGTTTCTGGAGATTCCCGGCACTCGATGATGTCTCCAGTCTGTGGAATGTTACACGAACGCTTTCAGTATAAGAAATAATCATACATCTGTCCATCCCTTCACTCACACAAGCACTCAATAAATCCACCCCCAGACTAGCATACAGTTTCTCTGTAAACTGCCAACATATTCAGTCTTCAAATGTCGTACTGTTCTTCTAGAAACTACGGTATAACTGAATGTGTATCATGGTATGTAGTCTTTACTTACCACGGATATATTTATTTCATTTCTAGAAATTCATATTAGATTTCAGCACTTCTCATTAAAGCAAAGTAGAATTTTATTCCCAGCCTATAATTCTGCCTTGTATAAAATTCTACTTCTAATATGAAGCTGTTTACTTGTTCTGTTGACTAGACCATCTTTTAGTGGCCTTGTAGTGTGCCTTCGTTACTAACCTGTCATCGCCGCATTCATTTAGAGCCTACTGTAATAACACAATAATTAATACATTCTAGCACAATATACTATATATTCTTCGTTGTTCCTTACCTTTTCTCGTTGGAAGCGCTTCGTACCATGTTCTGTGAGAAGGGAAAAAAGTGAAGCAATTTTAGTCCTTCCAAAAATAAAATAAAACAAAAATAAAGTACTGTTTTGGCGGTTACAAGCGTGGATTAAAAATAATATACAGAGAAACACAACGTTCAGCAGTGATTCAGTCAGTCAGTCAGTCATTTGCATGCCCCTTGCGGAACTTTGCCTCCCTAACAGCTCTTCTGTAGGCCTCTCGGTTGTAAGCAAGATGCCCTGTTGCTGATGCATCCATTTTCAGATTATCAACGATGTCTTGCAGCTAACTTCGCCTTGGTCTTCCTCTCTTTCTTTTTCCTATTATGTACCCCTCCAAGACAGTCTTGTCTAAATTCTCATGAGGTGATGCAGTGCAACATATAAAAATGTTATCGTTTGTGATGGTTATATAAAAAAAACAACGGGATATAAGATGCACAATCTGCATACGTCAGACATTTATGGATGATGTTAAATCTTCTGCGTGTTCAGTATTGATTTAACTTTAGCCCACACCCTTGATTTATCTTTTTATAAAGATGTTCACTAGGTAAATACTACATTAATTGCAAAATAGAAGTGTATTTTATGTAAGGCACTACAATCGCGAATAACAAAGGTAAATAATCTTTTATCTGCGCAATGCTCGTATCGACCGGCTTAAGATGCCATGGTTAAATCGTTGCACTATTGACCGAACTTTGAGCTGAGCGCCTTTGGAATTCTTCGCGTGGGGCTAAATCAGCACATGTTCATCGAACAGTATCGATTAATCAACATGATTTAGGATATTGCTGATGTTATCGATTAATCAACATGATTTAGAATATTGCTGATGTTTTGGCGGTAAAACTGCCTGATCTCTGCAAGGGGTAGGTACAAATTGTAATCTTAAGTCCAGATTGTTTGTTGAAACACTGACAAGCAAAGATCTCTTCGCACGGGATGCTATTCTTGTTTCTTGATACGTTAAAGATTTATTTGTTCTTCATTACAATCAGAGAAAAAAGATAAAGAGCTAATTTCTTCTATACTGTGCTGTAGTGTTTTTTTTTTTTTTAACTACACGTAATCTTTTTTTTTCCTCATAACCTTTTCGACGTCATTATGATTTCTGTTTGCAAGTCTTCAAAGAGATGGGGAATAAAATATACTTTGCCATGCAACACCTGTACCTAAATACCAAAATAACAATCTACAAAAATATAATAAGACCAGCCGTCATGTGTGGATCAGAAACGTGGAGTACAACAAAGAAAGATGAACAACAATTGCAGATCTTTGAGAACAACATACTAAGAAGAATCTTTGGACCCACAAAGGATACCGACAGTGGAGAATGGAGAGCTAGAAAGAAGACTGAACTGGACAGTTTATTTAATTCTCAACGAATTATAAATGTTTTGAAACTGAACAGATTAATCTGGTTGGGCCATGTAGAAAGAATGGAAGAGAACAGACAAATGAAAATTATGTATGCACAAGAGATAAGAGATGAGGGAAACAAGACAGAGATGGAAAGACAACATAGAAGAGGATGTAAAAGAAACTAGTATCACCAACTGGAGAGAGAAGATTAGGAATAGAGAGGAATGGAGGCGAACTTTATCTGCAGCATAGAGCCTTAATGGAAAGTTGAAGAAGAAGAAGCTCTCAGAGAAAAAGTTCCCGTTCCCCCTCCCCCCACCCCACCCCCGTGGGTTCTTATTTTACTTCAAAATTAGAAAGTGTTTTTTATTTACTAACCCCCCCCCCCCCAAATAGCTTCTCTCATCTCCTGTAGTTCACGTGTACCTCTTCACCGATTTTTAAAATGCGTTATTTTTGGATTAAAATTCTAGGTTAATTCTGAAACGAATGCATTGTTCCTGTTGGTATGTCAGAAAACAGGGGGCGTTTAATCAGCCTACGTTGTCTTGTCGTTTGTGCGATGTCAAATATCATGGGCACATAATATGATACGGTAAAAGGTAATATCCCCCATTTCCATGCCGTTAAGACATTATGGGGGACATCAGTGTTAGGGCCGTATTTCCACGTATTTCGGCGCGTGAAAGTGTGATGTGGTTACACCTGGCCGCATTTACCTTCTCAGATTTCTCTGGTACCCATTTTTAGTGGCCGGGTGGACGCCGTGACCTTTTTGATGTGCACCAGAAAAAAAAAATCCCACTGTTGAGACTTGAATCCAGTACCACCGGATTACTAAGCTGAGAGCCTAACTACTCGGCTAACCAACATAATATGGTGCTAGAATATAATTATGTCCATAGTCTTGAGAGAGAAAACGTTAGGGACTCTTTGATACAGCAGAGGTTCTCATACTGTGCACTGTAGGCCCCTGCTGATAAGTCAAACAACGTTGGAGGAGTATAGAACGTTTACCAGGAGGGGGCTGCATATTAAAACAAATAAAGTGGAAAAAATAGCAATTAAATACTCTAATATTTTCTTTGGAGGAAAAACAAAATTCAGCTATCAGACAAGATTCCAGGGATAAGAAGATTTTAAAGAATACTTTAATGTAGTGTGTATCTTCTTATCCCTGGAATCTTGTTTGATAGCTGAATTGTATTGGTTTTATTCCATGTCGTGTGTTTATGCTCTATGCCTTGTATTTATGGTTTATGCCTCGTATTTATGCTTTATGCCTTGTATTTATGCTTTATACCGGATGTTGAAGATACCATGGGCAGCTAAGAAACCCAACGAAGAAGTCTTATGAGAGGCTGGAGTTAAAAGGCAAATTACAGCAAAGATCAGAGGCAGACAATCGAGATTTGTATGACATTTTCTGAGAAGAGGAAAATTGGAACACACTGTGGCAAGTGGAAAAATTGAGGGAAGAAGAGACGGAGGAAGACAGAGAGAGAAGTTACTGGATGGGCTGTCAGTGTGGCTAGGAAGAAAGTCACCGGCGGATCTCATAATCAACTCAAAAGACAGGAGATTGTGGAGAGAAGTGATCGCCTACGCCATGCGGCACGGGACTTGATTGATTGGTAATTTATTCAAGTTAGCTGACGTGTTCATCGATGAATTTTCTTCATAAATTACACTTTGATGTCAGAAGAATGGGAAGTTTTACAGCCAAATAAAAAAAATATATATAATAGGTGTACAAAGCTGTAAATAAGCTGTAATCATTCAGGATAGAAAAGTATTAGCGCGTTCCCAGAAGGTGACAGCTGTGGACGTTTTCTGAAACTAACACAAAATATAGCCAACCTGACGTTTTCTGAAACTAACACAAAATATAGCCAACCTGACGTTTTCTGAAACTAACACAAAATATAGCCAACCTGACGTTTTCTGAAACTAACACAAAATATAGCCAACCTGACGTTTTCTGAAACTAACACAAAATATAGCCAACCTGACGTTTTCTGAAACTAACACAAAATATAGCCAACATGACGTTCTTCTGAAACTAACGCAAAATATAGCCAACTTGACGTTTTCTGGAGGCTGTAAATGTGTTAATATAAAATGCACCTCTAAAGAGTGTCCAGGTGAAGCGTAAGAGGCAGGACAACATCCTGGAAGGCATGTAATTAAAAACGGGATGAGACTTCGAAAGCAATGGGAATTATCAAAATAAAGTTTTCCCCCTCACCAATCATTGCATTTGCTTGCTAGATCTGGTTAACTGTGTCCACATAACGTCTTCTACAAATTCTTTAAAAAACACATGTCTTATATAAACTTACACCCACATACATGCACACCAAAAACAAAAACGTCTTTCATATACTGTCATAAAACACGACTATCTGTTGACTTGGATATGGATTAAGGACATTTCTTGCCTTCTAAGATGGTTATGATGGAATAGCAAGGTTATTAAACAAGTTTGGCAGCAGATTTTCAGAAACATTTCGTTCCTTCACAGCGCGGAATACAGTGTCTGTGTATTCACAGGCAATGACACTAATGACGGAATAATTTATCTACTTTTCTGATCTATCTACAGTACTTGTTTTAAGTGTGGGTGAGGGCCTGATCTATCTACAGTACTTGTTTAAGTGTGGGTGAGGGCCTGATCTATCTACAGTACTTGTTTAAGTGTGGGTGAGGGCCTGATCTATCTACAGTACTTGTTTTAAGTGTGGGTGAGGGCCTGATCTATCTACATACTTGTTTGAGTGTGGGTGAGGGCCTGATCTATCTACAGTACTTGTTTGAGTGTGGGTGAGGGCTGATCTATCTACAGTACTTGTTTTTAAGTTGTGGGTGAGGGCCTGATCTATCTACAGTACTTGTTTGAGTGTGGGTGAGGGCCTGATCTATCTACAGTACTTGTTTGAGTGTGGGTGAGGGCCTGATCTATCTACAGTACTTGTTTTAAGTGTGGGTGAGGGCCTGATCTATCTACAGTACTTGTTTGAGTGTGGGTGAGGGCCTGATCTATCTACAGTACTTGTTTGAGTGTGGGTGAGGGCCTGATCTATCTACAGTACTTGTTTTAAGTGTGGGTGAGGGCCTGATCTATCTACAGTACTTGTTTTAAGTGTGGGTGAGGGCCTGATCTATCTACAGTACTTGTCTGAGTGTGGGTGATTGCGTGATCTATCTACAGTACTAGTGTGAGTTGGGGTGACTGGCTGATCTCTCTACAGTACTAGCGTGAGTGGGGGTGACTGGCTGATCTGTCTACAGTACTTGTTTGAGTGGGGATGAAGGCCTAATCCATCTGTCTGTATGTGGATGAAGCAACCTATCCACGTGTTTGGTCCTGGATGGACGAACCACTGGATTTTCTTGCTGGTGTGGGTGTACTTATGGTCTACCTACTTCTGTGATTGCAGACCTGACCCAGCGAAGTAAGCGTTGGAGACACACCCCTTTTTACGTCACGTGAAGCAAAATGAACATGACCTACTTAAATGTGAAGGGGTTAGAGTGACATGCGCTGGCACACCCCCCCCCCCCCCCCCGTCCCTAGATTGCCCGTTTAAAGAGCAGGAGATAATTAAAATGACTGAGTTGCGAAATGCCACTTGCGTCACAATAACCGGCATTTATATGCACTCTTTCTCAAATTGCAAAGGAATTCCAGTGAACAAATTCATGAACTAGGTTACAATGTTTTGTTCGCAGCGTGTAAATAGTAATGTGGGGACATCGTTTAGAGCTTTCTCTTTCTTTCTCTCTCTCTCTCTTTCTCTCTCTCTCTTTCTCTCTCTCTCTTTCTCTTCCTCTCTCTGTTTCTTCTTTCTCTTTCTCCCTCTATTTTTTCTCTCTTTCTTTCTTTCTCTCTTTTTCTCTTTGTTTCTCTTTTTCTCTTTGTCTCTCCTTCTCTTATCTTAAATAAAAATCAGTCAGTCTCTCTTTCTCTCTCCCACTTTCTCTCTCTTTTTCTCTTTGTCTCTCTCTCTCTCTCTTTTTTTCTCTTCTCTCGCTTTCTCTTTCTCTCTCCTCTCTTTATCTTTCTCTCTCTCTCTTTCTCTCTCCCTCTCTCTCTCTCTGTCTTTCTCTCAGGAACAAAAGATAGAAGTTTAGTTTAGTTCTAAATCGATTTTGTGAGTTTTGCCGATGAAAGATGATAAATGTAAGATATACGAGTATTTTTTTAAAAGTTATTTCATGCAGGAACTGTTAAGTTGAGATAGAATTACTGTCTGTTTAACGTCTATCATATAATAAAAAGGGAAAAAACCACTACATAATAAAGACATGAAAGACTAATCTAAAAGCAAATCAGAGTTAAATAACAAGAGAAAATTGATAAAAAAAAGTTTAAAAAAAAGAAAAAGAAGATAAAAAAGTTAACTAACAAGAGGAAGAAGATAAAAGAGTAAAATAACACGAGGAAGAAGATAAAAAGAGTGAAATAACGAGAGGATGAAGAACTAAACGGGATCAGAGTTAAATAACAGGAGAATGAAGAGCTAAACGGAGATCAGAGATGAAGAGTTAAATAATAAGAGGATGAAAATTTTAAAAGATGAATAGAGCTAAATAACAAGTGAATGAAGAGTTTAAAGGCATCAAGAAGAAACAATATGATGACAGCAATAAAGACGATTTTAGATAACGAAAGATTATTACAGTGTAAAAACAATTCCAACATATGGCACGTACTGGTGGCCAGAACCTTATAGAAATAAGACGGAGACCAACAGAACAGAAGCGTTCTGGGTCAATGTGACAAAATAATATCGTAAGCGGAACAGAAACTTCGCAGCTAAATCAATATCAGACATAGTCTGAAATGAAGAAATACAGGATGAGCATAAAATCTTTCCCTATTTCCAACATTTATTACAGAAACTGTTTTCCAATAAGAGCCTGTTGTTCGTCAGGTCTTGAATGCAAACTTTCCAAAACCGATGGATTGTGAAGGATTGTCCAACAACATGGCCGCCATGTTTACCGGAAGTTACCATGTCTTTGACGTTTATGTTTTATGGAAGTTTACTTAGAACTAAATGAGAAAAAAGACGATCAAAGTTTCTTGGACACATCAGCGGACGTGAAGGTCTCGAAAAATTGGACATGACTGGAAAGATGAATGGCAAAAGACAGAAAGGACACAGAAGACAGACATGCCTAGATGGCCTGACTACATGATTTGGCAGGGGGTAAAAAAAAATTAGCAATCGACTTGATCCGAGACACGGAGATTCGAGCAAGATGGTGGACGGATATGACCGCCTATGCCTGATGGCTTGGCACTATCTGATCCGACACCAAGGACGCAGTGTCCAGTTCACTAGTTCCTCATGCTGAAAGTTTGAAAAGCAAGGATAATGGATGCGTTAGCGACGGTTGAAAGAGAGATCTTGAAGAACACATGGCAAGAATTAGAACATCGCTTAGACATTCTCTGGACAACAAGCTGGAGTTCATACTCTTTCTCTCTCTCTCTCTTTCTCTTTCTTTCTCTCTCTCTTTCTCTTTTCTCTTTCTCTCTCTCATCTCTCTCTTTCTCCCTCTTCTCTCTTTCTCTTTGTCTCTCTTTCTCTCTTACTCTTTCTGTCTCTTTCTCTCTTTCTCTTCTCTCTCTCTTTCTTTTTGTCTCTCTTTCTCTTTCTCTCTTTCTTGTTCTCTCTTTCTCTCTCTCGTTTTCTCTTTCTCTTCCTTTCTTTCTCTTTTCTCTCTCTTTTTTTCTTCTTCCTTTTCTTTTTCTCTCTTCCTCTCTCTCTTTCTCCTTTCTCTCTCTCTCTTTCTCTTCTTCTCTGTCTACACGTAATTAGTAAAGAAAACCTTTTGGAACTGAGGTAAAATCAGAAAAAACCCCACATGTTTGTATTTATAACAGTTTTGTTTGTTTGTGTGTAATAAATGTTTTAAATCAATGAAAGTTTTTTTATGGTGGAACAAAAACAAATAAATAAATAAAATGAAGAATTGATGATGATGATGATGATGATGATGATGAAATGAAATGCTCTCTAACAGAGGAATTATCTTGTCTGGCTTTTTCTTCTTCTTCTGCGTTCGAGTTTGTTGGTCACAGCAGATTTTGATCCCTGCCGACGTGGCAAAGCCAGAAGTCCTCTCCAGATCCTGATAGGAGCCCCAAAGCTTTTGCTATATCAGTTCTCATATATTGTATTCCCCCCCCCCTCCCCCCGCCCCACTGTTTCTTTTCACCTCATATAAACAACAAAACGGACAAACAAACGGACAACTATAAAAGTACTTTCTTACCTCGGATAAACTTCTCAGTACACGAGTCATTATAGCAGGCCAGCGAATGCAATAATCCTTGCTAGATCCATTTATTAAATCCAATCAAACAATCACACCAAATGTTTGTTTGTTTGTTTTTTCCCCTCTCTCCTCTCTCTCCCTACACTTCCTCGTCTCAGTGTTTACACTGGAGAGTTACTTTGTCCCAGAAATTGTGCCAATGTGATCCATCTTGTCTTGTAGTGTTCTGCTTTAACACAGGTCTCTGACTCATAAAGATCTGACTTATCAGTGATTTCCCGTGGAGAAATGTAAAGACTTTGGTTGACTAAATACTTGTCAATGTTTAGTCAAAGAGAAGCTATACAGGGGGAGGCCTTTACAGAAGCACGTGTCCACGTGGCCTTTCACGAAGGGCAGTCGCTCTTTATTGAACGAAACAACCTGTCGTACAATTTATATATAAAATATTTTTAACGCCCTTTATCTACTTAATGCACAAACTCTTCGGCACAGCTACGCAAGTCTCCAGATTATCAGAGCAAGCACCATCTCCCTCATCCCCCCTCCCCAGCCCAAATCAGACTATGTTGGTCCTTAACATTCCTAATGGGTGTGTAAGGGGCCCGCCATGTGGGTCATGACTCTCAGAAAACTTAAAGTTTCTCCTTCTCCTGGGGCGTTAATTCGTTTTCTATGTCAAATATACAACGTTCTCTGCTAAAACTGAATAGACCTTTCCCATCACCTCACTATGTCCATAACCATTATATGGAAAGAAAATCAGTACCTATGGAGCACAATAGGTCTCAATTTTCTTTTGTGATTAGGTTTGTCTATAGTTATTAAAGGACGGCATATATTAATATATTGAGTGAAATATCAGAAGAATGTTGTGAATTCCATGGACAGCAAACATAACTAATGGAGAATGTATGAGAAGAGCTGGAGAGATAAAAAATATTGTCAAAAAATAAGAGGGAGACAATGTTCTTTCATAGGACATGCAATGAGAAGAGGGGGCAGTGAAAATATTATAACAACAGGAAAAATAGAAGGAAGAAGATCAAGAGGAAGACCAAGAGAAATGATACTGGACAGTCTGACGGGATGGTGCGAGAGGAGGTCACCAACTGATCTAATGGCCTGCATGAAGGATCGGGTATTCTGGAGAAGCATAATAGCCAACCCCAGTCGGCACGGCACCTGATGATGATGATGATGATGACGGTGATATATTAAGAAACTGTAAACAAAGCAGGAAAAGTTTATGAACTAAAATTTGCTTATACAAGAAATAAAAATAAAGCAATATAAATCTTTTCTATGATATCTATTAAATTTATCTATTTTTTTAATATGAAGAAGAGGCAAGGAAACACCCCCAGAAAAATGGAAATATTCAAATATTACAGAGTGAAATCTGCCCCGAACATTAAAATGGCTTTGCTCTACAAGATCGATTTCTTTCAATAAGATCTAAGCAAAAGTTACGACTCCCGAATATTAGTCTCGCGCGCCATGCTGCCATGGAAACAGCAAATCTGCTTATCTACTAGTGTTATCGATTCATACAACGTTCACAATTTATCAGATTCTAATGATACGGCGCCGTAAGCTTTGATATCTGCAAATCGTGATGTCTAAATGAGACATATTTTTTAAAAGGGTTAAATAAGGTTAATGCTGACATTTTAAAAAAATTGCAAAGTGAACAATTTTAGCAATGACGATGTTCATTTTAGCAAATATTAAGTTCCGAGGACATTGAAATATTAAAGTGGTAATTCACCTACTTCCACAGCCTACAGATGGCAAAATTATCATATCACGTAAGAATTTTAACACCGCAATTAACTAACGTCATGTAAGAAATATGATTTAGAAATCCACGTGGAAATTCCAAGTATGCAACCGATGCATGTATAACAGGAGCAAAGTGAAATGACATATAAACTTTGACATCAAACTCTAGCCTGCGAATATTTAATGACGGAAAGCTATGACCTAACCTCCAGTAATCTCGGAAAAGCCCAATATCTCGTATTTGCAAAGTAACTCACAGGAACTCAGATAATTCAAATATCTAATCCTAGACGAAAAAGGCTAGTTTATGACACCAGTATTAGGAAAGTGAGTTCTCAGTCTCGTAAGCGATACCAAACTGTCCAATTGCAACAACATTTTTGTCTTAAGTAACTGCAAGGAATTCAAACGTTTCAAGAAATCAACGTATAAATTTCAACAAGAGAGTCATTATTCAAGAACTGAAACTAGAAAAAATCATTCAAACTTCTAATCTAAGACAAATGTCAGCGCCGAATTTTAAAGAAAATTTGTTTCGCTAAAATGAACATATTTCTAGAACGAAGAATCAAAGAGCATTTTAAAATCACACGACATTTGTCTCTGTAATGTCTAACAAAAGTTCTAACTAATTTTCGTAACGTCTTTACCTTGAAAACATAACTAACTACATTTCTAAAAGACATATTAAAAGCCTTTGAATATCTTCAAACTTCGGGGGATACCGAACACCAAAGATAACAAAGACACTTGCCTTATTCCAGACGACCGAAATAACAATCGAAGGGGTTATTTCTAAAATGACACTAAACAGTTTAATTAGAATTAATAATATAATACAACGGTAGAGAAAATCTGCTTGTGTTATAGAAATAAAATCTACAAACGTATGAACTATCGCAACAACGTAATCACCAACCAAACAAAAAAAAAAGAGAAGATAAGACCTACAATTGTTCAATAACACTAAGCCCGAACGCCAGTAAACGGGACCTTTTATCGCTGAGCGGGAAGATCAGAGCCCCACACACGCGACTCCGTACGCCTGACTCCGGACTTAAGAAGAAGAAGAAGGAAAAAAAAACAAAAGAACTCGCGTGAGTGACTATCCGAACCTTCCCCGCTCTCACAGGAATCGAGGCACACACGGTGAGTACAGAGAGACATCAACGGCTCATCACGCGGGGCTGAGGCAACACAGCCAATGCTGGAACATCTGTCACAGACATTTACAATTTTAAGAATTTACTACTTCAGTGCTTTTATTTCTATGATTTTTGTTTGTTTGTTCTTGCTGTTCAAAAGCAACCCCCCCCCACCCCCGTTCAACTACTTCCAACACATACACACAACTAGTAGAGCTGTCTATCTTATCAACTGCATACATGTAACACATTTCGCTGTACATGTTTCTACATATAATCCGTATTTAAGGCAAGTCTAACAAATATTGTTCGTCAGTCCATAAGTGCATCTAATAGCATACCTTACTGTTTACTCACTCACCTACCTACTTACCTACCTACCTATATACCTACCTACATACCCATCCACCCACCTACCTACCTACCTATATACCTACCTACATACCCACCCACCCACCTACCTACATACCTACGTGCCTATATACCTACCCACCCACCTACCTACATACCTACATGCCTATATACCTACCCCACCCACCTACCTACATACCTACGTGCCTATATACCTACCCACCCACCTACCTACATACCTAAGTGCCTATATACCTACCCACCCACCTACCTACATACCTACGTGCCTATATACCTACCCACCCACCTACCTACATACCTACGAACCTACATACCCACCCACCCACCTATCTACATACCCACCCTCCCACCTACCTACATACTCACCCACCCACCTACCTACATACTTACGTGCCTATATACCTACCACCCACCTACCTACATCCCTACGAACCTACATACCCACCCCCACCTACCTACATACCCCCCACCCACCTACCTACATACCCACCCACTCACCTACCTACATACTCACCCACCTACCTACATACCTACGAACCCACATACCCACCCACCCACCTACCTACATACTCACCCACCCACCTACCTACATACTCACCCCCCACCTACCTACATACCTACGAACCTACATACCCACCCACCCACCTACCTACATACTCACCCACCCACCTACCTACATACCTACGAATCTACATACTCACCCACCCACCTACCTACATACTCACCACCCACCTACTACATACCCACCCACCCACTACCTACATACCTACCCACCCACCCACTACCTACATACTCACCCACCCACCCACTTACTACATACCCACCCACCCACCTACATACGTACAAGGTTCAAGGTTCAAACTTCAGACTCCGGCTTCACTGCTTTCGGGACAATCCCATACATGTTCCACCACATGCCAGAGCATCCATCCAAGAGCATGTTTGCTAACAGTTCCCATCGAATGTTGGTTCTCGATGATGCGTTTTCTGCCACACAGTTCAGATTTCCTGCCAGCATCTTTAATTTGTCACAGCTCCAGCAGTCTCTTCAGATATAATTGTTCTTTCATTCCCGCTCTTAATTTTCCCGCAGTCTGTCCAATACAGCTTCAGCAATGCGCCCCCCCCCCCTTTCCATTGTCAGTCTGGCATTTATTTTAGACTGTCCAGCAAGTCTGTCTGCCACATCACTGCCATGTACTCCCACATGCCATGGACAGTAAAGCCACGTTAGACTTGTCACAGCTGACTGGCTTAACAGACGAACCCATTCTTTTCGAAGTAACTTTTTCTCAGTCTTATGAAGCATAATCTGTGAATCCGTCAGTGACGCCATTAACCACATCATGAGCAGTTAAGCATACCATAGCTGCAGACATAGCCTCACCTTCCACTCACATGCTTGAAGTGGTGAGGTCAATGACTCCCCAACCCTGTGCCACTACTCTTCCATTTCGTTAAACAAAACCCCAACCACTTCTGCTGTTCCGAATCACTGAGCCATCTGTATATATTACCGTGTCGGAAGACCCACAGTGATGCTGGATGAGATCGTGAACCCAAAGTTTAGCAGCTCCCTGTGCCTAATCTCGACATTCATGACCCTTCTGTATAATAACATTTGTTAGCTGAGGTCAGTCCTGTACCCGTAACCAATCATCACCTTTAGCCACCTCATCTAGACTGCAATTTAGACTTTACTGTATTCTCGGTCTCATCCAGCCAGGATATGCCTTGTTTGATGCGTTTTCCCTTTATCAATCTCAGCTCGTTATAGAGAGGATAATCCTTCATGCCAGTAACCCTGATGTATGGCTTTACCTGAGCATGTGTTTAGACCTCACATTCAGCATATCAAGCAGAACGCTCATGGCCGCCACCAGAGTATCCCTGGTGCGACCCAAGACCACTCTTATTGCCTCCTTCTGTACACGATATAGTCTGTTCAGCTGCGCATTAGACAGAGTGAGCAGGCGAAGACCATACTCCAATGGTGACAAGCGTCTGCATCAGCAAAAATAGAATGTATTGTGGAAAGCCCGCTGCGACCATTAACCTAAATGTTCCCCAAGCTTTCCTGACTTTTTGTATTGCGTTGTCCACATGGTGTGCAAAGGACAAGGACCGATCGAATGTGATCCCTAGATACCTCATAAAATGTGTTCTCTTAATATCTTGGCCTTGACACTTCACAATCGGAACTTCAGATCCTGCAATTCTATTATTTAATGAGCACCACAGGATGCTGGTTTTTTTTCCTGAGTTTATCAATGCACTGTTATCCTCACACCAGCTTGTTATCTGATCCACCTTGGTCTGTACCCTTGAGGCTAATTCCTCTCTACACTTCCCATGCTCGTACGTTTAATATATCATCAGCGTAGGTCACAGTTCGCCCCACGCAGTTCCCAACAGGTCAATGCCAGTAGAATATACAGGAGACAAGGGAGACCACTGAGACAGCACCGTAGCAGTAGTTCTGGTCTCTGAGATCTATTTGTTTCTTACGGCAACCGATCGATTCAACAGCATTGAAGTTATCCATCTTGCATCTACCCCAAACTCCATCAGAAGTGTCAACAGCAGTGTATAATCCACTCCGTTGTATGCATCTTCAAGATCAAGTGCCACGACTATGGTTTCCTCTTTTCTCTGAAATCTCTGATTTATATCATACGCTAGGATCGCTGCATTGTTAGTTGTATCTCTTCCTGGACGATTAACTTCATAATGTAATTCGGTAGTAGCCCGCTGGTCTCTAGAAAGCCTGATAGTCGCCCATCTGTACGCTTGTAATCCTCTCGGTTACCTTGCCAATTACCTAAGTATCTACATACCTACCCACCTATCTACCCACCTACCGACGTACCATCCATCCACTTATATGCATACCTAAATACCTACTACCTACCCCCTACCCAAATACCTACCTACCTGGCTACCCACCCACCCAATTACCTATTTACCTATAGATTCACATGCCCACTTTCCTATACCTACCTACCTAGCTTGAAATGAATAGAGACAGATAAAAAATATAAATGTAAAGAAAGTAATACAATATAATACAACACATGACAGACACACAAAGACAGACAGACAGACAGACAGACGGATAGATAAGAAGTCACAAAACAGAACAAGGCTGCATGAAAGGGTAACGACACACAATCAAATAAATAACAACATAATGTACCGGATAATTTAAATACGTCATTCAAACTTATCCTAGAACTTAACCATGCACCTCTTTACAAACCAAAGTCATCGAGAACACAATCTCTCTCTCCCTCTCTCTCCCTCCCTCTCTCTCTTTCTCTCTCCCTCTCCTCTCTCCCTCCCTCTCCCCCTCTCCTCCTCCTCTCCCTGTCTCCCTCTCTTCCCCTTTCTCTCCCTCCCTCTCTATCCATCCCTCTCTCTCTCCCTCTCCCTCCCTCCCTCTCCTCCCTCTCTCTCTCCCTCTTCTCCCTCCCTCTTTCCCTCCTCTCTCTCTCTCTCCCTCTCTCTGCTCTCTCTCTCCCTCTCTTTGTCTCTGTCTCTCTCTGTCTCTCTCTCCCTCTCTCTGTCTCTCCCTCTCTCTGTCTCTCTCTGCCTCTCTCTCTCCCTCTCTCTCCCTCTCTCTGTCTCTCTCCCTCCCTCTCTCTCTCCCTCCCTCTCTCTCTCTTCTCTCTCTCTCTCCCCGCATACTATGACTGGCCAGCAATTGAGTTCTGTTCTAAAAGAACATAGTTCTAAACGTAACTTCTTAGATCTTGTTAGAAATTCTCTTAGTAATTGTGCAAGACTGGAATGACAGAAGCGCTTCATTAAAATGTAATGTGTGTGTACATTCATTTGCGCTCGCGCTATCTTGTTAGGTTAGTTACCTCTCACTTAGTTCATTGTCCTATATTTGTAAAGGTAATATTTTCATTTTTCATTCTTAGATACTTTTTCACGTAATCTGTATACTTTTATTTCATATAGTTTCATCTTGCATTCTTATATATATATATAATTTGTACACTTTATTAAATGGAGTGTGTGAGAAGAATGAGAGATGGAGTGATAAAGGGCAGAATGCAAGACAGGCCTGGGCGCCCAATTCTTCACTCTTTTAAAATAAAGATCATTCATTCATTCTCTCTCTCTCTCTCTTCCCATTTATTTAAGACAAAACTTTGTTGATATATTCCGACAAGATATTATTTCTGCCAGATGTACAAATGGATCCGGGACAAGTACGTGATGGATGCTCTCATCAGAGAACACAGAAGCGCTTACGGAAGGGACAGAACATTGCTGTGGGAAAACATGAGCACCGAAGCGTTGGAAGAAACAGAGAACGAAGAAAAAAACGTGTTTTCGACATCTTTCAGATGTATGCGCTTGTTACGAGAGTCTGTGGACGAGTATTCTTGTGCTTTCTGCATATGTGAGAGTGTGAGTAAGAGAGGCGCTAGTAGCGAGACACGCACATATATATGTATCTTCATTACAAAGCGTTCCTTAAAAAAAACAGCATTGAGAAACGCTATACGTCCCATGATATTGCTGGATACATGCAGGATATAAAAGGCATTAAAAAGGCATGTGTACCAGTATAAATCCATATTATCTCAAACAAACGTGAAATGAGAAGAACAAAATACGTCATATTCTGAGGGGGTGTGGTTTTAGAAAGGCCGGGAGAGACCCGGGGTGTGTCCAAATCACAGGAGTGCTGCTTAAAGCAATGACGTCCGGAGAGTGTCCATTGAAGCCACGTGACATCATGAAAGGAATAAAAAAAAAGGAGGAACTGGACCTAACATTTGTAATAAACGTGACGCCCTGATTTGAACGAACATAACCTAGAATAAACGTGATGTAGCTGTTGAAACAAACACGATGGAGTACTTGAAATAAACGTGATGAAGTATTTGAAATAAACGTGATAGATTATTTGAAACAAACGTGATAGAATACTTGAAATAAACGTGATGTATGTGTTGAAGTAAACGTGATGGAGTACTTGAAATAAACCTAATGGCCTATCTGAAATAAACATGATGGCGCAGTTGAAATAAACATGATGGAGTAGCTGGTATAAACTGATGGAGGATTTAAAATAAACGAGGCGTTTATTGAAGCCCTTAATGACCTCTTGAATACATCAATAAAAAAAGTAATCTTAACAAAGTCTGAAGTTGTTTTCTTGTTTTCCTCACAGTAAATTAAGGAGATATTTTCTTTAAAAAACTTTCCATTGGTAAGAGGAATCCCTACAATATATATATATATATGTAGTCAACAACTGGACATACTGAGGTAGAGAGATATGAAACTAATACCAACATAGCAAGTGAAGTGCATCATTTTCAGCTGTTGTTTTTTAATTGACTTTGGTATATTGCAGTATATGTTCTGAACTGACAGTTCCACTTGACGAAAGTAGGTGTTGATAATAATAATAATAATTTTTTATTATTATTAGTATTATCATTATTTATTATTATTATTATTATTTTTATTGGCTAATTAAATTTATAAGTTATTTCTTATCGTTTATTTCATCCATCCTTTTCAGGAACACGTTCTGGCGAGAAAAGAAGAAATAAAAAGTTCCTAAATTTCTACCCTCCTCAGGATTAAAAAAAGAGAGAGAGAGAGAGAGAGAGAGAATGAATGAATGAATGAATGAATAATCTTTATTTTTCAAGGGTAAAGAATTGGGCACGCAGGCCCGTCTTACATTCTGCCCTTCAGAGAGAGGAGAGAGAGAAGAGAGAGAGAAGAAAACAGAAAATATAAATATGAAAATGCTTCATTTAATTCCATATTTATATTTAGTGTCTTGTGTCTGATACGTGCATGATGAATGAAGACTGTGAGATAAAAATGTGTTTTTTTAACCTTTGCGCTTCTTTTTTTCCCTTATGTATTCGCAGAAATATTCCACACACGCATATGCGCGCGCACATGCACAAACTAATTTTTCCAGAAATGACATTTGTCAAAGTTTGTCCGAGACGGTGACATTTATGCTGCAATAACGGATATTTTACGTCTTTTTCCGTGGTGTAAAGTTGAAAAACCTCTCCCAAACGTGAAGAACAGACATGTTTGTTGTCTGGACGATGTGAATTGAGCTAAAGATGACATCAATTAGCCAAGCAGTCTGAGCTAAGTTCTTGTTCAGAATATTATAGGATAAGATTAACTGACTATTCTTCCCGATGATAAGAGAGAAGAGAAAGAGAGAAGAGAGAGAGAGAGGGGAGAGAGAGAAAGAAGAAAGAGAAAGAAACAAGAGAAAGAAGGGGGGGACAGAGAGTCAGAAGAGAGAGAGAAGAAAGAGAGAGAGAGGAGACAGAGAGTCAGAAGAGACAGAGAGAGAAGAAAGAGAGAGAGGGGAAACTTAGAAGAGAGAGAAGAAAGAGAGAGAATAGAGAGAGAAGAAAGAGAGACGGGGAGACAGAGAGAAAGAAGAAAGAGAGAGGAGAGAGAAAGAAGAAAGAGAAAGAAGAAAGAGAGAGGGGAGACAAGAGAGTCAGAAGAGAGAGAGAGAGAAGAAAGAGAGAGAATAGAGAGAGAGAAGAAGAAAGAAGAAAGAGAGAGAGGGGAGACAGAGAAGAGAGAGAAGAAAGAGAGAGAGAAGAGAGAGAGAGAGAGAAGGGAGTGAGAGGGGAGACACAGTGAGAGATAAGAAAGAGAGAGGGGAGACAGGGAAAGAGAGAAGTGAATAAGGAAGGAAGAACAATTAGCAAAAAGGAGCACGAACAAAAGTACGGTTATGAAATACTACAGTAACAACCCAATATTTTGGCAAAATTGCCGTCATCAAGGTCCAATGATAAATGATATTTGGATCATTGTAACTAAGGCAACGTTGCCTCCTGTTTTCTCTCATCAGTACAGGAAGATGACATGAGTCAGTGTCTCTCAGTCTGCTGCCAATATCAGGCTTTTCAGTCGCCTTCACTACCGAGTGGGGATCGCAGACATCACTTCCTCATTATGTCAGCCTGTTACAAAACAGCCTCATTCCTTTATAACTGTTCATCACCTCTGACCTGCTCAGAGCGGCCGTAGCATGATGAGTTCATTCAGCCGATCTGGCTGCAGAAATGGGTACTCGACTCTAGGGGCCCTGAGAAGAACTTTATAAGCCGGCGCAAAACTTTTCGTTCCAGTTCCTTGAACCTACTGATCCGACATTCTGTTTTAATCCACCACGGGCCCACAAAGAGCCATCCGGCCCGTCATGTCCCTTCAAACAAAAGAAATCCTCGGGGCCCCCGAGCAGAGTACCGGCTGGACACCCCCCCACCCCACCCCACCCCACCACTGGACCTGGCTGACGTCAATCCTGGGATAGACAGTCTGGCTATAAAAAGTAATGAGATGAAGAATTTCTGGGATAGAACAGTCCTCCATAAACAGCTCTGGGACAAACATTTCTGGAGTAAAAATAGTAACTGGAAAAAATTTACTGGGTTAGTAGTCCAAATTTTAACATTTCTAGGGTAAATAGTCCTAGGATACAACATTCTGGGTTAACAGATCTAGGATAAACACTTCTAGGATAAATAGTCCTAAGATACAACATACTGGGTTAACAGATCTAGGATAAACACTTCTAGGATAAATAGTCCTAGGATACAACATTATGGGTTAACAGATCTAGGATAAACATTTCTAGGATAAATAGTCCCAGGATACAACATTATGGGTTAACAGATCTAGGATAAACATTTCTAAGATACACAGTCCTGGACTACAACATACTGGGTTAACAGATCTAGAATAAACACTTCTAGGATAAATAGTCCTAGGATACAACATACTGAGTTAACAGACCTAGGATAAACACTTCTAGGATAAACAGTCCTAGGATACAACATACTGGGTTAACAGATCTAGGATAAACTTTTCTAAGATAAATAGTCCTGGACTACAACATACTGGGTTAACACACTTAGGATAAACATTTCTAGGAGGATACATAGTACTAGGATACAACTTCCTGGGTTAACAAATCTAGGATAAACATTTCTAAGATAAATAGTTATAGAACGAACATCCCCCGAGACTACCAGACCTATGATAAGCATTCCCAAAAAGACCCAAAAAAAAATCTGCATGCACGGCAGGGAATACTGGATTGCATAGCATATAGTTGCCAGTGAACGAAAATAACACAAGAAGGGATTGTGGGGGATTGAAAAGATCTTGTGAGTTTCTTGCTTCACATCGTGCATAAACTGTAACAGAATAACAACCATTTCAGTTGAAAGAGCGGCATATCTGGGCACAAATAATAATAATAATAACAATAATAATAATAATAATACAAGTAGGAAGTAATGCCCCACCTCAGTGCTTCCTTAATCCCGACACCTTCACTATGGTGGACGGCGTGTGCCTTGGTCGCAATTTGCGGTTTACGCTACTGCAATATTTGCGTCTTTCTTCCCTGACACGCCCGTCTTCGGCGTAAAAAAAACCCCGACATATGCGAAGCGGAAACGTGCTCATACAACCGTAGACCGTAAAGTACTTAAACACGTGCGGATCATTAAAAAAAAAAACAAAAAAAACAAACACACACACACACACACACACACACACACACACACCACACACCACACACACACACACACACACACCACACACACACACACACACCACACACACACACACAACACACACACACACACACACACACACACACACACACACACACACACAACACACACCACACACACACACACACACACACACACACACACACACACACACACACACCAACACACACACACAACACACACACACACCACACACACACACCACACACACACACCACACACACACACACACACACACACACACACACACACACACACAAACAAGGAGAAGCAATTATTATTATTATTTTGTTTGTTTTTGTTTGGATTTGCTTTCTCCGTGACAAACCTCGTACTAAAATAGCGACTTTAAGCTTCCATCAAGGGCTTCTTTGTCTGGTCTAAGTCAGTGGTTCCAAAACTGTAGTCTTGGGTAGGGGGCATTATCAGGTGCTCTGTGGTTACGTTATCAATTTGGCATTAGGCACCATCTACTGAATAGAAACAATTATGGGCTTACGGGTTTGCGATGAAATCTCAGATCAACTGACAAAACAAAGCAACAACTCTGGGCAGTGTACAAATGGACAAAGCAGACCTTATAACAGTCACCCTTTCAGAATTACAGGGAGATGAACACAAACAAAACTGAACGCAGAACCTATCAACAAAGACTATGCGAAAGGGGGTTAACGAAGGGCAGTGCCAGACACTCAGAACGTTGAGGGAAAAGATCGAGCTGTATTCAATCAATGTGCCACTGCATACACTACGAACAACACCGAAGTCAAAGGCCCAGCGCATATGGGAGTGTCCTAAGTGCAAGGAAGGCTCATCTCTAGGCCAGCAGCAGAGCATGGCCGTTCTTCAAGTTCAAGTTCAAGGGCTTGCGATGTTACATCGTATAAGATGGCGGTGAGCACATGAAAGCATAAATAAACGGAGGTCGAGAGCAGGGTCAAACACTGACGTCATACATTCATTACTGACAACATAATAAGGTCAGTCATTTGCATGCCCCTTGCGAAACTTCGCCTCCCTAACAGCACTCCTGTAGACATAACATGGTAGCATTCTTATTAATGACTCGCTCTTTGGGGTCCCCCCCCCCCCCATTATGCATTTAGAGCAGAATTAGCGGGTCACCTCCGTTTCCTTTGTTGCAGCTGTCTTCCTTGTAACCAAGTACAGGTTGAGGTTCGGCGCTGTTAACAAAGAAGGTTGGCTCTTAGTTGATGGCGAGCCAGGAAATGGATGTTTTGCCGGTCGACACAAGCCTGCAGACATGCTAGCTTACAGTACGCGTTAAAATAGAGAACTCATGAGACGCATTTTGACATCTACAAACTCGAAAAGCCGCCAGACTGCCAAGACGTTATATGGCTAAGCTGTCTGGCTTAAAGGAAACGTACAAGTGCAGACGATTATGACGCTGTCGAGTAAAATTTACTTCACTGTCTCTGTAGACGTGGTTGTCTTGAAGCGAGGATACAGACTACAGTCGGCCATGACAGTATTTTATACGTGGGAAAATCCTAAATCAACCTCATACTGTCTGGTAGAAAATAAAACAGTTGATATAGCGACATGCTGCATTTCCTCTAGCAACCAATGTGTTACCTTGCTAAATATCAACCAAAGTCAATTTTGTTCAGTTGTGCACGAGTAGCGACCGAGTAAACATAGACCCAGTAATCCCCCCTCCGCCAGTTGTATGGTCTATGGTGTGATTTACTTTCTGCTAGGAAAATTACACAAGGCCATTGCGATTTACTGTCCACTGCGTCATGTATACGGTGATAACGCAAAGACTGACAGATCTGTGAAGGATTAGCGCAAGAATTCAGGAATAGGTGCATAGATGATCATAACGAGTGGGAGAAAGGACGACACTCAGTTGCAACTGATGAACTCTTTCAAAAAAAAAACATCGACGAAATCGTGCATGAAAGACGTCGTTTCACGATTTCAAAACTTGGCGCCAAACGATTATTATCTCTTCAGCACGATGAAGTTTTGCTGGCTACCCAGCGCTTCGAAACCAACGAGGAGCTCATGGATGGAGTAAACAACTGGCTGGATACCCTGGCTTAGTCGTTCTTTGACGAAAGATTTCAGAGGCCGGTGGCCAGGTACGACAAGTGTCTGCATTATGATGTTGACTATATGGAAAAGTAATGAGGTTATGATGTTGACTATATGGAAAAGTAATGAGGTTATGATGTTGACTATATGGAAAAGTAATGAGGTTATGATGTTGACTATATGGAAAAGTAATGAGGTTATGATGTTGATTACATGGAAAAGTAATGAGGTTATGATGTTGACTATATGGAAAAGTAATGAGGTTCTGATGATGACTATATGGAAAAGTGATTAGGTTATGCAAGTAAATTTGTTGTGTAAATAATTATTTCTTTCTCTTTTTTGTCCCTGACTTTTTTCTGTACCTGTCGGAGGATGATTTATGAAATTTCTCTGCTACATCAGAACATGGCAGCTGCAGCCAGCCACGTCACGTGCTTGCCGCTTCCGGAGAAAGGGGTAGATTTAACGGGAATTTCCATCGAAATGTTCCTTCCAGTCTCTTGGACTTAGCGAAATTCCACTCTAACATTCTTCTTCTTCTTCTTCTTCTGGAAAAGTGAAAGTCAACCAGTGCTGCAATATGAACTACGGAGATAGCGCAAACAGCCACGAAGTTTGACTGGCGCCATACCACAAGCAGGACCACGATTTATATGAGTGATACAGCCGGGGGGAGGAGGGAGGGTGGAAAGTTGGGTGATGTCATTCACATTACATCTGATGGCTAGTAAGCCATTGCTCAATAATCTCGTTCGCTACGTTCGGGCTGTGTTAAGGAGCTGGAGTGCTTTCTAAATCGTTCGCCCTCTGTGTGTACTCTAACGCCTTCTCATTTGACAAGAGGGTGTTTTTTTTTTTAACGTGAACGTCATCTTGTTCTTTAACGCACTGAATCGACAGTTTTGGATAAAATACTGTTTTGATGTGTCTCGTCTTGTAGAAAAGTATTGTTCAATTTTTGAAACAATTTCCCCAACACAACTGCGTCACATGAGGTACTTTTTTTGTTCAATCTTTGATGGCTTAAGCTCTGCGACATCGCGTCTAGAAGTCACTGTCTTCGTGCTGAAAGTGAGTTCGCCACTAACTGTACTGCTCTTCCACTTTTGTTTAGGAATCACATAATTGCTGCCAAAATCAAGCGACTCAGTCAAAAAGAGTACACGCTACGGATGGTACTCGACTTGCGTTGGTTTGACTTCGGAAATTTCGAATTTACTATGGTACAAAAGCGATACGTGTTCAATAGAAGCCGTGTTTTTTTTTATTTTGAACTTCCTATCCCCGGAGCTAGCGATATGCGACAGGATACTTCTTTTTTCACCTTTGGTGTCATCTCTGCAATCATCATTATCAGTTTTAAAAAAATCTTCTATTATTTTACATTTTTATTTATACTGCTTCAAATTTTGCATCTTGAAAGATTACAGCAAGAAAGAAATATTAAATGAAGTATTCAGAGATTCAGGATGCGAAGACTTTGTCCAATTTGACAATCAGCGACCCACAGCTGACATGATAACGCCAGGGTTGGCGAACCACAGATGACAAAGACCCTACCCTACCTCTCCGTTGATACCTCTCAGTGGTCGCTACTTCCTCAAGTAACGGGTCTAGCAAAAAAAAAAGGCAAAGGACAGGCGTTTGTGGGAAACCCCTCCATGTACCGTGGGCACTTAAGGTTCACACACACACATACAGATAGAAAGAGAGAGAGAGAGAGAGAAAGAAAGTGAGAGAGAGAGAGAAAGAAAGTGAGAGAGAGAGAGAAAGAAAGAGAGGGAGTAAACTACAATGCTCAGCACCGTAGGTGTATTAAATGTATTTTCGACTTACGAAGGGTACATCGTAAATCAAGGAACTCATATGCCTAAATCGAAGCTAATTAATTTATTCCATTTGAAATGGACAAGGACAAATCTTTGTTTGGTTGTTTTGAAGTAGCAAATTGCACGTTTGTTCACACTTATAAATGTTCATGGATGTTCCATTAAACTCTCCTTCTTTATGTGAAAGGAAAATGTTTATTGGATTCCGTTATGTCATATGCCTGCCCAAGAGTCACGAAGGAATACTTTATCTGATACTGTCACTAGTTGTTCTCTACTGGAATTCAGGAACTTATGCACATGCCGATTTCCCTTCTCCTTTAGAAATACTGATTTTCCTTTTCCTTCACACATACAGATTTTCCTTTTGCTTTACAAGTACTGATTTTCCTTTCTCTTTACAAACAATGATTTTCATTCTCCTTTTGCAAGTGTTGATTTGCTTTTTGTTTACAAATCCTTATTTACCTTGTCTTCGACGAACACTGATTTCCCTTTCCCTCTACAAATACTGATTTCTCTTTTCCTTTACAAATGATGATTTCCCGTTTCCCTCCCGTTTCCTGTTCTTTGACCTCCATTAAAATCGGTTTCCTTGTATCAACAAATGCGACCATGGATTATGAGATTATAAAAGTTTCCTGACTTTAAAAACAACCCATAATGAAGTCAAATGCAAGTGGAAATACCATCCCTTACTGAAGTATTTGAAATGAGTTATAGAATGGTGTATGAGAAATAAAACAAGGCTGTTATTAAGTTGTAACATTTAGCTTTGATATGAAACAAAAAAAAGGAACCATATTGATTTATGCTGTGTGAAAGGTCAGCTGATGTGGAAATTAATGGGGATCGTTTGTTGGTGCGGAAGTATTGCGAAAGCTGTGCTTCGTCTGAAAGAATTCGTGGGCATCAATCGCCGGAAGTCCACCACGAAACACGACTGGGAACTGCTTTGAATGAAATGTCATGGATGTGAACTGTGATAAACTTTTCTGTGGAGAGAGATTATGACATGAAACATTATTTTGATTGATTTAGTAGTAGGGAAGACAGAACGATCATAAGCTGATCCCTGACAATACGTGGGTTGATTGATAAATTCGCGGCATAAGGTACATATACTTGAAACACACAGTTGATATTAGGTGCATTTGTAGATCAGGTTAATGCAAGATTAAATACAAAGTTTCAAGAAATTAACTGCAACCAATTGTTTTTTACACGCTACTGAAGTGGTAAGGGGTGCCATAAATTGAGAAAATGGATAAAATTGCCCATCGAGCAGTCATTCGCTACCTCTGCATCAAGGGCTTATCATCGAAGGAGATCCATGAGGACATGGTAGAGACTCTAGCGAGAGTGGCCCTTCTTACAGCACAGTGAAGAAATATGCAGCTCAATTCAAACATGGGAGAGTCTGGAAGATGATCCCCGTCCAGGAAGACCAAGAACAGTAACCACCGATTAAACCACCAGCAGAATCCATGTCATGATAATGGAGGATCGACGACTAACTGAGCCGTACATTTGTACTGAGTTGGGCATCTCCCAGGAACGTGTTCATGCCATTATTCACAATGGTCTTCAAATGACAAAAGTCTCTGCTCGATGGGTCCCAAAACGTCTTGGAACTGATCACAAACGACAGCGTCTTAACATGTCAAGAGAAAATCTTGGCCATTTTTCTGCACATCCTGATAAGTTTCTTCAGCAATTTATGACTATGGGTGAGACTTGGGTTCATCATTTACAACTAGAAACCAAAGAACAGTCAAAGCAGTGGAAATATCATGGACCTCCACCTCCAAAGAAAGCAAGGGTGGTTCTGTCCTCATACAAAGTGAAAGCTTCCATCTTTTCGGATTCAGAAGGTGTGCAGTTGGTAGACTATCTTCAAAAAGGCACAACAGTCACCGGGGCCTATTACGCTAATTTTGTGAAGCAACTGCAGGTCAAACTGAAGAAAAAACGTCGAGTTAAATTGACAAGAGGAGTCATTTTTCATCAAGACAATGCTCCAGTTCACAAGTCGGCGGTGGCAATGGCTGCCATTCATGAATGCGGCTTCCATCTTCTTGAACATCCTTCTTATTCCCCAGATTTGGCCCCTTCGGACAATTACCTGTTTACCAAACTCAAAAGGGAGCTCAGTGGTCGCAAATGTGCTACAGATGATGACGTCATTCATGCTGTAGACCCTTTCTACTGGCACAAGATGCTGACTTTTACAAAGAATGGATCCGTATGCTCCAGGATCGCTGTACTAAGTGCATAAACTTGCAAGGGGACTATGTTGAGAAATAACCCAAAAAGGTTATCCACAAATAATCCGTCGTACCTTAGGCCACGAACTTATCAATCATCCCTCGTAAATTATAAAACTAGTGGAAGTAGGAAATAGTAACAAAGCACACGTAAACACACCTAGGTACACAAGTAGAAATGTAAAAGGTCTTATTACAGAACTCGCTGAAGTTAAAAATCTCTACCTTTATCTTTGTGTGTCAAACCCCCTTCCCCTCAGTAACACCAAACTGACAGAGAGACAAATAGGCAGGAGGGCAGGCAGGCAGACAGACAGACAGATTATGTATATTTTTGCATTTTATGTTTTGAGCATATTAGTCATTTTAAAATAATACGAGTTTTAGAAGGTAATACTAATTTTTATTGATTTTTATTCACAAAACACAAGTTTTATGACGTAACATAAATTTATAAGAAAATCTATGCATGCTGCAGTAGCAATATACCGAAAACTAAAAGCTAGGTCTCCAAAAGATTTCCTGCGCATAAAATCAAGTCCACTGTCCTTTTACTTTGTTCATCATCATCATCATCATCATCATCATCATCACCACCACCACCATCATCATCACCACCACTACCGTCATCATCATCAGCATCATCATCATCATCATAACCACCACCACCACCATCATCATCATCATCATTATCGTCATCATCATCATCATCACCACCATCATCATCATTATTTTTTATTTATTTTTCACTCCCCTATCGTTTATGTCCCATACCGCCATTATTTATGTGTTATATCTCTATCGTTATTTTGTCACATCCCCATCATTTGTTTCTCCTGCCCCCTTCTTTCATCCTTCATGCCACAATGATTTATTTCTCATACTCTCATCATTTATCTCTCATAACCCAATCATTTCTCATACTCCTATAATTTATATCTCATACTTCAATCATTTAGTCCCATACTCTCATCATTTATCTCTCACACTTTCATAATTTATTTTTCCTACTCTCATAATTTATCTCTCATACCGTAATTATACATTTTTCATACTTTCATAAATTTGTTTATATCACACCCCCCTCCTCCTCATTTATTTCTGAAATTCCTGTCGTTTATCTCTCATCTCCCCCAGGGGGACACCAATACTCCTGATTGAGAATCCCTGATCCAAAGTTAAAAAAAAACAATAAGAATTAAAAAGATGGGCATATTTAAAAAAAGCAATCCACTGACAAGTTTAGAAACAAAGAAAGGAGGGGAAAAAAACACATCACTTCTTGACTAAAACAGGTCTGTTCATTTCATTAGAAATGACTTGAATCCATCCTGTGTGGGCAGGTAATGTTTCCAGGAAAACCCGGAAAGTTTAAAAACAAAAGCCGAGAATAAACGAATGAAATTAATAAAGCCAGAAGCAGAAGCGAGAATATTTGATCTCTTTGCCTGCGATCACTTCAGGTTTTCATTAATTTTCGATGGATTCATGTTTAGTACACACCGATGGGATTGGTTTCAGTGTTTGGTAGCAGCGCTGAAAAATTTATTTCAGTATTTTGTTATGAGATGTTGAAGATGGTGACAATAAAATAAGATAAGGAAAAATTTAATTAAACACTGAAAAAAAAGGACTTTGTTAACACAAAAATATGAGTTTTTGATTAGATTTTGTTTGATGTTTGAGTTCCCAGCAGCGGGATTTTTTCCCTTTCTTTCTGGTACCACCACATTAAAAAGTCCCCGGGATCCACTCAACCTCTAAAAATGGATACCAGAGAAATCTGGGAAGCTAAATGCGGTATAAAAACAAAAAACTATCAGACTGCTAAGAAATAGAAGCAAGGAATTTTAAAAAATATTTTGGCCAAACACCATAAGAAATAACATCTTGTTGGCAGAAATGCAGATGAAGCCACTGACAGCAATTATTGAGGAAAGACGCTGGCGATGGTTGGGACATGTGCTCCGAATGACTGACAACTCACTACCAAAAATACCACTAAGATGGACACCACAGGGGAACAGAAGTAAGGGTAGACCAAAAGAGACATGAGGAAGAACAGCAGAGAGGATGTTGAGCAATAGAGGGCTCACCTGGGCAAGAGCAGAAAAAAAGGCGAAGGACAGGCACTTGTGGAAAACCCTTGCGGAAGCCCCATATGCCCTGCGCACTTAAGGTTCAGAGAGAGAGAGAGATAGAGAGAGAGAGAGAGAGAGAGAGAGAGAGAGAGAGAGAGAGAAATGCGACCAGGTGTGACACTGACCACACCACACTTTCGTGTGCCGAAGGTCTTGGACATACGGGCCTAACATGTGTTCCTAATATGCCTTAATGGAAACGGGGTTTTTACTTGATCTTTCCTTTTTTCTTTCTTTCGTTGGCAGAGACGCGAGTGATTATCTTCGGTGGTAGGAGAGCCTTGGGCTTAGTAAGACTCACGAGTCAGTGCTATGGTGGCTGGATCAGAGGCTTTTCTTTTTTTTTTTGTGTTTTTAAGACCCACGGTCCGTATTTGTTTTTAAGACCCAGGACCCGGTGGAGGCTAATTAGCTTTTTTACAGGTACAGGGCAGGCTCCACCTAGATCTGGGACTAGAAAAAACTATATATATATCAACAATGCTGGGTTCATCAGGGGACATTGTTCATGCAGCTTTCTGTGCATACAAGCAAAAAAACCAAGTGGAACGTTTTCTTGTAAATTCAGAACTAAGCAAGTAAAACTACCCCCCCCCCCCCAAACAAAACCAGGCGAACGGAGAAAATGAAAAGAAGACGAGGAGCAAGAAGAAAAAATAAAAATTCATTGAATGGTAGCTGTTTCACAGTCAAACTAAAATGAAGGAAATCAGGAGAGAGGCACCTGTCTCGTTACGGCAACGGTCACCCGTGGCGAGAAGGGGTGGGGTGGGGTGTGGATGGATGGTAGGATCCCGGCTGGAAGTACCCCATTCATTTTGGATGCTCCTTGAGCCTAGCCTCTTCTAATGCTAGACAAAAAAAAAAAAAGGAGATCACGTCACCCTCTTGAGTGTCCACACATTTCTTTTTCTTACAGAAAGTATAAACATGAAAGATAATGAGAAATAAAAACAAGAGAAATAAGAGGCCATAATGAAAAAAAAAAGATACAGATTGATTGAATGACTGATTGATTTAATGAATAATTGATTTAATGACTAATTGATTGAATGACTGATTGATTGATTGAATGACTAATTGATTAAATTACTAATTGACTGAATGACTAACAGATTGAATGATAATTGATTGAATGACTAATTGATCGAATGACTAAATGACATTTATTTGCAAACTGCGAAGAATTTGGTACACAGGCTTGTCTAACATTCTTCCTTTTATCACACAACTTTCATTCAATACTCTCTGCATCAGCCAGTACAAACGTAAATAAGAAAGCAACAAAAACATGATTAAATATGAAATAGTTAGTTAGTTAGTTAGTTAGCTAGCTAGCTTAGTTAGTTAGTTAGTTAATTAGTTAGTTAGTTAGCTAGCTAGCTAGTTAGTTAATTAGCTAGATAGTTAGTTAGTTAGTTAGTTAGTTAGTTAGCTAGCTAGCTAGCTAGTTAGTTAGTTAGCTAGTTAGTTAGTTAGTTAGTTAGTTAGCTAGCTAGCTAGTTAGTTAGTTAGTTAGTTAGTTAGTTAGTTAGTTAGTTAGTTAGTTAGTTAGTTAGTTAGTTGATCCTCTTGGGACAAAGGCGGCGCATAGGGCGGAGGACAAGGCTCTCCATGTCTGACGATTCCTTGCTACTTGCTTTAGATCTTCGGTGTTTCTGATGAGCATTGTTGAACACTCTTTGGTGATAACTCTTCTTAGTGTGTCTTTGGGTCTTCCCCACTTTCTTTTACCCCCTAGTGACCATGTAAATGGGAGTCGTTTTTCGTCCATTCTAAGTACGTGGCCATTGTAGATCTAGCAACGTCTTCTGATAAAGTTTGATACGTAGTCTTGTTTAATTTCTTGTCTTATTGATGTAACCGATCTGAAATCGTGCCAACAGATATTTAAGCAGTCTTCGAAAAAGCATCTAGTCGTTTTTTTCCATTGCTGGGGATGTTCTCCAACTCTTGCAACCATAGGTTAGTACTGGCACTACACAGGATTTGATGATCTTGAGATTCGTGTGTCTACTGAGTTGTTTTGATTTCCAGATGTTAGTCAGCTTGTTGAAAGCGTTTGACGCTAAAGCAATTCAGGTAATAATTTCTGTTGATATGTCTTCCGCGGGTGTTAGCTTGCTTCCTAGGCATGTAAAACTAGTGACTTTTTCAAGATCATGTCTAGGAAACGTTGATCGACGGCCCAAGAAGCCGCCATCGTAAAACATCAATTGTTATAGAAACGGAATTCAGGCTCTTAAATGTTATGATGCTTCATTCTAAATAAATGTTATAATGCTTCATTCTAAATAAATGTTATGATGCTTCATTCTAAATAAATGTTATGATGCTTCATTCTAAATAAATGTTATGATGCTTCATTCTAACTTGTTAAATCGTGGTGATATGTTCAAAATATGAAATAGCAAAACTGAAATAACAAACCTGTTATTCTTCATGCTAAATACAGGAAATAACTACATACAATCGACAAAGTCACTCTCACAGACACAGAAGAAGAAACAGCAGAAGAAAGGTCAAGGATAAGACAAGAATACACAGAAAGAAAAGCAAATTAAATTAGAAAAGTGAGAGAGGAAAAAAATGCCCCAGAAACTTTTAAAATGTTCGTTACAATCTTATTCTGTGAGAAAAACCTCTAATATAACTGATAACAAAAATACCAGATACAAGGACAAAAAAACAGAAGGCTAAACGTGACTGTGATCGACCTTCACATTTGTGCTTTAGGTCACCTTGTGCTGTCACCGAATAGGTCAAGACGGTCCTTTCTAATAAAAAAAAAGCGCAAATTTAATTCCCATCCAAAAATATTTAACAGGTGGCGATAGGACTGGTAGTTCATTTGGACCTTAGATAGAGAAATGGCCTGCCTCTCACAATAACGACTAGGTCAAGAGCCACTAAGACGCACCCGACAAGGTCTCCTGACCGTATAAAAGAGACCTGTTTAAAATTCAGAGGAAGAAAAAAAAAACAAAAAAACGAAAACACCCAAAGAATTTGTGATATAGGAGCACTCATGAAATTAGGAATAGTTTGTTGTATCATCAGCTTCTCAGACTTTCCGATGATTCGGCAAGTGGATAAAAATAATAAAGTGAGACGCAAAATTATATATATATATATATATAGAGAGAGAGAGCATACCAGGGAGATAAAGTGTCATGGTGACCACTTTAGTCCTGAAAGGTCAGACAAAAAAAAGTAGAATAGAAATTGAAACAAGAATGTAAAAGAAGTGGCCTTAAAGTGCAGTGGTGCAACAAGAAGAAGCACCATGAAGGCAACTCGGGAATCTCTCCATAAAAAAATAAGATTTATAAAGTGTTAAGTGTTATATCTATTACGTGCTACGGTACAGAAACCTGGATTCTTCGTAAAAAGTTAGGGGGAAGGATAAATGCAGCAGAAATGTCTATCTCTAAGAAAGTAGGTCACATAACATGGAAAAACGAAGAGAACAAATATACAAATATTAGAACAATCGGTACGTGAAATGTGAACTTCACAAAGAAATAAGGACAAAGAAAACAAAGCACTTTGGCCACACCAAAAGGTGTAATAATGTATTGCCATCTGCATCATTTACCCCCATGCAAGTGGCCAATGGTTGTGCCACACTCAAGCTCACGAAATAAGCTGTCTGGATATTTTGCTGTTTTCAAAAGAAAACAAAACTTCATGTTTTATTACTTATTTGGAAAATTCTAGATCAGAAGAGGAAAAAGATGTCAAGAAGATATTTCTTCTAGTCAGATTTAGTACAAGTGAGAACAAAGACATTTCTTCTAGCCATATTTAGTACAAGTGAGAACAAAGACATTTCTTCTAGCCATATTTAGTACAAGTGAGAACAAAGACATTTCTTCTAGCCATATTTAGTACAAGTGAGAACAAAGACATTTCTTCTGGTCATATTTAATAGAAGTGAGAACAAAGACATTTTTTCTAGTCATATTTAGTACAAGTGAAAACAAAGACATTTCTTCTAGCCATATTTAGTACAAGTGAGAACAAAGACATTTCTTTTAGCCATATTTAGTACAAGTGAGAACAAAGACATTTCTTCTAGTCATATTTAGTACAAATGAGAACAAGGACATTTCTTCTAGTCATATTTAGTACAAGTGAGAACAAAGACATTTCTCCACATCAAGGACATTTCTCTACATCAAAGAGACTACTCTAAAGCAATGACACTTGTCCATAACTAAGAGACTTTTACACAGCTAAAACACTTGTCTACAGCAAAGACACTTAACATATCAAGGACATTTTTGTCCATAGCAACAAGACTTGTCCACAACAATGACACTTGTCCAAAGCACTGACATTTGTCCACAGCCATGGCACGTGTCCACAGCAACGAGACTTGTCCACAGCAACGAGACTTGTCCACGGCAACGAGTCTTGTCCACAGCAACGAGACTTGTCCACATGAACGGAACTTGTTCACAGAAAGAAGAGAAATGACGACTACGAGTAAAACTGATTTTGATAATAGAGATAGACAGAAGTGTATGGTTCAGATGTAGAAAAATATGATAAGAGCGATGAAACGAGAGTGATAGAAGTCCAGATTATTCTGCACAGAACGATAGGTATCCACAAAAAAGTGACTCGTCCTCAGCAAAACAAAACAAAACAACTTGTCCACAGCAGCGACACATGTCTACAAGTGGATGAGCTGAAAGTGGCTGGGCGGCTGCTTGTCCCAGTAGAATGCAGGGTTGAATTCATAGTCATTCTTCTACTATTTTGTTTTTCTCTCACGGTTGAAGTGCTTGACCAACAGTTCTACTGAGGCTAATCATTCAAACTTCAGAACTTTCGTCATTCATAAAACATGGCAATACGGAGTATCATAAACCGGCTGCAATGGTCAGACGACACAGTAACAAAAGCGTGTTTTTTAAATTGTTTGTTTTCAGTATGGCAAGCCACAATGTAATCACACCCCCCACCCCGAACATCAATTCTTAATGGATAACTGCTTTTGTTGCAGGAAATAATTTTTTTTTGTTCAAACTGCGAATGTCACCTGCGAATATCCGTCTCTTTATCACAACATCAACTTTTCATGAAGTCTTGGAGCAATTCCTCACGTTTATTATGAGGTAAAATTCCCGTTTCTATGACATTAAGGCACTTTGCGGATACGGTGTTAGGGGCATAAGATCTTCGGCACATGAAAGTGTGATGTGGTCAGTATCACATCTGGCGCGGCATTTACATTCTCAGATTTATCTGGCACCCATTTTTAGAGGCTGGATCGACCCCGGGACCCTTTTTTGTTTTGGTGTGTCAGACATTTGCATGTCCTTTGCGGAACTTTGCCTCCCTAACACCTCCCCTACAGGCCTCTGGGTTGTAAGCAAGATGCCCTGCTGCTGATGCATCCATTCGGAGATCATCAACGATGTCTTGCAGCTATCTTCGCCTTGGTATTCCTCTCTTTTTTTCCTATTATGTATCTTTCCAAGACGGTCTTCTCTAAATTATCATGACGTTTGATGTTTCCAAAACATTTAAGTTTTCTTTGTTTAATCTTCTTTACTAGCCAGCCTTCTTCAATATTAAGTTCTTGTAGTGTGGATATATTTGTTTTTTTTTCTGTGTCCATGATATCTGAAGAACTCTTCTGCAGCATTTACATTAAAATGTGTTTATGTGTTTCTCAGATGTTTTGTTAAGTGTCCAGGTCTCAAAGGACATGTTGAGATGGGAAAGATGCATGCCCTTAAAAATCTTATTTTTGTAGTTTTCTGTTTTTTTTTTTTTTGGATGTGTACCAGAAAAAAAAATCCCACTGCTGGGACTGAACCAGGTACCACAAAGATTAGTAAAACGAGCCCCTAACTACTCAGCTAACCAGGTCGCCAATTTCATCACTAGTCCTGTTTTTATTATAAAAAAGGTGGCTGCTGTCAGATGTAGAGAACTTCACAGTCTTGCCTAACTAAGCAGATGTTGAGAAACAAACGTCCAGCTTCTGAAACTGCAATAGCTTTGGCTGGCTGCCTCACCAAGAGAAGGTTAAATTCGAAAAAAAAAAGGATGAGAGATGGGCTAACCTTCGAAAATTTCTGACCCTGACATGCGTGCAATATAGCAGAAGGTGCTGGACTGTTTGGACGGGCAACCTTACCTAAGTTCTCATACCGCTTCTTTTGGTAGAGTGCACTGCTTCATTGATGCCGTGACTGCTTCAACAGACGACCATGCTCTGACGGTTTTGAAGAGGATCCAGAGAAATGTTTCTTGTTGTTTTTCACTGAGGCAAAGCCACTGTTTCTTTACAGGTCTTCGTAAGACAAAGGAACAGTTTCTTCTTATTCATTAGTGATACGAAATAACTATTTCTTCTCATTCCTTTCTAAGACAAATCCACCGTTTTCTGTTTTATTTAGCTCAACCATATCATGGAATTTTCACGTGAATTTAGTGTAAATGATATTTAAAAACGTCTCTAGTACAAGGGAGAAAGTATCAGACTAAAATAATGTACGTTAAGTTTGTCCTGGTTTCATCGTCACCATGTATTAATTCTGTCCTTCGACCATAGTGTCTACCATTCTCTGCTTTACTCAGTGACTGTAGTGCGTTCGGAAAATAACTATGCATTAACCCAGTATCGATCCTGGTATCGTAGTGATATCTTAAAGGCTGCGGCAGGTAGATTTGGCTAGATAGTGCAGATATTAAGATATCACTACGATACCGGAATCAATACTGGGTTAGTGCACAGTTACTTATGTAACACCCTGTATAATCGCTTGCTTACTGCAAACATTCCACCTTCAAAGAAATTTGCTTGTGTAGCAGAATATGTGCAGGACAGGGTGGAAAAGCCTACTGTAAGTTCTTGTACGTTAAAGCCCCTGAATTGTTGTGGTACACAATTGGGTTTTCATTATAATCTCCACTGGGATATTATGGTCTGCGTATCAGGTGTTGCACGTGGAATTTATGAATTCTGAGAGAGTCTTAAGCAAGAAATCTTGGCTTGGTAGACAGTCTATGCTGGAAAGCTGAGTCGTGCAGTCGCTGTTATCGTTGTCAGTCAAGATGTAGTTTTGGTACCTGTGTTTGTGTAGTCCGGAAGTTAGCTGTGTGATGGATACTTATAGTTCTTATGGCAGCGTGCGCAATGTCATGTTCAAGAGCCGCGTGGAACTGCGTTCTACATGTTATTGCGATGAATTTGAATGAGGTCATTCTTGGCATATTTTCAAAATAGTTTCCCTTGAGAATACGTGAAAGGAAGACGGCTGTCTGGCGTGAAAGGCCAATAAAAAAATCTCGTGAAGTTAATACTTGTGAATGTGAACTTGTGTAGAACATTCAAGATTGAGTAATATTCCGGAAAGATTTCTTGCTGGGATGAGGAGTGACTGAGTTTGTGAGCTGTGATTAGGAACAGTTGTTAGTTTCTGTGCTAGGATGTAGTTTGATAGTTGTTAGTTTCTGTGCTAGGATGTAGTTTGATTGTTGTTAGTTTCTGTGCTAGGATGTAGTTTGATAGTTGTTAGTTTCTGTGCTAGGATGTAGTTTGATAGTTGTTAGTTTCTGTGCTAGGATGTAGTTTGATAGTTGTTAGTTTCTGTGCTAGGATGTAGTTTGATAGTTGTTAGTTTCTGTGCTAGGATGTAGTTTGATAGTTGTTAGTTCTTGTGCCAGGATGTAGTTTGACAGTTGTTAGTTTCTGTGCTAGGATGTAGCTTGATAGTTGTTAGTTTCTGTGGTAGGATGTAGCTTGATAGTTGTTAGTTTCTGTGCTAGGATGTAGTTTGATAGTTGTTAGTTTCTGTGCTAGGATGTAGCTTGATAGTTGTTGGTTTCTGTGCTAAGATGTAGCTTGATAGTTCTGGACTAGCTCATTGTTAGTTCTTATGGCGGCGATTTTAGCTATCAAACAAGCCGTCAGGAACTATATTCATCTTGCACTTTGATAATGTAACGCGGTATATTTTTTCATCAAGTTCCTACATTCCGTCATCATCTTGTGGCGTGAATTTTATTTACATATATATATATATATATATATATATATATATATATATATATATATATATATATAAATAAATATGTATATATAATGTTTATTTATATATATGTATTTATTTATATATTTATTTATTTATATAATTGAAACAACGTCTCAGTCTGGATGAAATTCAACGGCAGTATGTGTGAATGTGTGTGTGTGTGTGTGTGTGTGGATAACTGTTTCTTGGCTTGTCTATTTGCATTTTTGTGCATTTGTACAGCAACACAAATTCTGCTGGGTTGGAGTTTAGATCAAACACAAAAGCCAGGATCACACAATCGTCATGGTGGCACTTTGGTACCGCTTCATTGTTGCAGGCTTTTAGCATTCTTCTGGTGAATTAGTACCGAGACGTATTCTGCCATGGTCAGTGGTGTTTTCTTCACACACGTCTACGAGGCTGAGCCATAACATTAACACGAGTCTGAACACACAAACACGAGACTGAGCCATAACACGAGACTGAGCCATAACATGAGACTGAGCCATAACATGAGATTAAGCCATAACACGAGACTGAGCCATAATACGAGACTGAGCCATAACATGAGACTGAGCCGTAACACGAGATTGAGCCATAACACGAGACCGAGCCAAAACATGAGACTGAGCGATAACACGAGACTGAGCGATAACATTAACACGAGTCTGAACACACCATTATGAGACTGAGCCATAACACGAGACTGACCCATAACATGAGGCTGACCCATAACATGAGACTGAACCATAACATGAGTCTAAGCCATAACATGAGACTGAGCCATAACACGAAACTGAGCCATAACATGAGACTGAACCATAACATGAGTCTAAGCCATAACATGAGACTGAACCATAACATGAGTCTAAGCCATAACATGAGACTGAGCCATAACATGAGTCTAAGCCATAACATGAGACTGAACCATAACATGAGTCTAAGCCATAACATGAGACTGAACCATAACATGAGTCTAAGCCATAACATGAGACTGAACCATAACATGAGTCTAAGCCATAACATGAGACTGACCCATAACATGAGTCTAAGCCATAACATGAGACTGAACCATAACATGAGTCTAAGCCATAACATGAGACTGAGCCATAACACGAAACTGAGCCATAACACAAGACCGAGCCAAAACACTAGACTGAGCCATAACATGAGTCTAAGCCATAACACTAGACTGAGCCATAACACGAAACTGAGCCATAACACAAGACCGAGCCAAAACACTAGACTGAGCCATACCATGAGACTGAGCCGTAACGTGGGAATGAGCGATAACACGAAACTGAGCCATAACACGAGACTGAGCCATAAAATTAACACGAGTCTGAATACACCAACACGAGATCGAGCCAAAACAGGAGATTGAGCCATAACGTGAGACTGAACCATAACACGAGACTGAGCCACAACACGAGACTGAACCACAACACGAGACTGAGCCATAACACGAGACTGAGCCATAACACGAGACTGAGCCATAACATGAGACTCAGCCATAACATGAGATTGAGCCATAACACGAGGCTGAGCCATAACAAGATACTGAGCCATAACATGAGATTGAGCCATAAGAGCCGGACACTACGCACGGGCAGCAGAGAGGATCACGTGTTCTCAGTTGGGTAGGGGGGATTTAAAAAAGTACCTCCTCTCCTTATAGTACAGCCACATTATTTGTATTGTAACTTTCCATTTCATCATATGCATATAAAACACAACATAACACATAGCATATCTGAAGCACAAATAAATGGCATTCGGTGTAGAATGATAATAGTGTTCAATAATCTTAAGCAAGGAAGATTAGGAGACAACTAATTTCCTTATTTCGCGTGCCTTGTATTATCCCTTTTGATCTCCGCGGAATCCACTATAATCCAGCGTCCTATAAACCTGAGGAATATAAAATACGCACTGAAATCTGAAAGCAGCTTCGCAAGGAATTCTCATTTTTATGAATTTAGTTGGAACGATAATTGAAAGTAATGGAGAGCTAAAATGCATGAAAGGGGTACTAATTTGCTCTATTTTTTTCTTTCTTTTTTAACAGATAGTTGTTAAGTTTGCACTAAAAATAAAATTACGTTTGCATTGAAAGTAAAATTAACTGGTCATCGAAATCAAGTTTTCTTTAACCCATCAGTATTTAGATATTCTCTGTACTATCACCACCATCAGCTACAGTTGCCGTGTTAAGGCTAGCTTTTCTTTCTTTCTTTCTTTTCTTTTTCTTTCTTTCTTTTTTCTTTCCTTTCCTTTTCTTTCTTTCTTTTTCTTTTATTTTCTTTCTTTTTTTCTTACCTTTTCTTTTATTTTCTTTCTTTGCTTTTCTTTCTTCCTTTCTTTCTTTTTCTTTCTTTCTTTTTTCTTTCTTTCTTTTTTCCTTTCTTTTTTCCGTCTTTCTTTCTTTCTTTCCTTCTTTCTTTCTTTCTTTCTTTCTTTCTTCAGGTTCTTACGGTTTGCCTCCTCTCCTGAGGGTGTACACATGAAAAAAGAGACGAAGTGAGCTGCAGGGTAAACCTTCACGTGTGCCTCCACCACAGCGATAATGCAGTCGCTGCTTTTCTAGCTACAGCGTTCCCTCGGAGCTGCGTCTAACATCTTCTTAAACAGGCAGTTCAGAGACGATGCCGGAGCACAAGCACAGCACCGAACAGAACGTGGGCTACACTGGCTAGCTGTAAGATCCCAAGCGAGATTCCAGGCGAGAGTCCATCGCTATGGGGAACGCTGCGAGCTCTGGGCTGGGTTAGCCTGGCTGACCCGTTACTAGGAGCATTTTAAAAAATGAGGTGGGACAGGGTCTTGGTGCCTTCTAGTTTGCTGTCCCTGATAACAAACACAGCCATCTTTGCTCTCAAAGACTCCATCGATTCTCAGCCCTCGCGTTCCATATTGCTGTAAAGTGGTCTGGGTATGGACAGCATGTGTGGCAAACAGTTTGGTGTTTTGACTGATTATCCCTATGGCGTCGGAATGGATGCCTGGTCTCTCCTCTAAGCACCAGAGGCGGGTATTTGTACAAAAGGCTCCCCATGTTTTAACTTGTTGAAGAGTATGTACAGGTTTGCTCCTCATAGCTGTGCCGCGAGATATAATGGTGGATGAGTGTGAGAGTGACGGCTGATGTCGTAAGTCGTGACAGCTCAACAATACAGCAACATCCAAACAAACGAACACTTCGCGCTGACTTTGACCGCGACTCAGAAACGACATCTACTATTGAAGAACGGGTCCAAGCATAAGCCCAACTCCAAGATCATCACATACATACTCCAACTTTAATCACTTTCACAGCTCTCGTGTAGACTGACAAAGACCTCGCATACTTCCATTCGTCCATCCTCTAACTTCCACACAGCTGTTCTCTGCTCTAAAAGTCCCGCCAACCTTCTCGTGAATAAGTTCAATAGTAACTCAGTCACATGACCAAACGGCCGTCATCATTTGCTTCAACGTGTCCTGTAGTAAGACCTGAACAGCCACGGCATCCTTAGAAACCCTTACACTGCTGTGAGTACAGTTTCCCCTGTTTCATATTGTTCTTGATTTTGTTCCTATTTCTTGGAGTTAGCAGCAAACGAGTATTTTATTATCAGTGTGCGTTAGTTTGTACAGGTACATATGTGAATGTTGGGGTGAAGACGCTGTCCTATTAGCCAGTCAGCGACCCATAGCTGACATGCTAGCGTCAGGGTTAGCGACCTATAGCTGATATGCTAGCGTCAGGTTTAGCGACCTATAGCTGATATGCTAGCGTCAGGGTTAGCGACCCATAGCTGATATGCTAGCGTCAGGGTTAGCGACCCATAGCTGATATGTTAGCGTCAGGGTTAGCGACCCATAGCTGATATGCTAGCGTCAGGGTTAGCGAACCACAGCTGACCAAAACCCTGTCCCGTCTTTCCGTTGCCCCCCCCCCCCCCCCCAGTAACGGACATAGCCTGGCTAACGGGGCAGGGATCGCCATATTCCCCATGGTGGTGGAATCTGCTAAAGAAGCATTGCACACCCCCTGCTTTTTTAACTGTACCTCGGGATTGAAAAAAAAAATAGCCGCCATAACCCGCTCCCACGCTGATACAATGCTGTAGCCCAACACCTCCACAGCATCGGCTGCAAAGAACACCAGCTCGCAGTTACAGGGAGATAGGACAAATACACTGTAAATGCTAGATGCGATCATTCTTAATATTCTTCAAGTATCTGAAGAACGGGCCTAAGTTTTAGTTCATTAACGATACTTGTTATACTCACTTAAATTACCGTGCTACTGTTACCTCTTTAAATGTTTATGCCAGGGATAGCATGGTTTTGGAATTCTGACCTCCTTAAAGGTCTTCCATTCGGAGGCACTGGGAAGGAGATTCAGTTTTCTAACTGGTTCCTGTTGATATTTTTATAACCAAGAGTCTCTGTAGTCAATGACCTAATAACGACACTTAATCTGACTGGCTGTAGCCACCACCTACCATACGTGATGGACTACGTGCAGTCGACCAAGGTGCACAAAGATATGAGGGAGCCTCGATTGTAGTAAGACTGAAACATTCCAGAAGTTACAGCGCTGTAACGCGCGCTCTTATTGAACTTAATTTGCCGTGGAATTCTCCATAATCAAGCGGGTATCTCAGAAACCGGGTGGTAGAGTGAGACATTGCATACTTATCTTCAGCGATTGTCCGGATCTTTGGGTCCCCACCTCCTTACTAGTCTCAGGTTATGGCTTCAGTTCGCACCAGTACTGTTTTGTGTAAAGTATTGTCTGTACTCACTGTTTTTGGCCTTTAACTGACAAAATGATCCAACAAAGTGGAATCACTTAATTTGCACATCTGAATGTGGAGAGAAGAAATCGTAAGGATCAACGTCCTGTAAGACTAACGATTAAAATTTATAGCAAGTAGGAGGAAAATCGAACAAGAAGATGAAATTGGCTACGACGTAACTAGACCTTTCCGTGCCGGGGGGTTGGGGGTGGGAGACAAAACGAGGAGGTTCAGTTGGGTGCCAGAGTAAAAGCGCCGGTCTTGATATGTAAAGGTGGTATATTTGTAAAAGTGAATGAAACACAGTATTTCCTTGTACTTCTGTGTACTTATTATGTTTCAAAATATAACCAAATGTATTGAAGATTTCATAAATGCAGAGTTTTTTTTTTAGGAAAAAAAGAAGTAATATGATGTTTTTAGACAATAATTGTGTCCACTTACCATCTGGTACCTCTAGATCTAGAGTGGATACTTACCACCTGAGACGCCTAGAACTACCTGTCGAAGTTGTCTTGTTTTGATATGTTGCATTCTCGCTATAATAATGTCTGAAATAACCTTCTAACTACTTCTCCAGTCGTCTAGTATGTCTAGATCTACTTGTTATACATTCAAGAACAATGGTCTGGTCACAGGGCATGTCCATATCCCTATCTACATCACCAAAAATTGAAATATCTCGGTCACAAACTTCGTTTTTTCACGCTCGAATCGGTTGTAACTAAGCACTCTTCCGCCATTTTGTAAAAGGACATGCGCAGTTAACGTGCGAACCAAACTCTGAATTGCAATTATACGAAACGAAACATGTGGCAGTATTCTGCCTATGGCACCAAATTAAAAAATTGACTACGCCAGTATACTGCCGTTAGCATTGAAAGAGTTAAATCGAACAAGAAGAAGAAATTGACCACAACGTAACTAGACTTAAATAGAACTGGAAGAGGAAACTGACCACGGCGTAACTAGATTTAAACCGAACAAGAAGAGGAAATTGGCCACGATGTAACTAGACTTAAAAGTAAAAAAAAAGAGGAAATTGCCCACGGCGTAACTAGACTTAAATCGAACAAGAAGAGGAAATTGGCCACGGCATAACTAGACACGATAAAGTGAGACACACAGATATTATAAGAATGCTGGAAGACATCAACATAGATGGGAAAGATCTGAAACTCATCAAAAACATATACTGGCAGCAATCAGCAGCAATGAAAGTTGAGAACCAAATAGGAGCATTCCAAGTCATAAAATTGGGAGTGAGACAAGGATGTGTTCTATCTCCTGACCTCTTCTCCTCGTACAATGAAAACATAAATATAGAGAGCCTGCCAGGAATATTAATTGGCGGCTACAACCTTAACAACTTAGTATATGCAGACAACTCAGTTCTGATTGCTAAAAGTGAAGGGGAGCTACATGCTCTTCTGGACATCGTGGTTCGTGAAAGTAAAAGTAAAGGTCTCACTCTGAATAGAAAGAAGACTGAAATGATGGTCATCTTAAAGAAAAGAATACCACCAAAATGTAGCGTTACCATCGATGGCACAGAACTGAAACAAGTTGATAGATTCAAGTACTCAGGAACCATTATAACAGCTGATGGGAAATGTCACAACGAAATAAAAAGCAGACGTGCTCAGGCCAAGTCAGAATTCCAGAAAATGAGAAACATCTTGTGCAACAGATTCATATAAATGGAAACAAGATTCCGAGTACTTAAATGTTACATTAAGCCAATTTTGTTTTATGGATGTGAAGCATGGTCCATGAATAAGAGACAATTTTTTTATAAATAGGAAATTACGAGGTTTTGGTACGGTAAAGTAAGATAACAAATATTGTAGAATTAAACCTCGAAAAAATCGTAGACAAAGCACTTTAGTGAGACGTGAGAGAAAGAAAAATCACAAGAGAATTATCTTACTTCATGAATAAGAGAGTACAGCGAGAAATGGAGGCCATGGAAATGTGGTTCATAAGAAGGATGTTGAAGGTACCATGGACAGCTAAGAAAACCAACGAAGAAGTCTTAAGAGAGGCTGGAGTTAAAAGGCAAATTACAGAAAAGATCAGAGCTAGATTTGTAGGACATTTTCTGAGAAGAGGAAGACTGAAACACATTGTGGCAACCGGAAAAATGGATGGAAGAAGAGACAGAAAGACAGAGAGAGAAGTTACACGTCAGTGTTGCTAGGAAGAAAGTCACCGGGGGATCTCATAATGAAGTCTAAAGACAGGGAATTGTAGAGAGAAATGATCGCCTACGCCACACCCCGGCACTTGATTGATTGATTGATTATAACTATACTTAAATCGAACAGGAAGAGGAAATTGCCCACGGCGAAACTAGACTTAAATCGAACAGGAAGAGGAAATTGCCCACGGCGAAACTAGACTTAAATCGAACAGGAAGAGGAAATTGGCCACGGCATAACTTCGCTTAACTATCTTGAAAACTTTGAGAAAATATGAAAATCAAAACTTCTGAGCACAAGAAAAAAGCTTAGGATATTCAACCCAAATGTAATACTCATCCTTACGTATTCATGTGAAAGCTGGAAAACAACCAAAGTAATGGAGAGCAAAACTGGACGCATTGGAAAACAAATGTATAGGGAAAATACTCTGTATACAATGGAACGAATTCAAGACTGAAGCAGAGATAAGAGAAATGAGCATGCAGCAAACAATCTCAGCAGTGATCAAGAAAAGGTTGGCATATTTGGGTCACTTTATGAGAAGAAACAATCAGAGAACCACAAAGAACATCATCAAAAGGGAAACATATGTAAAAAAGAGAAAAAGAGGCCGATCTCGAGAGATCCTAAAGAGAACACTGACCAGAGATGGTGAGAGATGATCCCTTGATGAGACTGAGAGATTGAGAAGCTCGCCGAGAATAGAGACTCATGGCGAGACACACAGGGAGCCCTGTGTGACGTCTAACGGCACGGGATGCATGTAAGATGTACGTAGACTGGGACTTCATAGAAAACTCCCAGAGACGCTGAATATGAAGAGAAAGAAGAAGCTGGAGGTGATCGAAGCCAACATTCCTTTTAACTGTTAACTCCGTTGTCTTGACTGTAAGCATTTTTAGCCATGTACCTTAGAGAAACCATTGTTCATTCATTCATTCATTTGCATGTCCCTTGCGGAACTTTGCCTCCCTAACAGCACTCCTGTAGGCTTCTCGATTGTGAGCAAGATGGCCTGCTGTTGATGCATCCATTTGCAGATAATCAACGATGTCTTGCAGCCATCTTCGCCTTGGTCTTCCTCTCTTTCTTTTTCCTAATATACACCCTTCCAAGACTGTCTTCTCTAGGTTATCATGACTTTTAATGTGTCCACAATATTTAAGTTTTCTTTGTTTAATCCTCTTTGCTAGCCAGCCTTCTATCAATATTAAGTTCTCGTAGTATGGATATATTTGTTACTTTTTGTGTCCATGATATTTGAAGAACTCTTCTGTAGCATTTACATTCAAAGGCATTTATGTGTTTCTCAGCTGTTTTGTTAAGTGTCCAGGTATCACAGGCATATGTTGTGATGGGAAAGATGCATGCCTTTAAAAATATTATTTTTGTAGTTCTGTCTGTTCCAGATTCTTTAGTTATTTTACTTTCTGAAGAGCGATAGATGTCCTATTTTTAATTTCCCTCATTGTATCTCCATTATTAGTTAACAGTGATCCAATATATTCAAAACTCTCCACTTCTTCCAGTTTTTCCTCGGCTGCCTTCTTTGTTTTGTCAGTCGTCATCAATTTAGTCTTCTTCGCATTAAGATAGAGGTTCTGCTCTTCGCTGTTCTTACGGACTGACATAATTAGTTTTTCCATTCCTTTTTGTGTTGTGGACAGTAATACTGTGTCATCAGCATATCTAATCTCTGGTATTTCATAACCCAATTATTATGGCATCGTAATAGTCTTTGTCTACATCTTCTCTAATATTCATCATTATATTTTCAGTATACAAGTTAAATAAATAAGGTGACAGTATTCACCCTTGACAGATCCCTTGTTTTATGTCAAACCAAGTTGTTGTTTCACCATTTATTTTTACTGCTGCCTGTTGGTCTAGATACAAGGAGTGAACTATTGTTCACGGTGCTGAATGCAGCATGTTTCTGTCTGAGGTAATTGAAACAGATCATTACATAATGTGCACGTGTCAAGCAAGTACTTTAACTTGAATTACAAACATATTACTCATCTGAGAGGCAGGGAGCCATCACAATACTTCGTGCTAATGTAGCAAAGAGTTAAGCCCTTTCTTTTAAGGATCAAGAACATAATTTTTGTGGGTTGTGAATTGCAATTTTGAATACAAGTTTTCGTGACTTTATTTCTCTTTTGCTCTATTTTCTTTAACTGAAAAAATTCGTCTCTGCTTGTTAACTGTTTCAGATCTTTGTTTAAGACTTTAAAATATACGTATATAGAAAAACGTTTGTACATAAGACAGGACTAGACATTGGATCTTCTTTCTTTCTTTCTTTCCAAGCCATTAAGGCTCATTGCTACAGATAAAGTTCTCCTCCTGTACATCCTTTTCTACGTCGTCTCTTCATCCTCCACCTCTGACTTGGTCAACCGTCTGCGTTTTTATTTCCTTCATCCTTTGTAGCTACATATTTTCGTTTGTCTATTCCCTTCCATTCTTTCTACATGACACAACCAGCGTAACATATTCAGTTTCAAGACGTTTATAGTCGGCTGCGACTTAACTAAGCTGTTAGGTATTCTCATATGCCACGTTCCAAATCTCGTAATAGTTTTGACGTTCCAAGACTGTGATCTATTTTTATTCGTTCAAAGTCGAGGCTTCTCTGTCGGTTCCGTAACAGTTTTTTTTCTTTACGGAGATGAGGTCGTTGGCCCCATCCTCGAACCCCTAACCCGAAGGACCAGTTCTGCCTGACCCCCCCCCCCCAAACCTCCTTTCCAATTCTTGGCTAATCATACTGGGTAGGTCTGCAGGGCTAAGGGCCAGATGAAACTAGCTAAATTTTTGCTGTTAGTTAATGCTAATGTTACTGTACACCAAGAGAATACTTCTAAGTCCAAAATCTTTATTTGTTAAAGTTCAAATGCTCTATTAGTTTATGTCATACAGTATTTATGTATACAACCAGAGTCATGACTTCGTGACTTCCGCATTTATTTCCTTCTAGACTTCCCACCCCCACCCTCTCTCCATAAAAAAAAACAAGCTGACATACATACAGACACAGTCCAGAGAAAGTAATCATGACAAAACAGCTGCACTTTCGAGGGGAGGAGGGGAGAGGCCGGCTGGGGAAGCCAGCTTATTAAGTGAAAAGATTTTACCTCAGAACTGCCACGTCATCGGCGCCAACCTACGCCTGGCTGGAATCAGGAAGCTTTTAACAATAGGGGCTATTGATTTCAGATACATCCAGCCATGTTACCGTCACTGTGTTTTTATCAGTGCTCGTAACTTTGTGTTTGTTTCGTAGAACTTCAGTTAGATCTAATTCCTGGGTTTTTTTTCTATTTTCTGGTTAATTTATCAGTGATATTGGTTTATTCGCTCAATCTTTTAAAGCGTTTTCCGTTAATTGTTCTCTCCCCCCCCCCCCTCCCAGGGGGTCAGTCAGTGAAAAGTCGAAAACAATACCCCTTTTTCGTGGGCTTTCCAACACTGTTATTATTAAACCCGTTGACACTCTTGTGGGCTCCTGATTTCAGAGTCAATTTGTCTGAAATAAATATGGAGAAAAGACTTCGTCCCATAGTCTTGGCATGACAAGACTCTGCGCTATCAAAAGCACTGCACTTGTGCTCGATAATGTTGTGATGTGTCTGGTGATAGACGGTACGCACTGTTCTTAAGACTTTGCTTCTCACGTGTAAAAGTTTGGCAACTGAGAATTATAAAATATCCTTTGCGAATCTGGCTGGGTGGTTAGGCGCTCAGTCTATGGCGAATTTGGCTAAGTGGTTAGGAGCTCAGTCTAGGACGAAATTGGCTGAGTGGTTAGGAGCTCAGGCCAGTAAATCAGTGGCACCAGGTTCAGGTAGGGATTTTTTTTACTGATACCACCACACTAAAAAAAGGACACCTGGTTCACCCAGTCTCTAAAAATGGGCACCAGAGAAATCTGGGAAGGTAAAAGCTGTCAGGCCGTGATACTGACCACATCAGACTTTCATGCGACGAAGATCTTGGAAATACGGGGCCTAACACCATATCCCCAGTATGCCTTAATGGCATGGAAACGGAAATTTTACCTTCTCACTCAATACCCGTGTGTTTGTTTGTTGTTTGTTTTGTTTAACATTCAGCCCAACAGTCAAAACTGTTGTACATAAGACATTGGATTGGTTGCTGCAGTGGCTTGCAAGGAGTGGTTGCAAATAAACAGCAGTAACACGATGAAGAGAACTCAGTGTGATGGGACAAAGCTGATGATTAATAGAGAGAGAGAGATCTTGCGTTCACATTCGCAAGATCGTTGACGATGTTGAATCAACAGATTCCGACGTTAAAACTGACCAATCATCTGGTCGGCCACTCCTTAAGGCCCCTAGGTTGAGCTTATCTCACCAAGATAATCAAGATAATCTCCTGATTGTTGACTAACGCATAATACATTAAAGTCATGGGGGTGAATGTTTGGTGCTTGATAAATAAAAAAAAACATCAAACATTTTGACTAATAACATGTGTCAGTCAGACACATAGATACGTTTACTACCACATCTTTTCCAGAGCAGTTCTGGGTGGACAGCGTTACACATGAACTGTCGCAGACACGCTTCTTGCGTTTCGTCGTTCGTTCAGACATCGACGGCGTCTTTCACATATGTGACAGTTCGCCTCAGGTTGTCAGCACCATCAGAGCACTGAGGAAGCACCACACCAACATAGCAAGACAGGCACCGACACGGGAACCTCAAGGAAATAGAAGATGAGGAAGATCTAGACTTACGTGGAGAAGAGAAATTATGACAGTGCTCAGAGACAAGGGATGCACATAGAAGGAAGCAGAGAATAATTCCAAGAACAGGGATGACTGGAGAGTCCTTATCCGTGGCCTATGCTCTCAAGGGAATGAAAGGCGATGATGATAATGATGATGATGATGATGATTAGAGCTTCTCTTGTAGGGGGAGGGGGTGAGGTCTGGCCAGGTCCTTTGCCTAACGTTGTTGTAGACATACAAAACAGCATTGAAACATTGGACTTCTGGAGTGTGATTTAAAAACTGTAAAATAACATCAGGAATAACATAAGTACACTTGATGTTTATATCTTATATCTTATATCATTCCCGTGCCGTTAAACGTCACATAGGGCTCGCAAAGTAGTTCGCCACTTTTCCCTGTCTTCGGCGAGTCTTCAACTTCATCAAGAGATTTTATGCCTGTTAATTTGGCCTCTCTTAACAATGTCCCCTTTAGAGTTTCACGCGGTCTGCCTCTTTTTCTTTGGCCTGTTGTGTTCCACTTGATAGCTTGTTTTGGGATTCTCTGATCGTTTCTTCTCATCACGTGACCAACATATGTCCATCTCCTTTTCCTGATCACCCATGAGACTGGTTGTTGTTCAGTCATCTGTCTTATCTCTGCATTGTTCTTGAATTCGTTCCACTTGATGCCGAGTATTTTCCTTAGGCATTTTGTTTTTAAAAAAGTCTAATTTTTTTGTCTGTTTCTTTAGTTGTTTTTCAGCTTTCGCATGCATAAATGAGGGCGGATATTACATTTGAATTGAACAGTCTTAACTTGGTTTTTGTACTTATAACTTTTGAATGCCATATGTTCTCAAGATTCTTGAAGATCGATGCTGCTTTTGCAATTCTAATTATAACTTCCTTTCTGGTGTCACCATCCTGGTCTATGTAGCTGCCAAGGTATGCAAATTGATTGACCTCTTCGATATATGTCCCTTCTATGTGTATTTTTCCATTTTGATTAATGGTAAGTTTCACTATTTTTGTTTTGTCCTTGTTAATTTCAAGTCCTATTTTGCTAGCCAGTGAAGACAGGCTATCTTGCATGGAATTCACATTGTTACTGATAAGAGTTATGTCATCAGCAGAATCAAGATCTTCTAGTTGGGTCTCATGTACCCAGTCAATACATATGTTACCTGTGCAGCATTTTTTCATTATGAAGTCTATTGTAATTCCAAAAAGCAAAGGAGACAGTATACATCTTTGTTTCACGCCTGTTTCAATCTCGAACCATTCACTCATCCCTTCTTCTGTTTTCACTGCACAAACATATCCATTGTAGAAGTCCTTAATGATGTTGACAAGTTTAGATAGTATTCCATATAGACTTAAAGTTCTCCACAATGAATCTCTGTGTATGCTATCAAATGCCTTTTTAAAGTCTATGAAGTTTAGGATTAATGGTTTCTGCTTTTCAATATGTTCTTCAAGTATTATTCTTAGAGTAAAGATCTGGTCGAGAAAGCTTCTCCGTTTTCGAAATCCTGCTTGTTCCTCTCTCATTGCAATATCCACTATATCTTGAATCATCATCATCATCATGTGCCGTGCCGACTGGCGTTGGCTATTATGCTTCTCCAGAGTACGCGATCCTTCATGCATGCCATCAGCTCAGTTGGTGATCTCCTCTCACACCATCCCGTCAGACTGTCCAGTATCATTTCTCTTGGTCTTCCTCTTGATCTTCTTCCTTCTATTTTTCCTGTTGTTATAATATTTTCAATGCCCTCTCTTCTCATTGCATGTCCTATGAAAGTACATTGTCTCTCTCTTATCTTTTTGACAAGGTTTTTTGTCTCTCCAGCTCTTCTCCTACATTCTTCATTAGTTATTTTTGCTGTCCAGGGGATTCGCAACATTCTTCTAATAAACCACATTTCTGCTGCTTCCAATGATTTTTGTGCAGACTTGCCTATTGTCCATGATTCACTTCCATATAACAAGATAGGTTCAATATAGCATTTTAGTACTCGTTTTCTAACATTCATTGATAAGGATGTGTTGGTCAATATGTTTCTCATTCTCTGAAATGCAATCTTTGCTTGGCCTATTCTGTTCCTAATTTCTGTTCTGCATTTCCCATCTGAAGTTATTACTGCTCCAAGGTATTTGAATTTCTGCACCTGCTTTAGAACAGTTCCGTTTAATTTAATACTGCATGCTGGTGGATTCTGTTTCTTAGATATAACCATAGTCTCTGTCTTGAAGTCTATTCAAAATGACTTTGCAAAATACTTTTGGCACAACTGATATTAAGGTTACTCCTTTCCAATTGTTACAGTCATTAAGGTTAGGCTTTTTTGTTTGGTATTTTAACAATGATTTCTTTTTTTCCATTTAGAAGGGACCTTTTCTTCTTTCCAAATCTTATTAAACATTCTCTGTAGTTGTCTCATGTTGTCATTATTGATAGCTTTTAACATTTCGGGTGTTATTATTTCATCTTAACCTACAGCTTTGTTGTTAACCATTAAATTCACTGCTGTTTCAATTTCATCTAGGTTGACATTTAGTTGTGGGGCTGGTAAGTCGATTTAAAGGTTTATGACTTCTTTTGGGTGTGGTCGATTAAGTAGTCCTTGGAAGTGTTAAGCCCATCTTTGCTTTTGGTCTTTACTTGATGTTAATAGGGCTCTAGTTTTGCTAAGGATTGGTCTTTCCTTGGATGTAGCATCTTTTGTATGTTATATAAAGTTTTGATGTCTCCTGTATTTGCTGCTTATCCGCCTCTTTTGCCATATTGTCTATGTATTCTCTTTTATCCCTTCTAGCTGAACTTTTTACTTTCTTGTCTATTTCTTTGTATGTTGCTTTCGCCATATCTTTTTCAAGATCTATTTTTACATTCAACATGTCTAATTTGGCTGCTCGTCTTTCATGTATGTACTTCCATGTGGTTTCTGATATCCAAGTTTTTCTATTTGGTTTTTTCAGTCCAGCGCTTGCTTTTGCAGCTGTGATTATGGCTGTGATGTAAGAATTCCATAATCCATCTATACCTGTCTCCTCTACTTCACTTGGTGTTGTGGAATGATTGGCAAGTTCCTGATTGAAATTTCTTTTAGCATTCTCTTCTTGTAGGCTGTGGCTCTTTATCTTCCTGTGTACTGATTTCTTGTGTTGGCTTTTCAGTTTTAGTTTTATTTTCCCTATACACAGGTTGTGATCACTGTTAACATCTGCACCCCTATAAGCCCTTACATCTATCAGAGATGTTCTGTATTGCTTTCTAATATAAAAATGATCTATCTGGTTTCTAGTTCTATCATCTGGAGATATCCACGTCGTTTTTTGTATCTCTTTGTGTGGAAATATTGTGCCTCCAATGACCATGCCCTCTGTTAGACATCTTTCAATTAATTTTTCTCCGTTCTGATTAACCATGTCAGTTCCTTCTTTCCCCATTAGTTTTTCAACATCGGTATTATCTTTCCCTACCTTAGCGTTGAAGGCCCCCATAGCAATTAGGATGTCGTGTTTAGGGACTTTGTTGATGATTTGTTGTATATGGTGATAGAAATCGCCTTTCACCTCATCATCTGCATTGTTCGTGGGTGCATAACACTGTATTATTGCCATTCTTCCGTGTTTTAGGTTGTATCGTGCTCTTATTATACGACTGGTTCCCATTCTACAAGGCTCTTTGCTGCTACATTTGACATAATTATACCTACCACCTCTCGATGTTTACCGTCGTCTCTGCCTGAATGTATTATTGACTTACCGTTTCCGCCGATATTTTATATGCTTCTGGCCATCGCATTTCACTGATGCCTAGTACGTCTAGGTGGTATCTCTCCGTTTCTTTGATGACCTGAGTAGTTTTTGTTGGTGCTGCCATCGTTCTTACATTCCAGAATCCAATCTTTGTCACATGTTTGGGGCCGACGAATGAGCTCATCGGAGTTGGCATCGCTGATGCTCGGTTGGTTTCTTTGCGAGTTTCCCTAACGATATCTTTTTTTTTTCCCATCTGGAGTCGCCTCTAGATAGGTACCAGGATAAGCTTTATGCCCAACTCCCGGTACAGGATATGTGACAGATCAAGCGGAATTCCAATAACTTCTGCACGCCGGCGAGAAAGTTAAAAAAACGTCCGGCATCTTGCACGTCACGCCGGATGTTTATTTACACACAAAAAATAATATACATTACTTATTAGTGGAGGCTTGTTTGGCTGAGTGGTTAGGCGCTCGGTGTACTAATCCGCTAGTACCGGATTCAAGTCCCAGAAGTGGTTTTTTTTTTCTGAAACCATCACATCAAAAAAAGACCCCGGGGTCCACCTAGCCTCTAAAAATGGGTAACAGAGAAATCTAGGGAGGTATATGCGGCCAAGCGTGACACTTGACCATATCAGACTTTCGTGTGCCGATGATCTTGGAAACACGGGCCTAACACTGTATCCCCAGTTTGCCTTAATGGTATGGAAACAGGGATTTTACACTTTACCTTTACTTATTATTACAGGACAGATAACTCACTGAAATGCTACTGTTATCCTGGTCAGTTAAAATCGCAGGTCAACAAACAAAGAGTGGTTGTTCCTTGTGATGCTAATGCGTTGTTAAACAGAGAAACTGGAGCAGTGGTGAGCAAATGAATAGTATTGTCGATAACCACCTGTGCTGTTAATGTTTAGCCTAAAGGGCTTGTGCTTTACACTCTGATGTTGTTGGGCCAGAGATAGAATCAGTTGCTGCTTCTTATCACTTCGGAGAAAGGGGGTCTCTAGCCGTCTTAAGCTAGCACTGAATAAGACAAACTAAACTTACACTAACACCTGTTTAAAACAAACTAAACGGGATGCTTAGTTCCTTCATGAATACACAGAATAAAACAAAATAAACTTACACTAACAAAGAATAAAACAAAATAAACTTATACTAACACAGAATAAAAAACGAAACTTACATTAACACAGAATAAAACAAATTAAACTTACACTTAACACCTGAATAAAACAAACTAAACTTACACTAATACAGAATAAAACAAATTAAATTTACACTAACACGTGAATAAAACAAACTAAACTTACACTACTGCACTCAATAAAACAAACTAAACTTAAACTAACATACATTAACACAGAATAAAACAAACAAAACTTACACCAACACACCCAGTAGAACAAACTAAACTTTAACTTGCTTTGACACAATAAAACAAACTAAACTTAGACTAACACATAATAAAACAAACTAAACTATGGGAGTTGGGGGATAGGCCAACGACCTGTCCCCTGTTAAAAAAAAACCGGGGCGTTAGAGAAAGACGGAGAGGAAAACCAGGAAACTTTGTCTTGGAAAAAGAAGCGACTCTGATAACAAAATGTGGTCATCTAAGAACATCAAAACAAGAACCAAACTTAGGATTTCAATACAAACGTAAAGACTGTCCATCTATATGGTTCGGAGACATGGGTTATAACAAAGACAGTACAACACATGATACGAACACTCGTGAACTACTGCTTGACGAGGATTTTAAACATTAAATGGCAGGACAAGATCAGGAACGAGGAGGTCTGGGAAAGGGCAAGGCAAGAACCTATGAACCTACAAATCATGTCTAGGAAATGGAGGTGGATTGGGCACACACTGAGGAAACCCGACACTGACATAGCAAGACAGGCACTGACATGGAATCCTCAAGGAAATAGAAAACGAGGAAGACCTAGACTTACTTGAAGAAGAGAAATTATGACAGTGCTCAGAGACAAGGGATATACATGGAAGAAAGCAGAGAGCAATTCCAAGAACAGGGATGACTGGAGACCTTTTGTCCGTGGCCTATGTTTTCAAGGGAGTGAAAGGCGATGATGATGATGATAGTTTGGCCTTTTATACATAAAGAAGTAAAACACACTACAAACTGCTTCTACGAAAGGACACTTAAATTCCAGTAGACCTTTCTTGTGTAAACTTGTATCGCGAATCGTTCATACCAGAATCTTGTTCTAGTTTTAATATTCTCTTCACATTCTCGTGACCTGGTGCGGAACTGATGAGATATTTGCACCTTGAAAACACAAATTTATGACTAGAAACCCATCTGGGAGATTCGTGGTTTTGTGACGAATGGGGGAGCCGAAGCTTGCATTGCACAGCCCACACAAATGTGTTCGTGATCATTAAGGGCTTAACTTTTGCTACATCAGCGGATGGTTTTTGTGTACGATGTTGGGGATAGAAATAAGATTCCACAAACAGTCCTGGGTCAGAGTATGCGAAGCAACATTCAGAGAAATATGGATTTATCTTATCCGAGGGGGGGGGGATATGATTATCCTGGTCTGGCGAATATTTTTTTTGTATCAGCGTAACACAATGTCCATGTATACGTGTGTCCTTCTGTATACACAGTTTAGTTTCTTCATGAATACAGGATATCACTGGAAGCTTAGTTCGTTCATGAATACAGGATATCACTGGAAGCTTAGTTCCTTCGTGAATACAGGTAATCACGGGATGCTTAGTTCCTTCATGAATACACGATATCACGGAAAGCTTAGTTCCTTCATGAGTGCAGGATATCACAGGAAGCTTAGTTCGTTCATGAATACAGGATACCACGTGAAGTTCAACTGCTTCATGAATACAGGATATTGCGGAAAGCTTAGTTCCTTCATGAATGCAGGATACCACGTGAAGCTTGGCTCCTTCACGAATACAGAATATCATGGGAAACTTAGTTGCTTCATGAATACAGGATATCACAGGAAGATTAGTTTCTTCATGAATACAGGATATCACAGGAAGCTTAGTTCCTTCATGACTACAGGATTCCACTGGAAGATTAGCCACACCTTCCACGTACCCCCTCTCCCCATCCAAATGAATACCGGACACCAAGCAAACTTAGTCCTCTTAAGAATACAGGACACCAAGCAAACTTAGTCTTCTTAAGAATACAGGACACCAAGCAAGCTTAGTCCTCTTAAGAATACAGGACACCAAGCAAGCTTAGTCCTCTTAAGAATACAGGACACCAAGCAAGCTTAGTCCTCTTAAGAATACCGGACACCATGCAAGCTTAGTCCTCTTAAGAATACAGGACACCAAGCAAGCTTAGTCCTCTTAAGAATACAGGATACCACGGGAAGCTTAATCACCCCCCAAACCCTAGCGTACCCCACCTTTTTTTTCAAATGAATGTATAAGTGTGTTATGGGTGAATGAATTAAGAATTAAACATTTAAATAGCTCACAAAAATATATTCTCTCTGTTTGTCTCTGTGTCTCTCTCACTCTCTCTGTCTGTCTCTCTCTGTATCTCTTTCTCTATGTCTCTCTCTCTCTATCTCACTCTATCTCTGTCTCTCTCTGTTTCTCTCTATATCTCTCTCTGTCTCTGTCTCTCTCTGTTCCTCTCTCTGTCTCTCTCTGGCTGTCTCTGTCTCTTTCTCTATGTCTCTCTCTCTGTCCCTTCACCCCTCTCTCTTTCCCTCCCTTGACCCCTCTCTGCCTCCCTCTGTCTCTGTCTTTGTCTCTGTCTGTCTGTCTCCCTCTCTCTCTCTCTCCCAGAAAAGAAACAGATCAAGTTTATAAAGGGGAAATCATTTCTCAACTAGTGTTTTCTTTTTGTTTGTTTTGGTTTTTTGTTTTTCCTCCAGCACTGTCATTCCAGCAGTTTCCAGGTTGGGATGTATGAACCTGCGGCAGGAACATCAGATAAGAACAAATCACATTTTCAAACACTGATGCCTGCACCATGTCATCATAACCTGTTACACAGATCCTCTTTCTCCGCCCCCAGCTTTACCATGGTGTAGGCAGTAAACTATAAATAAGCGACGCTAATTTGTGCTGCATATTTCCTGGAGCAGAAAGAGTTAACATCTTTAGACCTTTAAAGAAAAGAAAAATAAACCCCTCGTAATTAAACCAAAAAACAAGGATAGAAGATACGTTTTTTTTTTTGGCATTGAAAAGAGGCTTGTTTCATCTGCTGAAATCTGAAATGTTGAATATTATAATTTAGATTCCTATTCAGCACGTTAACATTGAGGTTAAAATATTGACAAATAGATTTTGCTTATCTGAAAATTAAAATAAATGAAAAAAGCTTAAATGATGCAGAATGATAATAATGACAGACAGTTCTAAAATTTTGGCCGGGATATGGACGAATTTATCCTTTTAAAAAAGTGGGTTAAAAACTGCAGTAATATATTAGAAATAATGTGGATAAAACTAAAGTTTGTTAAGGAAAAAAAAAGAAATTTTTCATGTTCACATTTCACACAGATCTCCCTCTCCTTCTAATTCTCTCTTTCTTTCTCTCTCTCTCCCCCTCATTTCACCCCTCTCTTTCTCTCTCTCCCTCTCCTTCTCTCTCTCTCTCTTTCTCTCTCTCTCCCTTCACCCCTCTCTTTCTATCTCTGCCTTACCCCCCTCTCTCCTCCCTTCACCCCTCTCTTTCTCTCTCCTTTTACCCCCTCTCTTTCTCTCTCTCTCTCCCTTCACCCCTCTCTCTCCCTTCACCCCCTCTCTTTCTCTCCCTTCACACTTCTCTTTTTCTCTCCCTTCCTCCCTCTCTTTCTCTCTATCTTTCTCTCTCCCTCTATTCACCCTCTTTTCTCTCTCCCCTTATCTCCCTCTCTTTCTCTATCTCTCCCTCATTTCACCCCCTTTCTTTCTCTCTCTCCCTCCCTTCACCCCATCTCTTTCTCTCTCTCCCTCCTTTCACCCCCTCTTTCTCTCTCTATTTCGCTTCACCCTCTCTTTTTCTCTCTCTCTCTCACTTCACCCTCTCTTTTTCTCTCTCTCTCTCACTTCACCCGTCTCTTTCTTTCTCTCTCTCCATTCACTCCTTCTCTCTCTTTCTTTCTCATCCTCCCTTCACCCCCTCTCTTTCTCTCCATCCCTCCCGTGACCCCTCTCCCTCCCTCCCTTGACCCCTCTCTCTCTCCCTCCCTTGACCCCTCTCTCTCTCCCTACCTTCATCCCCTCTCTCTCTCCCTCCATTCACTCCCTCTCTTCTCTCTCCTTTCATTCCCTCTCTTTCTCTCTCTCTCTCTTCACCCCCTTCTCTTTCTCTCTCTCCCTCCATTCACCCTCTCTCTCTCCCTCACTTCACCCCCTCTTTCTCTCTCTCTCCCTTCCTTCACCCCCTCTCTCTCTCTCCATCCCTTCATCCCCTCTATTTCTCCCTCCCTTCATCCTCTCTCTTTCTCTCTCTCTCCATTCACCCCCTCTTTCTCTCTCTTCCTTCCTTCACCCCCTCTTTCTCTCTCCATCCCTCCCTTCACCCCCTCTCTTTCTCTCTCTCCCTCCCTTCACCCCGTCTCTTTCTTTCTCTCTCTCCCTTCACCCTCTCTCTGTCTCTCACTCCCTCTCTTCATCCCCTCTCTTTCTCTCTGTCTATATCTTCCAGTCTCCCGTAGAAAAAAAACCAGGTGTCATATACGTCGCATTCAGCTGAAACAATCTGCCATCCATTGATAAACCCATTCAGGTCTTTCTAAAGGTTGGATGAACCTTCTTATAAACTTCATTAGAAAGTCTAGACACACAGAAAGAGTAGATTAAATCACATCCGTCGACACTGGCAATTCACAGTAACCTGACATTTTAGAAACTGAACTATTGACTAATAACTTGAATTTGCAAAACACCTGTGGTTGCAAGCTTCTGTCAGACAAACAAACAAACAAACAAACAAAAAACAAACAAACAAACAAACAAATACTGCTTTTGATTTGTCTTCTAAAAGACCAGCCCGCCTGGGACATAGCAACCCCAGAAATGACTTCCGGACAAGCTATAGGAAAGCTAATGACAGGTTTCATGAGCAAATCATTTAACTTTGGTAACATACTGACGATTTTATTTGCTTCTGGGTGGTACAGTTCAGAAACTATTATTTTGATAGATTTGGACAGGTTTTGTTATCGTTCAAACTGTAGTTGAAACATATTTGGTTTTTCTACAATGGACATTCAAGTTCTGCAGTTGGATGTTCCTCGTCTTTTTTTTTTTTAAGACTGAATAATAAAGTACACCAAGAGAAAAATTGGCTGAGCTGGGGGTAAACAAGTTCCACGGGCAACAGAAGGCATGCGAACTGATTAGATAACATGACATTGAGCGTTATTATTGTCAAATTTCAATGGCCCAGCACATAATGAATGAACGACGGGCTTTAAAAAAGCGCTTAACTGCAAAACATAACTTGAGTGTTGGTGGTCTCAAGACAATCACACGATCATGTCTGGTTTATTACGATGCGTGGAGCAGTACAGACGGTCAGATTGTGCTGAGCAACTTAATGTGTTTTATCATAGATACAATAGAGGTATAACATGGCTATGGTGATCATTCGCTGGGGAAGAGTTATCCCATCCTTCCATCCCCAATTTTGTCTTAGTAACACAATAATTAGTGTATAAGTATACAACTATACACTAAGCACTGCAGTAAAGCTGTGATACCAGAATGTATAAAATCGGAAAAAAGTAGGAGCAGCTTTATTTGAGATCGTTAAGTAATAAAGCTGCTCCTACGTTTGTCCGATTTTATACAATTTTGTCTTAGTGCTTCTGTTTGCACACTGTTGCGCCTTTGAGCCTTGCTAACCGGTAGAGCTCCATATGGGGGGTGGGGTGGGGGTGGGGGTGGGGGTGGTAGAGTGGTGGAGTTAATTGAGAAGCAAGTCTCTTGGGTCCACACTGGGACCTCAAAGAATATTACATTGCCGGGAACTGGGAAAGACGGGCATAAAATACACAAAAAAAAGGCAATTGAAGAGATTATCACTTGTCAGTTTTCCTTTGGACAAAAATATTGATGAAAACCAACTGTCCCACTTCATTAGTCTGAAATGCAGAGGCCACTTTAACATACAGAAATGTTTAGCCCACTTCACCGTACAGAAAGATTGAGCCCACTTTAACATACAGAAACGTGAAGCCCACTTTAACATACATCAATGGTGAGCCCATTTTATGGAAACCATTTTAGTGATTAATTTTAGAAAGGAATTAGAATGACTGAGAAAAGGTCGGTTTCACGTTGCACTTGTACGAAGGAAAAAAAAATTAGCACGAGGTGGTCAAGACCCACTGCATCTACTGAGTACCTCAAGCGTATGTTCCTGAGCGAGACAGCATATGTTAAAATAGACATAAAAAATCAGTTCACACAGATTTCTTTTCTTTGTTCCACTTCGTAGATTTTATATCTTCAGTTTCTATTGAAATGTTATTTTCCTTTTCCCCCATGTTCCTATGTTCCCATATTTCGTTGTTCCCAAGTTCCCATGATGAACATCTGAAAGATTCTTGTCCCTTTTTTTGTTTCCCTTCTTCCACATCTGGGCACGGAACAAAGCACTGTCAGCACTTTCTATTTATAGACTGACTGATTGATTCGAAGCTGCAACAGGTCTTGTCTTCGCAGTTTTAAATGATAGAGACTCGCAGACACATTTTGCAGAAGAGCAGGAGCAGGGAAAAAAAACCACAATAAAAGAGAAACTACTCTAAGCGCACGTGAAACAACAGCGAACCTGACAAGGACAAGAGGTTCAGCTTTCATGAGAAGTAAAATTATGAAAATAGGACTAAAATAGCCGGGGGGGGGGGGGGGAGAGGAGATGAGGAAAGGAACGGATGCAGTTTGTGTTGAGCAGGGGGTGGGGGGATTGGAAAGGGTAGAGAAAACGAATGTTTATACAGAGCGACGGTTCCATAAACGGGGGGCAGACCCTCACCCCCACCTTCGAAGGGGTAATGGAAAAATTCTGGGGGTGGGGGGGGGGGGAGAGCGGGAACAGTGATTATCAAACTAGCGGCATAAGGATCAGAAACAATCAAGAGAAGAAAGTTGTGCGTTACTGATGTGATCTGGGAGACAAAAAAAAAGGGGGGGGGGGGACAACAGGATTAAAATGTTTGAGAACCTCTGATGCCAATGATGGAGAACCTGGCATAGAGAGGAAAGGTAGGCGAGGAACTAACTGTTCAACATACGAGTGTGTGGCTGAGGTGAAGTTCATGTGAGTTGAGAGTGTGTGGACTGGCGGGTGTGGGCTGAAGCTGGTGTGAGTCATAGCTCATTTTCTTGCAGTCTGGGGCACCGAGGGTTGACCTGGAAAAGCGCAGAACACGTGGATCTCGGCTATTTCTGGCGGTGTTGTAGAGTATTTCTGACAGATTAGCCACATGTAGATGGAAGAGAAGAAAACGAAGAAACTAAACATTTAAAACGTTTATTTAAGCGAGGGGATTACGACCTAGATACTTGCTTATGGCAAGGAAAGAGAAACGAGCAAGGGCAGGAATATAAACGAAGAAGAGGAAGGGAAATAAATATAAACAGGGGAGATAATAGAACAAAAAAAGGAAAAGGGAGATTAATTTATTAAAAGGGAGATAAATGTAACATAGCAGGAAAAAGTCAAGACTATTTAATGTAGTGATAAAATGTAAGAAAAAAAATAAGAAGAGTTATGACATTATGCAGACTGAACATAAAACAATTCATAGATTTTTTTATTGCCAGATTTAAATAGTTAGGTTAGTAAACAAAAAAATCATCATGAGTTTTGAAACTTTTTAGTTAGCTTTACGTCAAGTAGTCCCACTCACAATTTTATCGCTGGACCAGGAGAAGGCTTTCGGCAGAGTATCCCATTCTTTCCTCCAGAAAACCTTGTCCAAATGTAATCTTGGGGACTACATCACAGACTGGATGAAAATTCTATACAACAAACCAGAAAGCAGACTTTTAATAAACCACACCCTAAGTGAACCATTCCGGTTAACCAGATCTGTACGTCAGGGCTGCCCACTCTCACCCCTGTTGTATGTGCTAACTCTAGAGCCACTCCTGGAGAAAATCAGACAGGAGACACTAGTCAAAGGAATCTTTATTCCTGGAATGGGAGAGAGAAAATCGTTGGCCTACGCTGACGACACAATCTTCTTCCCCTCCAATATATCCTCCATTCAGAATATTCTAGACATAATTACAGAGTTCGGACAAGGCAGCGGGGCCAAAATAAACATTCAAAAATCACACATAATGGGTTTAGGCAAGTGGGTAAACAAAACAGACTTCCCATTCACATTAATTCAAGTCAACAAAATCAAAATATATGGAATTTTATTTACAGCTACGCCTTCCAATAACACCAACGCAAGATGGCAAAATATCATTGGAAAAATAAAAAAACCGACTGGAAATATACAAATATAAAACTACTACCACATTCGGCAGAAGTGTCGCAGTCAACACCTACGTCATACCACAGCTCATATACACCGCAAATATCTTTCCCTTGTCTAAACAGTCACTTAGGGAAGTCAATTCCATGATCAGCGACTTTATTTTCCGACACACAGTACACAGCATCCAACGGAAAACCTTGATGCAAGATAAGAACAGAGGAGGCATCTCCCTACAAGACATATCAACAAAGATCCAGGCACTCAGAATTAAATATGTGGGACAAATCATCCAACAGCCACACAAACACACACTAGCCCACTACTACGTAGGGCTAAGGCTAATCAAACTTTGTAAATTAAACAATGCATATCCCCGTCACTTTGGCACTATACCGCTCTTCTACAGACAATGCATACAAAGTGTCACTGAACATGAACATTTAATATACATGAAAACATCAAGCATATACAACTATCTGGTCAGGAAACAGGAGCCACCATTACAGGACAGAATAAAGAGAGGATACAAATACTTCATCACTGACTACACACAATCATTTCAAAACCTACAGAAGAAAGGAATCACGCCAAGTGCACGAGAGATAACATACAGACTATTGTTCAACATAACACCGACCACACAAGGAGTCGCCCGCAGATCCAATAGACTGATCAGATGTAGACTATGTAGAACAAAAACACAGGAAACAGAAGAGCACATCTTCTTTGAGTGCAAAACTGTTTCTTTAGCCTTAAAACTTTTGACTCACGCGATAACAACAAGAACAACGCAGACAGTAGACACGTATAGAGCAATCATGTTGAACACCATCCCTCGAACAGTAGCAGACAGCCATAAACAGTCCATCATAATCCTAGCGGAATTCAGATCTCTTATCTGATCATGTCGGAATAAGGCCATGTTTGATAACAAAGTTTTTACGCCAGAAATTTTTCTGTCTATCTTCCAAAACAAATTGTTACGGCTTTCTGCTAGTTTTTAACACCTATGTGGAATATTGAAGTCTTTTTTTGTTTTTGTCTGTGTATGTGTGGTTTGCCAACGACGCAGTTTTAGTTTTACAACATTGATTATTCTGTAACCCTGTTTGTATATAACTATGCACTCAGGTGTACCTACCATCCAAATCACTATCATCTCATGTTTTGTTAAAGCCCACCATTTCATTATTTCACTTCACGGGCCATCACCCTCACCTCACGTTATTTGCACACGATTTGTATTTGTAACTATCAGACAAATAAACTTCATTTAAAAAAAAAGTAGTCCCACTCACTGGTATCCTGGATTATCTGGTGTTATCTTTTCTATACTGGATTGATCCAAGATGGCTCAAGTCAAAGCTAAAGATATCAGAGGCAAGAAGAAAGAGGAGCTGCTGAAACAGCTGGATGATCTGAAGAAAAAGCTTCAGATTCTGCTAGTGGCAAAAGTGACCGGTGGTACAGCTGCAAAGTTGGTCAAGATTTACAGCCTCCGTAAGTGAGTGGCCTGTGTCCTCACAATCATCAGCCAGACCCAGAAGGACAGCCTGCGCAAATTTTATCGCAAGAAGTCCCATAAGCCCAAGGATTTGAGACCAAAGAAGACAAGAGCCATGCGTCGGGCACTTACTCCTTATGAGCTGTCATGCAAGAGCAAGAATGAACCGAGGAAAAGTCGTCTGTACCCACAGAGAAAATATGCCTGCAAGGAATACAGATAATTTATGGATTCTGTTTTTAAAAAAAATCTGGTGTTAGATCGGAGATACGGCCTCTTCGACTTTAAAGAAACTTTCAAAAACCTTCATCTTAAGAATATCATACAGAAACCCAGAGAAACGACATATCGGCTTATTTACGACATGACACCCATCACACAGAGAGAAGCTCAAAGATTCAAACAGACAACACTTTGCCAACTATGCAGGAACAATATTCATGAAACAGAAGAGCACATATTTTATGAGTGCAATATAATTACACCTAGTATAGCAACACTACAGAACATAATAGAAACACACACACAGCACAAAAGATAGACATATACAAAGCTATCATGCTAAACATTATCCCTAGAACTCAGCCGGACACACACACCCACACCAAGTTACCGGCCCTGCTCGCAGAGTTCAGGTTCTTGATGTGGACATGCAGAAACAGAGCTCGTTTATAGTTCTGCACCTTTAGTCAGGCCACTTTCTTAGGACTGTTTCAACGTAGAATAAGTAAAATCATGGACTGACAGAGAGAGAGAGACAGAGACAGAGAGAGACAGAGACAGAGAGAGACAGAGACAGAGAGAGAGAGAGAGAGAGACAGAGACAGAGAGAGACAGAGACAGAGAGAGAGACAGAGAGAGACAGAGAGAGAGACAGACAGAGAGAGAGACAGAGACAGAGAGAGAGACAGAGACAGAGAGAGACAGAGAGAGAGACAGAGAGAGAGACAGAGACAAAGAGAGACAGAGAGAGAGACAGAGAGAGAGACAGAGACAGAGACAGAGAGAGAGAGAGAGATTTTAAAGAAAATTTTCATGTACATCCACGGAGAGAAAGAGAAGGCAGTGCCAAAACAATTTCATGTACATTTCTAGTGTGAGAGGAAGTATGAGAGAGGAAGAAAAAGAGAGCACCTGAGAGAGAGAGAGAGAGAGAGAGAGAGAGAGTGAGTGCTGCAAAAAAGTACAATTTTTGAGATAGGAAGGGAAATATTACCAACTGTTCTTTTTTTTAGATTTGGAAGGAAATAAAATTTTAAAAAAAAACACACACACACGTGTCACATGATGACGGCAGCAAACATCACTCTTATGAGTTTTCAAAGTTGCACAATGCAGGGTCCTGACAGACCACTCACTGTGTCTGAAAAACAAACAAACAAACAAACAAACAAACAAACGCACACACCCACACACAAATATCTGGCATTACAAGTGGCTGAGGGATTATCAAACAAGGTCACAATGGCGGCACCAGCTAGACAGACAGTGAAAAAAAAGCAGTTGACAGAAGCAGCTTGGGGTACAGGCTTAGACGATGGCTTTTGCTACAAACGTTATCTTCCTGAACTGGGTCTGAAGAGAGATGATGTCGCTGTGGAAGATGACGTACGTGGTCCAGTAATTCAGGAAGCCTTAGAAAGGATTTCAAAGCATGAACTGGATGCTCGCAATTTTCGTATAATGCCAGCAAATCAACTTGTAGGACAAAATCTGTCCTCCTTCGTGATCGGTGAACAGCGTATGAAGAGGAGGACCATTCCTTGCTGCCATACATGAAGGAAGTAGAGAAGGAACTAGAGGAGAAGAAGGAGTGGAACTCTGTATAACATTATGCACTGGCCAATTATGTGCCTGGAATTTAGTTCTATACGCATTCATTCATTCATTTGCATGTCCCATGTGGAACTTTGCCTCCCTAACAGCTCTCCTGTAGGCCTCTCGGTTGTGAGCAAGATGGCCTGCTGATGATGCATCCATTTGCATATCATCAGCGATGTCTTGCAGCCATCTTCGCCTTTGTCTTCCTCTCTTTCTTTTTCCTATTATATACTCTTCCAAGACGGTTTTCTCTAGATTATCATGACGTTTAATGTGTCCAAAATATTCCAATAAGTTCTATACTAGACTGTCGGATTACTTTGTGATTTTCTGTATGGTTATGTGTGCTGGGTTGCAAATATCTGAGATAAATATGAAAATACTTTTTTTTAAAAAGACAATTATCCTTGATCCTGGAATGGCATATCTTTATTTTGGCTATTTCCAAGAACCAGAATTTTGAACTGTCCCGTGAATTCTACTTTGCAGTGTTTTGTAGTTAAATCATCTCCAAATCCTGAGCTGTGTGGTTAGTTAAACGCTGTTTTGTTTCTATATAGTACACTGGAAATAAGTGAACACTGAAAGTATAAAGATGCTAATGGTGATGTAGATTTGTTTAGAATAATTATAATATTGTTTGTAGAATTGTAACAGTAAATATTTGAAAACACACACACACAAACAAGTGGCTGAGGTCAAAGTGTGCTCTTGGCAGGTACCCTGATCAACATGCTCTTTGGTTAAAACAAAAGCATCGATATTTTTGAACTAAACGAGATGCATGAGGCCTGCCCTGCACATTGAATGCCGGGGGTATGGTCCACATCTCTTTACGGGTGGACCTGGTTTGCAGTACCATCGGGTCACGGCCTGTTATTTTCGTCGTCTTAAAAAAAACGTTACATCGGATAGGCAAGGCAGCGAGGAAAGGAACTGGCCACCCTACCTTATAGGCTGATGGCCCAGCATAATGAGGTCTCTAACGCTTCATCCCCTACGGCATTTGCTATGGGACTGCCTTTAGTTCTACAATGTTCATAAGTAAGAACAACAAGCTTTAACTCCTTAAAAATATTATGTAATATATATATAATTTAAAAGCAGTTACTTCAGCCGTATGGTCTTGATTCATATTTGGGAGCTCCTAATATTGAATTGTCAAGAACACACACACAAAAAAAGAAAGAAAAAAAAGCATTGCGTCATTTCTCAGTGATAAGCGATAACAAGAAATGTTTGTGCGTTGTGGGTTTAAAAAGTTAAGAGCAAGAAAGAAAGGAAAAAAACCCCTGAAAAGTATAGTAAGTTTTTGAAGCTCAAGAGATAGACTCCCATCCCTGCTAAGAAAAATTTTGTATAGAATGAACATATAAATGTAATGAATATATAAATGTAATGAATATATAAATGTAATGAATATATACATTTTTTTTTCAGCAGTAATGGTGGGTCAAAAAAGTACCCCAAATCCTTACTCACGCATCACCATAATGCCCAGGTTCACAACATACCAACATGCAATGTTCCGCTGAACAAGACAGCACTGCTGCCAAATGGCTACATCTTTACACTCATGAGTATTTCGTATGTAAAGCTAAGCAGAAGAACATAAGCAGCAGTCACGTGACCTGCTAAACATGATTCAAATCGTTCCTTATATATCATGTACCGCAGCCGGACAGTTACGTTTTGAACGAATCTCACATGACTGAGGGTGTGCGGGTTCGTCAGCCAAAGTTATCCACTTTGTTGGTCATTTCTTGCCACGTGACAAAGTTCTTGTTCGATCTCTCTGGAATTGTGGACTTGTTTTTCTTTTTCTTTGTATTTTTTTTTTAGTTGGCACATCCTGATGCTGATGAACCACAAGTGTAGTGTCGGATGAGGAGTGGATTACGGTGATTCTCAGGACTGATGATGTTTCTAGAGCTGACAAGAGTCCCAGAGTTGACGTGATTCGCAGAACTGACATGACTCCTAGAGCTGGCGTGATTTCTAGAACTGACATGACTCCTAGAGCTGACGCTATTTCAAGAGCTGACGTGACTCCTAGAGCTAACGTGATTCCTAGAGTCAACGTGATTTCTAGAGCTGACGTGACTTCTACACTAAAGTTGGCGTGATTCCTAGAGCTGACGAGGTTGCCAGAGCTGACTTGACTCCTAATACTGACGCGATTTCTAAAGCTGACGCGATCCGTAGAGCTGACATGAACTCCTAAAGCTGACGAGATTACTAGACCTGACATGGCGTCTATATCTGACTTGACTCCTAAATCTGACCTGAGAATGAGGTTGCTCAGTAGTTCAATCCGCAACGAATAAGGTATACTCCCATTTCCACTCTGCTGCTCAGGCTGTAGTGCCACAACAGGCTGATAATCTTCCGTTGGCTGATCAACTCAGTCATCCTTTCTCACGCGCCTCTACCAATCACTTTCTGCACAAGCTGATAACAACCACTTGACAGAATTGTACATATATACCCCAGACAAGAATAGACACGTGGACAGTTAGATAGACAAGTAGTAGTTCAAATTAGGTACGAAGTTCGATAAGCAGTTAAGTGCACAGGTATGCAGTTAGATCTGCTGGCAGTTAGACAGGTAGCTGGATAGATTGGTAGGCAGTTAGACAGATAGCTATGTGGACAGACAAACACTTAGGCAGAGAAGTAGTCAGGCAGGCAGTTAACAAGCGTGGATAGGTAGGTAGTCAGACAAATAGTTATGACAGGTAGGCAGTTTAGATGCAAGAAGACAAATGACATGATATGCTTACAGCCTGCAAAGTAGTCGCATGTGCAAACTGGCATAGACAGACAGACAGACAGAAATACAGACAGGCAGACAGAAAGAGACAGATAAAAAAACAGACAGGCAGACAGAAAGACAGATAGATAGATAGATAGATAGATGTCATATATTATTTATATCTTCCATCTTTCATTTTTTTACAGGGGTGGGGGGAAGCGCGGGAAAGAGAGAGGGGGAGAGAGAAGGAGAGAGAGGGGGAGAGAGAGAGAGGGAGAGAGAGAGGGGGAGAGACAGAAGGAGAGAGGGAGAGAGAGGGGGAGAGAGAGGAGAGAGAGAGGAGAGAGAGGGGGAGAGACAGAAGGAGAGAGGGAGAGAGAGGGGGAGAGAGAGGGGAGAGAGGGGAGAGAGAGGGGGAGAGACAGGGAGAGAGAGGGGGAGAGAGGAGGAAGAGAATGAATGAATGAATGAATGAATAATCTTTATTTTTAAAGGGTAAAGAATTGGGCACGCAGGCCCGTCTTACATTCTGCCCTTCATCACTCCATCTTTCATTCTTTCCACACACTTGATTTAGTGACACAGAGAGAGGGAGAAAGAGGGGGAAAGACAGAGGGAGAGAGAAGGGGGAGAGAGAGAAGGAGAGAGAGGGGGAGAGAGGCGGAGAGACAGGGAGAGAGGGGAGAGACAGAGGGAGAGAGAGGCGGAGGGACAGGGAGAGAGGGGAGAGACAGAGGGAGGGAGAGAGAGAGAGAGGGAAATCATCAACCAATGGAACAAGAAATAAAGTTCATTCATCCTCATCTTTGTAATCAAAGCTCTATGATTCATATATTAAGTAGTCTACTTATGAGAAGGCTGGCTAGCAAAGAGGATTAAACAGAGAAAACTTCAATATTTTGGACACATTAAACGTCAAGATAATCTAGAGAAGACCGTTGGAAGGATACATAATAGGAAAAAGAAAGAGAGGAAGACCAAGGCAAAGATGGCTGCAAGACATCGTTAATAATTTGTATATGGATGATCAGCAGTAGGGCATCTTGCTTATAACCGAGAGGTCTACGGGAGAGCTGTTAGGGAGGCAAAGTTCTGCAAGGGGCATACAAATGACTGAATGGCTTATGAGCAACGCCCTGGCTTAAATGCAGACCTGTTATTAATAGAACCAGCTAGCATGAATGTAGGTCACCTGGCGATTGTTTCAGTTATTAGTTGGACAAGACCTTCGACCTAATAACCTCCACCCTTTATCCTCTGCAGAACCACCAAAACCAGCTCCGTGCCAATCCTCCCCTCCCAGGCATAAGAAAGAAAACAAAACACACACACACACACACGCACACAAGGATGAGCGGGGAGAGCTCACACTAGTACAGTGTTACTACAACAACTTGCACCCCTTGATCTGCAATGACGCTGGAGTTGGCACAAGCCAAACCGAGTCCAGACGAGGGTGTATCAGGTTTTGCTAGAGGTTTTTATCTCCATCATTTTTTTTTTGCCGCAGGGGAGACAATGGCGCACCAAAAACAAAGATGGCGCGAACCACAAGATGGCGGTGGAAAACAGACCCAAAAAAATGCTAAAAGAGAGGGGAAATAACAACGAAAATGATTGAGTGTTCTAAGTGCGGTTTTCTGTTTGTTTCTTTTCCAGTAATTCATTTTATTTGCTCAGTCTTTTATATGTTTTCTCCGACCGTAAGACTGTTAATATTAAACTACTTTAGTATAGCCACACCTGCTTAACTGGGTGCCTGGCTGGCTGAGTGGTTAGGCGCTCGATCAACTAATCCGGTGGCACGTGGTTCAAATGTACCACCATACCACAAATGCCCCAGGCTCCACCTAGCCCCTAAAAATGGGTACAAGAGAAATCTGGGACGGTAAAATGCGGTCAGGCATGACAAAGACCACATCTCACTTTCATGTGGCGAAGGTCTTGGAAATACGGGCCTAACACAGTGTCCCAAATCTGCCTTAACGGCAAGGAAATGGGGATTTGACGTTTTACTTACTTGACTACATTCATTAGTTTCTTTCTCTGGGATGGCTCTTTGAAGCTAATCATTATTTGCTACTGTTCTTCTACACACTCCGGTCTCTTCAGTCAGTCAGTCAGTCGGTCATTTGCATGTCCCTTGTGGAACTTTGCCTCCCTAATAGCTCTCCTATAGACCTCTCGGCTGTCAGTAAGTTGGCCTGGTGCTGATCTGTCCATTCGCAGATCGTCAACGATGTCTTACAGCCATCTTCGCAGTGATCGTCCTCTCTTTCTTTTTCGCATTATGTACCCTTCCAAGACTGTCTTCTCTAAAATATCATGACGTTTAATGTGTCCAAAATATTTAAGTTTTATCTGTTTATCTTCCTTACTAGCCAATCTTCTGCAATATTAAGTTCTTGTAGTATGAATATATTTGTTCTTTTTTGTGTTCGTGATATCTGAAGGACTTTTCTGTAGCATTTACATTCAAAGGCATTTATGTGTTTCTTACCTGTTTTGTTAAGTGTCCAGGTATTATAGGCAGACGTTGCGATGGGAAAGATACATGCCCTTAAAAATGAGACTCCGGTCTCTTAGGGAGTATAAAACACCACGAATGTAAATTTAGGAAATTCTGCTGGTACTAGATTTCACTGGAGATTAAAGAAAAAAAATGCCCCTTTCTAAAAACTGATTTTCTTCTTCCTCTTCTTCTTTGAGCAGCTACTGAATTCACCGACTTTCCAAGTCACCGAGGGTCAATGTTGCGGACAAGACACGTCTCCACTTCTCTCTGTGTGTTTAATCTTGTCTTGCCATTTGTCGATTCCACGAGCGCGGATATCTTCTTCTAAGATGTCTCGCCATTCATGTCTAGCTCTACCTCTAGGTCTATCCTCTTTGGTCACTCCTGTAAAGGTCATCTTTATTTGTCTGTCCTCCTCCATTCTCTCGAAATGCCACCTCAGTTCTTTGTTTATCATAATGGCAGTTATAAGCGGAGAGTTAAACATTGTGTAGATTTCTTTGTTATTTTTTATCTTCCATTGTTGTGTTATAGGCTCTCCTAGTGGTCCAGAAATTCTTCTCAGTATTCTATTCTGAAGTATTTCTATTTGGTTTTCATCTTGTTTAGCTATAATCCATGTTTCTGATTCATATAGTACAACTGGTCTAATCTGTGTCTTATATTTGTTTAGTTCCGTTGCTCTGGGATAGAATTTTTGATTATAACAATTGTCTAAGGGCAAAGTATGTCACGTTTCTAGTTTGTATTCTAGCCTTTATCTCATCTCTTACCTGTTCTTTTAATCTTTAAACTTTCTCTTTGGTTATGATCTTCATGTTTATCTTTTGATATTGCTATTCGCAACTGATTTTACCATTATAAAACATGCAGGCACCTATTCACGCAACTATCTCTGTGATAGATACCAACTTCGAACATCTTATACATCTCCATATATCCTCCAGTTTGGTGCGATCTTTGCTATAGTTCTGAAAGTCTGAACTATTTAATTTACAGGAGATTGCCTTTTTCCATTTGCTACTTCGTGAATCTTCTGTACGAAACAGTCTAGAGGCTGTTTCGATTATTTCAAGAATAGGAAATTTCAGAATCCCTGTACTTCCGGAAAGAAAGCCAAATACGAACGAAGAAAGCCGAATACGAACGAAGAAAGCCGAATTGGGGGGAAAATTGCGTGATCGGTCGATACAAATTCTACTCTCAGTCATCATACAGAATGGCTATTTCGTGTGCAGAGTCTCAATGAAAGAAGAAGTTTGCTGACGTCTGGGTGTGTGTTATCCATACAGAACCACGATCTTTACAGCATAAGTTTCAATTATATTTCTAGCTTAAACTCCAGATGCTTTGTTCAGCGCGTGTGACAGATTTTTCCTGTCTTTCCCCGCCAACAAAACAGCTTTCTGTGATAACTTTATCATAAATCTAAAGATGATACACCAATGTTTTGTATTCTCGTAACTTATCATTCAAATGTCTCTGAATTTTTATATCTTTATAATCGTGTCGAAGTTTAAACCCGCCAGGTAGCTATTTCTATAGTATGTGGTTGAGAGAGTCAAGCTGACCTATGACTAACGGTAATTTCCTATCGCAAACGCTAATTTCCTAGGACAAATGTTAATTTCCCCATTTCAAGTGCCAGTGTCCTCCACACGAACTACGTTGAATGGCTCCGAAATGATGTAAAAGGGAAAAACCACAAAGTAGTGAAACTTTCATGTAGTATCACACTCATTTGCGTTTGTCCAGAGTACATGAACCGGTCTGTTAAAATTACTTTCATTATTCTTCTCCCTGCCAATGTTAAACACCTTCATTTATGTTACATCTTTCCACGCCTCTCAAACTGTCTGTGAAAGTGGTACAAAGCAAGGAGCTCAACTTACAGATTTGGGCGGGGTCCCATGAAACGTATGCGAGGAAGAATGTAAATAGTCATCCCCGGCGTCCAACAGTCCGCTAGACGATCTTCTGCCTCCGTCAAAGTCATAAGAGCATTCTGAAACATATAGAGACAGGTGAAAAAAAACAGTGTCACGGTATGGAAAGTTACTGTAAACAGCTAATATCTATCTATCTATCTATCTATCTATCTATCTATCTATCTATCTATCTATCTATCTATCTATCTATCTATCTATCTATCTATCTATCTATCTATCTATCTATCTATCTATCTATCTATCTATCTATCTATCCATCATCCATCCATCCATCCATCCATCCATCATCCATCCATCCATCCATCCATCCATCCATCCATCCATCCATCCATCCATCCATCCATCCATCTATCCATCTATCTATCTATCTATCTATCTATCTATCTATCTATCTATCTATCTATATCTATCTATGTGTGTGTATGTGCTAGTATAACTCTGGAACGCCTGGAGCAATTTCAACTAAACTTGATACGCTTATGACTTACAATCTAGAGAAAAGTACTGTATGGCATCTCTACCACTCCTGGGAATGGGGGTAAGAAGGGGGTGGAGATCTTATCCATTAAATTCAAGGAGGAGAATATGGTCTACGAGAGATAATCGTGAAATAGAGCGGTAGTGTTCTAAGAGAAGCATTTCTAGCCTCCCATGGCAGGTCATAAATTGTACAGTCTCTTTTTGTTTTAATTATATTTGTACAAATAAACTTTAACTGTGTTTCTTCCTTATGTTTATTTAAGCTTTTTATTGTATTCTATCGTACATTTCATTGCTCAGTGACAGTGTGCCTTTTCTTATTTTTTCAAATTAGCCTTTCAAAATAGGGTGAGAGAGGTAGTTGGAAAGAGAGACGTAAAGAGAGGGACAGGAAGGGAGGGGGAGAGAGGGAGGGAGAGAGAGGGGGAAAGAGAGCTAGAGAGAGAGAGGGGGAGAGATAGGAACAGAGAGAGATTTGAGATCGCCATGTTTCTCCCTCGGACAACTTTATGTTGCTTGCTCAAGGGTGGGTTCACCCAATAATTTATTTATTCTTACTCCTGGAGGTGAAACTAAAAATGTTGTTTATAATCAAGTTTTGGTTAAAATAAATATGATAGTGAATTTGTAAAAGACTTTAATTTATAATTTGTGTACTGTTCTTATACATTAAAATACCTGTAAATAAAATTACTTCGATATTATACTATAGACAGAATCCATTCCTTTTATTGTCTAATAAACGACTGGGATAAATAAATTACCGGCACCGCCGGGTAATCAGCTACCATATGTATATATAAATGGATGTATATGTGTGTATGTGTATTCCAGCATAACTCTGGAACGCGTGGAACAATTTCAACCATACATGGTACACATATGACTTACACTCTTGAGAAGAGTACTGTGGGAAAAAACATCCATAAAATCTCCAAGAGGGTCCTATGGATGGAAGTGGGATGAGGTGACATGTAAAAATAATCGAAAAAGACCTATATTAGTGTCGAATCCATAATTTTCGAGGTAGCTGAGATAAATAATGATACTTCCTATGCCATTTAAGTCTACGTTCAGCCCCCATCAGCATGGGGTCCTAGGGATGGAGGTGGGATGAGGTGACATTTAAAAATAATCGAAAACGACCGATATTAGTGTAACCCATAGTTTTCCGGGTAGCTGAGATGAATAGGGACATTCCCGATGCCGTTTAAGTCCAAGATCAGCTCCCATCGGCGTGGGAGGGGGAGGATGAGAAATGGTGAAAAATAAAATGTTCAAATTGACCGAGATTAGTGTCGAATCCATAGTGTTCGTTATCGCTAAACTGATTGGTGACAGTCCTTATGATATTTAAGCCCATGTTCAGTCGAATAGAACGAGTAGAACTCTGTAGAACCTCTAGACTCTGTAGAACCTCCTAGAAAGTTGTGGAAATGAATAGAACTTCGTTGATTGGGATAAATAAATACCTGGACAACGCCGGTTAATCAGATATGCATCATGTCTCACAAGAAAGCTTTAGAGGCCCTTGACGTCATTCTGAGAGATCTGACAGGAAACGACAACCTGGAACTCCTCTATGGAGTTAAACTCTGCCCGTCGTCTCAAAGCCAACGCCGGCCGATTAGATCAACGGATGTTTAAAACATTCATTTTTGTGGAGACATGTCCGAAAGATAACTTTAAAGAAAAACATAAGAGTACATCTGGGGGATGAGAGTGCTCAAATTTTCTCAAACAAACTACTGGAGATCGGAGAAGGTAGAATAGCAGTCGGTCGAGTCTTCCGGCAAGATAAAATTGTCATCCGATTTTTGTAATCTGGTGTCGTCCGTCGCAGAGCTAATAGATGCAGTCTATCCGGCTGTTTTCCAAAACTACCACAATTTGAACTGGTTGCGAGAGAGGGCCATTCTTGCTGCTAAAAATGAAGATGTCCACGAAATAAACAATCAAATTGTTACCTGGCGTACTCAAAGAATACAAGTCTATCGATACCGTAGTAGATGCCGATCAGGTTGTCAATTTCCCATCAGATTTCCTAAACTCACTTGATCCTGCTGGACTACCACCACATCGTCTTTTACTTAAAGCGGGATCTCCAATTATTTTACTACGGAACCTCGACTTGCCAACGGCACAAGGCTGTATGTAAAGAAGATGCTGGGCAATGTAACTGAAGGGTGTATCTTAACAGGAAAGGGAGAGGGTGAAATAGTTTTTATCAAACGGATACCACTCATTCCGACGGATCTCCCTGTTAACTTTAATGGATTGCAATTTCCAGTGAGACTTGCGTTCTCGATCACGATCATCAAGTCACAGAGAAGAGACATTATGTAGTAAAATCTTTTACAAATTCACTATAATATTAATTTAACTCAAAACTTAATTATATACAACATTTTTAGTTTCACCTCCAGGTGCAAGAATAAATAATTCCTTGGGTGAAGCCACCCTCGAGCAAGCAACATAAGTTTGTCCGTGGGAGAAACATGGCGATCTCAAATCTACTCTGCGGTATTACTAATTAATAATTTCCCGGGCAACGCCAGGTAATCAGATAGTTATGTAATATTACTTAAGTGAGAAAACTATTCTTCATAGTTTTACAATACTGTACTATTATGACGTTCATTTATTAGCTGACCACTCTCATCCGTGGCATCCCACCCTCGCCCCCCCTCCCCAAACCACGTAAAAGAAGTTTGTTGACCGAGTCATTGCTATTTTTTTTTTCAAAATCGATGATTATGTCCCTTTGGAATTGTCATTCTGATAGAACGGTTGTCGACCCCTGCTCTATGGCATAAAGAAAGCACAGACAATTAGCCTTCAGTACCGTCTGTCGTTATTAGAATTATTACTGGACATGGCCACATATCAATCACTCGGCCCCACAGGTACAATAGCAGCAATTAACAACAGACCTTTTCTCCAGTTTCAAGTCTGTATTCGTGCCAGTTCCAGCCCACCAAACCTTCACGTAATGTGACCTAACCATTTTATACATAGCAACCAACAAATAACCATAGCAACAAAGAAGCGAGGGATAACATTTACGCGGAAACTGTATATCCAACATGGCGCCTAGCTTGATAACGTCAGTAGAAGAGAGAGAAAGAAAGAGAGACAAGCGAGAGAGAGAGAGAGAGAGAGAGAGAGAGAGAAAGAGCACTCTGCCTGAGGTGTTTGAACTCTGGCAGTGCGTATCAAGTTAATGGACAACCAACAACATCCAAGTTAACGGACAACAAAACAATATCCAAGTTAATGGATAACAAACACACCTTCTAAAATACCGTTAAGCCTTATTTAAACAGTTCTAAAATGCATACATTGATCAGAGAAAGCAACGGCTTCCATGCGGAGACTAGAAAATAGTGGATTTTACTTGCCCGTTGTGTTGTGCAGCGCGTTTCTGCGCACATGAGATATAATTTAACGTGAGCATACACTTTTTCTTAACATACTGACAGCTGAAAGTAAGGCCCGCCCCATTTTGGTGTTACTATTCGATATCAGAGGCTTTTCAGCTTCATCACTCACACATCAGGGGAAGAGGGGTTGGAATGAATGAATGAATGAATGAATTAATTAATTAATCTTTATTTTTCAAGGGTAAAGAATTGGGCACGCAGGCCCGTCTTACATTCTGCCCTTCATCACTCCATCTTTCAGTCTTCCCACACACTTGATTTAGTAAAAAAATACAAATTAAATTAGGAAAAACATATCAAAAGAGTGTAAGATTTAACTATTACATTCAAGGTAAAAGAGAAGAAGTCATTAACCTAATAAAATAGCACTCACGCACACATACACACGCAGACATATACATAAATAAAAATACATTGTAAATCATCTTCTAACATATGTTTTTTTTAACAAACATTAAAATAATTTCTAACAATACCTAACAAGTTGCTTTTCTAACTATGTCATTGAAGTACTTGATGGTTTACGAGCCATGTGTTGAGAGAGTGCTGGCTATTTTATGGAGGCATATAATTACATGCAAGTAAATAATGAAACAGGTTTGAGTTAAAGGATGAAGTATTACCAATGGATTTTAAATTGTAGGGGAGGGTGTTCCAGAGCTGTACTGCAGAGTATGCAAGGCTTTTCTTGTACAGATCAATCCTGGGTTTAGGAAGAAGACAGTTTTTTAAACGCTGGCTATGTTTAGTGTTATACGTAAACAGTGACCACAAGTAAGGCGGAGCATTGTGCGACAGAATTCTGTGAACAAACTTAACTTTGTTAAAAATGATTCTATTTTTGAGGGGTAGAATTTTGAGTTGTTTATGTTGATCTACAGTCTGTACTGGGTGTTTGTCACAAATAAGATTTAATGCTCGCTTGTGAAGTGAGTGGAGCCTTTTTGTGTTTGAGACTGAGCATCCACCCCAGATTGTGGAACAGTAATCTAAGTGTGTTTGTATGTGTGATATGTAGTATATTTTTCTTGTGTCTTTGTCGATAAAGTGTTTAATTTTGGCTAATTGGTAAACTTTCTGTGCAATCAAATTTGTTAGGTTATGTATGTGAGAATTCCAAGTTAGGAAGGGGGGGGGGGGAGGGAGCCTTCCATCATTAAGGTGGTACCAAGGAGCTCATATTAAAAAACCCCAAACATTTTGTGATGTTTGAACTCTCGGCTCTTTGCTCATTAGTCCAGTGTTTCAGGCAAATGGAGTTCAGACCACTGGACAAATGTTTTAACTAAGTGGAGTTCAGACCACTGGACAAATGTTTTAACTAAGGAGAGTTCAGACCACTGGACAAATGTTTTAACTAAGGAGAGTTCATACCACTGGACAAATGTTTTAACTAAGGAGAGTTCAGACCACTGGACAAATGTTTTAACTAAGGAGAGTTCAGACCACTGGACAAATGTTTTAACTAAGGAGAGTTCAGACCACTGAACAAATGTTTTAACTAAGTGGAGTTCAGACCACTGAACAAATGTTTTAACTAAGGAGAGTTCAGACCACTGGACAAATGTTTTAACTAAGGAGAGTTCAGACCACTGGACAAATGTTTTAACTAAGGGGAGTTCAGACTACTGGACAAATGTTTTAATTAAGGTGAGTTCAGACCACTAGACAAATGTTTTAACTAAGGAGAGTTCAGACCACTGGACAAATGTTTTAACTAAGGAGAGTTCAGACCACTGGACAAATGTTTTAACTAAGTGGAGTTCAGACCACTGAACAAATGTTTTAACTAAGGAGAGTTCAGACCACTGGACAAATGTTTTAACTAAGGAGAGTTCAGACCACTGGACAAATGTTTTAACTAAGGTGAGTTCAGACCACTGGACAAATGTTTTAACTAAGGTGAGTTCAGACTACTGGATAAATGTTTTAACTAAGGTGAGTTCAGACCACTGGACAAATGTTTTAACTAAGGAGAGTTCAGACCACTGGATAAATGTTTTAACTAAGGAGAGTTCAGACCACTGAACAAACGTTTTAACTAAGGAGAGTTCAGACCACTGAACAAATGTTTTAACTAAGGAGAGTTCAGACCACTAGACAAATGTTTTAACTAAGGAGAGTTCAGACCACTGAACAAATGTTTTAACTAAGGAGAGTTCAGACCACTAGACAAATGTTTTAACTAAGGAGAGTTCAGACCACTGAACAAATGTTTTAACTAAGGAGAGTTCAGACCACTGGACAAATGTTTTAACTAAGGAGAATTCAGACCACTGAACAAATGTTTTAACTAAGCGGAGTTCAGACCACTAGACAAATGTTTTAACTAAGCGGAGTTCAGACCACTAGACAAATGTTTAACTAAGGGGAGTTCAGACCACTAGACAAAAGTTTTAACTAAGGAGAGTTCAGACCACTGAAAAGATGTTTTAGTCAGGAAGAGTTCAGACCACTGAACAAATGTTTTAACTAAGGAGAGTTCAGACCACTGAAAAGATGTTTTAACTAAGGAGAGTTCAGACCACTGAACAAATGTTTTAACTAAGGAGAGTTCAGACCACTGAACAAATGTTTTAACTAAGGAGAGTTCAGACCACTGGACAAATGTTTTAACTAAGGAGATTTCAGACCACTGAACAAATGTTTTAACTAAGGAGAGTTCAGACCACTGGACAAATGTTTTAACTAAGCAGATTTCAGACCACTGAACAAATGTTTTAACTAAGGAGAGTTCAGACCACTGGACAAATGTTTTAACTAAGGAGAGTTCAGACCACTGAAAAGATGTTTTAGTCAAGAAGAGTTCGGAGCACTGAACAAATGTTTTAGTCAAGTAGAGTTCAGACTACTGAAGAAATACTTTAGCCAAATGGAGTTCAGACCACTGAACAAATGCTTTAGCCAGATTAATTTCAGAACAGTGAACAAAAACATTAGCCAGTATGCAACTCAGACAATGGAGCACACTTTTCTTTATTGTAATTACGACAATAAAACTCGTCCACGATATTTAAGAGCATACTTCATTCAGTCACTGTGTTCTGTACAGATAAGCGTTGACATTCGCGCATCCTTTTGCACCGTTCTTCATTCAGTGTGGTTAACCTTCTCACTCTGTGTCACGTGGTGAACTTAATTACATAGGTTTTTCTATTGGTCTTAATCTTTTCTTTCTTTTTCCCCTTGAGTTTAGCAGTGATTGCTTGATTTTCTAACTTGTCACGTGGCATGTTGTAGAATTTGTGATTATTTTCTCTGCTCATTTCAAATTTTTGCCATTTTAATTAAAATGAGTCGTGTTAAATCTAAAATTAGCTAAATATACCAAAAAAGCTAGTCGTCTCAAAACTAAAGTCTGCGTAAATATAAAAAAAACTAGTTGTCCTAAAACTAAAGTTAGCGTAAATATAAAAAAAAACTAGTTGTCTCAAAATTAAAGTTAGCGTAAATATAAAAAAAACTAGTCGTTTCTGAACTAAAGTTAGCGTAAATATACCAAAAACTAGTTGTCTCAAAACTAAAGTTAGCTTAAATATACAGCAACAAAAAAAAAACCAATCGTGTTAAAACTAAAGTTAGCGTAAATATACCAAAACTGGGAGACGCTGAAACAAGTAAACAAATTCAGTTACCTCAAGAACAGCACCATCTGGAGGCAGGAGCACATATGAAATCAAATCATGAACTGGCAAAGCAAAGCAGCTTCTGAAGACATGAAAAAGATAAGAACAAATAAGACGTCCCTAAAAGCGAGGGGAAAAAAGAGTCTTACGGTGCTGGTGTAGAGCCAGTATTTGTGTATGGTTGTGAAGCCTGGAACAATTAACCAACAGATGACCAAGAAATAGGGATCAGCTGAGATGTGATCGTGGAAAAAGATGCAGCAAATACCTTGAACAACAACAACAACAAAACAAAAACAAAGAGGTCCTCAAAGAAGTTCCAACACAATACGTTTTTAACAACGAGAACTAGTTAAAACCTTAAGAAAAAAAAACTGTCAGGACTGATCTGGAACACAGAATCACACAAGATTTTAAAAAAAGCATGATGGCCAAAGCTGCTTGACACGGTGTGTACCCTAATCTAACAGAAAAAAAAAACTTGTCGCTTTCCCTGTGTGCCATCTTTTCCCCTCAAGTCAACAGAGGTCAACACCCTCCCCCCACCCTCACCCGTGGGGCCCCACAAGTGCAGAAAACGTGGGAATCATCCGGTAAGACAGAAAGCAACATCTGCAAGTCCGCGCCCGCTGTTATCCATCGTTGCCTTGTCTGCGTAACTTCCGCCAGTGTACTTTAAAGCGACAGAAATACACAGAAATGGGAGGGGGGGGGGGAGGGGAGAGGAAGTGAACAAGGGGGAAAAAACATTGAGACAAGTAAAGCCAAAGAAAACATCAGTACCATCTAGGAAACAGACAGACAAACAGACTGTTTTACAGACAACCGTAGGTTCCTTATTTTTCTAATAAGATTAGGTTTCTTGATAGGCAGGGGCAGATAATCTAGCAGGGTAAGCAATTTGATAGAAGTAGACAGTCTCACTAGTCAGTAAATAGATGAAGGCGAATATGCTGTCCCATTAGACAAGCAGTGGCCAACAGATGGCATGCTAGGGTCAAGGTTGGTTAACTATAGCTGACCAAGACCCTGTCCCACCTCTCCCCTGATTCCTCACAGTAAAAGGCATACCCTGGCTAACAGGACAGGGATTGGCATTCAGTTATAAATAAAATGCGTATATAATACAAGTACATATATATTTTATGTGTGTATATATATCATATATACGTATGAAACGCATGATATAATTCTAGCTATGGTTTCCTCCATCATCTTTCTACTCCATGGTGGTGAAGCCTGCTAAAGAAATACTTCACATCCCCTGCTTTTTAGATGCACCCAGGGACTTACAAAAAATAGTCGTCGTAACCTACTTCCAATCCGATGCGATTCTGTGCGTCAACGTCTTCACCGCATTGGTTGCAAAGAGCACCAGCTCGCAGTTCCACTGAGATAGTAGTAGTAGTAGTAGTAGCAGTAGTAGTAGTAGTTGTTGTCGTTGTTGTTGTAGTAGAAGTAGCAGAAGAAGTAGGAATAGTAGTAGAAGAAGAAGAAGAAGAAGAAGAAGAAGAAGAAGCCGCTCCAACAGGTGAAGCTAATCAGTCTGACATACAAAGATGCCAAGTCTGACTGGTGGAGAATCAGACGTAAAATGAAGAAAATAAAGTTTCTAATCAACGAAGATCTTACAAAAATAAGACGTAAAAGAAAACTACCTTGCTGCAGCTTACTCTCCCTATACCAGCGACTGTCTTCAAAGACATGCAGGTAACATCTGCCGCTTTATGCTCTCCACATTTCGAGGTCCTTTTTTCAATTTCTCCTCAAACTACCTCGTCTCCTTGTTTTGATCCATGGTTGTGGCTTTGGGACACGCAAACCTGGTTGTCTTTGTTTTTTTTCAAGGGTTTAAGCTTTAAGACATGGTTTATCTTTCTGTTTTACTTCAGGGTTTTGGATTTAAGACAAGTAAAATTAGCATAGCTTCCTGTTTTGCTTTCATAGTCTTGGTTGTAGGACAAGTAAAACTAGCCCGTGTTCCTGTTTTCTTTCATAGTCTTGGTTTTAGGACAAGTAAAACTAGCCAGTGTTTTTGTTTTCTTTCATAGTCTTGGTTGTAGGACAAGTAAAACTAGCCCGTGTTCCTGTTTTGCTTCATAGTCTTGGTTTTAGGACAAGTAAAACTAGCCCGTGTTCCTGTTTTCTTTCATAGTCTTGGTTGTAGGACAAGTAAAACTAGCCCGTGTTCCTGTTTTGCTTTCATAGTCTTGGTTTTAGGACAAGTAAAACTAGCCCGCGTTCCTGTTTTCTTTCATAGTCTTGGTTTTAGGACAAGTAAAACTAACCCGTGTTCCTGTTTTCTTTCATAGTCTTGGTTTTAGGACAAGTAAAACTAACCCGTGTTCCTGTTTTATTTCATGGTCTTGGCTTTGAGACAAGTAAAACTAGCCTGTCTTTTCCTCATGGCCTTGGCCGTAGGATATGATTCTAACCTTGGTTCCCCCCCCTCCCTCCCCCCATCATTCTGCACTTTTATTTATCTCTGACTGCCAAGCCCAAGCCAATGACAGTAGCGTTACTGATTCATGTGTAACAATTCAGACTTTCGTACATACAGGTATGTATTGCATTTATCTTAACTATTCCAGCAAAATCCAATAAATGCGCCTGCGGAGTCAACATAATAAGATATTTTTTGTGTGTGCTGTCTTAGAAATGCACACGCATGTCTTAATATTTAATAATTCAGTTACAGCGATGAAACCTCCGGATTGTTTGTAAACAACATAGACGGAGGCTGTTACATACAAGATGGTTACATTAGGGGGGTTTTTTTTTTGCACTATACACTCTCTGTCCGTGGATGGAAGACAAGGGGAACAGGTGGCCTCCAGGCGCCGAGAGTTCGTTCAAGTTTAAGAAGAAACGGTTTGTCTGGTTTAAGCCTCTCTGTTTATGTTCCAGGTTGACTTGGAAGGTGAGGGATTGAAGGTGGGACAAGGAGAGATGATTGGAAAGGTTACGTTGGGGTAGGGGGGATTGAACTTGTCCGATAAAAGGGTAGCTTGCGTACTGTAGAGTGCAGATGTTGAATGTAAGTTTGCAGGTGGGAAGAGTGTGGACGAATAGTGAAATGTAAGATTGTATGTATGTAATATAATGTAGACATACAAGAGAGAGTAAGCTTCTGTGTAGAAGAATATGGATGAACAGTGGAGTAAAGGCATGTATTAACAGGCTGTGAACGAACAGTGGAGTATAATCTTGTATGCAGAAGAAGGGAAGGAACAGTGGAGTGTAAGCTTGTATGTAGAAGAAGGGGACGAACAGTGGAGTGTAAGTTTGTATGTAGAAGAAGGATACGAACAGTGGAGTGTAAGTTTGTATTGTAGAATAAGGGAACGAATAGTGGAGTGTAAACTTGTATGCAGAAGAACATGGACGAACAGTGGAGTGTACGGTTGTGTGCAGAAGAAGGGAATGAACAGTGGAGTGTAAACTTGTATGCAGAAGAACATGGACGAACAGTGGAGTGTAAGCTTGTATACAAAAGAACGTGGACGAACAGTGGAGTGTAAACTTGTATGTAGAAGAACATGGACGAACAATTTAGTGTAAGCTTGTATGCAGAAGAAGGGAACGAACAGTGGAGTGTAAGCTTGTATACAAAAGAATGTGGACGAACAGTGGAGTGTACGGTTGTGTGCAGAAGAAAAGAACGAACAGTGGAGTGTAAACTTGTATGCAGAAGAACATGGACGAACAGTGGAGTGTAAGCTTGTATGCATAAGAAATAGATGCACTGCTGAATGTGCAGCTTAATAGAAATAACATCGTTATTATCATGTTGAGATTAGAGTGAGATTTAATGATGTTTTGAAAGATAAGAAGTTGCTGAATGTACAAAATATTAGCTTAGACATTAAAGCCTGATCAATGAAAACTATTGATTTTCATCTGTGTCATGTTTCTGACGGAGTTCTGGGACGTAGTTATATCATTTTTCTGAACATTTCTTGGACTTACGTATGTCATTTTTCTGAAGATTTTATGGACTTAGGTATGTCAATTTTCTGAAGATTTCTCGGACTTAGATATGTCATTTTTCTGGAGATTTCTGGGACTTAATTATGTCATTTTTCTGGAGATTTCTGGGACTTAATTATGTCATTTTTTTCTGAAGATTTCTTGGGCTTAGATATGTCATTTTTCTGGAGATTTCTGGGCCCTGGTATGTCATTTTTCTGGAGAGTTCTAGGCCTTAGGCATGTCATTTTTCTGCAGATTTTTGGGCCTTAGGTTTTTTAAGTTTCTGGAGAATTCTGGGCCCGAGGAAATTCATTTTAACGGAAGATAGTTAAATAAATATTTTTCCACAGAAAGGACAAAATGACTGATACTGTCCATACTGTTGAGCCATATATATATATACAATATATACGGTCCATAGCAAAGTCAAAGAGGTGTGTTTGACAGATGACTTGGTAAACTCAAGGAAACCAGCAACTGTATTTTAGCCATTATCTGCTGCCTCTTTCATAAATGTCCACAGTGGGCCAGTGGGCCATTCAAGAAAGAAACGCTCCTCTATTTTCCATTCCCTCGCTCGGTTTTCTCCGTGTGTTGTTCTTTCACAATATATTTTCAAGCTGACGACTTTGCGAAGGAATTAGTACTTGCTGGTCTCATGAGAACATACATCGTAAGTCTTTGAATTAATTCCCCCCCCCCCCCCCCCCCACCCACCAGGGTTTACTCACAAAATTTTCGTCGCGAATTCAGAGTGAATTAAAGGCCGGCGTCTATTCAAGGCAGACATTCGCAAAATGTAAGTTACCGTTCTTCAGCCTATACCGTGTGTCTTTCCACAGAAAGACGGAGGCGATATACTGAACTGGGGTTTATTCGAGGCATGACGTTGTTTAAAAAAATTAATCAAGGAAATACAATATATGGCAGTGGAGAAAAAGCTGTTACAAAATCAAACCCCCCCCCCTCCTTTCATCCACTGCATTCATCCACCACGGACCCCTTAAAGGCCCTCGGGACTCAACTTTAAAACCTGAGAGGGGAGATCTAACTGGTGCTTCATTGCAGGGCCCGGAGAATTTTCTCTCTTTTTAAAAAATGATGGGCCCCTGAAGTTTTCGAGACCTGAGGGGATGAAAACAAAAGGGGGGGGGGGGGGGGGTGGTTGCACAGGTTTTCAAAAACTTTCTCTCGGAGACCCTACACAGAATAGGGGAAACACTTCATGCCTCAGGGGATACTCTCTCTCTCTCTTCTTCTTCTTCTTCTTCTCTCCCCTCATCCCCCTCCATACTCTATTTCTCGTGACAACTGAATGCCGTAGGGGTATGAAGTGTTATTGCCTTCACATTTCTAGACCACGTCAACATTCGAGGTAAGGAAGCTAGTACCTGTCCTGGTTGCCTTTGTTTTCCTAGAGAAACCTCAGGTACCCAATTTTTTTTTCTATTTTCTGTTTAGAAGGTTGGGTTAACCGTGGACCCGGTACGCAATTGAACCAGAGACCTTCTGATCGACAGCAGAGTGCACACTAGCTACTACTACACCACCACTGACATCCTCTCATATATATATAAGTATATATATAAGTATATATATATATATATTCCTCTCTCTGAAACCGTAAGTGCCCAGAGCATATGTGGTCTCCGCAAGGGTTTTCCACAAATGTCTGTCCTTTGCCTTTTTTTTCCCGCTTTTGCCCAGGTAAGCCTTCTATTGCTCAGCATCCTCTCTGTTGTTCTTCTCCATGTCTCTTTTGGTCTACCCTTACTTCTGTTCCCCCTGAAGCTTACGTCTTCTCATAGGGCGGGTATATATATTTTTTTTACTTCAGGCAAAAAGCATGCGTACAGAAATTCTCTTGATAGGAACAGAGCGAAAAGAGATTTAGTTTTTGCTAAATCTTGGGGTTTTTTTTTCCTCTCTCCAACTGATTTCCTTTGGTAGTAGCTCCGGCCTTCTTCCCAAGTCTTATTACTGTTATGACAACCGCGGTTGCCATAACCGGAAAATATGGGGAGTGAGAACAGCCCAGAACCTACAAACAAGAAAACTTCTGATCTTCTAACGCCAGCGGGCACCAGACAAATAGACAAAACACGATTATCAAACACAAACAAAACACGATTATCCATTTTTTATCACTTCTTCCAGTGTACCAGTCGCGCGCTCGCTTTAGCGGTGGATTCAGGAACAGAAGGAGCAGCCATCTTGAGGCCAGAAGGAAAACATCAAAAAAGGTTTTGCTAGTAATTTATGTACGATTCAAATTAAAGCCATGTGAAATAATTACAGGAACAAATAATGCAACCTCGAAACTTGAGTGCGATATGAGGCGGGTTAATTGAAAACAAAAGCCGCAATAATTCAAGTGAGATAAATACTGCACTTGATGCACTAAACTTACAATTTACGATTATTACGTATAAACAGCACATGAGATAGAATTTAACCTTCTAAAAGAATGATTAAATTCAAAGGATTGAGCTTAACGTTCTACAGAGAAAGTTAAATTCAACAGCAGAGACTTGACTTCAACGCTCAAACGGGACAGCTAAACTCAACACCAGACGTTTGAATTTAACGTTATAAAGAGATAGTTAAATTCAACATCAGAGACTTGAGTCTAACATCTGAAAGGATAGTTAAATTCAACAACTAGAGACGTGAATTTAATTTTCTAAAGAGGCCTTTAACTTCGATTAGAAACCAGAGACACAATATGCAAGATGAAATATGAGCTTTATAAGACAAAGAGAGAGAGAGAGAGAGAGAGAGAGAGAGAGAGAGAGAGAGAGAGAGAGAGGTGGCCAAAGACAATATGGCGGACAACTGCAAAAGCCGAGATGAAGAATTCGCAACAAAGCGGGGCACAAAGACTCCCAGAAGTAGAGATAATTTGCTGCTACCCTCCAAGACGGCACAAAGCGCACTGAGCGGTCATTGCATGGACAACACAATCCAAGGAGATACGTGTACATTACAAAAATGTGTCAAAACTGAGATGTATAGACTCAAAATAGTGATCAGTGTTATATGCCAAATCTAGCCTCAGATGATAAATGATCAGTGTTATATGCCAAATCTAGCCTCAAATACTGATTAATCTTATATGCCAAATCTAGCCTCAGATGATGACCAACGTCATACGACAGGTCTGGCATCAGATAATGAATGACCAGTGCTATATGTCAAATATAGCCTTCGAATAATGAATGATCAGTGCTATATGCCAAACGCATCCTTCGAATAATGATCAGTGCTATATGCCAAACGCATCCTTCGAATAATGAATGATCAGTGCTATATGCTAAACGCAGTGCCGAAAGATGAACAGTATGCTACAAGCTACGTTCAGACGAACACATTTGAAATGCGATGACCTGTTAACTGTACACAGACAAGAAAACAAGGTCAAGGTGTTTCAGAGTTTATGCTTCGCCTACAGAGCAACGACCTGTGGATTCGAATCCTTCCTTGATCGGGGAGTCTTCTACATGTTCGTAGTGTGGTGGCAGCAGCCACAGATTTCTTCGTTTGTGAGCTACGGTATCAAGGTCTGACACCACAAAGTAATCTCTTACCGAGATAAGGCGTACTGGTACATACAGTGCACATGGATGTCAGTGCACATGGATGTCAGTGCACATGGATGTCAGTACACATGGATGTCAGTGCACATGGATGTCAGGTTATTAAGGAAAATGGAAGTTTCACGTTAACATCATTTTTGCATTTATTGGTACGTTTGAGCTGACAGGGAGTACGAAAAAAATACAATTTTTGTTGTTGTTCTTGTTCTTGATGTTGTTGTTGTTGTTGTTGTTCTTCTTCTTCTTCTTCTTCTTCTTCTTCTTCTTCTTCTTCTTCTTCTTCTTTTTCTTCTTCTCTCTTCTTCTTCTTCTTCTTTCTTCTTCCTTTCTTCTTCTTCTTCCTCTTTCTTCTTCTTCTTTCTTTTTTTCTTCTTCTTCTTTCTTCTTCTTCTTCTTTCTTTATTTTTCATCTTCTTCTATCTTTTTTTCTTCTTCTTCCTTCTTCTTTCTTTTTCTTCTTCCTTTCTTCTTCCCCTTCTTCTTCTTCTGCTTCTTCTTCTTCTTATGCTTCTGCTTCTTCTTTCTTTTTCTTTCTTCTTTCTTCTTCTTCTCCTTCTTCTTCTTCGTCTGATCATTATTAATACTTCCATTTCAGTGGAACAGAACTGCTTGTGTTATTCAGTGTTTAAAAATATATTAAATTGCCAACATGAACATTACTTCTGGTTTAGTTGCTTCATTGTTTAACTTTCATTGATATTTTTTAAATGTTTGCTAAGTATTTGCAAAAGAGGTCGTGGGGTAAAGACTTGAAAACTACTGCCGTCTCCAGGATGGGTAATATAAAACATTTCTCTTTTTTTTTTTCATTTACTGTTGTACTTTAGAAAATGGTAACAAAACACGTTCTCTGTAGCTGCCGATGATGAACGAGAGCATTTTTTTTTCCGGAATATGTTTAGCTAAAGATACCATGGCCTACTACCGGCATTTCCTTGTGTCGGTAATTCCGTTTGGTTTTTTTATACCTGGTTCGATATGTCATGGAAACATTAGACAGCTCCTGTCAGTCAAGAATAGGTTCAGTGGCGCGCCAGACCAGGTTTTTGTACATACACACGAGCGAGCGTTCGCACTTCAGTTTGAGTGCCTGCCAATACAAGAGTTCTTTCTGCCAAGAACAAGAACCGAACTACTGTTCTTAGTTCAGTAAATAGGTGGTAAACTCTCTACATCTCAGAGCGAAACAATCACAGCTTCTCATATTATTACACGAGAGCTCGTCTACTTTCATATTGCTGCTTTCACTCCTTTAGAGTTTTGGTCGCCCAATGCATGGATGGTCCTACTTGGAACATAGATGTAGACAAAATTCACAGACAGGCAGATACACAGGCAGGCAGATACACAGGCAGGCAGATACACAAACAGATACACAGACACACAGATACACAGACATGAAGACACACAGGCAGACAAATTGCAACTAGCGAACACAAATCGGTGAAATAATTACCAGTTTATCTATTTCCGTTTCAACATATAATAATTAACACATATATGTCGCTACGGGTGAAGGTCCGGAAGTTGTGGCTTAAATATATAAACAAGGAAATATGTTTTTAAAACGCCACATTAATTAACTCAATCAAAATCCTCTTAAAGCTCCAACAGAACCTAGCAGGACTACATAATGATCCCAACAGCTGAAGAAATAAATCCTGAGTGGTTTTTTTTTTTCCCGTAGCAGAAATTTTGTTAAAATGCATGTTTGCTGACTCCATTTTAAGAACACGATAAGCAACGGAATCAAGGGGTTAACGTAGAAACAGTCAGCCATTTTTCTTCGTATTACGTGTCCAATCTATGCAGAGGACGATTACCTGCATCACAGTCATCTGCAGAACTGCAAAAGTCATGGGTATTCAAGCGACAATAAAATGCTTCCAACCGTTAATCAGTGTGCAAAATGTGCATTTTAAAAATCATTTTTAAAAAGGAGTTGAATAATAATAGAAAATGATAGCATACGACATCATATGAGTAGAGTAACAGGGCTACCATCGCTGACGGGAAACCGCAGCAAGCTTTTGGGCAGGAATATCTTACGAATGCTATTCTGGAATATTTTTTTGTTGATCCAAATTCCTGTAGTTTACTCCATAGTAGGTTCTAAGGACTGCAAACGCGCCACAAACAGCCTCTGGCAGTCAAGTCCAGCTCCTGGCCTTCCCGTGGCAGAACTGTTTAAACTGACAGGAGAAGGGGCGAGAGCGAATATCTGGCGCCTGAAAACCAGTTACTTAGGGTAGATGAGTGTCACGTTTGGTAGCTCATCTGCCGCTGTTGGCGAGATCTTCAGCTGCCGTGCGTGGAGCGGTGCTCTTCCCGGCCAATGAAGAAATTTGCAAATGAGGTTGCCGCGCAGCATCACTGCGGAAAAGGTGGTTGAAAGGATAAATCGAAGCAAACAGTCAAATCACGGCACCTCTGGTCTGGAGGTCGGCCACGTCCTGAGTGCAGTCATATCGGGTGAAATGCATGAACCGGCTTGTCCCAGAGGTTAAGTCACTGCTGGCTTGACTTTTCAAATGCCGCGCGTGGAGTGAAGCTCCTCCCGGTTAAGGAAGTAAATGCGGAAATAAAGGTTGCTGTGCGGCGCCGATGGGAAAAGGTGGTGGAAAGTGAAGTTTAACCTGGTATGTCCAGTAGTATCGCTACGAGAGCTATACCACGGCGCCTCTGCTCTAGAGGCCGCCTACGTCCGAAATACACCTACACTGGTGAAATATGCCTAAACCGGCACACACCAGGGGTGGAACTCGATGGCTAGACATATCATGCCACCTCCGCTCTAGAGGTCGGTAACGCCTGATAAACACCCATACTGGTGAATTTTGCCTAAACCGGCTCATACCAGGGGTGAATCTTGAAGGCTATGAATGTCACAGTACCTCTGCCCCAGAGGTCGGTCCCGTCCCAAACACGCCCATACTGGGAAATGCCTAAACCGGCTCAACCCAGGGGTAGAAGTCACTAGTGGCGAGGATTCGTCCTCCTGGACAAAAGCTCCATCCTGGTCACAACTAGGAAGGGTAGCGGCCACGACCGCAAAATGCTGAAGTCGGAGACACTGGACCAGGGAAGTCTAGATAGGCAACCACCTCTCACCCGGCGGGGATATCTGCGTATCCTAATCACGCTGAGGTTTTCCGGTGAGAAAGTCCAACCCTGGACTGGATGGGCAACCACCTCTCACCCGGCGGTGATACACGGGTATCTCAAAACACGTCGAGGTTTTCCGGTGAGAAAGTCCAAGTCTGGCCTGGGTGGGCTTACGCTTCTCACCCAGCGGGGATGCACTGATATTCCAAACACGTCGAGGTCTTCCGGTGAGAAAGTCCAACCCTAGACCAAACTGGTGCAATGAAAACCACGGTGTCACGCAATCCCGCTTCCGAGACCCACCAAGAATACAGGCTAAAGCACTGTAATACTCTGAACCCCTTGTGGTCCTTTCGTGGAACTCGTGTGGTCTATTTTGGACCACACAGGGGACCACGGGACCTAACGAGGACCACATGCGTGAATTCAGTAGGTTCACAGTGCGGTTTTTGGTGGTAGAAGTGAACGAAGAAGAAGAAGAAGAAGACTCCATAGTAATTCGCCGTGGGGGCGACTTTGTGGGTTTGTTTACTGTACTTTTTCCTCAGTTGGGGTGGCCCATGAAGGTTACTGAATGGAAGCAGATAACTTGTACAGTGCGTTCGGAAAAACTGTGCACGAACCCAGTATCGATTCGGGTATCGTATTGATATCTTAATGTCTGCGGTATCTAGCCACTTCTACCAGCCGCATGCATTAAGATGTCACTACGATACCGGAATCGATACTGGGTTAGTGCACAGTTACTTATGGATCTTCATAGCAAGGAGATATTAAGTGATAATATTTTTGTGGACAACAGGGGACGCAAACATGAATGCGCTTATGTATAAACAAAATCCACATGTGTCCCAGAATAAGACTATAGGATACCTAGAAATTGTGATAAGTGAATTGAACTGGTAAGAAAATAGAAGAAGAAGTCAATATGGTCCAAGCTGGTTTCAGGCAAGGAAGAGGATCATATATTCAATATAAGAGAAATGCAGAGAGTTTAATGTGAGTCTATATTTATTTTTATAGACTACTCAAAGGCATTTGATTGTGTGCAATACCAGAAACTGAGAAATAATGGAAAAAAATGGGATTTCCAGTAAATTTGATACAATTAACATCACTGCTGTATCCAGACCAACAGGCAGCAGTAAGAATAAATGGTGAAACAACTTGGTTTGACATAAAACAAGGGGTCCGTCAGGAGTGCATACTGTCACCTACTTAACTTGTATACTGAAAACATTATGAGGAATGTTAGAGAAGATGTGGACAAAGAATATTATGATGACATAACAATTGGAGGTTATGAAATACCAAAGATTAGATATGCTGATGACACAGTATTAATGTCCACAACACAAAAAAGAATGCAAAAACTATTATTGTCAGTCCGTAAGAACAGCGAAGAGTAAAACCTCTATCTTAATGCGAAGAAAACTAAATTGATGACAACTGACAAAACAAACAAGGCAGCTGAAATATGTATCAATGAGGAAAAATTGTACGAAGTGGAGAGTTTTGAATATTTTGGATCACTACTAACTAATAATGGAGATACAATGAGGGAAATTAAAAGGAGGACATCTATCGCTCTTCAGAAAGTAAAACAACTAAAGAATCTGTAGAGAGGCACAGACAGAACCACAAAAATACGATTTTTAAGAGCATGCATCTTTCCCATCACAACATATGCATGTGAGATCTGGACACCTAATAAAATAGCTGAGAAGCATATAAATGCTTTTGAATGTAAATGCTACAAAAGAGTTCTTCACATATCATGGACAAAAAAAGAACAAATATATCCATACTAAAAGAACTTAATATTGAAGAAGGCTGGCTAGTAAAGAGGACTAAAGAGAAAAAACGTAACTATTTTGGACACATTAAACGTCATGATAACCTAGAGAAGACCGTCTTGGAAAGGTCATCTTCATCATCAGGTGCCGTTCCGACTGGCGTTGGCTATTATGCTTCTCCAGAGTACAGAATCCTTCATGCAGGCCATCAGCTCAGTTAGTTATCTCCTCTCAAACCATCCCGTCAGACTGTCCAGTATCATTTCTCTTGGTCTTCCTCTTGATCTTCTTCCTTCTATTTTTCCTGTTGTTATAATATTTTCTTCTCATTGCATGTCCTATGAAAGTACATTGTCTCACTCTAATCTTTTTGACAAGGTTTTTATTTTGTCTCTCCAGCTCTTCTCATACATTCTTCATGAGTTATTTTTGCTGTCCAGGGGATTAGTAACATTCTTCTAATAAACCACATTTCTGCTGCTTCCAATGATGATTTTGGAACGTTACAGATGGGGAAAAAGAGGAAGACCAAGGCGAAGATGGCTGCAAGACATCGTTGATGATATGCAAATGGATGCATCAGCAGCAGGCTATCTTGCTCTCAACTGAGAGGCTTACAGGAGTGCTGTTAGGGAGGCAAAGTTCCGCAAGGGACATGCAAATGAATGAATGAATTAATTGAACTAAAAACAAAGAAAAGACCTTTATGGGACTACAGATAATCTCTTCATACTTTAATACGTGAACTGAAAGATTACAAGACCTTTCTGTGACTACACACAGTTTCTTCATACTATAGCACTTGAGTTAAGATTGCGAAGATCTTTGTCTTATACACAAATCTTCTCACGCTCAAGTATCTAAAGTGATGAGTAATGATAGTAGCCTTAACGGTTATGGTGTAGAAGTAATGGTAGTAGAAGCAGCAGCAGTAGTAGTAGTAGTAATAGTAGTAGTAGTAGTAATAGTGGTAGTAGCAATAATAATAATAATAGTAGTAGTAGTAGTAGTAGTTGTAGTAGTAGTAGTAGTAGTTGTAGTAGTAGTAGTAGTAGTAGTAGTAGTAGTAGTAGTAGTTGTTGTAGTTGTAGCCGCAGAAGATTTACAGTGAAAACTAGACTCAGATCAGAAAAGACTGAAAGAGAATGCCATGTTTCCCAGAACCTCTGTTCTAAATCTATTATCGCTTACTTCCTAGTCTAGTGCCGATCACTAGAGAGAACAGTGATAATCTAGACAGTCGGTGTAATACTGATCCCTAGAGAAAACATTGGCTGTCTCGCTTGTTGGTCTAGTACTCATCACTATACGGAACACAGATAGTCTAACTTGCTGATTTACTACTAACATTGGAGAGAACACAGATAGTCTAACTTGCTGATTTACTACTAACATTGGAGAGAACATAGATAGTCTAACTTGCTGATTTACTACTAACATTGGAGAGAACATAGATAGTCTAACTTGCTGATTTACTACTAACATTAGAGAGAACACAGATAGTCTAACTTGCTGATTTACTACTAACATTGGAGAGAACATAGATAGTCTAACTTGCTGATTTACTAACATTGGAGAGAACACAGATAGTCTAACTTGCTGATTTACTACTAACATTGGAGAGAACATAGATAGTCTAACTTGCTGATTTACTACTAACATTGGAGAGAACACAGATAGTCTAACTTGCTGATTTACTACTAACATTGGAGAGAACATAGATAGTCTAACTTGCTGATTTACTACTAACATTAGAGAGAACATAGATAGTCTAACTTGCTGACTTACTACTAACATTGGAGAGAACATAGATAGTCTAACTTGCTGATTTACTACTAACATTAGAGAGAACATAGATAGTCTAACTTGCTGATTTACTACTAACATTGGAGAGAACAAAGGAAGTCTAACTTGCTGATTTACTACTAACATTAGATAGAAAAAAGTAGTCTAACTTGCTGATTTACTACTAACATTGGAGAGAACAAAGAAGACTAACTTGCTGGTCTAGTACTAACATTAGAGAGAACAAAGACAGACTAACTTGCTGGTATAGTACTAACATTAGAGAGAACAAAGACAGACTAACTTGCTGGTCTAGTACTGACATTAGAGAGAACAAAGACAGACTAACTTGCTGATTTACTACTAACATTAGAGAGAACAAAGACAGACTAACTTGCTGGTCTAGTACTGACATTAGAGAGAACAAAGACAGACTAACTTGCTGGTCTAGTATAACATTAGAGAGAATAAAGATATTCTAACTTACTGGTCTAGTAATAACATTAGAGAGAAAAAAGACTAACTTGCTGTCTAGTACTGACATTAGAGAGAACAAAGATAGTTTAACTTGCTGGCTTAGTACTGATAATGATAACAATAGCTTAGTGAAAAAAGGAACATGATGAAGTTTATGTATAATAATAATAATAATAATTTATATAACAGTAGTTGTAGAAACACCTATTAACATCACGTGAAGACCAAAAGCAAAGAAAACTTCCAAGAAATACTTAATCGACCACAGCCAAATGAATTAATAAATCTTGAAACCGATTTACCAGTCCCACAGCTAAATGTCAACTTAGATGAAGTTACACTGAATGAAACTGAAACAACAGTGAATCTAATGGCTAGCAGCAAAGCTGCAGGCGAAGATGAAATAACAGTCGAAATGTTGAAAGCTATTAACGGTGACAACATGAGCCAACTACAGAGAATGTTTAGTTAAATTTGGAAAGAAGGAAAAGTCCTTTCTAAATGGAAAAGGGGAATCATTAAAATACCCACAAAAAGGCAACCTCAGTGACTGCAATAACTGGAGGGTGCAACCTTACTATCAGCTGTGTCAGAGGTGTTTGTAAAGTGATTCTGAATAGAATTAAGGATGTAGCGGATACTGACATGAGAGAAGAACAGGCAGGATTTCGAAAAGGGAGAAGCTATTCTCTAAGAATAATACTTGAAGAACATATTGAAAAGCAGAAACCTTTATTACTGAACTTCATAGACTTAAAAAAAGCATTTGATAGCATACACAGAAATTCATTGTGGAGAATTTTAAGACTATATGGAATACCATCTAAAATTGTCAACATCATTAGAGACCTCTACAACGGATGTGTTTGTGCGGTCAAGACAGAAGAAGGAATGAGCGAATGGTTTCAGACTGAAACAGGCGTGAACAAAAGATATATATTATCTCCATTGCTTTTTAGAATTGCCATGGACTTTATAATGAAAAGATGCTGTACAGGTAAAACCGCCATTGATTGGGTACATGGGACCCAAATAGAATTGATTTTGCAGATGACATAACTATCAGTTATCAATTATCAATTATCAGTGACAATGTGAAATCGATGCAGGAAAAAATAGATTCCCTGTCTTCCTTGGCTAGCAAAATAGGTCTTGAAATTAACAAAGACAAAAGAAAAATAATGAAACTTCTCATTAATCAAGAAGGAAAAATATACGTAGAAGGAACAGTTGTTGATGAAGTAAACCAATTTGCATACCTTGGCAGCTACACAGACAAAGTGGTGACACAAGGAAAGAAGTTAGAATTAGAATTGCAAAAGCAGCATTGTCCTTCAATAATCTTGAGAACATATGGAATTCAAAAGTTATAAGCACAAAACCAAGTTAAGATTATTCAAATTTAAATGTGATATCCACTCTCATTTATGCATGCGAAAGCTGGAAATCAACTAAAGAAACAGACAAGAAATAGACTCTTTTGAAGACAAATGCCAAAGGAAAATACGTGGTATAACGTGAAACGAATTCACGAACAACGCAGAGATAAGACAGATGAGCAAACAACAACCTGTCTCAGAAAAAGAAGATGGACATATGTAGGCCATGAGATGACAAGAAACAGTCAAGAGAATACCAAAACAAGCTAACAAGTGGAGCACAACAGGCTGAAGAAAAAAAGGTCAGCCACGTGAAACTCTAAAGAGGACATTGTTAAGAGAAGCCAGTTTAGTGGGCACAACCTCCCTTGATGAAGTTGAAAGACTCACCGAGAACAGGAAAACTTGGCAAACAACTATGCGAGCCCTATGTGATGTTTAACGGCACGGGAAGCATGTAAGATTTAAGAAGTTATAGAAAATATAATAATATCACTACTACTGCTGTTACTAATACTACTACTACTATTGCTACTACTACAACTACCACCACCACCACCACTACTACTACTACTGCTACTACTACTACTACTGATACTACTACTACTATTACTACTACTACTACTACTACTATTACTACTACTACCACTATCACCACCACTACCACTACTACTATTACTACTATTAATATTACAACTACTGCTACTACTATTACTACTACTACTTTTACAACTACTGGTATTACTATTACTACTACTACTACTACTGCAACCACCACCAACACTACCTATACCAGAGCACCTTTTCAAATACGACAAAATATATTGAACCAAACAGTAATTTCTGTTTAAAGGATTCGTTCCGGTATTAAAATGATTCACCTGGTTTGGCCATGATAAAACGATTACAGTTTTTCCCCACTCGTTAAGATGGTTATAAAAGTGAATCAGGATAATTTTCTGCCAAAATTCTGTTTCTAGGATGAAAGAAACATGTTTTGTTTTTTAAAACTCACCAGGGCACCATGATACAGAAGTGGATTTTTGTGTCTTAAAATGAGAATATTAAGGTCAGAAGCAGAAGAAGGAGAAGGAGGAGGATGAGAGGAAGAAGAGAGATGAAGAAGAAGGAGAAAGATGCAAGAACGATAGGGAGAGGAGGGGAGTGAGACAAGAGTGACACCGAGGGAGAAATAGGGAGAGAGAGAGAGAGAAAGAGAGTAAGGATGTATGAGAAGTGAGAAAGAAGTAAGAATGAGAGAAAGGAGAGAGCGGGAAAGAATAAGAGCAAAAGAGAGATAGAGTATAAGACTGAAAGAGAGGGAGGGAGGAAAGAGTGAGAGAAGAGCGAGAATGAGAGAGAGAAGAGAAAGCGAGAGAGGGAGAGAGAGGGAGAAACTGAGCGTAGGAAAGACCGAGAGAGAGAGTGTGTAAAAGAGAAGAAAGGGAGAGAGTAATAGCGAATGAAAGAGAGAGAGAGAGGAGCGAAAGAAAAGCGGGAATGAGAGACAGGATAGAGCGAGAGAGATTGAGGGCGAGAGAGAGCAAGAGCGAAAGAAAGAGAAAAGAGCGAGAAAGAAGCGAGAATGAGAGAAAGCTGAGAGAGCCTGAGATCAAAAGGAAGAGAGAGAGAGACAGAGAGAAATAGTAACAACGAAAGAAAGAGAGAGATTGATTGAATGACTGATTGATCTTTATCTCCAAAGGGTTTAAGAATTGGGCAAGCAGGCCCGTCTAACATTCTGCCCTTTATCATACAACTTACACTCTGTTCCAGACATTCTATAACAGAGAGAGAAAGAGAGAGAGATAGAGAGAGAGATAGTAACAGCGAAAGAAAGGGTGAGGAGAGATGAGCAAGAACGAGACAGAGAAAGAAGAGATACAACATAGTGCCTTGTAAGTTATGACTGTAGTATTATAATAGCCTCGTAAATTAGGATATTATTATTAGTAGTAATGTTACTATTATTATTACTATTAGCATTTTTAGCATAGTTATGATTATAATTGATAAATATAAAGAAATATTGAGAACTAGTGGGAAAAGAACACTCCCACTGTACTACGACAGAATTAAACAGATACTTTGAAATACTAAGTACAGGGACGCCGAATACAGTCTAGAAAGATTTACTCATATATAGTGACACATATGGAGACAGACAGACGGACACTCTGTAAATAGAAGTAGACTAATCCCTTGCAGGTATGGCAATCATCTGATACTGGATAAAAAGAGTTTACCCACGCGAGAAAAATTAAATAGACGGATTTGAAGCAACAGACTTACTGACAAGTGAGGCATAATTGCTAATCTTAGGACGCAATTTGCACACATGAATAGTCCGACGGACCAATAAGATGACCAAAGGGAGTGGGCCGACTCATCCTGAAATGCAATCAGTATGTAATCAACCAGCTGACCAATAGAAAGATCTTGAAATGTGTCCTACGGGACAACTGATTCGCAATGTACTTGTATAAGCCAGGCATGCAGTTTTGAAAAAGGGAAAGACAGAGAGGACAGAAAAGAAGAAAAAAAAGAGGACAACACCGACAGATAGATAGGAGAGCAACAGACAGAACAGATGGACAGGGAGTGCAATAGATATTCAGGAGATAGAGAAGCAGTTTAGAACCAGGAGAAGTTTAGGACAGACAGAAGATAGGATTGGATTTCAAGATGAAAAGTGATTATTAGCACCGCGCGAGAAATGCAGAATATTTGATATTTTTGGAACTTTGTTTACATTGCTTTCGGAGATGTCTCAATATGATACTTGTGAATTTCGCTTGATGAGTATTAAAAGTGAACTGTAATTTGATTGAAGAACGTCTGAATTTTATAGTGACTATGTGTGCTAAGATTTCAGTCTCGTGGTGAATAATAGAGTATCACGTGTAGCGACATTCTGAACTTGTGAAGTGAACACAAAGAAGATGTAATAACGTGTATTCATAGATTAAATCTGAGAGGATGAGGTCTATTTATGCTTTTTCTTTTCTTCAGTTCGGTTTAGTTTCTAGTAGGACAGTTATTGTTTTTATGGTGATTCCACTCAGGCTGCTATCTCTCTCTCTCTCTCTCTCTCTCTCTCTCTCTCTCTCTCTACCTTCAAGATTGTCCAGCTTCAAAGGGGCCAAGAGCCAGATTAATAAAGTAATCAGTTTGACCAGAATATGCGTAGAGGACCCACACAATGTAGTAATCTATAAAGGAAGAAAGTCGGAACCCTTCTGTATAAGAAATGGTTTAAAACACGGTGATACATTATCTCCATTACTCTTCAACCTACTGCTAGACAAGGCAATCAGAAAGTTTAAAAAAAGAAAGAAGTAAAGAAAAACAATCTAAAATACTAGGATACGCTGATGACATCGACCTGGTGGGGGAAACTATGCAAGAAGTCATCAATACCAGCATACACCTGAGAGATGTGGCACTAAAAATGGGCTTGACCATTAACCAAGATAAGACAGAATGTATGAAGATATGAAGAGACCAGGGGCAGAATGATCCAGATTATATGAATGTTGGCGATATGATCATTAGGAAAGCAGAAACATACACATATCTAGACACAACCTTCAACAGAAGCAACATAGTAAGCGAGGAAATTAAAAGCAGAGGATAGATAGTGAATAAAATATACTTCGCCTTGCAAAATCTGTTAAAATCCCAAATCCTGTCCCAAAACACCAAAATAACAATCTACAAAACTATAATAAGTACAGCCGTCATATATGGATCAGAACTTCGGAGTACAACAAAGAAAGACGAACAACAATTGCAAATCTTTGAGATCAAAGTCCTAAGAAGAATCTTTGGCTCCATAAAGGATACCAACAGTAGAGAATGGAGAGCTAGAAAGAACACGGAACTTATTTAAATCCCAACGAATTATAAATATCTTGAAACTGAACAGACTACATTGGTTGGGCCATGTAGAAAGAATGGAAGAGAACAGACAAACGAAAATTATGTATGCACAAGAGATGAGGGAAACAAGACCAAGGGTTAGACCAAGACAGAGATTGAAAGACAACATAGAAGAGGATATAAAAGAAGTTGGTGTCGCCAATTGGAGAGAGAAGACTAGGAATAGAGAGGAATGGAAGCGAACTTTATCTACAGCAGTGAGCCTTAATGGCTCGGAAAGCTGAAGAAGAAGAAGAAGAAGAAGAGCCAGATTTGCATTCACGATTCGAGTGGGGGGAGGCCTCATTTAATTAAGCAGTTTTTCAGACTTATATATATCTGTACTATGTTTCGAGGAGTTTTACTGTTCAATTGGCACTTTCGCAGCTCGTAAAGCTGACACTTCTTGGCTAACAATATTAAACTGATTAAATGACAAGTACGTTACACTTTCATAATAACCTTGCTGGCCCCGAGGCTTTACGGGCCGCATGCAGCCCGCAGGGCATAGTTGGACATCCCTACTTTATCTGTTACCTCTATCCAGGCGCTGACTTTAAAAGAAAGAATATCTTGATAAGCTGAAGAGTCAGTCGTGGTGGTACATTAGTTCGCTTCACAGCTGGGCACGATGATATGTATATACAATTCCATGCTGGCAGATGTGAACTGCCTTCTATTTTACAACCTCAGCTTGTTTCGAGACAGAACTCACCCGTCCCTGTGTACCTCTCCCCCCACAGCCCAGCATTCAACCCGTCTGTCGTATCCTCCCCTTATGATCTGACGCGGAGATAGACAGAATTAGAAGCGTTACCTTGGCCCACGTGAGCTGGCAACAGCTTGCAGGTAGGGCTCTACAAGTTCACCCCATGTCTGCGCTGTACGCACCGGAAGCAGTCTGTCTGGTGAAAGTGTTGGGGGGTATGCATATTTCAACACTGGCAGAACAAGAGGGCTTTCTTAGAAATTACAAGAAGTGCGTCTTCAGCTTTGGCCAGAAATATACGTCTGTATGTGTAAATAAATAATATACATTGAGTCTTTTATCTCATTCCAAAAAAAACCTGTCGGGCAGAAGAACAATAAAACACTGTATTTTAAAGATGTATGTAAGAAATAACATCTTCAGCAGCCCCGCTACAAGACAGGCCATGAAAGAGTATTTGTTTTTGAAATTTCATGTACAGGGAGTTGTTATTTTAGTCCAAGAAAAAAATAATTTATACAGACCGCGAGTATGTGTGCGTATATGTATGGGGGGCATTTCGAATGTCTCTGTTCATGATGTCAGAAGCCTCACACTTGCCTCTTAAATATTTAAAGAAACGTGCTTCTGTATTTTCTGAATGGGAGCCCCATAAGGTGAGAAGACAGTTTTGCCCGCGATGTGGTTTTCTGTCCAGGAGGTAGAGTTAGACGTGAATGAAGAGGAAAGAGAAGACGAGTTCAAAAATACTTCTACGAGGGATGATTGATAAGTTCTCGGCATAAGGTACAAATACTTGAAACGCACAGTTCATATTAGCTGCATTTATAGATCAGGTTTAATGTAAAATTAAACACCAAGTTTCAAGACATTAACTGCAACCGATTTCTTTTTACAGGCTACTGAAGTAGTAAGGGGTGGCAGAAATTGAAAAAATGGATAAAATTTCTCATCGAGCAGTCATTTGCTACCTCTGCACCAAGGGCTTATCATCGAAGGAGATCCATGAGGATATGGTAGAGACTCTAGGGGAGAGTGCCCCTTTCTTACAGCACAGTGAAGAAATGGGCAGCTCAGTTCAAACATGGGAGAGTCTGGAAGATGATCCCCGTCCAGGAAGACCAAGAACGGTAACCACCGATGAAACCACCAGCAGAATCCATGACATGACAATGGAGGATCGATGACTAACTGAGCGGTACATTGCTACTGAGTTGGGCATATCCCACGAACGTGTTCATGTCATTATTTACAATGATCTCCAAATGACAAAGGTCTCTGCTCGATGGGTCCTGAAACTTCTTGGAGCTGATCACAAACGACAGCGTCTCAACATGTCAAGATACAATCTTGGTCATTTTTCTGCAGATCCTGAAAAGTTTATCCAGCAATTTGTGACTATGTATGAGACTTGGATTCATCATTTTCAACCAGAAACCAAACAACAGTCAAAGCAGTGAAAACATAATGGATCCCCACTTCCAAAGAAAGCAGGTGTGGTTCTGTCTGCAGGCAAAGTGATGGCTTCCATCTTTTGAGATTCAGAAGGTGTGCTATTAGTAGACTATCTTCAAAAGTGCAGAACGGTCACCGGGGCCTGTTACGCTAATCTTATGAAGCAACTACTGGTCAAATTAAGGAAAATCTTCTTTTCTTATATCTTATATCCTTCCCGTGCCGTTAAACGTCACATAGGGCTCGCAAAGTAGTTTGCCAATTTTTCCTGTCTTCGGCGAGTCTTTCAACCTCATCAAGGTATTTTATGCCTGTTAATTTGGCCTCTCTTAACAATGTCCTCTTCAGAGTTTCACGCGGTCTGCCTCTTTTTCTTTGGTCTGTTGTGTTCCACTTGATAGCTTGTTTTGGGATACTCTGATCATTTCTTCTCATCAAGTGACCAACATATCTCCATTTCCTTTTCCTGATCACCCATGAAACTGGTCGTTGTTCAGTTATCTTTCTTATCTCTGCATTGTTCTTGAATTCGTTCCACTTGATGCCAAATATTTTCCTTAGGCATTTGTTTTCAAAAGAGTCTAATTTCTTCTCTATTTGTTTAGTTGTTTTCCAGCTTTCGTATGCATAAATGAGGGTGGATATTACATTTGAATTGAATAGTCTTAACTTGGTTTTTGTGCTTATAATTTTTGAGAATTCCATATGTTCTCAAGATTCTTGAAGATCGATGCTGCTTTTGCAATTCTAATTCTAACTTCCTTTCTGGTGTCACTATCCTGGTCTATGTAGCTGCCAAAGTATGAAAATTGATTGACTTCTTCAATATCTGTCCCTTCTACGTGTATTTTTTAAATTTTGATTAATGGGAATTTTCATTATTTTTGTTTTGTCCTTGTTAATTTCAAGTCCTTTTTTGCTAACCAGTGAAGACAGGCTATCTGTTTTTTCTTGCATGGAATAAGTTAATATGGATAAGAGAAAAATATTAGAGAGAGAGAGAGAGAGAGAGAGAGACTGACTGAGCTTTATCTTCAAAGGGTGAAGAGTTAGGCAGGCTTTATGTCTTTATATAATATACCTTTATCTCAGTTCCAGATATTCTACACCATTTAATACAGATACACCATGCATATAGCAAACATGATTAAGACCGGAATAACAAAGTTGGAATCGCAAACCCGTTGTGTTTTATTCTCAGCCATACGTTCAATACAGGAAATAACTACATACATGTAGTAAAGTTACTCTCCTAGTCTTTCACGTGCTAATGTCTGTTATTCTTCTAGTCTTTCACATGCTGAATATCTGTTACTCTCTCAGTCTTTCACATGCGGAATATCTGTTACTCTCTCAGTCTTTCACATGCTGAATATTTGTTACTCTCTGCCTTTCATATGCTGAATATGAATATATGTTACTCTCTCAGTCTTTCACATGCTGAATATCTGTTACATTCTCAGTCTTTCACATGCTGAATATCTGTTACTCTCCTAATCTTTCACATACCGAATATCTAGCAAACTATTCACTATCATCATCATCATCATCATCATCATCATCATCATCATCATCATCATGTACCGTGCCGACTGGCGTTGGCTATTATGCTTCTCCAGAGTACACAATCCTTCATGCAGGCCATCAGCTCAGTTGGTGATCTCCTCTCACACTATCCCGTCAGACTGTCCAGTATCATTTCTTTTGGTCTTCCTCTTGATCTTGTTCCTTCTATTTTTCCTGTTGTTATAAAATTTTCAATGCCCCCTCTTCTCATTGCATGTCCTATGAAAGTACATTGTCTCTCTCTTATCTTTTTGACAAGATTTGTTGTCTCTCCAGCTCATCTCATACATTCTTCATGAGTTATTTTTGCTGTCCAGGGGATTCGCAACATTTTTCTAATAGACCACATTTCTGTTGCTTCCAATGATTTTTGTGAAGACCTGCCTATTGTTCATGATTCACTTCCATATAACAAGATAGGTTCAATATAGGATTTTAGGACTCGTTTTCTAACATTCATTGATAAGGATGTGTTGGTTAATATGTTTCTCATTCTCTGAAATGGAGTCTTTGCTTGGCCTTTTCTGTTTCTAATTTCTGTTCTGCATTTCCCATCTGAAGTTATTACTGCTCCAAGATATTTGAATTTCTGAACCTGCTTTAGAATTGTTCCATTTAATTTAATACTGCATGCTGGTGGATTCTGTTTCTTAAATATAACCATGGTCTCTGTCTTTTTGATGTTCAAAGTAAGGCCTTTCTGTAAACTTTCTTTGGTGACTTTATCCAAGAGATTTTGCAGGTCTTGTTGGTTTCAGCTATCAGTAACTGTGTCGTCAGCATACCGAAGGTTGTTAATATTGTATCCTCCAATTCTTATGCCTGGTTCTGTTTCTATTTTGCAGTAGAATTCAGTATAAAATGGGAGAGACAGAGAAAGAGAAAGAGAGAGAGAGAGAGCAAAAAGATCGTTCAGGTAAGAAGAGAGAATACGAAAGCACACAACGACCAAGAAGCACCTAAAAACTAGAAAACTTTGCTGATGTAAAGTACTTTTGTTGCTGGAGTGTCACAGATGAAAGGTCTAGGGTGTAACGTTCTCAGTGAACTACACTTAAGGCCAGACAGAAAAAAAAGGAAAACCTTTAAGCTAATGACGTTCTGTTAATTAAAGAACTTGTTGGTTTTGGCTGAAGTCGTGGTAGAGCACCTGGATGTATCGGGGTGGGGGCATGCCTATGTGGGTGGCAGCAGCGCTGCCTGTGATGGTGGCTGGAGCACTGTAGCTGTTTTTCAGGGTAAGCAGGTTTATCATGTCACTGTGTACTTCTGATAGTGCTAGCAGCTCTAGGTGATGACTGACAAGCGGTGTCTTTGTTTTATCTTCATCACACTCTTGCTTCCAGATGTATGAACGGCGGAGACAACCATGCACCCGACCACATCGTGGGCCCCCTTGCTTCATCACCTTTGTTATCTTTCATGTACCCTGAAGTCCTTTCAGAGATGCATGAGTAGGTGTTCTTGGCCCCGTGGAGGGAAGGGGGGGGGTGTAGAAAGGGGGAGGGGGGCAGGCGTTTCAGGCGGTGCATCGCTCCAAGGTCTGGAAGGTCTTCCTGTTTTATAAGGACCTCCGAAGGGCATCTGCTTTAAGGGGGGTTTTTTTTTTTTTGGGGGGGGGATGTAACCACAGTCTCCAAATATAAGCTAACATGGATGAAAGCAAAATGTTAAGAGAGAGAGAGAGAGAGAGAGAGAGAGAGATAATGAAAGAGATAAAGAAAGAGAGATAAAGGGAGATAAAGAGAGAGCTAAAGGGAAAGAGAGACGGATTGAATTTTATTTACAAAGAGTAAAAGGGTGGGGAAAGAAACTGGGGGGAGGGTATCCGAGGTGGGGGGGGGGGGGGGTGGGGAAGGAATAGTTCTACACGTTCTTAAACCAAACTCCCTATCGGAGACACCCTGGAGTGTTTTCCTGGTAACAAACGGATGTACCCGTTGCTGTAGAAACGTTCAATAAAAGGGGAGAAAACCGAAAGAAATACATCAAAGAGTTCGGCGTAATTCCTCTTCTGTATTACATAGGAGGCCTAAGTTTGTATCTAATTTTTTTTGTTTCCATTAGAAGAGTATGACCTGTTACGTTTCAATTTTCCTACAGACACAGAGGACCAGGTGTGTATATTAAACTTCCGGTAAATAACAGGAAAAGATGGAGGACTTTTACAGTTTATTCTTTTTTTGTTTTTGTATCTTTGTGCTGATGATGACTAGCCACCAGGTGCGTCACTTGAGACGATTTTAACAGAAAGTTCCCTGGCCATGATGTATCAATAATTTTTTTTTAAAAAGAAAACATTTTTTCTCTCTCTCTGTTTCTCTCTCTCCAAATTGCCAGTCCCCACAAAAAGATTATAGCAGCTTAGTTCAAGGCCGTTTTCGTCACAGACCTGCTTCAGTAGACCTGCTTCAGTAGACCTGCTTCAGTAGACCTGCCATGGCGAGGGTTGTACCGGGGGTGTGTGTGGGAGTGGGAGGTGCATCACCTTTTTGACTTTTTAAACAGATAGACCCTACAGCAGTTGGGCAACAGAAGCCGCCACGCATTGAATGCTTTATAGCACTCGTCTAGCAACTGAATGGTCGAGGGTTCGAATCCCCAGCTGAGCGGGTTTTTTTTTCTCCCCGACCAATACGGCCCCAAGGTCGACCCAACCCCGTAAAACTGGTAGCAAAGAACATCTGGGAAATAAAAAGATAAAGGTAATCTTGTCATGCCTTAGAGGCACATAGGAATATGGTGTTAGTGCCCATATTTTCCTTGACCTGTCAGCGAAAGGCAGCGAGGAAAGGAACTGGCCACCCTACCTCATACACTGATGGCCCAGGATAAGGAGGTCTCTAACTCTTCATCACTTACGGCATTTTTCTATGGGACTACCTACCTCCCCATTCGCTTTCAGCGTTGGAACACACAAGAGATCATTATTATGCTTAATCTCTCCCGGTAAGCTCTAGCTACGCCATCAAGTCGACCTTCACAATTACCCACACTCTTTTTCTGACTCAGTCGCTGTTATCCAGGCATGCATCCAATGTCAGACGCTGTTATCCAGGCATGCATCCAAAGTGAGACAAGTTATTTATTGCTAGATTTTGTACTGGGCTTAGTTTAGTGCCGCGCAGCCATATAAAAAAACCCCCACACTAAGTGAGTGCACTATTGAAAATAACAATTTTTCCTGGTGTGGGATTGGAAGGATGGTCTGTATCTACCATTAAACATGGGAAGGCCAAATGTTAAAACAACGTTTGTGCAACATACCCAACAACTCTTGCCAAGATGCTCATTTAGTATAAAAAAAAAATCAAATCTGTCCCGGCTGGGAAATTATGAGCGCCTTTCCTTGTATCAACCAGCGTAGAACAGGGGAGTTGGAAAATGGTTCTAGGAACTGGAAAGTTTGTTCAAGAAAACTGAAGATAAGAGAGTAAGAAGAGGACAGAAGAATGAGATTGTTGTATAGATGGAAAGAAAGAGAATGTTGTGAAGGGCGAAGATGAGGAAGATGACGAGATGAAGATTATATATGCGAAAAGGCAAATGTTTTTGGAGGAAGTGAGACTAGTGAGAGAACGGTAAGCTGATGCTAGAGATAGTGGAGAATGGTAGGAGAACGGTAAGCTGGTGCTAGAGATAGTGGAGAATGGTAGGAGAACGGTAAGCTGATGTTAGAGATAGTGGAGAATGGTAGGAGAACGGTAAGCTGGTGCTAGAGATAGTGGAGAATGGTAACCTGGTACTAGAGATAATGGAGAATGGTAGGAGAACGGTAAGCTGGTGCTAGAGATAGTGGAGAATGGTAGGAGAACGGTAAGTTGATGCTAGAGATAAGGGAGAATAGTGGGAGAACCTTAAAATAATCCTGGAGATAAGGGATAATAATGGAAAAAACATTAAGATTATGCTAGAAATAAGGATTTGTAGGGGGAGAACAGACAGTTGATTCTGGAAACGGAAATGGGGATACTAATGGGAGAATAGCCGTTTGATTTTGACGGTAAGGGGGACTGTGAGAAAACATACATTTGATGTTGAAAATAAGGCAGCCTAATCGGAGAACGGACGGCTGATGCTGGAAATAAAGGAGACTACTGAGAGACTAGCCAGCTGATTTTTTTTTTAGAAATAAGGGAGACTAGTGAGAGAACAGCCAGCTGATTTTGGAAATAAGGGAGACTAAGGGGGTGAACAGACAGTCGATTCTGGAAATAAGAGAGATTAATGGAAAAAACAGCCAATTCATTTTGGAAATAAAGGAGACTAACGTAAGAGAAGACAGATAATGTAAAATGCGAGCAGATATTAGTGGACAGACATAGTATTAGACAAAGGAGAAGAGGGGAAACTTTTTAGCCGAAGCAGAAAACAAGGAAAAAAAAGAGATTATCACATCGCAGACGATGGAAAAGGAAAAACGAAGCAGGGAACCAGAAATTTCACGTGGCTTAATAAGCTATAAAGTGATATAGATGAAAAATATGACGATGAAGGAGAATACACTGAGACGATGTTTCGACGAAGAGATTACATAGCTATCATAGCATTCTGGTCAAAACCCTACAGTTTATCCTCACCGCATCCCGCAAAATAGATTACTGTTACTTGGGCGTTGAAGCAAGGATTCGTGTACATCATAACAATAGGGAGGGGGGGGTGGTGGAGCTTACTCAGAAGTTAGGAAAGTTACCATGGCCAACTCCCAGCTCGATATGCTGCTTGTTTTCAGTACCTTAGCCTAAGATGTGAGAAAATAACGTTCATTGTTAAAATGAGATTCTGCAGCAAGGGGATGTTTTCTTACCTACTAAGACCTTCCTGTCTTAATATAACAACTTAATCGACCGTTTAAAGGCTTTCACAGACTTTCCGTAAAGACGTTCCCACGATTCAAACGAAGGGAGATAAATACACACGTTTCTTATGTTTCAAGAACAAATTACTTTTCTCACAGAATTTTCACACGTAATTACTTGCCCTTGATGTCTACTGACACTCCGCAGAAAGAACTGAGAATGATCTTTATTGTTGTTATTATTATTAGCTGTCTGTTTTGTTGTTATTGGCTGCAGTGGATCCTCTTTCTTGGAGTGCATTTGTGAATATATCGCCTCTTACCCACTCTTCTATGTTGCCCAATCGTCTATGCTTCTGCCAGTCTGCTCTGATGTGCTTTTCAAGGAGAACTTTTTTTTAAAAGATATTTCCAACTCTTTCCCTGCGTCCAAATGTTGCAGAGGTCCTGCTACGTTTCTCTGTAATATTGTCTGGAGATTTCAGCTTTCCCATCACACACATACACATGTGGCAGTGGAGTCCAGACTCCAGAACATATCCTTCAAAAGTGCCCTAACTATGCGGACCTGAGGCGTGAGACATGGCCAGAGGACACAAAGCTTGGGGGGGGGGGGGTCCTATCAGGATCTGGAGAGGACTGCGGGCTTTTCTATGTCGACAGGGATCAGGATCTGATGTGACTAACAAAACCTCGAACGCAGAAGAAGGAGAATACATACAAACAGAAGAAGGAGAATACATACAAACAGAAGAAGGAGAATACATACAAACAGAAGAAGGAGAATACATACAAACAGAAGAAGGAGAATACATACAAACAGAAGAAGGAGAATACATACAAACAGAAGAAGGAGAATACATACAAACAGAAGAAGGAGAATACATACAAACACACATACATATACTCTACTCGAGAAAATTTCAGATGGTTCAGTCTACATTTTCATTCATTACGCACAGTTCCGAATGACCTAGGGGGTCATGAGTCTTCGTCTTGAGCGATCCTTGATTTCCCGATTAATTCAAGTGTTTTTCCTTTCCCTTTTCCTACATGCCACTTGGTCAGTCCGCTGAGATGTTTTTCTCTCGATTTTCCTAGGGGGTGAAGACCCGTCCGATGAGGCAATCAGCGACCCATAGCTGATATCCCAGCTGACCAAGACCCTGTCCCACCTCTCCGTGGTAACGTCCAGTAACAGGCTTAGCCTGGCTAATAGGGCATGGATCGCCATAGCCCCCCGTGGTGGTGGAGCCTCCTAAAGAAGCATTGCACACCCCCTTCTTTTTAGCTGTAGTCCGGGACTGAAAAAAAGTAGCTGTCATAACCCGCTCCCACGCCGATACCATGCTGTGCCCCAACATCTCTACAGCATCGGCTGTAAAGAACAACACCGCGCAGTTATAGGAAGTTCGGACAAGTATAAGTACAAGCAAGTACAAGTACAAGCACAATTAGAAGTACAAGCACAAGTATAAGTACACGTACAAGTATAAGTACAAGTACTGAATATACTTATTCAGTATATAAAGTACAAGTATAGGTACAAGTATAAGTACAAGTACTGAATATACTTATTCAGTATATAAAGTACAAGTATAGGTACAAGTATAAGTACAAGTACTGAATATACTTATTCAGTATATAAAGTACAAGTATAGGTACAAGTATAAGTACAAGTATAGGTACAAGTACAAGTACTCTTGTTCTTCCTCATCTTCCTTTTTTTTCACTCGAATGTTTTCATCCGTTACTACGTTCTCTAACCTCAATCTTCTCATGACGTTCCCAGGAAGTTTTGGCTTCTTTCTCTTACAACTTTAACCAGTTCCTGCTTTTCCGAAGCTTATCTGAGGATCATTCATTTATTTTAAAAGCTGTCCATGGCATCTACGGTGGTGGTCAGACCGTAGCGTGTCCTTGGTATCTACGATGGTGATAGACCGTGGCGTGTCCATGGCATTTACTCTGGCGGTCAGACTGTGGCGTGTCCATGACATTTACTCTGGCGGTCAGACTGTGGCGTGTCCATGACATTTACTCTGGCGGTCAGACCGTGGCGTGTCCATGGCATCTACGGTGGCGGTCAGACAGTGGCGTGTCTATGGCATCTACGATGGCGGTCAGACAGTGGCGTGTCCATGGCATCTACGATGGCGGTCAGACAGTGGCGTGTCTATGGCATCTACGATGGCGGTCAGACAGTGGCGTGTCCATGGCATCTACGATGGCGGTCAGACAGTGGCGTGTCCATGGCATCTACGATGGCGGTCAGACAGTGGCGTGTCTATGGCATCTACGATGGCGGTCAGACAGTGGCGTGTCCATGGCATCTACGATGGCGGTCAGACTGTGGCGTGTCCATGGCATCTACGGTGGCGGTCAGACTGTGGCGTGTCCATGGCATCTACGGTGGCGGTCAGACAGTGGCGTGTCCATGGCATCTACGGTGGCGGTCAGACCGTGGCGTGTCTATGGCATCTACGGTGGCGGTCAGACTGTGGCGTGTCTATGGCATCTACGGTGGCGGTCAGACTGTGGCGTGTCTATGGCATCTACGGTGGCGGTCAGACTGTGGCGTGTCTATGGCATCTACGGTGGCGGTCAGACAGTGGCGTGTCTATGGCATCTACGGTGGCGGTCAGACCGTGGCGTGTCTATGGCATCTACGGTGGCGGTCAGACAGTGGCGTGTCTATGGCATCTACGGTGGCGGTCAGACAGTGGCGTGTCTATGGCATCTACGGTGGCGGTCAGACAGTGGCGTGTCTATGGCATCTACGGTGGCGGTCAGACCGTGGCGTGTCTATGGCATCTACGGTGGCGGTCAGACTGTGGCGTGTCCATGGCATCTACGATGGCGGTCAGACTGTGGCGTGTCCATGGCATCTACGATGGCGGTCAGACTGTGGCGTGTCTATGGCATCTACGGTGGCGGTCAGACTGTGGCGTGTCTATGGCATCTACGGTGGCGGTCAGACAGTGGCGTGTCTATGGCATCTACGGTGGCGGTCAGACCGTGGCGTGTCTATGGCATCTACGGTGGCGGTCAGACAGTGGCGTGTCTATGGCATCTACGGTGGCGGTCAGACAGTGGCGTGTCTATGGCATCTACGGTGGCGGTCAGACAGTGGCGTGTCTATGGCATCTACGGTGGCGGTCAGACCGTGGCGTGTCTATGGCATCTACGGTGGCGGTCAGACTGTGGCGTGTCCATGGCATCTACGATGGCGGTCAGACTGTGGCGTGTCCATGGCATCTACGATGGCGGTCAGACTGTGGCGTGTCTATGGCATCTACGGTGGCGGTCAGACCGTGGGTTCATCAAGAAAAAAAAGCTCCCTGGGTTCACCCAGCCTCAATAAAAATTGGTAACTAGGGTTAACACTCTGGGAAGGAAGAGGAATGAGGCCGCTAGCTACGGAGTTAGTGCTGATGGCGACATTAGTTGCCAGTTTCTGGTCAACTGTTTGGTTAGGCAACAGAGCACTTATGATTTGATGGTGTTCAATGACGCTGGTTCACATCTCATGCCTTTTACCTGTACAGTGGCATCTGTTGCATTTATCTCCAAAACAACATCTGTTGCTTCCAGTTTCTTTATCATCTGTTTGTAAATTGTCCAGTTTTCAGGTCCGCACAATAATGATGGCTATTTACGGCACCGCAATATTCTGTTACATTAAGTTACAAGTTACATTAACGCTGGCAAAATATATTATCCAGTAACTACTGATGTAAAAGCTATTGAGGAGTCCTTCAAATATCACAGACACAAAAAAATAACAAATATATCCACACTACAAGAACTTAATACTGAATAAAGTTGGCTAGTAAGGAAGATTAAACAGAGAAAACTTAAATATTTTGGACACATTAAACGTCATGAGAAATTAGAGAAGGCAGTCCTGGAAATGTACATAGTGGGAAGAAGAAAGAGAGGATGATCAAGTGATGATGGCTGCAAGACATCGTTGATGGTTTGGGAATAGATGCATCAGAAGCAGGGCGTCTTGCTTACAACACGAGAGGCTTACGGGAAAGCTGTTAGGGAGGCAAAGTTCCGCAAGGGACGCGCAGATAACTATAATTACTGACACCTTTAAAAATGACATCCGCAAAAGAAAAAAAATATGGAGTATGTTCTGAAGTTTAAAACATGTACCATGGTCCAACCTTTGCTACGTTTAGAATTAAAACGAAAAAAAAAACCAGAGGAGCAGGAAAGATTTAGCAGAATATACAAGAAAATGAACTACTCGGAATATTGTTCTGTTCTAAATGAAAGATACGCGAGTCTTACAACTGTCATTTGTCATCTTTCCATAACTGTCAGTTGTCATCTTTTGCAATGAATACGAACTTGCAGCTTTAAAAAATTTTTTTATCAACCTTCTCTGTGTGTATCTTGATTGTGGACTATAGAAAACCATTTTGTGTCCGTCTTTTCTTGTTGTTCATCAGTCTACTTCGTTATCATAGATTTGTTCCTTTGTTTCTCAAGTTTGTTCCCCTTCCTTAATGTTTTCAGCATGTTATAATGGCTAGATTATTTAGCTAAAATCTTGCCCGTTCTTTTCCGCATTCATCTTAAGCTGTTGTTGTTCCGGTACACTTCTCTTAACTTCCCGAGAATACACAAGTGAGTTGAGTAATAACAATTAACAGAAAATCCTGCGAAGAAACAGGAAATGCTAGTTCTGGTGAAACTAAAGAGCCCAAGTCGTGAGTTCAATAACAAAAATCGTTGCAAGGGAAAAAAAAAATATATGTATGGCCGGTTCTTTGAGAGTTTTATAAGGACATAACGTAGAATCTTGTTAATTCAGAGAACATTGTGTCACGAGAGAACAGATTATAGATTTTTTTTCTGTTAGGCTTCATCGTGCATGAAAAGTAAACAGCATATTTCTAAATTACGTGGCGAATGTGGCGAAATACTGGCGAACGCGGAACGTTTTGAAATCTTATTATACAGCAGAAGGTTTTTTTTTTTGTTTGGCTAACGAATGATTTTTTAAAACAAAATTTGTAATTTTAAATTGTGAATTTGAAAAGAAAATTTTTATTGATGTGATGTGCATTTAATGGATGCAGAAGGTGTAAAAAAAGCTGTAGACATAAAAATAAAGGGGGAGAGAGAGAGGGGGGGGGAAGAGAAGTAGATGTATGTTAAGTAAAGATACAAATGAGAATGTGATAGACGGAAAGGTAAACAGGAGGGCAATGAAGTAGGCATTTTCGTGAACAGGCAGGCAGGCAGGCAGACAGACAGACAGACAGACAGACAGGCAAGCAGACAGGCAGGCAGACAGAAAGACAAACAGATAGATAGATAGATAGATAGATAGATAGATAGATAGATAGATAGATAGATAGATAGATAGATAGATAGATAGATAAACAGATAGAGAACCCTACATACAAGAGTGTACAGAGTGATTTAGCAGCATACATTATGAGCAGAATAAACCATGACATTATAAGCACGCATTGTAGGCACAAACATTAACTATAATATTAGAAACATCCCGGGCAGCATAAAAACATGACATTACTTCTGAACATCTATGACCAAACAAATGTCATGCTCCCACGAACCGGAGACGCTACCGTCTACGTCTGACGGCGGCTGAAGAACATCACCTTGGCACTTCATGTCTTCATTTCATTCGCCTGTCACTCCACTCCGTATCTATTTTAGCGAAAGCACTCGAGCCTCTACCTTGGAGGCTTCAAGTGGAGCCACAGATTAAGAAAGCACTGACGAGACCCAGAAAGTCATTTCTGACACAAAAAAAGATCTAAGCACGATCCAACAAAAAAATAGAAGACACGAAAGCCAAGAAGAGTGTAATTTAGAGCTGAGGCCATCTTTGATTATCAAGAAGTGAGGCCATGGACTTCATCAGTGCTTTTTTTTTCAACTTTCAAACCACACCAGGTGCTCGCCCCAAATTTGTAAACTCGATGCTCACGCACAATCAAAAGGCGTACAAGTATTATTACAGTATTGTAATAATAATTCAATTATAATACATCTTATACTCGCTTGTCTGCCAGACACAAGGTCCCTGGTTCGATTTCGCACTCGAGGGGAAATTTCTGGGGGACAGATAGCACCGGGGTCAAACCCAGGCTAAAATTATGGGTACCTGGGGGGGGGGAGGTCCCACAGGAAAATAAAAAACAGCGAAGACAAGTAGGTTCTGGCACTCCCTGGTTCAAATACTGTAATGGCCTTGAAATATGAAGGCACTAACACTTCACACCTTTACGGTATGCAAATGCTGTAGAGCATAGACAGGTATGTTATTTTGTTACCTGTTAGAACTTTGTTTGTACTATTGATCTAAATCCAAACAGGTTCTGAAACATTTTTAAAAACAGTTAAAGGGTTATCATCTCCCCCCCCCCCTCTCCCATGTGAACAAGGATGTCAGCAGGCTGAGCGTACCCTGCAGCACCAGTGAGAGTCATGACAAAACGGAGGTGCGGGCGGGATTCGAACCAAGACCCGAAGTCCCAGATTGATCGAGGGACCGCCTGCCTTATCGATTCGGCCAATCCTATTTGCTAATGTGAAAAACGTCATTTAGTGCAAACTTTTCTCACACCAAAAAGCCTCTCATAAACTGCTCATCTTTGCGAAGTCATTTTGAAGAGACTTGGGGGAGGATGAGGAGAGGGACAATATGCATATACGGAGATTGATGACGATTTGGATAGAGGGAGGGTGCCGGCAGGAGATTTCGTGGATGAAAACATAACAACTAACATTTGACAGGAACCATTAGTACACAAACAGTTCACTGGATGTTGGGGAAAAAAGTATGAGCAGCTTTATTACTTAACAATTACAAAGTTGTGACGTTTCGGCGTGAGCCTTAGTCATACAAAAACATACATTACTTAACGATTACAAAGTTGTGACGTTTCGGCGTGAGCCTTAAGCATACACTTAACGATTACAAATTTGTGACGTTTCGGCGTGAGCCTTAATCATACAAAAACATGTTTTTGTGTGATTAAAGCTCACGCCGAAACGTCACAACTTTGTAATCGTTATGTTTTTGTATGATTAAGGCTCACGCCGAAACGTCACAACTTTGTAATCGTTAAGTAATAAAGCTGCTCCTACTTTTTTCCCAGTTTATACATTCTGGTATCACAGCTTTACTGCAGTGCTTCGTGTATGGTTGTATACTTATACACTACTTACAGTGGATGTTAGGTCACGTGGGCAGAGCATGCAATGGGACTGTCATGAACGCGATGATGCCAGATTCTCATTTCTGAATTTCGGAAACCTTTCAACAAGTTTTATAAGCCGATGTACTGCGTGAAGACAGAGAAAAAGGTGCAGTTGTCAACAAAAAAAAAAACAAAACTGATTAAATTATGTTACCAGACTGAGAATTACTCTTGGCATGAGTTTGCTGGGTAGTTTGCAAAAACGTTGTTTTAATATTTGGCCTTCCCAAAATTACTGTGAGACGCAGAACATCCAGTCTCACGATGGGAAAGCTGCTGTTATTTTCAGTAATGTACTGACTTGGTGGTTTTGATTTCTTGAAGGTCGCGAGGCACTAAACTAAGACCAGTACAGGCTCGTCTCACCTTGGACCCGTGCCTGCTGGATCAGCGCCTGAATCAGAACAGAGTGTACGTGAACTGTGAAAGTCGGACTCGACGTCTAGTTGCTGGATGGATTTCTTTCATTGATGATCTAGAAGCAAGTTTTAACTAGTTGGTGGATACATTCCTTCCAAATGATGATCCAGACGCAAGTTTTACCGAGCTCTAAGTTGGACGACAGATTCCTTCCATTGATGATCCAGACGCAAGTTTTAACGAGCACAGAAAAATATCCCTGAATATGTAGAACATATATATATATATATATATATATATATATATATATATATGAATTTGAAACAATCACAAATCGTGCATGGCAAGAACATTTGTATAAGGTGTCACAGCGGTGCAGTGGTTAGTGCACCTGTCTGCTGAACAGAAGGTCCTTGGTTCGATTTCCTACTAGGACGGAGTTTTTTTTTTTTTTGTGTACTGACCGCAACCAGAGTCAATCCAGCGTTAAAAAAAACAGGATACCTGGAGTTTCCCTGTGAAAACAAAGGCAGCGAGGCCAGGTTCTGATATCCCTACCTTAAATGCTGTAGTGGCCTAGAAATGTGAAGACACCAACACTTGGCACCTTACATCGCGCAAATGCCACGTGCTATAACTACCGAGACGGTAACACTTGCAGTGTAGGTTACTGCGTATTCTCCTCACTGAATGATCCGGTTAGATCTGCAGTTTCAGACAACAACAACTGATATTAAAGAAGTATTGGAAAAGGGACAGCCTCTGCTCACTAGACCATGGAAACGTTTGGTGAAGTTAACGGAGAGCAGCCAGTGTAAAGTACGAGGGGAAGTCAATAAGTAACTCGCAAATGCCTGTTACAAACAAACCAAAAAACTAACTGCGACAGTAATTTGAAAACTTTTAATTTGCGAACCTACATTATTCTCCTATTTCTCAACGTAATTGCCACCAACATTGATACATTTGTCCCATTGTGTAATCGTGTAATTTTAACCATGGAGTAAAAATCTGGGGTCCGATTTCTGAACCTTTTTTTTTACTTCTGTTTCCACCTCTTCGTCATTCGAGAATCTTCTCCCGCCAAGGTGGGTTTTTAATGGACCAAACAGGTGAAAATCACTTGGAGCTAAGTCAACTGGCTAATTTTCTCTTGGGTTAACCGAGCCCTATGTGGTCTGGCATTGTCATGAAGGAGAATCACACCTCTAGTCAGCAGACCAGGACGTTTTCTTCGAATTGCATCTCGTAGTATCGACAGAACTTCACAGTACGATACAGAATTCACACTGTCACCGTTACTCGTCTATCAGCTCTGATAATCTCATTGACACGTTGCACAGTCTCTTCTGTTGCGATCTGAACAGGACATCCAAGTCGGACTTTGTCAACAATTTCGGTGCGTCCCTGAGAAAATTCTTTTACCCAGTTATAGAGCGCTTTACGAGATAAACACTTTCAGCATAAACTGTAATCATTTCCTTATGAATGTCCTCAACTAAATGTTCTTTAGCCCACAAAATCGCTATACACTTCTCTGTTCTTCTTTTTTACACACTAACAGTTAGGTAGCCATTTTGTTATTGCTTTGCGCTTATGCACGTAACTCCCAGCGCCCCTTACATACAACTAATATAAAATTGGATGATAGTACTATCTAAGGATATATTTAAATACTATCTGACAACTGCCACTGATACATTTTTTTCAATTTGCGAGTTACTTAGTGACTTCCCTTCGTAGTTTCCACTGTCTCCTACACAGACACAGTGTTATAGCAACAGCAGGTATTTGTCTGGACTATACGAAGATGAACATCGGAGTCAGGAAGATAATACTTGTTATGGCTACCACTGGGAGCAAATACACGACCCATAGCCGAACCATATCCCTGTCCCATCTCTACGCTGGTATCTCCAGTAACAGGCCTAATCTGGCTAACGGGACGGGGATCACCATAGTCCTCACGGTGGTGGAGTCTGCTAAAGAAGTAATACAAATCCCTGCCTTTTGTAGCTCTATTCAGGGGCCAAAAAATAGCCACCATAACTCGCTCCCGATCCGATACGATGCTATGGCTCAACATCTTCATAGCTTCGGCAGTAAAAAACACCAGCTCGCGATTACATGGAGGAAATAAGCCGAAGTTGTTGTTGTTATTCTTGGTATATGAGATCAAGATCTTTAGCTTCCTTTGCGGCGCAGTGACAAAAGACAAAGATGACTCGCTATCACAGTTTTGCTGAGTCCACAGACATACATAGAGAGACACAACCCAGCTCTCATATCGATATGCAATAGGAAGTTTATCAGTAAGCTCAACTACGGCGAGGGTAGTTTCTGTTTTTGTTTTGTTTTTTTATTTTCTGACAAGGCCTGTTTACAGGAAGCGCTGAAAGGTACAGAGATATGACCTCGATCTGCGATATTTCGCCCTTTCCCTGTGCTCCTAGGTCGTTAAATAAATCATGATTTTTTTAAATGTAGCTTTCATTCACTTACGGGGCTATGATTTTTTTTTTTTAAATGTAGCTTTCATTCACTTTCGGGGCTATCCTTTTTGTTTCTAAACCTGCACAAGTTGTTTGTAACTGTTCAATAATCCATCCTTTGGCTGAACGAAATAAACTCTCAGAATCGTGTTATCTGTCTCCTATTTTACTTACATCGACTCTTTTACTACGTCCACACATACCTCACACTACGTTAAGCTGTGTTTTCCATTACGCACAACTGAGGTGAACCGCTCCTCACCTCTCGACCAGCCTCTCCAAACATCAATCAATCATCCTCTTGGAAAGTGCCAGCGCGTGAGGTCAGGCAGGTGTGATGAATACAAAAATTACACCTGGTTTTAGAAAGTTCAATCGGTAAGCAGTCAGAGATTATGAAGCGACTGTAATGAAGTATAACCCTCCGTAGGTGGGGTTATGATCAATGAGCCCCAAATACATCGCAACTTTATCTTGTTTTTGTTTGATATTTGCAGCGTTGTATCATTTATGAAGTCATCCTGAACAAGGAGCACATGCATATTTTATAATGACGCTGGGTTTGTGAAGCGATAAAGAATGGTTTTAAAGTGTTCAATCTAACACTTAAAAGTTTAATCTGCATGAGCATAAAGCGTGCGACAGGACAGTTTCCTGCAGCTGACGTCGAGGCTAGATGGGGCTGGTGATTAAGTCACGGTGCATATTTTCTTTCCCTCATATTCACGGAAATGCCCTTAGAAGCATTCTTAGGAAGCTCCACCACCAAGAGGGGTAAATCGATCCATGGTCTGCCCTGGTTGGGCGGAGTCTCGGCGACCTTTGACTGGCAGATCCATAACAAATGTGTCGTCTCTTCAACACAAAATCTTAGCTCAAAACTTGGATGAAAAGCAGAGAAATGAAAGCCGCTGAGACTCGCAACTTTAGGCAAGTAGTAGGTAAGCAATGCAACATTTTCGTTGCTTGAAAGACAATTTAATCCTGTTGTATTTCATGTTTTCTTAATGCTGTGACTCACGCTTTTCCTTTCCTGGGCGATGGATCAAAAGCAGATGCCCCTTTTCCCTGCCTGTTCGCTTAACAGACAGTCACTGAGTGTGCACACATAATAAAAAAGGCAGGTACACAACATTAAAACCACACAATACAATATTAATAGAAAACAAATAAAACATTTATTGTCTGTGTGACCCCTGACTGATCTATAATTAGCACGACTGAAAATGTTATCCCGCCCTAGACGAATTATTTCTTGGACAAATTTTGTTTCGTTTCTTCAGCATTTTGTTTCATTACTTTGCTCATTATTTTAGATATTTCGTTCGGCGAGGAAAAGTTCCATGTTTTTACATCACTCTCAGAGCACAAGATGGCATAGAAGCAGGTCTTCACTCTTGCAGTTTGTTTGTCAGCAATAAAACAGTTTCTCACCGTCTGCAGGTAAAAGGTCTTAAATTTCACTCTTCCACTTGCTATCCTTTTTCTTTGTCATTCATCTCTTCTCTTCTTCAGAGACACAAAAAGAAACGTACAGGTACCGCGTTTGTGCCAGCGATTTTATTGCTTAGAAAAAACGCAACTAATTAAATATTCTTACATCCACGTCTCAGGTACACACAAGCATGTGGAATACCAGTGTACACGTCATTTATTTTTGTACACCTAATGAGAAAATGTATAAAGTCTGTTCTCCGTAGAATGGTCTTTTGTATTTGTTTGGTTTTGCACTGTCATATATTTCATTTGGTTTTTACCCCTCCCACCTCTCTTTCGTTTTGAAAAGGAAACAGCCGAATCTATGTGGACTCGTCGTCTAGAACTGAGAAAGGTCGTGGATTCTACCCAGACCTGCCGTCGCTTCATTTCTTGCGGGTTCACTCTGCTGGTACGGAGTTCTTGGCCCGGCCATGAGATCTGGGCTTTGGCTCGAGGAAACTGGAGCACTTACAGATTTGTCCCGACGGGCGGTTTTAAGGACTGTTATAGCCGGAGTTGGGGTGGGGGATACGCTCTCCACTCCAATAAAATGTCTCCAAGGCGTGCGTCTCAAATAGCTCTTGGCCTTCTCGTGGCAGAACTGTTCAAACGCACAGGAGAAGGGGCGAAGGCGAATATCTGGCGCCTGAAAACCAGATGCTTCGGGTAGATGAGAATCATGATTGGTAGCTCATCTGCCGCTGCTGGCGAGATTCTTCAGCTGCCGGCCAGTGAAGAACGGTGCGAATGGGGTTGCTGCGTGGCGCCACTATGGAAAAGGTGAAAGTAAGGATTAGGTGAAGTAATCAGTAGTCTCAGGACTGCTCAAATCACGGCACCTCTGCTCTGGAGGTCGGCCACGTCCTATGTGCACTTATACGGGGCGAATTGCCTGAACCAGCTTAACCCAGGTATTAAGACACTGCTGGCGAGATTCTTCTGAAGCCGCGCGTGGAGTAAAACTCCTCCTGGCCAATGAAGAAAATGTGAAAAAGCAATTAGTATTGGCGTGCGGCGCCGATGTGAAAAGGTGATGGAAAGGATAAAGTGAAGCTTAATCGGTATGTCCAGTAGTCTCGCGGCGAGAGCTACTCATACCATGGCACCGCTGCTCTAGAGACCGGCCACGTCCGATATACACCATACTAGGATAATACGCCTAAACCGGCTTAACCCAGGGGTGAAACTCACTAGTGACGAGGATTCGTCCTCCTAGACAAAAGATCCATCCTGGTCACAACTAGGAAGGGTAGCGGCCACGACCACAAAATGCTGAAGTTGGAGGCACTGGACCAGGGCAGTCTAGATAGGCAACCACCTCTCACCCGGCGGGGATGTATGCGTATCCTAATCACGTCGAGGTTTTCCGGTGAGAAAGTCCAAAGATGGACTGGATGGGCAACCACCTCTCACCCAGCAGTGATAAACTCATATCCAAAACACGTCGAAGTTTTCCGGTGAGAAAGTCCAACTCTAGACTAAACTGGTGCAACGAAAACCACGGTGTTACGCAATCCCGCTTCTGAGACCCACAAGAGAATACAGGCCCAAGCCGTGCGATACTCTGAACCTCTCGGGGATCTCGTGTGGTCCTTTCGGGGACCACAAGACCTATCGAGGACCACAGGACCTATCGAGGACCACAGGAGTAAATTCAGTAGGATCACAGGGCGGTCTTGGTGGTAGAAGCGAACGAAGAAGAAGAAAGAAGTCCCGACGGGATGTGATGACTACTCAGTCTTGCCCTGCTTGAAACACCACAATATGAGGGTGCTCTTAAGTTACCATACACCCAGTGTTCTTTTGGTCAGGTCGTTTGCAATTATCTCTTAGCTTACTCCAAAACACGACTACCTTGACGTCATACTTCAACTAAAAATCTACAATATATTAGATTCTAAAAGAATTCTCGAGAAGACTCTGGTATCTACTTCCAGTTGTTTCGTTTCGCTGTGAATTTAGGTATAAGATAAAATTTACCTTTTCATGTTTGTTGATTTTTTCTGAGTTTGTAAGTTTCCCTCTTAAAGGAGTTATTTGTATTTAAATATTGATTATTTCTTCTTCTTCTTCTTCTTCTTCTTCTTCTTTACCACCACCACCACCACCACCACCACCACTACTACTACTACTACTACTACAACTATAACTGCTACTACTACTACTACGACGACGACTAATACTACTACGACTACTACTACTACAACTATAACTGCTACTACTACTGCTACTACTACTACGACTACTACTACTACAACTATAACTGCTACTACTACTACTACTATGACTACTACTACTACTACAATTATAACTGCTACTACTACTACGACTGCTACTACTACAATTATAACTGCTACTAATACTACTACTACGACGACGACTACTACTACAACTATAACTGCTACTACTACTACTACTACTACTATTACTACTACTACTACTACGACTATTACTACTACAACTATAACTGCTACTACTACTACTACGACTACTCTCTCTCTCTCTCTCTCTGAACCTTAAGTGCCCAGGGCACATGGGGCTTCCGCAAGGGTTTTCCACAAATGCCTGTCCTTTGCCTTTTTTCTGCTCTTGCCCAGGTGAGCCCTCTATTGCTCAACATCCTCTCTGTTGTTCTTCTCCATGTCTCTTTTGGTCTACCCTTACTTCTGTTCCCCTGTGGTGTCCATCTTAGTGCTGTTTTTGGTAGTGAGTTGTCAGTCATTCGGAGCACATGTCCCAACCATTGCCAGCGTCTTTCCTCAATAATTACTGTCAGTGGCTTCATCTGCTACTACTACTACTACTACTACTACTACTACAACTACTACTGCTACTAACTACTACTACTACTACTAATACTACCACTACCATAATTATTATTATTATTATTGTTGTTATTATTATTATTGTCTATATTATTTCATTCCAGAAATTAAAATCTAGACGACTGAAATATGGCTATGCAATAGAACAGAACGAATTTCAAGGACAGAAAAGAAAACAAAAAAGTACTAAATCAAATGAGGTTGAAAAAGAAATAATTAAAAATATAAGAATAGACAGCTGACTTATTTCAGTCATATCGAGAGGCATACTACAACAATGAAAACCACAACAGCGGAAAAAGCAGAAGGAAAGAAGAAAAAAAAGACTAATAGGATGACAACGATATAGGTCGGTGGATAACAAAAACATGGATTGGATTGAGCTTGACCTGCCGCGATGTTGAAAGGACAGAACAAGTAGGGGGACCAGTGTAGTCAGTCTTCTATGGGAAGGAGATCACACGATGATGATTAATTTCTTGGTTAAAAGCGCCAGGAACACTTACTCCATATTTACTCTTATTATAAGCATAACCGCAGACATCATTCAGCTCACTCCGGGGAGATTACATCTACACGTGTTAACATTCACTGGTTAACACGTATACGAGTTAACATTATCTGACATTTACTGCTAACAGAAAGTAGTGCATAAGATTACGTTTGGCGCAGAGATACAATGTTTCTGGCTGACGCTGTGACATGGCTATTTTTAGCCTCGGAGCTAAGAATTATTTTCATTTCAGCACATGAATCCGAGTATCATTGTTGTAAGTGGATGTGAGAATGTGAAAAACGAGTGCGTATGCAGAGAGAGAGAGAGAGAGAGAGAGAGAGAGAGCAGACGGAACTGCGTCATATCTGGATAACTGGAATACCAAGAGTATATATGCATTGTGACCAAACATCGGGCCAGTGATAACCCGCAAACTGTCTTCCTTATGAGGTCCCAAATGTTTTGTTAATACACGCTTTATACGAGGGGAATTGTTTTAAACATAATATTCTTGTCCTTGTGCTTGTACGAACTCCCTGTAACTGCGAGCTGGTCTTCATTGCTGCCGATATTGTAGAGGTGAGAAACATCATCGTATCGGCGTGGGAGTGGATTATGGCAGCTACTTTTTCATCCCCGGAGACAGCTAAAAATCAGGAGGTTTGAAATGCTTCTTTAGCATACTCCACCACTATAGGGACTATGGCGATCCCTGCCCCGTTAGGCATGCTAAGCCTGTTACTGGACGGAGGTACCAATGGAGAAGTGGGACAGGGTCCTGGTCAGCTATGGTTCGCTAACCCTGACGCCGGCATATCAGCTATGGGTCGCTGATTGCCTCATCGGACAGGCGTCTTCACCCCATAATATAACATCACATAAGCATAATATAACATCACATAAGCATAATATAACATCACATAAGCATAATATAACATCACATAAGCATAATATAACACACTATGTTGAACCAGTTATCGTAAATCAGTCATGAAATCTGTACTGCCTAGGATATAGGCTAATATACTGTTTAAAAAAAACGCAACAAATGCGACGTTGAGATTTAAACTGAAGTTTTCTGATCAGACAAAGGCAAATTGCCTGAAACATTCACTTGGACATCAGCTTCACGTGCTGACCTGAATTGTACTCAGCAGATGATTCATGAGCACAGAAAAGCGACACTAGTCAAAACAGCATTTTTGACAATAACTCAGGACAGGTTCACGATAATCCCATGAAACTTACTGAACACAAAACTCACTGACCAAGTTATTGAATGCCTATAAAAGATTGACGCTCTTCGAATCAGCTCATTTGAAAATTCAAGTATGGCTCACTATAGAACAATGACTCATCATCATTGGACGGTTACAGACTGGACAGTTACAAAGTATAGTGGCAAGACAATTTAATGTGGTTAGAAGCACCATTAATCGCCATTAGGGGCGATTTCAAAAAGCTGGCTCAGCTGCAGGCCGACCATACAGTGGAAGACCCTTAGTCATAACTCCTGCCGAAGACCGCGTCAGGAATCGATTTGCATCTGCGTCCTCAACAGTCCAGTCAAAGACAGCAGCTTGTCGAATTTCAGATCAAACGGTCAGGAACCGGCTGCACGACGCTGGTCTTTGGGCTAGAAGACCCTACAGAGGTCCTGTTCTTAAGGACCGGCGTCGCCAGAACCGACTGCAGAGGGCGAACCATCATCGTCAATGGACCGTTGCGAATGATTGGAGAAGGGTTTAATTTAGCGATGAATCATTCTTTCTGCTCCAGCGACAAGATAGACGGAGTAGAGTTTACCACAGAGTCCATGAGCGTGGATGAGGCTCCTCCATATGGTATAGGGGACGATCAACTTCATGGGAAGAAGTGGCCTGGTGCAAATTGAAAGACTCCTGAATGCCCAACGATACATCGATGAAATTCTTCGTCCTCAAATCCTTCCACTTCTGGGTGCACCAGGGTCGATTTTTCAGCAGGATAAAGCTCGACCTCATGTGGCACAACTCACCACCCAGTTTCTCACTGACAACATCGCCCAGACTATTCCGTGGCCATCCATGCCAACAGACATAGAACAATTATGGGATGAACTCAACAGACACGTCCGCCAGCGAGACCTTGTGCCAACCAATCTCCGATAGTTGTCTCTTTCACTGCGGGAAGAGTGGGAAGCCATTCCACAACAACAGATCCAACGGCTAATCGGATCCATGTCAAGGAGATGTCGTTCTCTGATACAGGCCAGAGGAGACCATACACCTTACTGAAACAGAGGCCTCAGTCGCAGAGAATAAAAGTCCAAACCAAATTTAATGAACATCATTTCATTGTTAAAGTCTTAAAGTTTCTTCAAGCTAAGATTGAAACATTAATTCCGTAAAATAAAATGTTGATACAAGTTTGAAATTTGGTGTCCATTACGACTACGGTAGTGTTGCGTTTATTTTTCTGAACAGTATACAATGAATATCCATTGAAGCCATCTGCAACATCTGCATCAAACGTCGAGGCGGTTTTTATTTACTTAACAACCAAGATGACGATAATGGCGGCGACAGACAGCAACAATAGCTGTGTATGATGGCTTACGTCACATTCTAGAGCGTTTATAAGAAAAGGAGCTTGTTACTATCTTTCACATTAACATAGGGCCGCAAGAGAGCTTGTTTCTATCGTTCACGTTAACATAGGGCCCGCAAGAGAGCTTGTTTATATCGTTCACATTAACATAGGGCCCGCAAGAGAGCTTGTTTATATCTTTCACATTAACATAGGGCTCGCAAGATGTACGTTCTGCCACTGCAGCTCTTGAGGTGCGACGTACCGGGACTTCTGGTCCTGCGCAAACATGTTGTGTCACAACAGCCTGGGGAATGAGACACGAAAACGATCGATTCGCAGAGGTATACTGTCTGGATGGAGCTGTCTGAGAAGTCTGGTACTGAAGCCAGCTTAGGAGAACATGGCCAGGTCTTCATTTACTCAGTGGCATAAGATGAAAGCCGTGAGAGTCATCATCATCATCATCATCATTATCATCATCATCATCCCAGGCAAAAGCACCATACACGCTCTCTAAAACATTTTCAACAAAAATAACAGTAACAAACGCCATATTCGCCAACTAAGCAACTATTTTAAACTTTAAAAAAAGCTCTTAATTTTAAGCAAGCTCTGACAGCTCACGTTAAGAAAATTAGTATTTACAACAATGTTAGTATTCTGTCAAGAAAAAAATAGCATCTCATTAAACCAACCATAATAGAAAAATCTTTCAGTAGCGCTATAGATCTTCCCTTACTAAAGACGGGAAACTTGTGTTGACAGTATTTCCACCAAGGGGAACTAACCGAGGCCGGCAGGTTTGTAAGCGAAGGCTCAGATAACTATTATTTGCCCGGTTATTAATGTTGCTATAATTTAGAAGCACCGGTAAAACACCGTATGTTCATATTTTGGAGGGAGAAAAATATTGTTCCGATAGGTAAAACAATCTATTGTGTATGAAAGTTTCTGTCGTCGTTTATCTTACACTGACTAAACTGAGAAACGCTAAAGACAAAAGAGAGTTGTTTAATCTTCCAACCCGTTCTTTTAATTATCATTCTGTCTGTCCTTTTGTCTGTTTATTTGTCCATACGTCGATCATTGAGTCAGTTATTTATTGAATCGATCAGTCAATCAAATCCATCCATCCATCCATCCATCCATCCATCCATCCATCCATCCATCCATCCATCCATCCATCCATCCATTCAACCATCCAACCATCCATCCATTCATCAATCCATCCATCCATCCATCCATCCATCCATCCATCCATCCATCCATCCATCCATCCATCCATCCATCCATCCTGTTAACAAGCTGAAAACTTAACGATGGAGTAATATAAAATGTTTTTAGAACTTAAAACAAGTTTCTATGTAAAAAAAAAAAAAGAAAATGTTTATAACAAACTGAACAGGAAGTCTTTAAATTAGCAGAAACAGAAGTTCCTAGTTTACAGAAGAAACGAGTTTTTAAGTTGAGAAAAAGCAGTGTTTGTTCCTAATGTATAGAAACAGTGAGTTCGTAACTAAGAAGAAAACAACGTGCACTAAATGAAACGCAAAAAAAGGCCAGAAACTCAGAAAAGACAAACAGCCGGTGCTGCATTGCGGTCGTGAAATATGAGAACTATAGGAGGTAGAAGACAAGCCAGGATGGTCTATATTCTGAGCAGTCTAAATTATGACAGGAATAACATAATGTCAGTGTTTATTTACGACAAGAATAACGTGATGTCAGTGGTACACTTGGATGCCATAAATGCCAGAACCGATTTAGCTCTCCAGAATGGTGTCTTCAATCTCCTCGCTTCACCTTTCTTACTAGTACGTGATATATGCTACATAGCCCTCGCTACAGACTCGTCCATACAACAAGTCATGAATACTAACGTATCTGCTGTAAATGTTATAGATCTTACCGAGATTCAGCACCACGGCTATCTCAGTTATGTATGTTCTTGCTCTCAATTAAATAAGTTCTTTGTTCTCTCTAGAGTCGACTTGTAAACAGTCGCTTAATTTATCTTCAACGATCTGTATTCATTGGTTTCCAAATCATGATTTCTGGACATTTAGTTATGTACTTACCAAAACAAGCAGGCCCAATAAATTCTAGTCTGTCAATATTTTTGCTTAATCTTCATGTTCTGTTAGCAAATGTTTTCAAGTATTCTGACCATCTGTTAGTAGGCAGTGACTTTTTCACGGACACAGTCCTTCAAAATATTTAGTGCGAATAAGAACAAGTATTTGAATTCCTCTTTCATCCTTCTATACCATACATATCGTTGCTAACACGACATTATCTTTCCAAATATTGGGTTTTAAATCTAAATCTTTCTTCTGATTAAAACTGTGCTGCTGATTAAAACTGTGCTGCTGATTAAAACTGTGCTGCTGATTTTGATAAATTTAGTTGAATATTTCTGTGTCTGAACAATCTCATTTGTTGCAGTTCTACGAGTTTGGCTCTTTAACTGGTCCACGTTTCTCTTGAAACTCATTTCTGTGTGTCAGTTACTTTCTAATAGTGTCTTCAATCTTCATCTCGGGAAACCAATCCTTACATGTGTTATTCTACAACGTGTTACTACGTTTAAATCATAAACAGGTAGTTACACAGGTAGTCAGAGTATAGATCAGGACAAAGGAGGTGATCTTTATAGCAGTGTCGACCGTATTTCTTATCTTATCTTATATCTTATATCCTTCCCGTGCCGTTAAACATCATATAGGGCTCGCAAAGTAGTTCGCCAATTTTTCCTATCTTCGGCGAGTCTTTTAACCTCATCGAAGGATTTTATGCCTGTTAATTTGGCCTCTCTTAATAATGTCCTCTTCAGAGTTTCACGCGGTCTGCCTCTTCTTCTTCGGCCTGTTGTGTTCCACTTGATAGCTTGTTTAGGGATTTTTAGACCGTATTTAGGTATAGTTAAACAAGTTACAGCTTAGGGGCTCACAATCAACAAGACTTTCTGGTGTAAGGAAGCTCCATGATTAGGGCCTCAATTGGTCTAAATCCGCCCCCTGCAGTTTAGAGCCTCATCAACCCTAAATCCACCACTACAGTTTGGACCCTCATCAACCCTAAATCAGACGCTGAAAATCAATATTTACAGTACTATAGATGTTGCTTATTACACCAAGAATCAACAGCTGTAGCTAAGCAGTAATTCGAGGAACGCTGTCGTTCTACTAACAGAGATTTTAACATGAGAAATAGAAAGCAGTGGTGAGATTTTAATATGAGAAATAGAAAGCAATGGTGATATTTTAACATGAGAAATAGAAAGCAGTGGTGAGATTTTAACATGAGAAATAGAAAGCAGTGATGAGATTTTAACATTAGAAATAGAAAGCAATGGTGATTCAACTTAGAAATTAAATGTGTGGTCTGTAGAACAATGATTAAATTAGAAAGCTGAGATACTTCGGCCACATCACGAGACCCAAGAGCTTGGAGAGGCTGACTGTAGAAGGCAGTGCCCGGCAAAAACGGGACGTCCTCGTTGCAGGCGGTCTCAAGACATCACGGAAAGTCCGAATATGTCATTTCGAGACGCTGGTCAATGTGCAAGACCGCATTGCATTCAGGGAGGCAATGAGAGAGACAACGTTCTGTAAAGGACACGTCACATGAAGAAGAAGAAGAAGACGACGACGAAGAAGAAGAAGAGGGATTGCACAAATCTAAAGCAAAATGTATGGATGTAGGAGTTGAAGATTTTTCCCTTGTCTTTCTCAGACAGTACTGAAGCAGACAAACGTAATTTCTGCTTTTCCCACGGGGAGCGTTAACAAGACAATGCCCTTGTGATGTTGTAAAACCTCCAGACACTGCTGACCAGTGCATGACTGAAGAGCGTAATAGAAAACCAGTTTGCTATCAGCCATCTTTCACTCACTCTCTTTGAACACGAGGGAGAGAACTAACGAACTAACGAACATACTTTATTATCAAAGAGTTAAGAATTGGGCACGCAGGCCTGTCTAACATTCTGCCCTTCATCATACAGCTTTCACTCAGTCACAGTCATTCAGCGTTTGTTAATGAACATAATAAGCATAAAGAAACAACCAAATGCATACATAAATAGATAATAGGCTATGTCTTGTATATACACTCCACACTCTGATTTATGTAACCACATGAAATAAACCTACATTCTCACACTCATCACAACTAACAAACTTATAGAAAAGCAGTATATATATATATATATATATATATATATAAAATACAACAATCAAGCAATACTTTAAATTAATTTAGACTTTGACAGTACATATATGGATAGAGATAGAAATGAAGCATAATAGTATTAGTATCAACTATTACGAAAACTAGATAGTCTCTAGTAGAGAGTCAACACAATGTAACCGTGTTTATATCTATATATATATATCGAGATCGAGAGAGAGATATAGAGACAGTGAGAGAAAGAGGGGTATAGAAATAAAACAACAAAAAAAGCCTGAAATATTTCAGGCCATTTGTACTGGGGGCTTACAAAACAAATTCCACAGTGATAAAAATGTTGAAATATAGTTCTGATTTTTTAAAATAATCAGTCTAATTCACTGTTCCTGTTTTCCTGTTGCTATATTTGTATGCACATTCATCATTCATTGTGTCACACAATGATACGCAGCACAACATACTTGCGAGACAACAAGATCAGCGTATAATTCATAAAGTTTATTCAAAACTCGGCCTGGCAGGCGCTCGAGGACTCATTCAATCAATGTGCGAGTATAACGTAGGCGTTTAATCCATTACTTTCATGCACTGATCTCACATCAAAACTTGACAACGACACACTGAACTGTGAACTGAGAGAAAATAGTGTCTAGACCGATCTGGATGAGAAAGGTTTTTGTTAGCTCCTGTTCAATCTCGCGAGTTACCTTCTAAGACGTCTATTCTTCGGCTACTTTTGTCAAAATTCACCCATGACGCCATCTTTCACTACCCGAGTTCTAGAGTCACGTGGTCAGAGACTGGTCAATCAAATGATCTCTCTATTTTAGATTCTGACCTTCCCCCATGAGGGTAAAACCAGGTACTTAAAAACTTCCCTAGCTGTAGATGTTAAGGTTTGATCTGAGGTTAAAAGACTGAATTCTTGGCTGCGTCGGGAAATTCCACCTTGCACGTCTCGGAAATGTCACACGTTTAAAGAAACGAAGGGGACAGTGAGACATGGAAATTCCGGGGAGATTTCAAGCAATAATGTCACTGAGCGTTAGAAAGAACACGGACAGTGACAACATGAACAAAAAAAACGAACTAGCTAAGATAAAGATGTTCAAGTGCAGCCCAATCAGGAAATACAGAGACTACCAGAACCTGACGGTTAAGACATCCGGAAACCTGATGCCCGCGAAATGTGAGGCGAAATGTCAGACGAAGCCTTAGGTTAACATTTAGCACTTTATTGTGGGACATTCGTCTCCAGGTTAGGGAAAATCGCAAACTTCTTAAAAATATAAATCAACCTTTGATTGACGGGGTTTAGAAACAAAATAGGGGAAAAATTTATCACATACTAAATCTACATACATAACTGCACACTGCCTTTGAATACAGTCGTCATCCCAGTTCAGATACTTGTCGTTCTATAGGACCAGCCTTTGCAAGTCCTCCACAAATAACGGCGCTGTCAGGGCATCCCACTAGCTGTTTGCGCCATCCTTGAGCCCATTTTTTGGTTTCGAAGAGTAGCTCGCCAGACCTTCATCTTTGCCGAAGAGGTAGTAATCGCTTGGTGCCAGTTCCGGTCTACAAGAGAGAGGGGGATTTGTTTTTTAAACTTCACTGGTTGCTACAGGAAATGAGCAGAGTCGCTATGGCAATCAGTTTATTTTTGCGAGCCAATCAGAGGTTGAGTTTGGAAGTGCCCATGTATATTTATTTAGTCAGTCAAACGTGGTTAGCAAAAGTGAAAGATGTACTATACCAACACGTAAAAAAAACACCAAACATCTCACAAATAACATTTATATTTTGCTTATGACACTATAGGGTTAATATTTATCTTTTTAGTAACACTATGGTGCATCATAAGTGAGTTTTTATCTTAAATATTGTTGGCAATATTTCATCCTTCTTCTTCTGTCTCCCTGTAAGACAGGCTAGGCCTGTTACTGTAGGTACCAATGGAGAGGTGGGACATGGTCTTGGCCAGCTATGGTTCGTCAGTCATGAAGCAAGCAAGTCAGCTATGGGACTGTGACTGATAATGCATTCAGAATCTTCACACCCAACCGTTTCATTAAATTGTTCTTGTATCACTGCTTGTTTATCTGGGACAGACTGACTGATTGGCTGACTGCGTTTCTATTCATCTGTCTGCCTGTCTGTTTGTCTATCCGTCCATCCGCCTGTCTGTCTATCTACTCCTTTAGATAGACATCTACAAGAACAGCAGCAGAGACTACAGCCTGCTCTGAGTACAGGATCCTTGATAGCAGTTTGTCTTGGAGCCTACACCCATGTAGTCATCAAGTAATGAGTTTCTCAAGTTGTTGTCCTAGCTAACCCATCTTGATGTTTTCTTTCATCTCTTATCCACCTCCTCACCTCAGGCTCTTCCTGTAATCCCCATCTTCCAGGTGCCCCATGCAGACGGGCCCATGGCCTTGAGGAAAGTGTTAAGACTAACTTGCTCAGTTCATATAAGTTTATTATTTTCCCCAGGATGAGCTGATCCCCCCCCCCCTCCCCCCTCTTGTCTCGGAAATTACCTGACGGTGTTACCAAGGAAGACCCGTGCATCAATCTAAGAAGTAAAATAGGAGTAGGAACATGGATTGTGGGAAGTATGTATGAGGGAAAGTATCAAATAATAAGTGACGAGATGGAAAGAACGAGATGACACATTTTGGGAATCTGCGAACATCGATGGAAAGGATCAGGACACTTCAGGTGAGACAATGATGGTATCTGTATATAATCTGGTGGAGAATTAGGAGGAAAGAATGGAGTGGCTTATATCTGACAAATAACAACAGCGTGGAATATAAATCTTTAACAAAAGAAATAAGAACAAACAAAAGAAGAGACAAAAAACAATAGATACAGAATTGTTGTGAAAGAATAGAAGGACATCAGAAGTGTGGAAGAGATAGTGGAATGTTTAAAGAAATGAAGACATTGACGAGAAATGTCACATCTAAGTTAAATGTAATTTGTGACGAGATGGGGAAAACCTTAACAGAGACAGAGGAAATTCTAGAGAGTTGGAAGGAATATTGCAGAGGAATGTATGAAACAACCGACTGTGAAAGCAGAAATCAACAGTGTGAATTATTATTGGGGGAGAAAAAACCCGAATCGACAATTAAAGAAGTTTTATTGGCAATAAGGAATCTGAAAAATGGTAAATCACCAGGATGTGACGAGAAAAAAAAAGCTGAACTTATTAAGGAAGGAGGAAAGGAATGTCCTACAATCTATCATGGACTATGTAAAAATATATTGCATTCAGGTATTTAGCTAAAAGAATGGAACAATAACTATATTCATACCGCTGCCGAAAAAGAGTAACTTGAAATTATGCACAAACTACAGAACTGTTGCCCTGATTAGTTATGCCAGGAAAAATCTATTAAAAATCATAATGGATAGACTTCGTAAGAAAACAGAAGAAGAAGTCAGTATGATCCAAGGTGGTTTTAGACAAGGAAGAGGATCAAGAATTCATATATTCAATATATGATTAATAATAGAGAAAGGCAGAGAATTTAATATGAGTCTATATGTATCTTTTATAGACTATTCAAAGGCATTTGTTTGTGTACAAAGCCAGAAACGTTGGGAAATAATGGAAAAAATGGGATTTCCAACAAATAGGATACAATTAACATCACTGCAGTATCTAGACCAACAGGCAGCTGTAAAACAACTTGGTTTGACATGAAAAAAGAAGTCCGCCAGGGCTCCATACTGTCGCCTTACTTATTTAACTTGTATACTGAAAATATAATGAGGAATGTGAGAGAAGATGTAGACAAAGAATATTACGATACTATAAAAATTGGACGTTATGAAATATCAAAGATTAGATACGCTGATGACATAGTATTACTGTCCACAACACAAAAAGGAATGGAAAAACTAATTATGTCAGTCTATAAGAACAGTGAAGAGCAAAACCTCTATCTTAATGCAAAGAAAACTAAATTGATGACAACTGACAAAACAAATAAGGCAGCTGAAGTATATATCAATGAGGAAAATTGGAAGAGGTGGAGAGTTTTAAATATCTTGGATCATTACTAACTATATATGGAGATAAAATGATGGAAATTAAAAAGGAGGACATCTATCGCACTTCAAAACTAGTTGTAAAACAACTAATGAAGCTGTGGAGTGGAACAGACAGAACTACAAAAATAAGATTTTTAGGGCATGCATTTTTCCCATCGCAACATATGCCTGTGAGACCTGGACATTTAACAAAACAGCCGAGAAACACATAAATGCCTTTGAATGTAAATGCTACAGAGGAGTTCTTCAACTACCATGGACACAAAAAAAGAACAAATATATCCATACTACAAGAACATAATATTGAAGAAGGCTGGCTAGTAATGAAGATTAAACAGAGAAAACTTAAACAGAGAAAACTTAAATATTTTTGACACATTAAATGTCATGATAATCTAGGATAATCTTGGAAGGGTACATAACGGAAAAAAAGAAAGAGAGGAAGACCAAGGCGAAGATGGCTGCAAGACATCGTTGGCAATCTGCTAATGGATGCATCAGCAGCAGGCTATCTTGCTTACATCCGTGAGGCCTACAGGAGAGCTGTTAGGGAGGCAAAGTTCCCCAAGGGACATGTACATGAAAGAGTCTAGGAAAGTAAGTTAGTTTATGTGATATTTGTTATTTAAGGTGTACATGCTGTTAATAATGTGATAAGCTTTGAAAAACTTTATTAGTTTCTTTTTCTTCAGTCTCCATGTAACTGCGAGCTGGTGTTCTTTGCAGCCGATGCGATGGAGATGTTGATGCACAGTAATGTGTCCGGCTGAGAGCAGATTGTGGAAGGTTTTTTTTTCAGTCCCTGACTGCAGCTAAAATACCGGAAGGGGGAAGGAAAGGAGGGAGTCCAGTCCCTTTTTGGCAGACTCCACCACCATGGGGATTATGGCCATGCCTGTCTTCTTCAGGAGGGAGAGGGAGTCCAGTACTTCTTTAGCAGAATCCACCACCATGGGGACTATGGCGATCTGTCTTCTTCAGGAGAGGAAGGGAGGGAGTCCAGTACTTCTTTAGCAGACTCCACCACCATGGGGACTATGGCGATCTCTGTCTTCTTCAGGAGAGGAGGGGAGGGAGTCCAGTACTTCTTTAGCAGGCTCCACCACCATGGGGACTATGGCGATCTGTCTTCTTCAGGAGAGGAGGGGAGGGAGTCCAGTACTTCTTTAGCAGACTCCACCACCATGGGGACTATGGCGATCTCTGTCTTCTTCAGGAGAGACGGGGAGGGAGTCCAGTACTTCTTTAGCAGACTCCACCACCATGGGGACTATGGCGATCTCTGCCTCCTTCAGGAGGGGGAGGGAATCCAGTACTTCTTTAGTAGACTCCACCACCATGGGGATTATGGCGATCCTTGCCTCCTTCAGGAGGGGGAAGGAGTCCAGTACTTCTTTAGTAGACTCCACCACCATGGGGACTATGGCGATCCTTGCCTCCTTCAGCCAAGCCGGACCTGTTCCTGGGGGTACCAACGGAGAGGTGGGGCAGGGTCTTGGTCAGCTAGGGTTTGTCAGGCCTGACTCTAGCGTGTCTGGAACGGGTGGCTCATTGTCGGATCAGACACCCCCCACCCCAGCTCCCCCGCAAAAAAAAACCAAAACTTTATTAGTTTAAACAAAGTTTGAAAAATATCTTTCAGTTGCGCCTGTTGAAGTTAAAACAGAGTGTTTAAGTTGACCATGAATTCAGTAAATGAAACTACTCAGGCAACCAATCAACCAGTCAAGCAGCCAACTAATCAACCAATAAACCAGTCAACTAATCAACCAGTGAACCGGCCAACCAACTAGTCAAGTCATCAACGAGTCAAGCTATTTATAGCAGCTACAAACACGAGCTCTAACAAAGGGTTCCAGCCGACCTCACAGAGAGAGAGAGAGAGAGAGAGAGAGAGAGAGAGCACCAGTGCGTCTACGCTTACCTCTCCTTTTAGCATCTTCTCGCTCTTCCATTTTACCTTTCTGTACTTCCTTCCGTTTTTTTTTCTTAAATGTGACGTGTCTAAGCCACAGAGTGAAAGTGTTATAAGTGTGCAATATGAGATAAAGCAGCCATCAAGAACTAATGGTAGAGAAGTGATTTCAGGAGAAGAAGTGGCGGGGAGTAGGGTGGAGGGAGGAGGGGGGAGGTTAGTTTTTCATTATTTTCTCTTCCTTTTCAGAACTGACTAAATTTTCGAAACAAGAAACAGGAAAGGAGAGGAGAGGAGAGGGAAAAAAAGAAGAGTTAAAGCGCAGAATAGTGAAGAGAATAATGTTTAACAAAAATAAGAGGAAAGATAACAATATTTACGAAAATACAAGGAAAGTACACCAGAAACAAAGAGGACATAAATACGTACATCTGAAAGGGGCGAGGAGTATAAATTAATTAGAATTTTACCAAAATTTGACTTAGAAAAAAAAATTCTTGTCTTGTTGCTTCTTCCTCGTATACCTTTCATTATATGAACCACGCGGACAAACATGAACAAAAAAAAAGACGAAATATCTAAATACAATACATTTTCAGAAAACAAATGAACAAAAGTTGGATATGCCACTGGAAACCAACTTTATTTTGCTTTTATTTCAAAAGCTGAATGGAATAGAATATATTACCACAGAAGACCAAACCATCTCAGCAAAAATTGTTGGATGAATGTATATAGGAACTGAAAACAGACTATCAGTCAGTCATTTTTGCACGTCCCTTTGCGGAGCTTTGCCTCCCTAACAGCTCTCCTGCAAGCCTTTTCGTTGTAAGCAAGATGCCCTGCTGTTAATGCATCCATTTGCAGATTATCAATGAAAGGGGGGGGGGCAAGAGGAAACAGAGTATATAAACACAAAATTGAAAAGAAAGAAAGAAAGAAAGAAAGAAATTTCACACTGGAATTAATTTCCATGCTCTGCCAGAATAACCGTCGATGGGGAATTTTTGTAGAAACAAGCTGGAGGGAAGTTACCCTATACTTAAAAAAAAAGGACATGGGTTGGGCTAGAAATGTGTTGATTTTCATCATATAAATATCATACTAAACGTTAATCCGCACAGAGGTGCAAGATCTACCATCTACCAACACTGCCAGTGCTGTTTCGGAGTCAAAGAGTTAAACCAAACGGAGGAAGAGAACGAGACAAACACGGAGGGCTGCACTGGTTTGTGGTTCAAGTTCGTGAGCACTGCCAGGCGTAGGTAACCTGCTAATGAAGAAGCCGGTTTACATAAGGCTGACGGCGCCGCTGTGGGGCGGCTGGAAGATGAGTTGAAAAAAAGTGGTTCAGATACCACATGAGCTAAATGAAAACTGCCGCCGAAAGAAGATTAGTTCACGAGTTTAACGCTCACGCTTTAACTGGATAAGGTGGAGATAACCCAACACAGGAACCAGGCGTAACTTGTTTTAAAACATAATCAGAAAAGGGAGGCTAACAATAATAATAATAATCATGATCGATCTGTTGTACATGAAAACCTGTACAGTGAAACTGACCTTGAAAACGTGTACAGTGAAATCGATCATGAAAACGTGTGCAGTGAAACTGATCATGAAAACATGTACAGTGAAACCGCCGTGAAAACATGTGCAGTGAAACTGATCATGTACAGTGAAACTGATCATGAAAACATGTACAGTGAAACTGACCATGTACAGTGAAACTGATCATGAAAACATGTACAGTGAAACTGACCATGTACAGTGAAACTGATCATGAAAACATGTGCAATGAAACTGACCACGAAAACATTTTACTGTGAAACTGACCATGTACAGTGAAACTGATCATGAAAACATGTACAGTGAAACCGACCATGAAAACATGTACAGTGAAACTGACCATGTACAGTGAAACTGACCACGAAAACATTTTACAGTGAAACTGATCATGAAAACATGTACAGTGAAACCGACTATGAAAGCCTGTACAGTGAAATCGACCACGAAAGCCTGTACAGAGAAACCGACCACGAAAACTCATACAGAGAAACCGACCACGAAAACTCATACAGAGAAACCGACCACGAAAACTCATACAGAGAAACCGACCACGAAAACTTATACAGAGAAACCGACCACGAAAACTTATACAGAGAAACCGACCATGAAAACCTATACAGAGAAACCGACCACGAAAACTTATACAGAGAAACCGACCACGAAAACTTATACAGAGAAACCGACCACGAAAACTTATACAGAGAAACCGACCACGAAAACATGAACAGAGAAACCGACCACGAAAACTTATACAGAGAAACCGACCACGAAAACTTATACAGAGAAACCGACCACGAAAACTTATACAGAGAAACCGACCACGAAAACTTATACAGAGAAACCGACCACGAAAACTTATACAGAGAAACCGACCACGAAAACTTATACAGAGAAACCGACCACGAAAACTTATACAGAGAAACCGACCATGAAAAGATGTACAGTGGAATCGACCATGAAAACATGTACAGAGAAACCGACCACGAAAGCCTGTACACATAGACTTCATCAATCAATTACCTGTTCAGACAGTGGGGATTTAACGTGTTTGGTTTCTGCATTACTTGTAATTACAAGAATTTTTTTTTTGTTACAACTTGTAATAACATTAGATAGTTTGCTGCTGGCTTAATGCTTTCAGGTTAATGATTCTCACCGGCAATGTTAAGAAACATGACTCCACTGGGAGGATTTTCACGACAAAGAGGAGTTTTACCATATTAAAAAAAAATGTGCCGGTAAAGGTGAGATAGAATCCCCGATCCCATGCTGTTAAAGCCTTATTAGGGACAGGGTGTTAGGCCCGTATTTCCCCGACCTTCGGCACATGAAAGTCTGATGTGGTCAGCATTACGCCTGGTAGCATCTACCTCCCCGGATATCTCTGGTACCCATTTTTAGACGCTGGGTGGACCCCTGGGAGCCTTTTTTGTTTGCTGGTACCAGGGGAAAAAGATCCCCACTGCTGGGACTTGAACCCAGTACCAACTAATTAATAGACCGAGCGCCAAACCACTCAGCCAACCAGACAGCTGTAAAAGAATGTATAATAGTGGAAATCTTTCTGAACGATAATTCAGTATATAAGGCAGGATACGGTTCAGCTGGGACTGAAAATGGAGGACTCGGGACCTCAGATGTTGAGAACTACTGTTTTCGGGGAAACATGGATATGTTTGTCTGTCTGATATTAGTCTGTGCTTTTACTTTGTTATTTTGTGTCAGGGTTCTGGGTAAGGGCGTCAGATTGCAAGCAGAAAAGTCTTCCATAACCGTCCATCACATACTCCCGTTCGTCATAGGCCACACATATTGTTCTTAGTCATATTGCTCATAGTTTATCCTGCTGTCATAGGTCACACATATTGTTCATAGTTTATCCTGCCGTCATAAGTCACACATATTGCTCATAGTTTATCCTGCCGTCATAGGTCACACATAGTGTTCATGGTTTATCCTGCCGTCCTAGGTCACACATATTGCTCATAGTTTATCCTGCCGTCATAAGTCACACATATTGTTCATAGTTGATCCTGCCGTCATAGGCCACACAAATTGTTCATAGTTTATCCTGCCGTCAAAGGTCGGCCACACATATTGTTTATAGTTTATCAGGTCGTCATAGGCCACACATATTGGTTATAGTTTATCAGGAAGTCATAAGCCATACATATTGTTTACAGTTTATCCTGCCGTCATAGGCCACACATACTGTTACAGTTTATCAGGCCGTCATAGACCACACCTATTGTTCATAGTTTACCAGCCCATCATAGGATACACCTATTGTTCATAGTTTATCAGGTCATCATAGGCCACAGATATTATTTATCCTGCCGTCAAAGGCCACACATACTGTTTACAGTTTATCAGGCCGTCATAGACCACATATATTGTTCATAGTTTATCAGGCCGTTATGGGCCACACTTATTGTTCATAGATTATCAAGACGTCATAGGATACACATACTGTTCATAGTTTATTCTGCAAATCATAGGCCACGCATATTGTTCACAGTTTATCAAGGCGTCAGAGGCCACACATATTGTTCATAGTTTATTCTGCCATTATAGGTCACATATATTGTTTATAGTTTTTCAGGCCGTCATAGCCACACATCTTATCTTATCTTCTTATATCCTTCCCGTGCCGTTAGACGTCACATAGGGCTCGCAAAGTAGTTCGCCAATTTTTCCTGTCTTCGGCGAGTCTTTCAACCTCATCAAAGGATTTTATGCCTGTTAACTTGGCCTCTCTTAATAATGTTCTCTTCAGAGTTTCACGCGGTCTGCCCCTTTTTCTTCGGCCTGTTGTGTTCCACTTGATAGCTTGTTTTGGGATTCTCTGCTCATTTCTTCTCATCAAGTGGCCAACATATGTCCATCTCCTTTTCCTGATCACCCGTGAGACTGGTTGTTGTTCAGTCATCTGTCTTATCTCTGCATTGTTCTTGAATTCATTCCACTTGATGCCGAGTATTTTCCTTAGGCATTTGTTTTCAAAAGAGTCTAATTTCTTTTCTATTTCTTTAGTTGTTTTCCAGCTTTCGCATGCATAAATGAGGGTGGATATTACATTTGAATTGAATAGTCTTAACTTGGTTTTTGTGCTTATAACTTTTGAATTCCATATGTTCTCAAGATTCTTGAAGATTGATGCTGCTTTTGCAATTCTGATCCTAACTTCCTTTCTAGTGTCACCATCCTGGTCTATGTAGCTGCCAAGGTATGCAAATTGATTGACTTCTTCAATATCTGTCCCTTCTATGTGTATTTTTCCATTTTGATTGATGGGAATTTTCATTATTTTTGTTTTGTCCTTGTTAATTTCAAGTCCTATTTTGCTAGCCAGTGAAGATAGGCTATCTGTTTTTTCTTGCATGGAATTCACATTATTACTGATAAGAGTTATGTCATCAGCAAAATCAAGATCTTCTAGTTGGGTCCCATGTACCCAGTCAATACCTGTGTTACCTGTGCAGCATTTTTCATTATGAAGTCTATTGTAATCCCAAAAAGTAAAGGAGACAGTATACATCCTTGTTCACGCCTGTTTCAATCTGGAACCATTCACTCATCCCTTCTTCTGTCTTGACTGCACAACCATATCCATTGTATAAGTCCTTAATGATGTTGACAATTTTAGATGGTATTCCATATAGACATAAAATTCTCCATAATGAATCTCTGTGTATGCTATCAAATGCCTTCTTAAAATCTATGAATTCAGTATTAATGGTTTCTGCTTTTCAATATGTTCTTCAAGTATTATTCTGAGAGTAAAGATCTGGTCGAGACAGCTTCTCCCTTTTCGAAATCCTGCTTGTTCTTCTCTCATTGCAGTATCCACTGTATCTTTGAGTCTATTCAAAATGACCTTGCAAAATACTTTTGACACAACTGATATTAAGGTTACTCCTCTCCAGTTGTTACAGTCACTAAGGTTGCCCTTTTTTGGTATTTTAACAATGATTCCCTTCTTCCAATTAGAAGGGACCTTTTCTTCTTTCCAAATCTTGTTAAACATTCTCTGTAGTTGTCTCATGTTGTCACTATCGATAGCTTTTAGCATCTCGGCTGTTATTTCATCTTCACCTGCAGCTTTGTTGTTAGCCATTAAATTCACTGCTGTTTCAATTTCATGCAATTTAATTTCATCTAGATTGACATTTAGTTGTGTTGCTGGTAAGTCAGTTTCAAGGTTTAACAATTCTTTTGGGTGTGGTCGATTGAGTATTTCTTGGAAGTGTTCAGCCCATCTTTGCTTTTGGTCTTTATTTGATGTTAATAGTGTTCCAGTTTTGCTAAGGATTGGTCTTTCTTTAGATGTAATAGTACCTGTTAGCCTCTTTTGTATGTTATATAAAGTTTTGCTGTCTCCTGTTTTTGCTGCTTTTTCTGCCTCTTTCGCCATATTGTCTATGTATTCTCTTTTATCCCTTCTAGCTGAACTTTTTACTTTCTTGTCTATGTCTTTGTATTTTGCTTTTGCCGAATCTCTTTCATGATCTGCTTTTGCATTCAACATGTTTAATTTGACTGCTCGTCTTTCATGTATATACTTCCATGTTTTATCTGATATCCATGCTTTTCTATTTGGTTTTTCCAATCCAGCGCTTACTTTTGCTGCTGTGATTATGGCTGTGCTGTAAGAATTCCATAACTCATCTATACCTATCTCCTCAACTTCACTGGGTGTTTTGGAATGATTGGCAAGTTCCTGATTGAAATTAATGTTAGTATTTTCTTCTTGTAGGCTGTGGATGTTTATCTTTCTGTGTACTGATTTCTTGTGTTGACTTTTCAATTTTAGTTTTATTTTCCCTATGCACAGGTTGTGATCACTGTTGACATCTGCACCCCTATAAGCCCTTACATCCATGAGAGATGTTCTGTATTGCTTTCTAATACAAAAATGGTCTATCTGGTTTCTAGTTCTATCATCTGGAGATATCCACGTTGTTTTATGTATCTCTTTGTGTGGGAATATTGTGCCTCCAATGACCATGCCCTCTGTTAGACATATTTCAATTAATCTTTCTCCATTCTGATTAACCATGTCAATTCCTTCTTTCCCCATCACTTTTTCAACGTCGGTATTATCCTTCCCTACCTTAGCATTGAAGTCCCCCATAGCAATTAGGATGTCGTGTTTAGGGACTTTGTTGATGATTTGTTGTAGTTGGTGATAGAAGTCGTCTTTCACATCATCATCTGCATCATTCGTGGGGGCATAACACTGTATTATTGTCATTCTTCATATAGCCACACATACTGTTCATAATTTATCCTGCCATCATAAGCCACACACATTGTTTATAGCTTATCAGACCATCATAGGCCACATCTATTGTTTCTAGTTTATCCTTCCACACTGTTCGTGTTCATAGTTTATTCTGTCATCACAGACCATACATACTGTTCATAGATTACCCTGCACTCCTAGGCTACACATATTTTTCATAGTTTATCAGACTGTCATAGGCCACGCATATTGTATATAGCTTATCCAGCCGTCATAGGCAATACCTATTATTCATAGTTTATCTTACTGTCATAGGCCACAAATATTCTTCATAGTTTATCCTGCAGTCATGTGCCACATATCTTGTTCATAGTTTATCAAGCCGTCATAGGCCACACATTTTGTTAATAGATTATCAAGTCGTCATAGACCACACGTACTGTTCATAGTTTATCCTGCTATCATAGACAACACATACTGTTCATAGTTTATCGTGACATCATAAGCCTCACATATTGTTTATAGTTTATCCTGCACTAATATGCACAAATATTGTCCATAATTTATCAGGCTGTCACAGGCCATATAAAATGCTCACAGTTTATCCTGCCATCACAGGTCACACATATTATTCATAGTTCATCCTGCCGTCATAGACCACACATATTGTTTATAGTTTTCAGGCCGGCAATGGCTACATATAATGTTCATAGTTTATCAGGCCGTCATAGGCCACACATATTGTTTATAGTTTATCAGGCCGGCAATGGCAACACATAATGTTCATAGTTTATCAGGCCGTCATAGCCCACACATATTGGTTATAGCTTATCAGGTCGTCATAGGCCACGCATATTGTTTATATTTGATCAGGAGGTCATAGGTCACATATATTGTTTATAGTGTATCAGACCGTCAAACTCCACACATATTGTTTATATTTTATCAGGCAGTCATAGACCATACATATTGTTTATAGTTTATCAGGCCTCCATAGGCTACACATATTGTTTATAGTTTATCAAGGCGTCATAGGCCATAAATATTGTTCACAATTTATCCTGCCCTCATAGGCCACAGATATTGTTAACAGTTTACCCTGCCGTCATAGGTCACACATATTGTTCATAGTTTATGAGGCTGTCATAGGCCACTCATACTGTTCATTGTTTATCAAGCGGCGGTCATAGGCACATATACTGTTAATAGTTTATGAGGTCATTATAAGCCACACCTATTATTCATAGTTTATCAGGTCGTCATACGCCACATATACTGTTAATAGTTTATCAGATAGTCATTGGCCACACATATTGTTCGTAGTTTAGACTGTCGTCGTAGGCCATACATATTGATCATATTTTATAAGGCTGTCATAGGCCACACATACTGTTCATAGATTATCAGGCCGTCATAGGCCACACATATTGTTCATAGTTTATTCTGGCGTCATAAGCTACACATAATGTTCATAGTTTATCACGCCGTCATAGACCACATGTAGTGTTCATAGTTTATCTTGTCGTCGTAGGCCACAAATATGTTTATAGTTTATCAGGGTATCACCGGTTATATATAGTGTTCATAGTTTATCAGGCTATCATACGCCACATATATTGTTTATAGTTTATCAGGCCATCAAAGGTCACACATTGATCATAGTTTATCAGGCCATCATAGACCACACACAGTGTTCATAGGTTATCTTGCCGTCATAGGCCACACATAGTGTTCATAGGTTATCTTGCCGTCATAGGCCACACACAGTGCTCATAGGTTATCTTGCCGTCATAGGCCACACACAGTGTTCATAGGTTATCTTGCCGTCATAGGCCACACACAGTGTTCATAGGTTATCTTGCCGTCATAGGCCACACATAGTGTTCATATTGTATCCTGTCGTCATAGGTCACACACATTGTTCATAATTTATCCTGCCATCATAGTCCACGCATATTGTTCATAATTTATCAGGCCTTCATAGGCCGCACATAGTGTTTATAGTTTATCCTGCCGTAATAGTCCACATGCATTTTTTATAGTTTGTCAGGCCGTCATAGGCTATATATAATGTTTATAGTTTATCAGGCCGTCATAGGCCACACATAATGTTCATAATTTATCAGGCCGTCATAGGCCACACCTATTGTTTAGAGTTTATCAGGCCGTCATAGGCGACACGTATTGTTCATAATTTATCCTGCCGCCGTAGGCCACACATATTGTTTATAGTTTATCCTGACGTCACAGACCACAAATGTTGTTCATAGTTTATCCGGGCCGTCAAAAGGGACATATATTTAGCTCAAGTATCACTCCGCGAACCTCTGTCTAACAACAGAATGTGAACTCTGTTTAAACAACAGTGACGTTACATTTTTCCAAGACTGCTTCCCGACAAGCAAGACACCCTTATATCTTCAAACCACAGATCTCCCTACACAGAATGTAACTAGTCTCACCAGACACTCTAAAAGATAAGACTCTTTTCTTTAAACTGCCTAAGATTCAGTAAAAATTTATTAACTGATACTAAACGAACATGTCGTTTAAGAAAACTTTGTTCGTGGTAGCGATCTTCATGAACACCCCCCCCTTTTTTCCCTCCCCCTCCCCCCCCCCCCCAAAAAAATGGCGTACCTCTCTTTTGCCTTCCTTGGACTGCATTCTAAGGTCAAAATCTTTTACACATTTTCTTTTATTCTTTTTCTCCCACAAACTACACGGAGGGCGCAGCATTCTGTGACAAAAACAAGATGAGGAATACAGACAGGCCAGGAGTCATCCTTCTCAGACCTTGTCTGGGCTCTTATCCTATTTCCAGTACTTTTAATATTGTAAATAAAACATCCATTTATTGTCCTTAAAGCGCCATCTTGTGGCAGAGAACTGGCTGAAAGTTTGTAAGATGTATGATAAAGGGCAGAATGTCAGACAGGCCTGCGTGCCCAATTCTTAAACCTTTTGAAATAAAGATCAATCAATCAATCAATCAATCTCGCTTACTTGCCTCTCGGAAGTCCGCCAACAAAGAAAAGAAAACCACTCTGCGAAAAAATAGAAGGATTTTTAAAAAAATCATACTCTGTTTGTGGGCAATCTTTTGTTTACTTCTGTTACCACGGTTACACATTAACCCCGTTCTGTTGTTTGTACATCCGGGCAATGTCAATAGCATTAGTGGCGAGCCCTTCTGAGGACAGCTGAAATCTCACTAAATTCATTTAATGATTGATTGGGAAAACCCGTAGATTCTATACACCATGCGTTAGCTCATCCTGAGTAGCGTGTAAATGTGATATCATGATATGATCTCATGTGAGTAGTGCAGAGCACAGCGTGCACGTGTGTGTCATCTACACAGCCACCTGGTTGTACAGGTAGTGACTACACCAGTAGAATCTATCGGCAGTGAAGGTCATGGCACCTGCCAACAATGAGCAGGGGTTGGTCCTTGCAACCATCGAGCGCTCTTTAGCCATCCTCACTGTCAGCCCTCTTTCAGATCGAAAAAAAACTGGAAAATGTGCAAAATGAAGCCATGCGAATTATCTTGGAATGTACGAGAGACATTTCCTGTGTGGCGATGAGATACCTTCTTGATTTCCCCACCATGCTTCACAGGATCAAAATCCGGAAGGGGGCTTGCTTACCTCCAGGTAGGTGTAGTCAAGAAGCACCAATTGCGTCAAGAACTCCTCAGAGAAACGGGTGACAGGCTAAATAGGGGCAAATCATGGATGGGTCGTGCAAAAGATGTCATCAAGCAGGTCTGTGATCCCAACACCATCAATCCCGTGAAGGATTGGGTACCTGTGCCTCCAGAGCTCAGAGACACCTTCTCTTGCATTGTCACGCTTGAAAGAGAAGCAGGGAGCAGAATCCACTTGCTGTGAATCCCGAGGTCAACGCCCTCATCAATGGAAACTCCAATGAGGCAGATGTTGTGATTTACACAGATGAAATGAGTGCACGGGCATTCACAGCAAGTTCGGCGGGCAGAACAATTCAGGAAGCCAGCGGTGCCTTCGCTATGACCAGAGGCAGTATGACAATGGAGGTGATGGCGGTAACGAAAGCATTCATATGGCTGGGTTCACCAGACTACCCCCGTGTCTGCATACTAAGTGATTCAATGATTATGATCCAGAAGGTCGAGGCAGATTCTGAACGCAAGGCAGTGGCCTGAATCAGTACAGAAATCAACGATTCACAGAGTCACATTCACCTACGTTCCTGGGCACGTAGGCATCCAGGGAAACGAGAGAGCTGATATCCTGACTGGCTCTGCCATCATCGCAGATAGACAAGCACTGGATTGGGCTGATATTGTTAACACGCTCAGGTAGATATGCTCAGAGAGTTGAAGACTTCGAGGGCAGTGAATCTATGTCGCTGCTTAAACTGAAAAAGCTGAGAATACAGACAGGCACGGCTAGGAACGAGAGGCATACTGGGCATGCAAGACAACTGGTCAACCAACACAGGACAGGCGCTATCAGCCGCGGGACGCTGATGGATATGTTGAGGAGGGGGGATATGAAAACCTATGGACATGTCCGGAGTGCAATGATGATGACCCAGACCACAAACCAATAGAAATACTTAGCATAAGAGTTGGAACGGCTGCTGCAACATCTTCAAAGACTGAAGATTGTGGCAGGCGTGGAAGCCGGTCTGATATCTCTCTCTCTCTCTCTCTCTCTCTCTCTTTGAACCTTAAGTGCCCAGGACACATGGGGGTTCCGCAAGGGTTTTCCACAAACGCCTGTCCTTTGCCTTTTTTTTTTTTTGCTCTTGCCCAGGTGAGTCCTCTATTGCTCAACATCCTCTCTGTTGTTCTTCTCCATGTCTCTTTTGGTCTATCCTTACTTCTGTTCCCCTGTGATGTCTATAGTGCTATTTTTGGACATCGGTCTGATATTATTTCCCTTAGCTCCCAGCATTGCCTCTACTGTCAACATTACAAATATACCGAGTAACGAACAATAATAAAGTATGAAATAAAAGCTCGGTTGCGTTTAATCTCTTATCCATAAATGAGCATGACAAAAAAAAAAGATTCTTGTCACAATAGAAGCAAAGAATATAAAATTCGAAAAGTGATTGTCACAAAAAAGTAGATAGTATAAAAATAAGAAAAATGATGTCACAACTGAGGAAGAAAATATTAAGTTAGAAAATCATGACTGTAATGAGTGTAACAGTTACACAATTTTTGATCTAACAACTGAAATTGTGACCTCTGCAATATAAATGGCAAAATCACGAATTATGAAACTAACACCACACAAGAAAGATCACATCTGGTGAATCAAATGTCAGATGTAACAATAGCACGAGTACAAGACATTCCACTAACTACTGTTTGTGTAGTCACCCTAGACCAAACAGGTCGTGAAGAAACATGGTCGATCAAGTTTGTCAGCACAGAACAATAAAATGGTGGTGGTGGTGATGACGATGATGATGATGATGACGATGATGACCGTACTGAAGGTAATGAGTGAGAATAGCAGCAATGATAATAGTGAAAGGTAAGGAGTGAAATACAGCAGTAATGACTAATGGAAGCTCTGAGAAATACAGCAACAATGACTAATGGAAGCTCTCAGAAATACATCAACAATGACTAATGGAAGCTCTCAGAAATACATCAACAATGACTAATGGAAGCTCTCAGAAATACATCAACAATGACTAATGGAAGCTCTCAGAAATACATCAACAATGACTAATGGAAGCTCTCAGAAATACATTAACAATGCTGAGAAATACAGCAATAATGACTAATGGAAACTCTGAGAAATACAGCAATAATGACTAATGGAAACTCTGAGAAATACAGCAATAATGACTAATGAAAACTGTGAGAAATACAGCAATAATGACTAATGGAAACTCTGAGAAATACAGCAATAATGACTAATTGAAACTCTGAGAAATACAGCAATAATGACTAATGGAAACTCTGAGAAATACAGCAATAATGACTAATGGAAACTCTGAGAAATACAGCAATAATGACTAATGAAAACTGTGAGAAATACAGCAATAATGACTAATGAAAACTCTGAGAAATACAGTAATGATGACTAATGAAAACTGTGAGAAATACAGCAATAATGACTAATGAAAACTGTGAGAAATACAGCAATAATGACTAATGGAAACTGTGAGTCAGATAAAAATCCCGTTCAGTTTGATCTTCAACATTCATCTTTTTCAAAATAAAACGTAATTTTTAAAAAAAATCAGTATTATTATTCCTCTCACTCTATTCTCCTCTGCGGATCCCTGCCGCTCTCCCAACTCCTCCCAAATCTTCTCTGCTGTTATCTGAAGTCGAGGTAGCGATGAATTTAAAGTACATGGATTCTTGTCTTGATGTGGAGCTGATTACAGCGGATTTTCTGAATATTAAGTTCCTCTGAAGACGGCTTCCGGGCACATCCCGCCACTATGGGAGGGGGAGAGAGAGAGAGAGAGAGAGAGAGAGAGAGAGGAGAGGGAGAGAGAGTTAGAAAGGGGGCAGGAAGGGGAAATGGAGTCGAGGGATGACGTAGAGCCCCTCCCCTGCATGTTTTTCAGGTTCAAGGAGTGCATAGGTCTGTTACTAGGCGCGTCATGAATGCTGGGGGAAGAGGGTCTTATCCAGTTCCTGGCTCGCCCGTTCCCAGTAACTTCCATTCTCTGTTCCTTAAACTTTGTCCGATAAAAGGTTGAGTGTTTCATTAACTAATGAAACTACCGTAGCTGCCGGTTTGGCCCACGAAACGGAACAGGAAATGAAAAAAAAAAGGACGAAGAAGAAGAAGACTGAACGAACATTTATCAGCTTTTGATCAATATTGCGCCTGAATGGCTGGAAATATAACATTTACAAGCTCCGGGCTATTTCTGGACGCAATTGTCGTGAATGAATACGTTTGATGCCTCCGGGTAACTTGCTTTAATGGGCGGTTTTTCATACAAATAATGTGTATCGGTTGTTATTTATAGAAATAAATTAAGGGCTTTCAGCGCCAAGAAAGATGTTTAACGTCCATTATATGATCATTAATGCGTATTACGAAGACACGGGAGTTATTTCGGAGGCAGTTTCAGTGAGCAAACATTAACAAAATGATTCTGCTAAGGATTGATAAGAACTGTCTGTTTTGAAATAAAATGTTGCTAAAATTGGTCTATTGAACTGTGAGTTTGTGAGTGAAATCGCACAAGGAATGCAGTTAATAGCACGCGCTGGAACATCTAAATTTAAAACACAGCTGAGTGGTTAGTTCACGACATGTGACTTTTTGACCGCTCCTGGTTATTTTAGGGAAGTTCAGACTCCGGCTTCACTGCATTCGGGACAACCTGATATATGCTCCGCCGCATGCCGCAGCATCCATCTAAGAGTATGTCTTGCTAATAGTTCCTGTCACATGTTGGTTGTTTACGATGCGTTTTCTGGCAGATAGTTCGGATTTTAATTTCTCCTAGCTTTAGCAGTCTCTTCACAGCTACGCTGTTCTTCCATTCCCGCTCTTCATTTTCCTGCAGTCTGTCCAATACAGCCTTAGCTGGAGAAGCTGTCACTGGAGATGCTGTCACTGGAGAAGCTGTCACTGGAGAAGCTGTCAACGGAGATGCTGTCACTGGAGAAGCTGCCACTGGAGAAGTTGTCACCGGAGAAGCTGTCACTTGAGAAGTTGTCACCGGAGAAGCTGTCACTGGAGAAGTTGTCACCGGAGAAGCTGTCGCTGGAGAAGCTGTCACTGGACGTAAAATATTGGGGGATCACTGCTATAAGGAATAACTCTCTGACAAGAGAGTTCATATTTTATATTTTAAAATCATTTATTCCTTCTTTATCCAGAACATTTTCAACACCGAAAGGCAAATGAAAGTGAAGACCAGCCAAGACAAGAAAAAACGACAAGGCAAAGCAAGACAAGGCGGGACAAAAGGGCGAGGCAAGACAAAGCAAAGTAAAAAAATGCTAGGCAAGGCAAGACAAGACAAGACAAGACAAGACCCCCCCAAAAAGGCGAAGCAAGGCAAGACATGGCAAGGCAAGCAAAACCAGACCAGACCAGACAAAGTCAAGACAAGACAAGGCAAGGCAAGCAAAACCAGACCAGACAAAGTCAAGACAAGACATGGCAAGGCAAGCAAAACCAGACCAGACCAGACAAAGTCAAGACAAGACATGGCAAGGCAAGCAAAAGCAAACCAGACCAGACAAAGTCAAGACAAGACAAGGCAAGGCAAGCAAAACCAGACCAGACCAGACAAAGTCAAGACAAGACAAGGCAAGCAAAACCAGACCAGACCAGACAAAGTCAAGACAAGACAAGGCAAAGCAAGCAAGACCAGACCAGACAAAGTCAAGACAAGGCAGAGCCCACAATTCATATCCCTCCTCTTTCACCTCACATTTCAGCTATCCTTTCCTTCTTCAACACACACTTCAGTTCTCTTCTCCTCTTTCACCCCACACTTCAGTCCTCCTCTCCTCCTTCATCCCACATTTCAGTCCTCCTCTCCTTTTCATACCACACTTCAGTCTTCCTCTCCTCCTTCACCCCACACTTCAGTCCTCCTTGTCTCTTTCACCTCGAACTTCAGTCCTCCTAGCGTCGTTCACCCCACACCTTCAAAGATTTTTCTTTCTCTCACGTCTGACTAAAATGTCTACGATTTTTTCGAGGTCTAATCCTGCAAAACTTTGTTCTCTTACTTTACCGTACCAAATCCTCGTTGTTTCCTATTTATAAAAAATTGTTCCTGAAATTATACCTGAAACTAACTTCATTTAATAGTATTCGTTCTTTTGTTGTTGTTGTTCAAGTATGCACCAGACATGGCAGGAGACCGTGTGTATGTTTGTCTAAAAAAAACTGTTACCTGCTAGAGGGACTGAATCTAAGCTACGGAATTTCTGTGTCATGACCTCATTTCTTTCTGGGTGTCACGATCCCTCGTGTCTACTGAACAGTTACTAATAACTATACTTACAAAACATCTCTTTTTTGGAGGTGCGAATTAGCGTCGTTCGTTACCACGCTGTTCTCTCGTGGCTAGACGGCTGCTCGTCCTACCAGAGTCCGTGTTCGAATCCCAGGTAATTCTCTTGTGATTTTTCTTTCTCTCACGTCTCACTAAAGTGCTTTGTCTACGATTTTTTCTAGGTCTAATCCTACAAAATTGTGTTCTCTTACTTTATCGTACGAAAGCCTCGTTGTTTCCTATTTCAAAAAAAATGTTCTTAAAATTTTTTTTCGCACACAAGCTAATGGTAAAAGAAAAGGAACATGGAATAAAAGCTGCAGCATCTACATCAGCCATCTTGCAGTTTGCTTCAAGAGCACACTAGAGAAGTTTTCAAATAATGTGTCCCAAGTTTTCGTCCCAAGTAACACATCATCAAGTTTTCACTGAGGATATTCTTCGTCTTGATCTAAGTAATGGATGATTACATCAGAAGTTTATATAACTAGCACCATATGTAAGGGAATGTATAAACTAGGAAAAAAGTAGGAGCAGCTTTATTACTTAACGATTGCAAAGTTGTGACGTTTCGGCGTGAGCCTTAATCATACAACAACATGCAGGACGAAGAAATAGAGAGAGGAGATAAAGTATAGATTCACATGAATGCTATTAAAAAAATTAATAATTAATAATTAATAATACTTAGGTGTAACTGTAAGATGTGGCTTGTTCGACGCTGTGTGTCAGATAAAAAATCGTTAAGTAATAAATTATGAAGCTGCTTCTACTTTTTTCCTAGTTTATACATTCTGGTATCACAACTTTACTGCAGTGCTTCGTGTATAGTTATATACTTATACACTAATTATCATATGTAAGAGAGACAGCAAGGGGAGTGAGGGACCTATGAGAGTGGTAATTCTCCTGCTTACATCTTACATCTTTCCCGTGCCGTTAAACATCACATAGGGCTCGCATGGTAGTTCGCCAAGATGTCCTGTCTTCGGCGAGTTCTCCAATCTCAGCAAGGGATGTTATGCCCACTGAATTGGCTTCTCTTAACAATGTCCTCTTTAGAGGTTCACGGTCTTTTTCTTCGGCCTGTTGTGTTCCATTTGATAGCGTATTTGGGGATTCTATGATTGTTTCTTCTCATCAAATGACCGACGTATGTCCATCTTCTTTCTCTGATCAACCATGGGACAGGTTTGCTCATCTGTCTTATCCCTGCGCTGTTCTTGAATTCGTTCCACTTTATACCAAATATTTTCTTTAGGTATTTGTTTTCAAAAGAGTATAATTTCTACAGTATATATATATATATATATATATATATATATATATATATATAATAGAAAGCAATGGCACAGTAATGCACCACTCAGTCATTTGCATGTCCCTTGCGGAACTTTGCCTCCCTAACAGCACTCCTGTAAGCTAATGATATTAGATGCCCTGCTGCTGATGCATCCATTTGCAGATTATTAACGATGTCTTGTAGCCATCTTCGCCTTGGTCTTCCTCTCTGTTTTTTTCCCATTATGTACCCTTCCAAGACGGTCTTCTCTAAATTATCATGACCTTTAATGTGCCCAAAATACTCTCTGTTTAATCCTCTTTACTAGCCAACCTTCTTCAATAATAAGTTCGTGTAGTATAGATATATTTCTTTCTTTCTGTGTCCATATTTGAAGAACTTCTGTAACATTTACATTCAAAAGCATTTATGTGTTTCTCAGCTGTTGTGTTAAGTGTCCAGGTCTCACATGCATGTGTTGCGATAAAGAAGATGCATGTCCTTAAAAATCTGATTTTTGTAGTTTTTCTGTTCCTCTCCACAGATTTGTTTTAGCTATTTTACTTTTTTAAGAGCGATATAAGTCCTATTTTTTAATTTCCCTCATTGTATCTCCATTATTAATTAGTAATGATCAAAGATATTCAAAACTTTCCACCTCTTCCAATTTTTCCTCGTTGATAAATATTTCAGCTACCTTATTTGTTTTGTCAGTTGTCATCAATTTAGTTTTCTTCGCATTAAGATAGAGGTGTTGCTCTTCACTATTCTTATGGACTGACATAATTACTTTTTCCATTCCTTTTAGTGTTGTGGAGAGTAATACTGTGTTATCAGCATATCTATCTCTGGTATTTCATAACCTCCAATTGTTATGGCATTGTAATATTCTTTGTCTACATCGTCTCTAATATTCCTCATTATATTTTCAGTATATAAGTTAAAAAAAGCAAGGTCACAGCATGCACCCCTGACAGACCCTTTGTTTTATGTCAAACAGAGTTGTTGTTTCACCATTTATTCTCCCCGCTGCCTGTTGGCCTAGATACAGCAGTGATCTTAATTGTATCAAATGTGTTGGAAATCCCATTTTGTTCCAATTATTTCCCAAAGTTTCTGGTGTTGTACACAATCAAATGCCTTTGAGTAGTCCATAAAGGATAAATATAGATTCACATTAAAATCTCTGCATTTCTCTACTATTAATTTCAGATTGAATATATGATCTCTTGATCCTCTTCATTGCCTGAAACCAGCTTGGACCATATTGACTTCTTCTTCTATTTTCTTTCTTCTATTTTCTTTCTTCTATTTTCTTCTTCTATTTTATTTCTTCTTCTATATGTGTATATATAGATATATACACATTCATCTATTCAGTAATGCGTTGAATATACACTTCTTATGGTGGCATACATATTTCTTGATGGCAGAGCCAATATGAGATATAGAAATTGTCTTTATTTATTGTAAAAAAGGTTTGGAACAGTTCTGACCAAGTAATACTGACCAATGATTCAAAGTTTCGGCTTAAGCCTTCATCGGATAAAAGCCACGAACAAAGCTTATGGAAAAAAAAGTCAGCCGTGTTTTAAAATGAAAAGAACTTGACAGATAACACATAATGCACTAGAACATCTGTATCATCACGCTTGAACCCAGCGACTCTAAGTCTGATCATGTGATATCAAAGACAAGGTCATAAATATGAAGATCTAAAGAAGCCGAAGCAGGTAATTGGAGGAAAAAAACAAAACCTGTTAACGGGGGAAAAAAAACTTCAAAGATATCCAGTACACTTAAGATCCAAGATATCCAGATTACTTTTGACCTATATCTAATGTAACGGAAGATGTAAGGTCACAAGGTCATGCCTCCACGTGCGCGCATGCTCCGAAATATTTACCAAACTTACATTTTCATTTCCTGGATCAGAACGAGGCGGTGTTTTTTAATGCAAGGACCACCCATGGACATATGTTTACACTGGCTTGTAGAGAGTACGGAGTACTCGTTTAAACTCTTTCTCTCTCCCAGTCTCTCTATTCTCTGTCTCTCGATTTCCGTCGCCCGCTCCGTCTCTCTTTCTATGTCACTCTGTCTCTATCCCCATCTCCCTCCCTCTCTCTGCCTCTCTCCTCTCTCCCTCTCTCTGCCTCTCTGTGTCTTTCTCCTCCTTTCTCTGTCTCTCTCGGTCTCTCTCTGTGTTTCCCTTTCCATCTTTCTCTCTCTGTCTTTCTCTCCCTCTCTATGTCTCTCTCCCTATTTCTCTCTCCCACTCTTCTCTCTCTCTCTCTGTTCCTCTTTCTTTTTCCCTATCTGTCTGTTTCGGTCTCTCTCCCTCTTTCTCTTTCTCTCGCTCTTTCTTTCTTGTTACATGAACAGCATATTTGTAGAATGTCTGGAACAGAGTGAAAGATATGTGATAAAGGACAGAATCAATCAATCAATCAATCAATCAATCAATCAATCCCTATCTGTATCTCTCTGTCTCTCTTCCTTTCTCTGTTTCTCTCGGTCTCTCCTTCTCTGTCTCTCTTCCTTTATCCCTCCCTCCCTCTCTCTGTGTCTCTCCGTCCATTTCTCTCTCTCTCTCTGTCTCTCCTCCTCTCTCTATGTCTCTCGCCTTTTCTCTATCTCTCTCATCCCCTTTTTCTCTCTCGCACTCTTCTCCCCCCATTTATCTCTCCAAATAAGGAGCCAAAGACTGTCTCTCTGTGTCCGTCTCTCCCTCTTTCTCTCTCTCCTCTCTCTCTCTCTCCTCTTTCTTTCTCCCCCTCTGTTTCTCTCGGTCTCTCTCCCTCTTTCTTTCTCCCTCTCTGTCTGTCTGTCTGTCTGTCTCTGTCTCTCTCTCTCCACTCCAACCATCAAGTACTTCTATGACATAGTTAGAAAACCAACTTGTTAGATATTGTTAGAAATTATTTTAATGTCTGTTAAAAAAACATATGTTAGAAGATCTGTATTTACAATGTATTTTTGTTTATGTATATGTCTGCGTATGTATGTGTGCGTGAGTGCTATTTTATTAGGTTAATTACTTATTCTCTTTTACTTTGAAGGTATTAGTTAAATCTTACACTCTTTTGATATGTTTTTTCCTAATTTAATTTGTATATTTGTACTAAATCAAGTGTGTGGAAAGAATGAAAGATGGAGTGATGAAGGGCAGAATGTAAGACGGGCCTGCGTGCCCAATTCTTTACCTTTGAAAAATAAAGATTATTCATTCATTCATTCATTCATTCTCTCTCCTCTCTCTCTCTCTCTCTCTCTCTCTCTCTCTCTCTCTCTTTCTTTGTCTTTCGCTGTCATACAAATAGACAAATAAAGGGCTAAATATTTACAAACAAACCATCTGCTTTGTCACAATCCTCCACTGGACTATTTTACACTTACTCCAAAAAGCATCCCCGATGAAAATAAACCACGTAAAATCTTCACGCTTATTTTACACTTACTCCAAAAAGCATCCCCGATGAAAATAAACCACGTAAAATCTTCACGCTTTCTACAATTTCTCCGTCAAGTAATTCAACTATAAAATGGAAGATCCCTCCTCACTGTGGTAACTTTTCTCCCGAATGTCGACTTTCTCCGTTGTCAGACAAAGAGAACGATTAGGTTTTTGTTCAGGATAAATAAACAACAATTTCCGAGGAGAAATCCTCATTGACTCTTCTAATGACTCTTCGGTTAATGAAAGGAAAGAAAAATACAAATAAATTGGGGGGGGGGGGCGGGAGGGAGGGAAGGAGAGGAAAGAGGTGAAATCAAGTGGGTATTTCGATGAGGTCAAAGCAACATAACCTAGCCCCGCTTGTAAACACATGCCTAGACGCAACAGACGACGGCTGGAAATGAGCGTCAGCTACCAATAAGAGTCAGTTACAATAGGAGTAAGTTACAATAAGGGCCAGTTACAATAAGGGCTAGTTACAATAAGAGTCAGTTACAATAAGGGCCAGTTACAATAAGGGCCAGTTACAATAAGAGTTAGTTACAATAAGGGCCAGTTACAATAAGAGTTAGTTACAATAAGGGCCAGTTACAATAAGAGTTAGTTACAATAAGGGCCAGTTACAATAAGAGTCAGTTACAATAAGGGCCAGTTACAATAAGAGTCATTTACAATAAGGGCCAGTTACATTAAGAGTCGGTTACAATAAGGACCAGTTACAGTAAGTGTTAACTGTCTTCACCAAGGGGGTAGGGAAAGGGGAAAAAAAAGGTACCACTATTAACCTGTTTCTCACTGGCTGGAAAAATTCAAACGTACTTTTAATGAATACCAAATTGGCAACTTTGTCTATGAACTTTTCTTAATTGTTGTATGTTGTATTGTGCACCTTCTATTTATTTTCACTGATACATGAATTCTTTAAAAATAATTATTATCTTTGTTTTCCCTTTAAATATGGAAAAACGTAAACTAAACCGGAAAAATATTTGTTTTCCTATAGGAAATTAATTTTTATTGGAATTTTCTCCTGTTCAGACCCGACCCTTAACCTTCCCATCCCACGATCATGGTTTCCATGGAGATTTCAAAATTGATATGTTATTTTAATAAATGAGAAGAAGATGGCAAGGTCTGGTGGTGAGTAAACAAAAAAGCGGCATTTTGTGTGATTACACCCCCTTCCATAAACCACCTTTCCTTCATTAAGGAGAAAGTAGCTTGAGTATAACTACAGCCCAGTTTTATCTTGTCCCTAATCTACCTAATAACTACAGCCCAGTTTTATCTTGTCCCTAATCTACCTAATAACTACAGCCCAGTTTTATCTTGTCCCTAATCTACCTAATAACTACAGCCAAACTATGTCTTGTACCTAAGCTAACTAATTACTACAACCCAACTATGTCTTGTCCCTAAGCTAACTAATTACTACAACCCAACTATGTCTTGTCCCTAATCTACCTAATAACTACAGCCAAACTATGTTTTGTCCCTAATCTACCTAATCTCTCTCTCTCTCTCTCTCTCTCTCTCTCTCTCTGAACCTTAAGTGCCCAGGGCACATGGGGCTTCCACAAGGGTTTTCCACAAATGCCTGTCCTTCGCCTTTTTTAATCTACCTAATAACTGCAGCCAAACTATGTCTTGTCCCTAAGCTAACTAATTACTACAACCCAACTATGTCTTGTCCTTAAGTTAACTAATTACTACAACCCAACTATGTCTTGTCCCTAAGCTAACTAATTACTACAGCTCAACTTTATCTTCTTCTCCCTAAGCTAACCAATAAGTTTGTTTCGTTAACTTCTTTCAATGTTGTCAGACTGAATATTTAAAAGAGAAGATTTTATTTTCACTAAGTGCTGACGAAGACAAGTTCGTGGAATTTGTAACAACGTCCATTCCAGAAAATGGCAGATCAATAATATTGAACAGTTCTAAACAGGGATGGTTATCATGTGAAAGCAGCGAGTATACTGTAAGGTGTGGCACACCAGTGTGCATTGTCCATTGTTATGGTAGAAAATTAAATAAACATGACTTTCACACAAGACAAAAGTAGTTCAAATCTTCTTCTTCTTCTTTTTCTTCTTCTTCTTCTTCTTCTTCTTCTTCTTCCTCCTCCTTTTCTTCTTATTCTTCTGCTGCTGTTGCTTCCTCATCCTCTTTCTCTTCCTCTCCTTCTTCCTCCTCCTCCTTCTCTTCTTCTTCCTCTTCTTCTTCTTCCACAGTTAAATGAAAGCCAGCTATATGAACACATGAGTTCAATCATTCAGAGAAGAGACAGGCTGCCCCCAAGAGTCTCATGATCAGCAAGATTTCTTCATTATGTTTCCCCACAGCTCTGCATCCGTGCTGTTTTCTCATCTCTAGCTTTAGGTATCTTCGCAGAAAGCAGACTTTTTTTTTTTAGCTGCAGAGTCTTAAAATAATTTTGGCTTGTGTGGAGCACTCATTTTATGTAGACAGTCTGTTACCCCATCTCACATAATAAAACGCTTGTACTAATACAAAATACTTCCACTTTCCAAATATATAATTGCTCGTACTAACGGCCATTACAGGTTCCTGTACAAGATCTTGTGCACTCTTGTACAAGCAACCAGCAGTGAGTTCATCAAGTGAAAAAAAAATATTAAACTGATATACAAATCCGGCGGTTATTTCATTCGTTATACACGCGAAAGTGCACATCCGTTCAGTTTTACAAATAACGCCGCGTAATACGCGGTATATACAAGACTTGTTCAAATTGCCCGGGACAACGAAACATGTTTACAAGAGAGCAGAAAATCAATAACCCTATTAATTATTGCGGCTGATGCTCTGTCAGATTACCTCGGTTGAACTGTAAAGTCTAAGCTTACGCTGCTTACTGGATAAAAGTTTTTTAAAAATTTTTGTTTAACCGGACTAGAAGAAAACAAGGCTAATTAATAATGCTTGATATATGCTACAGCTGTAAAAAATATTTCCTAATGCTTTTCATAAGATGGTTTTCGTAACTGATGGGTTAAACAACATGGCAGTTTTATCATGTCTAGTCCGACTGTTGTTATTATTCAACAGATTATAATGATCAAACCTGGACGTGAAACGGAAGCCATGAAAGAAGACGGAGTGAAGAATATCCAGCGTAGTTATTCTCAGAGGGATGGCAGGTGGCTTCCGTTAGGACGCAGTTCAAGACAAAAGGCGGCTTCCCTTAGGATGAATTTCAAGTCTAAAGGTGGTTTCCCTTAGGATGAATTTCAAGACTAAACGTGGCTTCCGTTAGGATGTGTTTCAAGACTAAAGGTGGCTTCCTTTATGCTCAATTTAAAGACTAAAAGTGGCTTCCCTTTTGGTGAGTTTCAAGACTAAGAGTGACTTTCCATAGGACAAATTTCAAAACTAAAGGTGGATTCCTCTGGAATGAGTTTCAAGACTAAAGGTGGCTTCCCTTAAGATGAATTTCAAAACTAATAGTGGGTTCCCTTAGGATGAATTTCAAGACTAAAGACGGGGGGGGGGGGGGGGGGGGGGGGGTTAACCACTGTAAAAGAATGTAGAATGGTGAAAATCCTTTTGAATGATTATTTAATATATACGGGAAGATTCAAGACAGCCTGGTTTGTTAAGAGAGTTTGAACGGTCACGCGGGATATCCACGAGTGTACGGCGTGGGAGTAAAGCGTCATCGTTCACGTGTCCGGAAGTGGAAGACCTATAAATATCCAGAAATGTATGGCGGGAAAGGAGCAGTAGAGCCAGAGGCATGGCAGGGGCTGATTTCGTTTCGTCTGTGTAGCCCCAGCCGGCCTCACATTGTGATTCATGATGAATAATTTCATTGCTGTGTATTCATGCATATTGTGAAATGTGCAGAATAAGCATGTGTACTGCACGATCATTGTGGAGAAGTATCTCTGTGATTGATTCTAATATCATTCTCTGAAAGGGCACAAGCGTTGCCCAATATGCTGTTATATTCATGTGGATTTATTGTAGGCGATTGAAGATGTATGTTGGATGAGGATCCCAACAACAACTACATCAAAGATGTGGTAGAAATGCAGAGAATTTAATATGAATCTATATTTACCTTTTATAGACTGTTTAAAGGCATTTGATTGCGTATAACACCGTAAACGTTGGGAAATAATGGAAAAAAATAGGATTTCCAACACATTTGATACAATTAACATCACTGTTGTATCTAGACCAACAGGCAGCAGTAAGAATAAATGGTGAAACAACGACTTGGTGTGACATAAAACAAGAGGTCCATCAGGGGTGCATATTGTTGCCTTACTTATTTAAGTTGTATACTGAAAATAGAATGATAAATTTAGAAAAGACATAGAAAAGAATATTACGACGCCAGAACAATTGGAGGTTATGAAATACCAGAGATTAGATATGCTGATGACACAGTATTACTGTTCATAACACAAAAAGGAAAAGAAAAACTAATTATGTCAGTGCGTAAGAACAGCAAAGAGCAAAACCTCCATCTTAATGCGAAGAAAACTAAACTGATGACAACTGACAAAACAAATAAGGCTGCTGAAATATGTATCAATGAGGAAAAACTGGAAGAAGTGGAGAGTTTTTAATATCTTGGGTCACAGCTAACTAATAATGGAGATACAATGAGGGAAATTAAAAGGGAAGGCATCTATTGCTCTTCAGAAAGTAAAACAATTAAAGAAGCTGTGGAGAGGAACAGACAGAACTACAAAAATAAGACTTTTAAGAGCATGCATCCTTCTCATCGCAACTTATACTTGTGAGACCTGGATAATTAACAAAACAGCTGATAAACACATACATGCATTTGAATGTAAATGTTACAGAAGAATTCTTCAAATATTATGGACATAAAAAAGAACAAATATATTCATACTGCAAGAACTTAATATTGAAGAACTCTGGCTAGTGAAGAGGATTAAACAGAGAAACTTAAATATTTTGGACACATAAAACAGCATGATAATCTAGAGAAGACCGTCTTGGAAGGATACATAATGGGAAAAAGAAAGAGAGGAAGACAAAGGCGAAGATGATTGCAAGACATCGTTGATGATCTGCAAATGGATGCATCAGCAACAGGGCATCTTACTTACAACCGAGAGGCCTACAGGAGAATTGTTAGGGAGGCAAAGTTACGCAAAGCACATGCAAATGAATGAATGAACGATCTTTTTGGTAGGCAACAATTGTTTCTATAGAGTAATTCTGGACAGAACTAACCATTAGTTTTTATGATCAAGATTTGATTACGCAATCTGAGATAACCGACAGAGGGGAGGTAATCAGTGTGCTGTGTATGCACGAATACAGGTTAAAGTTGAAATTTGATCTCTGTGTTCACGAATCTAACTCCAACAAAAACGTTTACCTTGAATTAGGCAAAAGCAAAGATGGCATGTTTTCCCTAAACAGATCAGAGCATATTCGTTGCTGTTTTCATGGAAAACAACTGGGAAAAATAAACAGCCTCTTTATAAGTACAGTATTACGTTATGCGCCTGATGTTTTCCTTCGGAATCCTAAAGAAGAAAATGTGGGTGGTCTTTTGGTAGATCTTACTTGTGCTGGGGCTGCAAGTACAAGAGATAAGCAAGCGATTCCTTGAGCGATAAATAACGTTAGAATATACGAAGTCTCCAGTCCGTCACGTGATCATGATAGGGCAGGGTTGCCAATGTTTCTTATTTTATTTATTTATTTTGCGGGTTTGGGGAGCAGGATGAGGGAAGGGGGGAATTCTTTAACGGGAGGAAAAGTCCTACATGTGGCGTAACATGTAGATTTTAACATTGAGATAGATATCTATCTCAGAACCTTGCTCTTTGTTTTTTTCTTGTAGTTGTTTCCCTTTTGCGTCGCTTTGTACTCTGAGAGTTAACACCCCTACCATCTATCCAAGAAACAACAGCAGACTTAACGTCCGTCTTTAAATAGAGTTAATTAAGATTTTACAACTAAATCTGCTTAAGGCGCTGCCAAGGCAACGTTGATCATCAGAGATCGATGGCTTAGCCACATCGTGGAGATAAAACAAGTAAACACTCACTGCTGGTTCTAGTGTGGGGGTTGGGGGGGGGGGCGGCTGAGAGGGTTTGGTTCTTCGGTACAGTTAAATGCTGAAAGGGCATTTAGTTTTCTTTTAAAAAATCTGAACGAAGTTGGGGGCAGTGGGAGCCCGGACTCTCCACAAAGAACATACATCGGGGCTCATGAAAAATGGCCAATTCTCGACCAAAGTAGGACACAATGGCGGCTAGAAGAAAGAATACGCTCTTTCCGTTTATTAACACGCTAGTCATCTTTATGCCTTTTCACGGCCGAAATAGTGAAATATTAATTAACTCCTGAATTATTTTCACTGCCGAAATAGTGAAATATTAATTAACTCCTGAATTATTTTCACTGCCGAAATAGTGAAATATTAACTCCTGAATTATTTTCACGGCCGAAATAGTGAAATATTAATTAACTCCTGAATTATTTTCACTGCCGAAATAGTGAAATATTAATTAACTCCTGAATTATTTTCACTGCCGAAATAGTGAAATATTAATTAACTCCTGAATTATTTTCACTGCCGAAATAGTGAAATATTAATTAACTCCTGAATTATTTTTCGACCTGTACCGGAAGGTTGGCTAGTAAGGAAGATTAAACAGAGAAAACTTAAATATTTAATGTGTCACATTAAACGTCATGAGAATTTAGAGAAGACCGTCTTGTTCCTTGCGGAACTTTGCCTCCCTAAGAGCTCTCCTGTAGGTCTCTCGGTTGTAAGCAAGATGAACTGCCATCTTCGCTTTGGTCTTCCTCTCTTTCTTTTTACCATTATGTATTCTTCCAAGACTGTCTTCTCTAAATTATCACTGAAGGGTACATAATGGGAAAAAGAAAGAGAGGAAGACCAAGGCGAAGATGGCTGCAAGACATCGTTTATAATCTGCACATGGATGCATCAGCAGCAGGGCATCTTACTTACAACCGAGAGGGCTGTAGGAGAGCTGTTAGGGAGGAAAAGTTCCGCAAGGCAGATGCAAATGACTGACTGACTGACCTGAATAAACTTGGATATCAAGAAACTTGATATTGGTTAAAGTTATTTGATAAAGTTAAGTATTTTTGTATAGTATGTATTTGTATAGTAAGTATATTTTTAAGTATCTTTATTTGATAAAGATATTTGATAAAGTTGCTCTTTGCTTCAAAATTATAGGCTGAGTTAGAAATGTGTTACGTTTTCTTTTATTTAGACTTTACCTAAATATAACTTTATATTTTATTTAGGTTTTACGTAAATATAACTTTTTATTTTATTTAGGCTTTATCTAAATATAACTTTTTATTTTATTTAGACTTAACCTAAATATAACTTTTTATTTAATTTAGACTTTACCTAAATATACGTTTAGACTTTACCTAAATATACCTTGGAAGGGTACATTATGGAAAAAAAGAAAGAGAGGAAGACCAAGGCGATGATGGATGCAAGATATCGTTGATGATATGCAAATGGATGCGTCAGCAGCAGGGCATCTTGCTCACAACCGAGAGGCCTACAAGAGTGCTGTAAGAGAGGCAAAGTTCCGCAAGGGACATGCAAATGGATGAATGAATGATGATGGCTTTCATTTAGCTTACATGTAAATGTGTAAGTTTCATTTGTTGTACTTCACATGAAAACAAAGATTACGTGTGTGCTTTATCTTAAATAAAAGAGATAATCTGAAAATGTTACAAGCAATAAGCAGGGACATTTTGTACACCTTGATAAATAATATAAAATAATATCCAGTCCACGTCATTAGGAAGGAAAAAGAGAAAATTATTATGTCGCATTTAGAAAAAAAAACAAAGTGATATTCGCTCTAAATCACACTCGAACACGAAATGGGATTCTTTACATCTAACACGCAGATATAAAGTGGCATTAGCCCTAAATCTGGGACAAATACGAGGTGGCATGTGTTAAAACTACAACAGAGTAATTGCTTATTTGACTGGTCTCACGTGCACGTCATTTTCGTGTGAGAAAATGTAGAAATATGGTCGCTTAATAAATGCAGACAACAGTTTCTGTTTCCACTTTTATAAATATCTGAAGAAATCGAATGTTGTAAATCAGGTAGGTAAAGGTAATCCTGACATGCCTTAGAGGCACAGAGGGATATGGTGTTAGTGCCCATATTTTCCTTGACCTGTCAGCACAGTAGAGGGTGATATGGTCAGTATCACACCTGGCTGCCTTTCCTTCCCCAACTCCAGAAGAAGTCGGGTACCCATTTCTACAGCTGGGTGACTGGGGCGCCTCCGGCCGGATTCGAACCCCCGACCTTTGCCATGAGAGACCAGTGCACTAACCACTTCGCCACTCAGACGCCCGTTGTAAATCAAGATATCACGCATTAAAGACGTAAACATCAGGCTCAGAGTTATTACTGCCGGGCTGGCTTTGGACAGAATGTGCTGGACACCCAGTAACATCCCTGGATGTTGTCTTGGACCCGGGGTGGAGGGGGGGTGCGGGGAGGCCTGGCAGAGGAACACACAAAAGAGAACTTACCAGAATGTTCTACCGGACTACGGCTAGTCGGGCTCTTTTTGCGAAAGCTTCTACGAGAGAAGAAGATCATGTTGGTTTTGCGTACTCGCCATGACCTTGACCTCTGCAGCCCTGGTGATTTTTCCTGTTGTAGCATGGCGGCGGCCATTAAGTATTCCAGTTTGTTAGACTCAATGGCGTTCTAACTTAAACACCCCTGCTTGTGAATCTGAGCATTCATCGTAATATTACACATAATTTCCTGGTTGAATATATGGCTCAACATCTTCAGAGCAACTGAAATAACGATTCTAATGAAGCACAATATAATTAGCTAAAAAAACTCCACAAAACGGACTTGAATAATCTCATTTCATAAGATGGCACCTCACACTTAAAAAAAAAGTTGTGAGAAAACAAAGGAAAAAACATTTAATCTGCTAGGCTTGGTTTTTGCGTGGACTGCCTTATAATATCTTAATACCTACAATCTATCATGCACTATGTACAAAAGATATGACATTCAAGTAGTTGGGCAAAAGAATGGAAAAGAGCTGTATTCATACCACTGCCAAAAATGGTAACCTGAAATTATGCACAAACTACAGAACTGTTGCCCTGATTAGTCAATGCACAAATTCCATTAAAATTGTAGTGGGTAGACTTCTAAGAAAATAGGAGGAGAAATCAATGTGGTCCAAGCTGGTCTTAAGACACATGGAAGAGGAACAAGAGATCATATATTCAATATAAGGTTAATAACAGAGAAATGCAGAGAATTTAATGTGAATCTATATTTATCTTTTACAGACTATTCAAAGGCATTTGACTGTGTAAAACACCAGAAACTTCGGGAAATAATGGGATTTCCAACACATGTAATACAATTAATATCAATGTTGTACCACTGCAAAAGGCAGCAGAAGAATAAATAGTTAAACAACAAATTGGTGTTACATAAAACAAGGAGTCCGTCAGGGGTTAACACTGTCGCCTTACTTATAAAACTTTTATATTGAAAATATAATGAGGAATGTTAGAGAAGATGTAGACAAAGAATATTACGATGCCACAACATTTGGAGGCTATGAAATACCAGAGATTAGATATGCTCATTGCACATTAATTATGTCAGTCTGTAAGAATAGCGAAGAGAACAATCCTTATAATGATGCGAAGATAACAACCTTTATAATGATGCGAAGAAAACTAAATTGATGACAACTGACAAAACAAATAAGGCAGCTGAAATATATATCAATGAGGGAAAATTGAAAGAGGTGGAGAGTTTTGAATATTTTGGATCATTACTAACTAATAATGGAGTACAATGAGGGAAATTAAAAAGAAGACATATATCGCACTTAAAAAAGTAAAACAACTAAACAAGCTATGGAGAGGAACAGACATAACTACAAAAATCAGATTTTATAAGGTCATGCATCTTTCCCATCGCAACATATGTCTGTGAGTCCTGGACATTTAACATAACAGCTGAGAAACACATAAATGCCTTTGAATGTAAGTGCTATATAAAAGTTCTTCAAATATGATGGGCACAAAAAAGAACAAATATATCCATACTTCAAGAACTTAATATTGAAGAAGTCTTGGTAGTAAAGAGGATTAAATGGAGAAAACATAAATATTTTGGACACATTAAAGGTCATGAGAATTTAGAGAAGACAGTCTTGGAAGGGCACAAAATGGGAAAAAGAAATAGAAGAAGACCAAGGCGAAGATTGCTGTAAGACATTGCTGATAATCTGCAAATGGATGTATCAGCAGCAGGGCATCTTGCTTACAACCGGGAGGGCTACAGGAGATTTGTTAGGGAGGAAAAGTTCCGCAGGGACATACAAATGACTGGCTGGATAATGGTTTACTTAAGGATAGAAAGAATAATATCCAATTCACTGATCAGGATAGGGAATAAGATCAATTTATACGGCTCTTTTAAAAGGCTATTCAATGAAGTTATGAGTAATACAAAACTTATCAATCCCGTCACCCAGTTACATCATGAGTAATAAAACACTTATGAATAGCGTCACACAAATATACCATCAATAATATGAAACTTGTTAACCACGTCACTCAATTACGTCATGAATGATATAAAACATATCAATTGCGTCACTCAATTCCATCATAAATTATCAATTTTTTCACCCAATTTCATTATCATCATCATCATCATCATCATCGCCTTTCACTCATTAAAAGCATATGCCTCGGATAAAGGCTTTCCAGTTCTTCCTGTTCTTGGAGTTATTCTCTGCTTCCTTCCATGGTTATCCCTTGTCTCTGAGCGCTGTCATAATTTCTCTTCTCCAAGTAAGTCTAGGTCTTCCGCGTTTTGTATTTCCTTGAAGATTCCATGTCAGTGCCTGTCTTGTTATGCTGGTGTCGGGTTTCCTCAGAGTGTGGCCAATCCACCTCCATTTCCTAGACATGATTTGTAGGTTTATAGGTTCGTGTCCTGCTCTTTCCCAGGTCTCCTCGTTCCTGATCTTGTCCTGCCATTTAATGTTTAAAACCATCATCAAGCAGTAGTTCATGAATGTTTGTATCCTCTGTTGTGTTGTCTTGGTCATAACCCATGTCTCTGAACCATATCGTAGGACAGTCTTGACGTTTGTATTGAAAAGCCTGAGTTTGGTTCTTGTTTTGATGTTCTTAGATGACCATATTTTGTTAAGCTGGATAAATGCTGTCCTGGCCTTGGTTATTCTAGCTTTAACATCCTTTTCCGTTCCCCCATATTTATCCACTATGCTGCCTAAATATGTGAAATACTCTACTTCCTCACATGGCACTCTCTCATTTATCAAGAGGCTATTGCTTGCACTATTACTTTTCATTATCTTTGTTTTTTTTTGCAATTAGATCATGAATAATATAAAACTTAACTGTCGCGCCACTCAGTTACGTCATGAATAATATATAAAACTTATCAATGGCGTCACTTAATTACGCCATGAATAATATAGAAAACTAATCAGTGGCGTCACTTAATTACGTCATGAATAATATATAAAACACTTATCAATGGCGTCACTTAATTACGTCATGAATAATATATAAAACTTATCAATGGCGTCACTTAATTACGTCATGAATAATATATAAAACTTATCAATGGCGTCACTTAATTACGTCATGAATAATATATAAAACTTATCAATGGCGTCACTTAATTACGTCATGAATAATATATAAAACTTATCAATGGCGTCACTTAATTACATCATGAATAATATATAAAACTTATCAGTGGCGTCACTCGGTTACATCATGAATAATGTAAAACTTATTAATTGCGTCACTCGGTTACATCATGAATAATGTAAAACGTATTAATTGCGTCACTCGGTTACATCATGAATGATATAAAAACATATTAATCGGTCAACGACATCAAAGGCTCCCACTGTCACATTCGCTGCCTCATCATGTTCAAACCCAGACTCTACGGAAGAATAAAATTATTAACTCCTTGGTGGTCGTGTTGGAAATAAATCCCGCCCTCTTGAGAGATGGAAGAACTTAAGCAAACCATAGTGGTGGAGGATGCTATCTAGGTTGAGATCACCACTGTAACCGTGTGAAGACGTTACCGCCTTGAGACATTATGAGGCAGTTTTTCTTTATGTTTCTCTGTGTTGATGTTTTTCTATTTAAATTTGTAACCATATCGAACTAGCCTGGAAACTATATCGATAGCTCGTGCGTCTTGTCACGTTACCAGAAGAGAAAAAGAAACTGAATTCTACTTGCTGTTTTTTTTTTTTTACTTTCAATCTGCTACAAAGCGCTTGCGGAAAGATAAAAGTGATTAATGCGTTAAAGATGTCAAATGAAATTAACATGGCTTAAACGTTAGTGATGAATAAACAGACCAAGATTAACAGTCTGATGTTTACTTGTCAATCATTCCCAGGCAGACGGACAGACAGACAGACAGACAGACAGACAGATAGGCAGGCAGACAGACAGATAGGCAGGCAGGCATATATACAGGCAGACAGACAGATAGGCAGGCAGGCAGGCAGATATACATGCAGATAGACAGATAGGCAGACAGACAGACAGACAGACAGACAGATAGACAGACAGATGGAGTTTGCCAGAAGGAAAAACAACTAAAAAAAAAGAAGGGCCATATCTCCTATCTACTTTTAGATCATTCGAAAAAAACAAAATTCTGCCTGTTGCTTTATAAAATCTACATTAAAAAAAAACACAAGTAGCTTCTCCTTGAAAGAAAATAGCATAAAATACTGCTTTGTAGTTAACATTTTCAGAATCGATCTTCTGTAATCTTCTAACCGATGCAAATTCAGTAAACAGAGACAGAATGTTCAAATATTCAAGCACAGGTTCCACGCGTGATACTAGGTTAATCTCTGAAGGATCTGTATCATTTAAGGAACCTGCTGTTTTTTTTCAGCGTTTTATTGTATGAAATATGAGTCTTGTGTCTAATACTGTACGGCCCTAGTCGTTCATTGTTAGTACTAGTTGTAACCAGCTGAAATGTGACGGGAACAGAAACTTTAAATTCGTGGATCACTTGATTAAAGAAAATAGCCACCATCCATTCTTTCTTCACAATTATTTTTTGTTTATCTAATCAAAATCCATGCGTACGGAGAGTTATCAGAAAACAACAAAAAATGTACCCCATATTGTAAAAAAATCTCCCTTAAACGATATACAGACATATGAATGCACTTAATTTTTAAGCAACCAAACACATGTACATTCTCACACTTCTTCTTCTTCTTCTTCTTCTTCTTCTTCTTCATTTCTATGAGCAGACATACTGCTGCAGACACGACAGCCTCCATTCCTCTCTGTTCTTGATTTTTTTCTTGCCAATTGTCGATTCCAAGAACGCGTAAATATTCTTCTCATTTGTCTCGCCATCGTTGTCTAGGTCTACCTCTTTGTCTGTCCCCATTCATCACCTTTGTATAGACCGTCTTTGTTTGCCTATCCTCCATTGTCTCTAAATGCTTGAGCTGTTGTTTTTCATAAATGATGTTATATTCGGAGAGTTAACAATACATAGAATCTCTTTGTTACTTTTTATTTTCCATTGTATATCCCAGGGCCTCCTACCGGTCCTTAAATTCTTCTCAGGATTCTATTCTCAAATGTCTGCTATTGGTTTTCATTTTGTTTACCTGTACTCTGAGCATGACACGGTTTGAATTTCAAGCAAAATGTAATGGCGTCATGAATCAAATGTATTTTTTTTCATTTTTTATTCTACGGCGCTTTGTTGTCAAAGAAAAGATATTCTTACATTCAACTTTACCAGAAACATTTCCTGCTGACGTAAAGGTAACAAAAACACTATGGATAGTTAATATATATATCGTATATATTCATATATATATATATATATATTCTTTCTCTCTCTCTCTCTCTCTCTCTCTCTTTCCATGCCAAAAAGGCGTTGGTCGTCACTGATTTCCACAACCATCTATTCCATAACCATGTGTGTTAACGTAGAAAACTTAAATATTTTGGACACATTAAACTTCATGAGAATTTAGAGAAGACCGTCTTGGAAGGGTACATAATGGGAAAAAGAAAGAGAAGGAAGACCAAAGGGAAGATGGCTGCAAGACATCGTTGATGATCTGCAGAGCATCTTGCTTACAACCGAGAGACCTACAGGAGAGCTGTTAGGGAAGCAAAGTTCCATAAGGAACATGAAAATGACTGACTGACTGAGACCGTTGATTAGAAAAGTAAAAATCTGTTATGAGCATAGATCTGATCAAGAGAGTTAAGATTGTTACTGTAGAGCTGTATCATCACAGAGAAGAGCCCTTACGTGACTCCTTTTAAATTCGTAAAGTAGTAAGGAAAGCACAAAGAACGCTCAATGGAAGAGTACGAAAACCATTCTCCGTCGTCATCGTTACTATCGTTATCCGTAAAAGAAGGCAATATATATATATATATATATATATATTGCCAGAGAGAGAGAGAGAGAGAGAGAGAGAGAGAGAGAAAGGGAGAGAGAGAGAGAAATTAGGTGAAAAAAATGACATGTAGGACTCATAAATAAACATGGTAAATGTATAGAAAAACGGCAAGAACAGCGGACGTGATAACAGAAAATGGCTTGTATAATTGTCTTGGAGATACTTGCGTGCCAACACCTCAGTCTGGCCGAGAAAACGCAGTCCGCACGCCAACCGCAGCCCCACAGCCAACTCTAGCTCTCACAGTCGGGTTTGTTTTTACTGGTTTTGGCAATTATGACCAGGAAGAATTTTTTTTTTTTAATGTGAGGGAGAGGGATGGAAGTGATGACATCATTCCAGAAAGTGGAATAAGAGGATGTCAGAGCAGCAGTTACTCAACATTTTGACCTGGAAGCTCGTACTGGCGTTTTAAATGCTAACTCTAGCCTCATCTTTCTTATCCATCGCCCGAAAGTTGGACATTTTATGATTTCAAAAGAGACCAATACTGACAGAGTAAAGATAGTCGGAGATCTCAAGCACAGCCATACCATAAAGATATAATGAAGTACATGTAAAGGTTAGAAGGAGCGGAAATGTAAAACAAACCGCAACAAATCAATATTTCGGCGATACGTCTTTATCAAGGACAACGAAAATATAACGAAACAACAAATAAACACGCACAAAAAATGACAATTAGCTGACACAGATCTTCTCGATCAGAACTAAAGCGAGTAAACTTATCTGTGTTAGTGCATGTCCTTTTGTTTCTGATAAGAGCCGGTCTAAACGAGAGCTAGAAATCATAATAGTGACGAGATCGACCCTGCCACAGATTCTGTTGTGGAACTATTACAAATGAAGGTCTCCAAAAACCCGTTCCAGTCCTATTAAAACCGTCCCTTGACTTACAACATATCCACAAATGTGGAAGAAAAAATTCACATTATTTGCTCATTATTCAAGGAGGAATCCACAGGTTTTACTTCTTTCCCTGGTTTGTCTGCTGTTAAAACGTTTCATTTCTTGAGTTGTTCTGTAGTGTAATCTTGGATAACGACAGCCGATCTAAGTTTCGTATTAGCCTCTGGATTTCTGAACGACAGAGAAAGAGACACAAAATGCAGCTTAACATTTCTCTGAACATATTTTCTCTTGTTCTAAATGATAACCAGAGGGTCAATCAATGAGAAAGACCAGGCGATATATACCCTCGCGACCTACAAATGCGGAAAAAAACGTTAAAGAAAGTGGTAGTGAGGGAAATGTTTAAATCGGGTTGGATCGAGGTAACTGGATCAATATAAAGAAAAAAATATCAAAGAAAATGGGAAAAAACAACTGGATCAAGAGGGAGTTGCTGACACAATATAAGCATAACTTACAATATGTGATGCTTAGTGAACTGAACGAGGCCACAATAAGGAAGAAGAAGAAGAAGAAGAGAGAGAGAGAAGGAGAGAGAAAATGAGAGAATTATGCACATATTTCTTTGCAGACTCTGTATTCTTGATGATTTCAAGACCATCAACTAATAAGTAATGTAAAGTATTACACCAAGACCATCAGCTTAGTATCAATCAAGTAGATCATCAAGATCATCAAGTAATGTAAAGTATTACTTCAAGACCATCAACTAATAAGTAATGTAAAGTATTACTTCAAGACCATCAACTAATAAGTAATGTAAAGTATTACTTCAAGACCATCAACTAATAAGTAATGTAAAATACTATGACAAAATCTCGTCAGATTTACTCATGAAATCGGAGAAAAATTGACATTATAGAGATAAACAGAACAAAATGACTCAGAGACATGATCCTGGAATTGAAAGTAGCTACTTATACCCAGAGGAAAGACAAAACTGATGCTGATTTTTATTCTCTCTGAAATCAGTGGATTCTATCCCTTGCCAAAGCCAAACTGCTTCAGTTCGCCAGATTCTCTCTGGTGCTACGCAGTCTGTGCACCGCGATGAGGTCATTTTCTCTATGTACTGGTTCGGGGTACAGTGATGATAACTATGCAACATCTTATCATTTTCAGACCTAAAAAAATAAATAATAATACTCCCAGAGAACGATTAGTCAGGAGCCAGTGGTAATCAGTTCTCAGACTAGACGTAATGCAGATCGCATCTAAAGACTAAATTAAGTAGAAATCTTTTCTTAGACTAAATGTAAATACATATCGCATCTATAGACAAGACAGAAAAAGAGATCGTTTCTTAGACTAGACGTAATATAGATCGCGTCTAAAGACTAGACAGAGTAGAGATCTAGACTTCTCAGTTTATCCGGAGCAGAGATCACGTCTTGGACTAGACGTAATACACATCGCATCTAAAGATTATGCGGAGTATAGACCACTTCTTAGACTAGACGTAATAAAACAAATCACATCTAAAGGCTAGACGGAGTAGAGGTCACTTCTAAGACCAGACGTAATACAGATAGCATCTAAAGACGAAGAAGTAGAGACCACTTCATAGACTGGAGATCACTTCTTAGACTAGAGATCACTTCTTAGACTAGATGGAATAGAGATCACTTCTTAGACTAGACAGAGTAGAGATCACGTCTTAGACTAGACGGAGTAGAGATCACTTCTTAGACTAGACGAAGTAGAGACCAGAGTTTTCTCCAGGTGGTGTAGCTTACTGAAAAGTTTTATTCTCCAGTTTGGTCGGGGGGGGGGGGGGGGGTGAAAGGAAAGGAAACAGTGCTCACATCTAGCACGAAACGACGTCTGTAAACTTATAACCCCAGAGACCGTTTATAAAAAAAAAGTTACAGAGCGACCCTACATCAAGAAACAGAAAAGATAAGTTTCTTTCTGCCCATAAGCACCCATTCGCCATGTTCACCATTTCGTACATAATGAAAGCACTACTACAAAACTAGGTCACACTAATAGACAAAACTTAAAATAGCGGACAGAGACTATGGAGGCCATGCCCTCTCCTCGGACTATCAGGTCAGATTATACTGAAAACTTCATTAGCTGTTCTTCTTTATTAAATTTACGGCCGACTAACTTTATTGTATTTAAGAATAGCAAAGTATGACAGCAGACTGCCGGGGGGGGGGGGGGGGGGAAGGAGAGAAGGGAGGCAAGCAGGGCACACATTTAATTTATCGCTGGGGCTCCTGTCACCTAGGTCTTCCGTCTAAAGCTGGGCTGCTTCTTCGGGTCATTCCAGACACTACAGAAGCCTGACATATCCCAGGTCCCTGTCTGATATTATGATTATGTTACAAGGACTCCAGCGCAGTGTCTGCGGCAGAGAATTAAAAATAGGAACATAGTTAATAATAGTTGTACTTAAACGACTAAGGATACCTTATTGTGCTAGTAATAAGGATGCACTAAAACTGTATGGGTCAGTTTAAACTAAAAAAGGGAGTTCGGAAAGTGAGCAGGGGGCAAGTGGGGCAGAGAATAAGATGAGCACGTGTGAATGAAGAACAAACAATAATCCAGTATTTTTGGCAAATGCATTTGTAAAGAACAACAACACAACAGATTTTTTTTTTAAAAACCCGAAAAACAAATGAAAACTAAAAAAAAAAAATCTTCCTTGTAAGAATAACGGGCACAAAGCACGCACCGATAGATGTAGATAAACACAAAACAGACGCAGGCGACTGGCTGAGAAATGAGAGAGACGGACCAATGAGAGGAAGAGACGATGATATTTACATGCATGTCACAAGTGTGTAACTTGCATGTGTCCTTTATAAGTAATAACTGTTATTGTGCATGTACTATTCATTATGTTCTCTTTCTGTCATTTTTCTGTCAGTTACTTGCTTCTGCTTTGTGCTTAATTACATCTATCTGGGTGCAGTTTTTGCTCGTTTTGCGTAAGAGAAGGATAAGAAAGAACGAATTAATTTTCTATTTTTATCGGCTTTTGGCCTTGGTGTTTTGCGTTGTTTATGTACGTTGTTCTTGATAAAGACATTTGCCGAAACACTGGATTACTCTTCATTTATGAGCGCTCATCTTATTTTCCGCCACTGTCATGTACACCTCTGCCTACCTTCATTACTAGAACCAGCTCTACCACAGTCGTCACTTCTCTCATTGTGATAGGAACCATAACTCAGAATTCTGCTAACTTCCCCTTGCATAATTCATAAAGATGACTTTACTTATCGTCCAGGGGGAAAACTATCTGACTGACTAAGCTGTAAACAATAGAACAATCTGTAGTACACATTCAGGGTATCTCAAAACAATTTGATTGTTCTCTTTTCCTTCGCTGGGGATGTTCTCCAACTTTCACAACCATAGGTTAGTACTTTCACTACTACGGCCACGTGCTTAGAATGGACGAAAAACAACTCCCACACCAAGCATTTACGTGGTCACCAGGGGGTAAAAGAAAGCGGGGAAGACCTAAAGACTCACTAAGAAGAGTTATCACCAAGGAGTGTTCAACAATGCTCATCAGAAACACCGAAGATCTAAAGCAAGTAGCAAGGAATCGCCAGGCATGGAGAGCCTTGTCCTCCGCCCTATGCGCCACCTTTGGCCCAAGAGGATCAACTAACTAACTAACTAACTAACTAACTAACTAACTAACTAACTAACTAACTAACTAACTAACTAACTAACTAACTAACTATTGTTTATTCAATATATCTCGCAAGCTTTATGTAATAAAAGTTGCTCAAAAACTTGCAGGATTGGTTTAGCTGGAGTGGTGTAGCTAATTACCGTACTATTATTGCTAATAATACTATTACTACTGTTGCTGCTGCTGCTACTATTACTACTACTACTGCTGCTGTTGCTACTACTACTACTGTTGCTGCTGCTACTACTGTTGTTGCTACTAATACTACTACTACTGTTGCTGCTGCTACTATTACTACTACCGCTGCTGTTGCTACTACTACTACTACTACTACTGTTGCTGCTGCTACTACTGTTGTTGCTACTACTACTACTACTACTGTTGCTGTTGCTACTACTACTACTACTACTACTACTATTACTACTACTGCTGCTGCTAATACTACTGCTGCTACAATAACTACTATTGCTGCTACTACTACTACTACTACTACTACTACTACTGCTATTACTACTACTCCTGCTGCTGCTGCTGCTACTACTACTGCAGACATCACCAGCTCTATTGGTACTACTGCTACTACTAGTATTATTGATACACATGGGTAATAAGCATTTACATTTTATTTCATCATCATCATACTCCGATTCCATACGAAGGTTAAATGCAGTAGATCTTCAGACTAATTTGTCTCTTGTGTCAAACTACACATGGGCACGCTCACATCTCATTTCTGTCTCATGATTCTGCCTCTCTCCGTGTAACTGCCCTCCTTCTCTTGTGTTTTGAGTCAACGCCCTCTCTGACACCGAAACCAATCGTTTTCAACGGTTTATTTATATCTTCCAATAACCATTCTTCTTGCACACAGTTTATGATCTTCGAACATAAAAGCAATATTACTGTGTTTCTGCAAGAAATGTTAATGTCAAATAGAACAACGGCAGATATGCGCCAAGACCCTGACGCAAGAAGGCACAATTTAGCAACACCGGAGCACCAATATCAGCAAATGTACAAATGACATCATGTAAAAAAGCGAGAAAGCAATATCGCCATTTTATGACAATATATTAATAAAGAAATGAATGTCCTCAAAAGGTGAGGAAATAAGAATTAAAGCGGTATACAGATCCAATATAGTTAGTTCTATGTTTATGAAGCAAAAGGCAAATAAAGACTGAGATAAAAGAGAATTTGTAAGCAAAAGGGTGTGAAAGGTCCAACAAGAGTCAATGACCATATAAAACAATTGGAAAAAAGGTCTATGAGAAACTACACAGCAACGAAATCAATAATAATATCTTGATACAGAAGTTACAGACCCAAATGATCAATTAAGGGAAAAAAGACGGAGAAAGAGACGGAGAAAAAATACATAAATCAAGCGAAATAAAAATAGCAAGTGTGGCAGGAAGTAAATTAGAGAAATATGACCCCCCAAGGATATCTGCACGGTACATAATGAAGGAATGAATGACTTCTGTCCGTATCGTATTAATTCAGACAAATATAGTATTCCCACGTGAATTATCCCGACTAGTTGCGCAACTAAAATGCTGCACCCACAATAATAAGAAAATCTCCAAGGTTAGGATCCTTATTTGGGGGAGATTATCTTGATCCTACAGATTTGATATGTTGTAATTGTTTTTATTCGATACTTTGCATCGCATCTCCTATATTACGTCGTCAAATCAGACACAAACTCCACATCCAGACACAGTCCATTCTGTATCTTGTAGGTCATAGCAGTATATGACGCCATGCTCTGTAGGAGAGAACTGTCAAGACAATCTACGAGCGAGAACAGAAGATATAATAAACAAAACATATGCTCTGTAGGAGAGAACTGTCAAGACAATCTACTAGTGAGAACAGAAGATATAGTAAACAAGACATATGCTCTGTATGAGAGAACTGTCAAGACAATTTTCGAGCGAGAATAGAAGATATAATACACAAGACATATGCTCTGTAGGAGAGAACTGTCAAGACAATCTACTAGTGAGAACAGAAAATATAGTAAACAAGACATAATGCTCTGTATGAGAGAACTGTCAAGACAATTTACGAGCTAGAACAGAAGATATAATAAACAAAACATAATGCTCTGTATGAAAGAACTGTCAAGACAATCTACTAGTGAGAACAGAAGATATAGTAAACAAGACATATGCTCTGTATGAGAGAACTGTCAAGACAATCTACTAGTGAGAACAGAAGATATAATAAACAAGACATATGCTCTGTATGAGAGAACTGTCAAGCCAATCTACTTGTGAGAACAGAAGATATAATAAACAAGACATATGCTCTGTAGGAGAGAACTGTCAGAAGGTTTCATCCAGATAATCGTAAGGCATTCTTTGTCTCATGATCATCATCACGTGCCTTCTCCAGAACGTAGGTTGGCGGTAATAAATCTCCAGTTTACTCGCTCTCTCGCCAGGCTGTGTCCTGTCCATTCTCATGGGTTATCTTCCCATCTACATCTCTGTCTTCCTCTTTCTCGTTTTTCCTTCCCCTTTCTTTCTAGTATGATCTTCAGTGTACTGTATTGTTATGTCTTGTGATATGGTCAACGTATTTTGTCTTCTTCATCTTTATATCTATGAGAAGTTCACATTGCACTGGGAGCTGTTCTAAAACTTTTGCGTTTGTTCTTTCACCACATTTCTGCTGCATTAATCTTTCTATCCGTTTTTCTGCTTGGAGTCCAGGTTTCTGCTCCTTACAGTAAAACAGAGCAGATATAACATTTTACAAATCTTAATTTTCTTTTTATGGGGCAGATTCCTGGATACCAGCACTGACTTCATGGTGTTGAATGTTTGTTTTGTCATTCCTATTCTGTTCTTTATCTCCATCTAACATCTCTCATACTCAGTTAATGTTTGTGCAAGGTTGCATTAGTTTGGTTACTTGTTTCAGTCTACAAGTTTTATTTTGGTATTTATATGTGGGCACAGATCGCTCTTGCGATTTACTAGTACTCTCTCTCTCTCTCTCACATTCTCTCCCCCCCCCCCCCCCCCCCCACCTTCTTATGGGCCGCCTTAATCTCATCGCAAAATGGAGTTCTCTAAATTAGTATACCAGGTCAGAACATTTTATAATACGGTCCCTAGGATCAATTGTTGCAGAGAAATTTATACCACTGCCTGTGGTAGTAGTCAATGTCACAAAACCACTGCCTGTGGTAGTAGTCAATGTCGCATCACTACTGCCTGTGGTAGTAGTTAATGTCGCATCACTACTGCCTGTGGTAGTAGTCAGTGTCACAACACTACTGCCTGTGGTAGTAGTCAATGTCACAACACTACTGCCTGTGGTAGTAGTCAGTGTCACAACACTACTGCCTGTGGTAGTAGTCAATGTCACAAAACTACTGCCTGTGGTAGTAGTCAATGTCACAAAACTACTGCCTGTGGTAGTAGTCAATGTCACAACATTACTGCCTGTGGTAGTAGTCAATGTCACAACACTACTGCCTGTGGTAGTAGTCAGTGTCACAACACTACTGCCTGTGGTAGTAGTCAATGTCACAAAACTACTGCTTGTGGTAGTAGTCAGTGTCACAAAACTACTGCCTGTGGTAGTAGTCAATGTCACAACACTACTGCCTGTGGTAGTAGTCAGTGTCACAACACTACTGCCTGTGGTAGTAGTCAATGTCACAAAACTACTGCCTGTGGTAGTAGTCAATGTCACAAAACTACTGCCTGTGGTAGTAGTCAATGTCACAACACTACTGCCTGTGGTAGTAGTCAATGTCACAACACTACTGCCTGTGGTAGTAGTCAATGTCACAACACTACTGCCTGTGGTAGTAGTCAATGTCACAACACTACTGCTTGTGGTGGTAGTCAATGTCACAAAACTACTGCCTGTGGTAGTAGTCAATGTCACAACACTACTGCCTGTGGTAGTAGTCAATGTCACAACACTACTGCCTGTGGTAGTAGTCAATGTCACAACACTACTGCCTGTGGTAGTAGTCAATGTCACAACACTACTGCCTGTGGTAGTAGTCAATGTCACAAAACTACTGCCTGTGGTAGTAGTCAATGTCACAAAACTACTGCCTGTGGTAGTAGTCAATGTCACAAAACTACTGCCTGTGGTAGTAGTCAATGTCACAAAACTACTGCCTGTGGTAGTAGTCAATGTCACAACATTACTGCCTGTGGTAGTAGTCAATGTCACAACACTACTGCCTGTGGTAGTAGTCAATGTCACAACACTACTGCCTGTGGTAGTAGTCAATGTCACAACACTACTGCCTGTGGTAGTAGTCAATGTCACAACACTACTGCCTGTGGTAGTAGTCAATGTCACAACACTACTGCTTGTGGTGGTTTGACGGTTGCCATGTGCGAGTTGTTTTGGGGGAAATAACTCTAACAGCCTGAAGGATTGACGTCTTAATTTTCTAGTATCTGAATTATGGGCCCTTCCCATCCGCCTACCACGGGTGTCTGTACTGTGTCACTGAATGCACAGAACAAGCACACAAGGACGGTTTTGAGTCTATATAAGTTCTTTTAAAACAGTGGCTAATTATATTTGCTTTCAAAGTACACAGCAATATGTGAGTATCAAACAGTTATAGAGTGTTTCCAAAACTTTTGTTTGATCATGCTCCACTTCATCGCCTTAAAAGATTTTGATGCCCTCCCCTCCCCACCCCCAACCCATTTGCAGCGTAATAGTCAATCAATTTATGAAAAAAAGTATAATATAAATATACTCAATATAACTGTCCCCGACCCTTGTGGGGCGTGAGCTCCATGATGGGAAACACTGAGTTTTAGCATCGGTAGAAATGGGTAAATGTAGCAATGGCATAACACAGAGACACTAAGGTGTTATTCCTCATATTGTCTTCGATCTTCTGGCAGGGTGGTAAAACTAGAACCATGCGAGTACCCACGTGACCGTGTCCTCTGCCCTAGGCCAGTGTTGGCAACGTTTACTCACCATTGGTAACCTCCCCTGAAATGGTAAATTTTCTGTTGAGATAAATACCCAGGGTATCTTTCACACCTTGCCAGGACATTATGAGTTGTAAATAATAACCATTGTTTAATGGGTGGAGCCAGATGGTGACAGTAAACTTGATGAGTGATGGGTAAATCGAGTGCGTGTCAAAACACACAGCTTCAGGTCAGCCATCTGAAAAATCAGGTCCCTGAACTGGTAGTAATCCCCTCCATCTGAACATCACAGGAAAACAGAGCAGGGCCAGACATACCGAGACCCCAAGCTTCTCAGATATTACAGAAAACCTCCATAGCTGACAACGAAGGAACATAAGATCCACACCAGTCAAGCGTCCCATCAAGTCCTGTCCCAGCGTAGCACATTTCCCAGCCGCCCAGACTTAACAACCCGCCAACCCCGTGCTGCTGTTCGTTTCACGGACTCATTTAAACAACAACAGCAACAACAACAACAACAACAGCAGCAAATGTAAATACTAAATCATGGGCGTCGCCATCAAAAGCGTTATGGGGTTGACGCCCGTCACATAGATTGTCACATCTGGTCAGCTAGAATTTGCATGCTACAAAAGAAGTCAGGTACTTATTTCTGCAGTTTGGGACACCTCATGCTGGATGTTCCTGGCGCATATAGAAAAATCTTACCAAACCTCCTTTCTCGCAGACAATAGTGCTTGATATCCTATTCCACAATCATAAAGATCAGGTCCATACATAACGCAGGTGATGGTTGCCAGAAGGTCAACTGTTTTAGGAAACTGTGACCAGCTTGAACGAGTGATTTAGAAAAAGTTGCTAAGATCTGGTCCAGTGGTTCAAAAACCTTTTTTACATTCAAGGACCCATTTTATTTTAGCTCATCATCATCATCATCATTCATTTGCTTGTCCCTTGCGGAACTTTGCCTCCCTAACAGCACTCCTGTAGGCATTACGGTTGTGAGAAAGATGGCCTGCAGCTGATGCATCCAGTTTTTTTGTCTAGCTACATACAACTTATAGATCACTATTTTATACGTAAAATCGTAACACCAAAACACGTAAATACGTTTCATTAAACAGATAATGTTTAACCCCAAACAGATAATGTAGGCTCAGACCTTCGAAGGCAAGAGAACTAGAGGACGACAACGATATAGATGGGTGGACAACATCAAGACATCGATAAAAATCAGCTTGGCCAGCTGTATTACGAAGGCAAGAAGCAGAACAGATGGGGACTCACTGCAGCCAACCTCCAGTGGGGGAAGATGGCGGGAGATGAGACGAAAGGAGATGAGAGGAGAGAGTATCAGATACCGCCCCCCTCCCCCACTGTAATGCTCAGAGGGTCCGTGGAAACACAAAGTGAGAACCACTGATCCCGGCTATTGGTCATCAGAAACAAAGGGAGGCTACTGGTCCTCTTGCCAACAGGTAAGCTATAACGTCGAATAACCGGATCTCAGATAATCGTATACTCACAGTCCATAGCTCGACTATTTGACACTATTTCTAAACTGTAAATTCCTCGTATTTTCCCTAGAGGATCCCTAATCTTAACTGCACCTTTTTCCCCCCTCCAGTAACACGCACCGGCAAAGTATATTAAATAATTAACAAAACTCCATGTCCCCGTGCAATGTATTTGCACGCAATAATTGCCGGTATCCTGCACTGTTTACAAAAGGGAACATTAAATAAACATTCCCCCAGCGGTTGCGGTATCGATTATCTATCATATCATAGTATCGATCTCTGATAGTTGCCCCGGCTCCTTATGTCAGGTTATACGGTGGATTTCAAAGAACTCCGGCGTGGTCGATATCAGTTGCGTAATATCTGTGTATGGCGATGCGATAAAGGAAGGAGGACTGGTATTGTCCTGGGGGGGGGGGGTGGGGATGGATGATCAGTGATTTCCAAGTTTTGGTTTTTTTTTTTATGCAAGGAATCGAAGAAGACAGTCCAGGAGTGCGACAAGATGATTGCTTTATGCATGATAAAGAGTTTATTTATGAAGAAATGATATGAAGGTTGCCTACATTACTGTAGGGATATGGGAGGCTGATCGATGAAAGGGATAAGGTTGGGAATAGAAGAGCGGAGTAATAGACAGAGAGAAAGACAGGGACGGGTGGACTGTCAGACAGACAGACCAGAGAGACAGACGGACTGATGAATAGGCAGACAGACAGACAGAAGGATGGATGGATGGATAGACAGACAGACAGACATACAGACATATAGACAGATAGATAGATAGATAGATAGATAGATAGATAGATAGCTAGATAGATAGATAGATAGATAGATATATATATATATAGATAGATAGATAGATAGATAGATAGATAGATAGATAGATAGATAGATAGATAGATAGATAGATAGATAGATAGATAGATAGATAGATAGATAGATAGATAGATAGATAGATAGATAGATAGATAGATAGATAAGATAGATAGATAGATAGCGCACCTTTCTATAACTTCCAGTGTAATATTTTAAAACACTATTTAATAAAAACCAGTAGATATGGCAGAAGAAGGCAGACAACAAGAGAAGGAAAATTTAGTTCGTAAAATAACTGATGGAATATGTCATGAAAACATCAACAACATGAAGGCTACAGGAAGGAAAAATGTTTCTAATTACGAATTACTTGATGTACTCTCTGTCCAGCTTTATAATGTCTCCAGTATATTTACTTATCCCTATACAGATAGTCCTCATTTTACGACGTACTTGAATTACGACGATCCTCAGCTACGACCATCGGCTTCCTGTGTTTCTTCTGCTTCAAACACAAACTTGATACGTTACACGATATTTTCAAGATAACATTTTACAATGCTTGATATTTCATTTTTTATAACCTTCTGAGACAAACAAAGAACAGATTTTTTTAAGGCCCTGATGATAAATAGCTATAACAGTGAGTAGAAAACAATTCCACTGCAAAGTATTCGACTTACGTCAATCCGATTTAACGACGGAACGAAAGCTCGCAGTAAGTCCGTACCATCTGTATTAAGTACGATGATTTCTATGATTACCAGCAAGTAAATCTTGTTTTTAAAACTCAATTTACAAAGTGGGGAAACAGGAAAATGTTGTATTTAAATGCTTCAAAGAGTCGAAAGTGTAGAGAGTAGATCAGTCCATGGCGACCTAAAATTTCTTGTCCGGAAGATTGAAGGTTCTCAGAAAAACCACTACCAACACCCTCCAGTCCAACTCATAGCGACCGAAACTTTCTTGTTCGGAAGATTGAAGGTTCTCAAAAACCACTATCAACGTCCTGTAGTCTACCCCATAGCGACCTAAAACTTCTTGTCCGGATGATTGAAGGTTCTCAAAAACCACTACCAATGTCCTCCAGTCCAGCCCGTAGCGACCTAAAACTTCCTGTCCGGATGATTGAAGGTTCTCAAAAACCTCTACCAACGTCCTCCAGTTCAGCAAATAGCGACCGAAACTTTCTTGTCCGGAAGATTGAAGGTTCTCAAAAACCACTACCAACGTCCTGCAGTCTACCCCATAGCGACCTAAAACTTTCTTGTCCGGAAGATTGAAGGTTCTCAAAAACCTCTACCAACGTCCTGCAGTCAGTCCAAATTAAAGAAAAAATGTACTGATGTACCCGTACTGGGAAAAAACAACTCCGGAAATTGAGAATAAATGTCTGCAGGGCGAGCCACACTAGACTGCATAGCACATAAGGCTGTCATTGGACACATAAAAAAGTTATAATAGCAAATGAAGATCAGCCTCAATATAAGAACTTTGGCGAAATAAGGGGCTTGAAAATATATGGGACTTGGCGAATTAAGGGACTTGGAGAAATAAAGAAACTGTGAAATAAAGGACTTGAAGAAATAAGGAATTTGAAGAAACAAAGAGACGGCGAAATAAGGGATTTGGAGAAATAAAGAAACTGTGAAATAAAGGACTTGAAGAAATAAGGAATTTGAAGAAACAAAGAGACGGCGAAATAAGGGATCCGACCCTCGAAAACAGCAGATGAAAACTATTTTTCGTCCCCTCTGGTACATACGTCTTCAGAAAACCTCTAAAATACGGGATAAAAAGTGACACCCGTACAGCCATTAGGGTCTCTTGATTTATAAAAATGAAATGAATAGTTTTTTTAAAAATAACTTACACTTAACTTTTCAAAGGCAATAATGGAAAACAGTGTAATATTTTAAAGATAGCAAAGAACTGAAATAATAGTTAAAACAGAAAAAAAAAACACATACAAACAAAAACCCAGAAATGTCAGCGAGTGTCTTGACCCAGTCCTGGTGTTCGGGATTGTTAAAATAAAAACGGGACAGAAAGGGCACCCTGACACGTGACGACGAGCCACTCCTACGAGTCATTAGCAACTGCTGAAAATAGCATAATAGATGACGGTAATAATGGAGAACGATTTGTTTCAAAAATTCTTTTCCTCACGTGTAAATGAAACTTTGGAAGTTAGCACAGTAACAATCAATAAATATTAACATTTGGCAGTGCACGTCTGGGATCAAAGGGATTAATTGCGAGACCATCCCCGCGGGCAAGTGTTGGAAAGAAAAGGGGACAGAACTGCAACAATAATAAATATGGACATCGTCGAGAGACCAAGGAGAAATTCGCTTAGTCATTTCAGGCACTGAAAAGTCAAGAAACAGCAGTTTGGAGGACTGAATCAAACTTTCTCAAGGATGAAAGTACGGAATGATAACAAGAAATTAAAACCTCAGATGTTGGCGCTGCACGATAACAAGTTAACAAGAAACTTAACCTCTAAGATAGTTTTGGATGATAATGAGAAACTAACATCTTCTCAGGCAAGCCGACTCTAGATGATAATGAGATACTAACATCTCCTCAGATAAGATCGTTTTGGATGATAATAAGAAACCAACATCTTCTCAGATCAGAATGTTTTAGATGATAATGAGAAACTAATATCTTCTCACATAAGATGGTTTTGGATGATAACGAGAAAGCAACGTAGGAACATTCGATGGAAGGGAAACTAAAATGTTGTTTTAAAAAAAAATCATCACTTGCTCCAGCAGTAAATAACTCAATCAGAGAGGCAAGGAGAAGTAACACGGGCATAGAACAATCTCTAAAGACTAGTTCACAAACAAAAATGGACCAATCCCTAAAGACTAGTCCACAAAAAAAACATGGAGAAATCCCTAAAGACTAGTCCACAAACAAACATGGAAGACTACCTAAAGACTAGTCCACAAACAAAAATTGAACAGTCCCTAAAGTCAAGTCCACAAACATGGAACAATAGCTAAAGACTAGTCCACAAGCAAACACTGAACAATATCTAAAGACTAGTCCACAAACAAACATTGAACAATCCCTAAAATACTGGTCTACAAACAAAAATATAACAATCCCTAAAAGATTAGTCCACAAATAAACATGCAACACTACCCATAGACTAGTCCACAAGCAAACATTGAACAATACCTAAAAGACTAGTCCACAAACAAACAATGAACAATCCACTAAAGACTAGTCCAAAAACAAACATGGAACAACCCCTTAAAGACTAGTCCACAAAAAAGCATGGAACAATCCATAAAGACTAGTCCATAAACACATGGGGACCGACCACAAAGAGCAGAACAAAATTCATTCATTTGTTACGTGATACGCGAAACAGCACTGCCGGCATTGATTCTTAGTCTTGTGCACTGTGCTTCTTGTTGTCTCCAATCTCTTCAACAAGACGAACTCATCTGTCGCACAGAACAAGCTAGTCAGACCACAAACATGGAACAAGATCTTAAAAACTGACCACAAGCGTAGAGTAATATGAATTTAACAGCAAACGCGCCGAAAAAAAATTTTAGGCAGAAACTACAAACATGGAACAAGATAACCACAAAACATAGAATATAATCTTAAGACTGATAAATAAATACAAAACAAAATGAACAATCACAAAATGTAGAATACAATCTTGAACCACAAAAATAAAAGAATGGCTGAAGAAAAGTCCACATAAAAGAATCGCAATATTAATCTAATTTAATGCTTAGAATGCATGCGTTGTTACTGGCAACGAAGAAGGGGCGTGTCTATGTCATTATATCCATTTTCCACTAAATTAATCCCAAAGTTTTTCTCTTCTAGTAAACGCACATCTCGACTAATTCAAAGAACACAGTTTCTGGGTCATAAACAAAACTAAGCAAGGGACCTAATTCAGGAAATTCTTTGAAGTAAATAAGAGAGGCGTTAGTTTCCCATTAGCGAACATTTTTTTTCTAGCACAGCTGCACAGGTTCGTCTTTTGTTTACCAGTGTGTACTTTTCATATACATCATCATATTCGCTATTACCAGTATTAGCCCACAACACAAAAAACGCATGGGAAAACTAATTATGTCAGTCCGTAAGAAAAGTGAAGAGTAAAACCTTTATCTTAATGCAAAGAAAACTAAATTGATCACAACTGACAAAACAAATAAGACACATGAAATACATATCAATGAGGAAAAACTGGAAGAGGTGGAGAGTTTAGAATATCTTAAATCATTACTAACTAATAATGGAGATACAATGAGGATTATTAAAAGTAGAACATCTGTCGGTCTTCAAAAAATAAAACAACTAAAGAATCTGTGGTGAGGAACAGACAAAACTACACAAATAAGATTTTTAAGGACATGCATATTTCCCATCGCAGTATATGCCTGTGAGACCTGGACACTTAACAAAACAGCTGAGAAACATATAAATGCCTTTGAATGTAAATGCTATATTCAAATATCTTATCTTATATCTTATATCCTTCCCGTGCCGTTAGACGTCACATAGGGCTCGCAAAGTAGTTCGCCAATTTTTCCTGTCTTCGGCGAGTCTTTCAACCTCAACAAAGGATTTTATGCCTGTTAACTTGGCCTCTCTTAATAATGTTCTCTTCAGAGTTTCACGCGGTCTGCCCCTTTTTCTTCGGCCTGTTGTGTTCCACTTGATAGCTTGTTTTGGGATTCTCTGCTCATTTCTTCTCATCAAGTGGCCAACATATGTCCATCTCCTTTTCCTGATCACCCGTGAGACTGGTTGTTGTTCAGTCATCTGTCTTATCTCTGCATTGTTCTTGAATTGATTCCACTTGATGCCGAGTATTTTCCTTAGGCATTTGTTTTCAAAAGAGTCTAATTTCTTTTCTATTTCTTTAGTTGTTTTCCAGCTTTCGCATGCATAAATGAGAGTAGATATTACATTTGAATTGAATAGTCTTAACTTGGTTTTTGTGCTTATAACTTTTGAATTCCATATGTTCTCAAGATTCTTGAAGATTGATGCTGCTTTTGCAATTCTGATCCTAACTTCCTTTCTTGTGTCACCATCCTGGTCTATGTAGCTGCCAAGGTATGCAAATTGATTGACTTCTTCAATATTTGTCCCTTCTATGTGTATTTTTCCATTTTGATTGATGGGAATTTTCAAATATCACGTGCACAAAAAGAACAAATATATCCATACTACAAGAAATTAATATTGAAGAAGGTTGGCTAGTAAAGAGGATTAAACAGAGAAAACTTAAATATGTTGGACACATTAAACGTCATGATAGTTTAGAGAAGACAGCCTTGGAAGGGCACATACTGGGAAAAAGAAAGAGAGGAAGACCAAGGCGAAGATGGCTGCAAGACATCGTTGATGATCTGCTAATGGATGCATCAGCAGCAGGGCATCTTGCTTACAACAGAGAGGCCTGTAGGAGAGCTGTTAGTGAGGCAAAGTTCCGCAAGGGACATGCAAATGACTGAACTCTTTATTACTGTTAAGCAGCGGACCACAGTTATAAAAGAATTTCTTCTTCTTCTTTTTCTTACTGGAACTGCAGCCAGCGCTGTGAAAAGTTCCAAGTACAGCATCCTGTAGGTTTGGGAGCGGGTCATGGCAGGTATTTTTTTTCAGACCCTGACAATAAGTAAAAAGCAGAGGGGGGGGGGAGGTGTGTGCAGTGCTTCTTTCTAAGGGTCCACTGCCCTAGTTAGCCTGGCTAGGCTTGTCACTTGTGATATCCACGGAGAGGTGGGATACGGTCTTGGTCAGGTATGGTTCGCGACTCTGAAGCTAACTTGTCAGCTATGGGTCGCTGATTGACAAACGGACAACGTCTTCTCTCTCTCTCTCTCTCCCTCTCTCTCTCTCTCCCTCTCTCTCTCTCTCTCTCTCTGTTTTAGTATTGTAAAGTGCTTTCTAATATATATGTACCTCATAAAGGGTTTTCTAATCTATACGTGATTCATGATGGGCTTTTCTAATACGTAACTTCCATATGTGTGTATATATAAACACGCACGCACACACACACACACACATATATATATATATCTTCTACACTTATGAAGCGCTGTTGCCAATCCACCCCTAACTATTGTTGATATTCTTCAATCAACCTATACTCTGAGCGTTATTATTTTGCCTTCTCCTTAGCAGCCCATGCTCTGGTGAAGATGCTGTGCATATACCACATGGCGGCGAATTAACTCAGGATCAGAACTGTCTGCTTTTAGCATCTTCCACTATAAAGAAGCTATGATCGATTTCTGCATCGTTGGCCAGGCTATAGCGCCACAACAGCCTGATATAAGAAGCGCCGTTGTGGTGGACAAAGTGGACTCGGTCACTGCTACCTTTCTCCTTCCTGACCATTGTTTAGTTGATAAAACTGTTTGTTGAATCATTCAACTGCCCGTCATCTGCGTCAAGGTAATCTTTGCCATTCTGTAAATTTGTTACTTGATATGGTTATTTTCAATTTTGCCCAACTTGATACTGGAATGTCAGCGGTTAAACAGAACCTTTTGCTAGATTATTTTCCAGTAGCTGATGCATAGTATACAATAGTATAGTATAGCATAGTATAGTAAAGCATAGTATAGCATAGTATAGTACAGTATAGTATAGCATAATATAGTATAGTATGGTATGGTATGGTATGGTATGGTATGGTATGGTATGGTATGGTATAACTTAATGTACCGCAATAAACCATAAACATGACTCAATATTTAAAAAATGTTACAAGTAACTGATTTAACACAGACAGCGCCAAATGTAAACTGATAAAGTGTTAACGTAAATTTTCATGTCATTAAAATTCTGGACGTTACTGACAATGCCAGCCATGAGGTTGTTATTAAAAGTTAATACAAACGGCATAAGCTTTGAGTGAATATAAACAGCGCTCGTATATCTGAGCAATATCGGGTGGTTGCGAGATAGCGAAGTTGATTAGTGCGCTGTGCTCTCGTTCGCTAGACGGTTGCTTTTCCCACAGGAATTGGAGTCCGTGATTCAAGTCCCAGGCACTTCCTTGTCATTTTTCTTTCTGTCACGCTAAAAGTGCTTTGTTTACGATTTTTCCAAGTCTAACCATATAACACTGTGCTCTGTCATTTTACTTGTGAGAAAAACCTCGTTGTTTCCTTTATATATATATGTATATATGTATATGTGTGTGTGTGTGTGCGTGCGTGCGTCTCTCTCTCTCTCTCTCTCTCTCTCTCTCTCTCTCTCTCTCTCTCTCCCTATCAGATTCGGCACCTGGTAAAGTTTCTGCTGAAGTTAATACTTGATCTTCACTTTCTTTGCACTAAAATGTAATCTATTTGATTCTTGGTTTTATCATCAGGTGCTGTCCATGTGTAAAATCTTCTTGGATGTTGTCTAAAAAGTGTGTTAAAGGTCATTAGCTCATTTTCCGTGCAAAACGCCATTAGACTGTCACCTGCCTCATTCCTATGGCCTATACTAAATTTCCCCAAAACATTATCCCTCATCTTCTGCTCTTTCTGTACCAATCTTTGCATTAAAATCCCCCATTATTAATACAATATCATTTTCCGTACCTGGTCTAATGTCGTTTGCAGTGTGGTTATAAAAGTCTTCTACTTCATCTTCTTATGCTGTTGATGTAGGTGCATATATCTGGATGATTGTTACATTTCTAGGAGTGCCTTTAAGTCTAATAGTGAGGATTCTATCACTTACTGGGTTGAAACCTAGTAATGCTTTTGATGTTACTTCGCCCAAGTAAAAAGCCACACATTCTTTCCTTCTAATTCTCCACCAGAGTATATGAAGATATTATCATTCTCGCTCTTGATGTGTCCTGATCCTTTACATCGATGTTGGCAGATTCCCAAAATGTGTATCCCCATTCTTTTAATCTCGTCACTTATTATTTGATACTTTTCCTCATGCATACTTCTTACATTCCATGTTCCTACCCTTATTTTTCTTTTTAGTTTGATACAGGGGTTTTCCTTAGTAACACCGTCAGGATTTTGTCCGTCATCACAATTACTAGTACTGACCTCTGCCTCAAATTTTCCCCAGTGTTAAAATTAGATCTATCTGGCCTGGGGCCTCACCACCAGATCTTTTTCCTATCTGACCTTCCATGCTGCTGTTGGGTTTCTTGGTATATTTCCATAAGGTAGTTTACCATTGCTTTCCTTCCGGGCAGTGACTGTACTAGTCAGTGACCATGAATTATTAAAAAGCAGACATGAAGATAAAGATAAAAAGACAGTTAAGGTGATCAAGATCACTCCGCTTGGATCTTACAAAAATACCAGAATAATATAGTATAGAAGTGAAGAACAGTTTGAGACACTGATGACTGTACAGGAGAAGATGACACCTGATGAATTGGCTACACAGGCCAGAGATATCTTAATAACGACAGCTAAAGACATGGTTCCAGTAAAGAAAACACGAAAGAATAAATCACAGAAGGCACTTTAGAACTATTAAAATAACGTAGAGAAATGAAGACGTATTGGAAAGTGACAAATAACAACAGGGAGGAATATAAATCTTTAACAAAAGAAATAAGAAGAAACATAAGAAGAGACAAAAAATAATAGATACAGAATTGTTGTGAAAGAATAGAAGAACATCAGAAATGTGGAAGAGATAGTGAAATGTTTAAAGAAGTGATGACATTGACGAGAAATGTCACACCTAAGCTAAATGTAATTTGTGATGAAATGGGAAAGACCTTGATAGAGATAGAGGAAATTCTAGAAAGATGGAAGGAATATTACAGAGGAATGTATGAAACAATCGACTGTGAGAGCAGAAATCAACAGTGTGAATTATTATTGGAGGAGAAAGAACCTGAACCAACAATAGAAGAAGTTTTATGGGCAATAAAGAATCTGGAAAATGGTAAATCACCATCATGTGATGCGATAACAGCTGAACTTATTAAAGCAGGAGAAAATGAATAAAACTATGTAAAAAGATATAGCATTCAGGCAGAGGAACAAGAGATCACATTTTCAACATAACATTAATAATAGAGAAATCCAGAGAATTTAATGTGAATCTATATTTATCTTTCACAGACTATTCAAAAGCATTTGATTGTGAACAACACCAGAAACTTTGGGAAATAATGAAAAAAATGGGATTTCCAACACATTTGATACAATTAATGTCACTGCTGTATCTGGACCAACAGGCAGCAGTAAGAATAAATGGTGAAACAACGGCTTGGTTTGACATAAAACAAGGGGTCCATCAGGGGTGCATATTGTCGCTTTAATTATTTAACTTCTACGCTGAAAGTATAATGAGGAATGTTAGAGATGTAGACAAAGAATATTACGATGCCATAACAATTGGAGGTTATGAAATACCAGAGATTACATATGCTGATGACACAGTATTATTGTCCACAATACAAAAAGGAATGGAAAAAGTAATTATGTCAGTCCGTAAGAACAGCGAAGAGAAAAATCTTCAAAATACAAAGAAAACTAAATTCATGACAAATGACAAAACGAACAAGGCAGCTGAAATATGTATCAATGAGGAAAAATTGGAAGAGGTGGAGAGTTTTGAATATCTTGGACCATTAGTAACTAATAATGAAAATGCAATGAGAGAAATTAAAAGGACATCTATCGCTTTTAAAAAAAATAATAAAACAACCAACGAAGCTGTGGAGAGGAACAGACAGAAATACAAAAATAAGATTTTTAATTGCATGCATCTTTTCCATCGCAAAATATGCATGTGAGACTTAATAAAGTAGCTGAGGAACACATAAAAGTGTCCTTCAGATATCATGGACACTAAATATAACAAATATATCCATATTAAAAGAACTTAATATTGAAGAAGGTTGGCTAGTAACTTAGAATAAACAGAGAAAACTGAAATATTTTGGACATATTAAACGCCATGATAATTTAGAGAAGACAGTCTTGGAAGGGTACATAATGAGAAAAAGAAAGAGAGGAAGACGAAGGTGAAGATGGCTACAAGACATCGTTGACGATCTGCGAATGGATGCATCAGCATCAGGCCATCTTGCTCACAACCGAGAGGCCTACAGGAGGCTGTTTGATAGTCAAAGTTCAGCAAGGGACATGCAAATGATTGACTGACTGATATATACAGTGGAGGTGAAGATGTTGTCCTATTAGGCAATCAGCGACCCATAGCTGATATGCTAGCGTCAGGGTTAAAGAACCATAGCTGACCAAGACCCTATCCCACCTCTCTGTTGGCATCCCCAGTAGCAGGCTTAGCCTGGCTAAGGAGCAGGCACGCCAGTCTCCATGGTGGTGGAGTCTGCTAAAGAAGCACTGCACACCTCCTGCTTTCTAGCTGCATTCCGAGACTAAAAAAAAATAGCCGCCATAACCCGACACAGTGCTGTAGCCCAGCATCTCCACAGCATCGGCTGCAAAGAACACCAGTTCGCAGTTACAGGGAGATAACGCAAGACAAGACAAGACAAGACAAGACACAAGATCAATATACACATATATAAAAGGGTTACTATCCCAGGATAAAAACAATCAATCTTTTTATTTAAAATAAAGAACTTAATCCTTGTGTTCCTTTACATACATGGCCCAGTTTCCTTCTATGTGGATATCTTTTGTTGCCGGTATCATCTACGACATAATGTTTTCATTAATGGCGCATTATATCCGTCAAATAAACTGTTAATTAGAACGGATTCTCCGCAGCGTAACATTAATTAATAAACTCTGTGTTTATCAACTAGGATTCAATTCAAATGTAATATCCACCCTTATTTATGCATGCGAAAACTGGAAAACAACTAAAGAAATAGAAAAGAAATTAGACTCTTTTGAAAACAAATGCCTAAGGAAAATACTCGGCATCAAGTGGAACGAATTCAAGAACAATGCAGAGATAAGACAGATGACTGAACAACAACCAGTCTCATGGGTGATCAGGAAAAGAAGATGGGCATATGTTGGTCACGTGATGAGAAGAAATGATCAGAGAATCCCAAAACAAGCTATCAAGTGGAACACAACAGGCCGAAGAAAAAGAGGCAGACCGCGTGAAACTCTGAAGAGGACATTGTTAAGAGAGGCCAAATTAATCGGCATAAAATCCCTTGATAAGGTTGAAAGGCTTGCTGAAGACAGGAAAAATTGGCGAACTACTTTGCGAGCCCCATGTGACGTTTAACGGCACGGGAAGGATATAAGATATACGATAAGATATCAGCTAGGGGATGAATGGCACGATAAATCTATGAGAGGTCCTGGAAGCTGCTTTTAAATATACAGATTACAAGTTTTATAAATTTTAAGACTCGAGTTCTAGTTTCTCCAAGCCTTCTGCGTCCGCTACACATTACTACCAGATGCCGGCAACAAATTTCTCAATCACACGGCGCCACCAGCCACATTAAAGATTCATTTCCTATCCGGGCCTCCAGGAAATCTTCCTGATTTTCTCCCCCTGAATCCTGCATGTTCCAACACAACGAAGCTAATTGAAGGATTGGCAGGATTCGAGGAAGGATTATAGAAGAGGCAAGTCAGACAAGCCCGACTGAGGTCTTGGGAAGAGAGTTTCTACAAGCCACGCTTAGAATAAAATGGCATAATTCAGAACAAAATATGTGTGTGTCTGTGTATGAGGCTTTGTGTGTCTGTGTATGAGGCTTTGTGTGTCTGTGTATGAGGCTTTGTATGTACGTGAGAGGAGCAGATTGACATGGAAATTAACATTGTTTACGATCGAAAAAGAAGAATGATTCATCATCATCATGTGGCATTTCCTCAGTGAACGTTACTTGAAACAGATATTATGCTCAATCTAACTTCTTTCGTAGATATTAATATATGATTATAGAGCAACTGATACAATCTTTGGACAGTGTTCTATTTGCTTATTAGTTTCGCTGTAATTATTGGGTGTGTGAAAAGCAAAATAATCTTGTCGTATGTTATATTTGCAAATATTCTTGAATGTTTTGAAACAGATTTCATATATATATATATATATATATATATATATGTGTGTGTGTGTGTAAGTAATCAAGTGGGGTTGGGGACTTCCAGTGGCTGGTTTTCATCCACGACCTTCATGGGCTCAGTTTCCTGATAAGCATTTCTCCTTCCACCTGCATTTGTTTTTTCTCTTGCTTCTGTTTCTGTAGCAGTCTGATAGTTTTTTTACCAGATAGGGTTGCTGGCCCTATGCCGAACCCTCCTTAGTCGCCTTTTACAATCATGCGGGGTAGGGTACAGTGGTCCTATTCTTTGCAGATCCGGGTAGCACGCTGGAAAAATTACAAAAACCATAGAAAACAAGTTGAAATCTTTCCAGACTAAATGTTTACGAAGAATTAGAAAAATATTTTGGCCAAACACCATAAGAAATAACATCTTGTTAGCAGAAATGCAGATGAAGCCACTGACAGCAATTATTGAGGAAAGACGCTGGCGATGGTTGGGACATGTGCTCCGAATGAGTGATAACTCACTACAAAAAGTAGACACCACGGCGGGAATAGAAGTAAGGGTAGACCAAAAGAGACATAGAGAAGAACAACAGAGAGGATGTTGAGCAATAGAGGGCTCACCTGAACATGAGCAGAAAAAAAGGCAAAGGACAGGCATTTGTGGAAAACCCTTGCGGAAGCCCCATGTGCCCTGGGCAATTAAGTTTCAGAGAGATATATAACCGAGACCCTGCCCCACTCTCTGTCGGTACCCCTAGTAACAGAAATAGCCTGGCTAAAGGGGCAGGCATGCTATAGTCCCCATGGTGGTATATATACCACCATGAGTAAAATAATTAACTATATTATTTTTTTATTTGAACAAAATGTACAAATGTGACTGAAAACTTCTCATCACTTTTCAACAATGTCACCACTATGTTCACTGCAGGTCTGCAACTGCTTCACTGATGCCTGGATTCCTCAAGAAAAAAAATCTTCTGACTGACCCTGTAGCCAACTATGCATGGCCTCTTTAATCCCTTTGTCAGTTTTGAATTTCATCCTGCTTAAGCGCCTCTTTGAGAGGTTCAAACACATTGTAATTACGTGGTGCGAGGTCGGATGAATATGTTCAATGTGGAAGAGACTTCAAACGCAGATTCTTAATTTGCTGAGCTGTTGCACGTGATACATAAGGCCACGTATTATAATGCTGTAACACACGCACCAGAACTGAGCATACCGTGACATTCTGACCTCAATGAAGGTTTCTAGTGGTTCTCAAGAAGATCACAATATGCTTCGCAGCTGACAGTGAATCCTCTTAACATGTAGTATTCTAGTATTAAGCGTTTACAGTCCCAGAAGAGATTAGGCATCAAGTTTCTTGCATACGAAATTGTTCGGAACTTCGGAAGAGGGCCAAATTTATCACTCCTTGCTGGCGTGCTTTGTCTCTGGCTGGAAGTAATGTACTCAACATTCGTTTTTTGTGAGTATATGTCGAAGAAAGACATCTTCTTCGGCTTCAAAGGGTCAAAATAGAATTTCACAAACATCCTCATTGCGTTCTTTTAGATGAGACGTTAGCTGTTTTGATACACGGCTGGTGTAGATTTTTCGGTTCTGCAGCACTTCGTAAATGATATAGTGCGTCGAGTCATGATTAATATTCAGTTCTCTAATCACCTCATCGATTTTTACCCCTCCCCAGTTTTTTTCGTATCATTTGTTCCAATTCAGCGTTAACGTCAGATCTATTCGCAGTGTGAGGCCGACCGGCTGACACGAATTGTATCCGCTATATTTTACATTTACATTTAACATTTAAACTTCCTGCGCCATTCAGATACCTGCTGAACCGACACACACGTGGTCTCATACCACCTCCTCACTCGCAGTGAATATCTGCAGGCTTCTCATCTTCAGGCCGCGTTGTTCTTCTCTAGTGCATGCTTTCAATGGAGCCATCGTTTATCTCTTCTACTAGCGTCATATTTATAAAATGGCCGACACGTCTCCTTACATATACATCTAGAGAGGGTTGCTACATCATATCCGTACTACAGCTGCCTATTACTCAATTTAGAATTTATACAGCAAAATTAAGATAACCTTTTGACTCGCCTTGGTAAATTCAAATTATTTTGTATTTATTGGTCATCATATGTTTATATTACTAATGCTAAAATGATGCTGAAAGACTGCTTTAAAATGAAAGTTAAGAAAAAGGGCCCGATGTCAGACTTGTTCTCACGCCAAATTCTGTCACCTCTGAAAATAATCAGACTGTAACTTTATCTTTATGTTGTCCATTCTTGTGAAATGTTTCGTTTCTAGTTTCCTGCTGTAGGCTTCTACATCCATTTAAAGTGCTCACATTTCTTATTACGATTAAAAAATATAATATCTAATTCTAACAGTTCATATTTGTTTTCTATTTCTTCATCTCCTGCTGCCCTTTTATCTTTGTCCGTGCATGAAATTCCTGCGATTTTATGTTCGTATAGTTCACATTTCTTCTACTTCTTGGTTGTGTCAGTGCTGCAGAAGTTCGTGGCTGTTGTAGATATACACAGAAAGTACAGCATGTATAGAAAATGTTTAAAGAACATGACAAAATATATTCAGGATACCTTTGAGAACAGGCTGTGGTAAAACCTATGATAAGAATCAAAACGAAGCAGGAGGTGGCTATGATAAGAATGAAAACAGAGCAATACTCTATGGTTAAATGATAAGAATGAAATGAAAACGGAAGCTGGTTATGATAAGAATGAAAACAAAGCAGGAGGTGGCTATGATAAGAATGAAAGAGCAGCACCTTATGGTCAACTGATAAGAATGAAAACAAAACGAAAGCTGGTTATGATAAGAATGAAAATAAAACTGAAACTTATTATGATAAAAATGAAAACAGTAGAAGATCTAGAAGATGACTGTAGTAAGAATGAAAGCAGAGGACAAGCTGACTATGATAAGAAGGAAAACAGATGAAAGCTGATTGTGATAAGAATGAAAACATAGAAGACACTGATTATAACAGAAATGACAACAGAATTGGGAAACATCAGACAAAAAAAAAACCCAACTAAATGGGAAAAGAGTATTAACAAGACAGACATCACAGTCGTGAATCTTCCAGAACCCGCAGAAAGAGTTTATGTCTGCGTCCCTGATAAACTTAAATCACACGCACCAAAATCTAAACTACTTGCATCAAAACTTCAACCACATGTATCAAATCCTAAACCACGTGCATCAAAACCTAAACTACATGCATCAAAACCTAAACTACACGCAACAAAACCTAAACCACACGCGACAAAGCCTAAACTACACGCAACAAAGCCTAAACTACACGCAACAAAGCCTAAACTACACGGAACAAAACCTAAACCACACGCGACAAAGCCTAAACTGAAATTGCATAGAATGATACTGCGGCAAAACTACTTCCGAGTGTGTGAAGAAAATACAGTAATTGAAAACAAATGTACGATTAGTTTGTTAAAAACATTACAGTTTCTTAAAGAAGAAAGTAAGAAACAGTCAAGATTAGTTTACTATGACGCTCTGAAAATCTCCCCCCCCCCTCTCTCTCTCTCTCTCTCTCTCTCTCTCTCTCTCCAGAAGGCCTCCAATGGTTCTTGGAAGTCGGAATTTCGCTTACCTACGCCTTGAAATCCACAGTACAAAGTGAAATATATACTAAAAATGTGCGATAACCAGCATGAAACAAAAGTGGGGTCAATGTTCGATAATTAAAATGGTTGTAGGAGTAGAAGAAATTCAAAACAAGAACATAAAATATATGGCTGCTGGATAAGTAAATTAGAAAAGTTTTAGGGGAAAAAAGGGATAAAAGAGCAAAGATCTCATTCAAATCGAAAAAGATAAACCTTGGCATTTATCCTTATACACGTTTAGAATTTGAATATTTTCTCATTGTTTTCATACTATCGGCGAGGATGAGTAAGAGGAAGTGAGGCTGGTACATTACCCAGGAACCCAGATGGAGAAGAGGAGACCCATGGATCACGGGGGATCCAAGGAATCCAGAGACAAAACGTGGAAAAGTTAAGATAGCTGAAGGTTAAGGCGTGGAAGTATGCAGTATCTATATCTGTATATATACAAGCGCTGAGAAAGTGATTAAAATGCAGTATATATGCGAAGTCTTGGATTCTGACTTATCCTTGGACCTGTTCTTCAATGTAGAAGTCTTTCCTGACTTGCGGTCAACTGCCTGTCTTCTTATTCTTCGCGTTCCGTGCGACGGCTGTTTGTCGTCACCTGTTATTTCACTTGTGGGATGCTAATATCAGATGGTACTGTCAACCTATTGTACTTATGCTCGTCCTTCTCTAGCCTATCTCTTCCTCGGTGTCATTGAGTCTGTCCTTTCTATTCATCTGTTTCTTCTGTTTACACTTCTCAGCGTCCAGCCGTATTGGTCTTTCACTAATGTCGAGGGAATCAGTTTTCTACCTTGTTCTCTAAGTTTCCTATCTAACGTTTCTCATTTTATTTAATGTTAACCCTTATAACTATAATATGTTCATAATTATAATCATAATTCTAGGTTGCAAGGGACTATCCTATACAAAGCCAAGGCGAAGTGTTCGTTATTGTGTGTGTGTGTGTGCGTGCGTGCGTGCGTGCGTGTGTGCGTGTGTGTGTGTGTGTTTTCGGATCTTGTGTGCTGAATGTCGCCAGTTACAACATGAGCGTAGGAAGGCAGAAAATGTCTTTGCACCATTTTTATGAAATTCATCTCAGAGACCCCGTCATTGCTTTATCTAGAAATATAAATACTGTTTTTACATTTCTAGCATACGTCCTCCCCTCACATACATTTTCTGTCTGTCTCATTGACATATGAACCCATTAGAAGTGTTAGTGACTTCATATTTCTAGGCCACTACAGCATACTGACGCACCTGTTCCCTCTGCCTTTGTTTTCCTAGGAAGACCCCCAGGTAGCTATATTTTGGAGACTCCGGTATCAGTCGGTCCGAAATCGAACCAGGGACCTTCTGATTGGCAGGCGAGCGCACTAACCACTACACCACCAGGGCACACCGTATACATTTTATATCGTAGAATTATCAGTATTTCAGTACGTGTTTCCGCATAGGAATAATCTGTTTCAATCTTAATTCTCTACCTTCTGAAGTAGAAAACAGAATGAAAACAGAGCTCTGATTCATTTGCTTTGTGTCACATAGGTCATCAGGATTACCACCACTGGATATTCACTTCTTTTGGTATTTTTTTTTTTTGATGCTTCTAGCCTTGAGAGATTTCATTCATAGCAAATTATTTCCTGTTTTCGTTAGCAGAATCCGACAGAGGCATCGGAAAATATCGGGATCGGAAAGTGGATAATAGTACTACTCGATCGCGCAGCCACACCTTGGCGATCAGTACGGAAATTTCCCGCGTTTTGTGTAAATACTGGCTTGGTTATCGATCTGTCTACACTGATAGGCTTTCACTGAATCACTAAACTGAAAGAGGGGGGATTTATCCAGAAATGGGAAGGACAGGGAATTTCCCACGAACTAAATCGGCGGGACAGGGATTCCTGTTGTAATCTGGAAGGTTCTTTCTTTCTTTCTACATTTTCTTTCATTCTTTCTGGTCTTCCTTTTGTTTTTCTTTTTTCTGTTTTTCATTTTGTTTTTCTTTCTCTCTGTTTTTCATTTGTTTTTTTCCTTTTTTTCCTTCAATGTTTTTTCCTTCTATTTTTCTTTCTGTTTATTTTTCCTTCCTTCCTTCCTTCCTTCCTTCCTTCTCTTTCATTCCTGCAGTCACTGCCGTGGCGAGTTGCATTCTGTGAGGAGTTCTTCTAGTATGATGGAGTGTTTTATTTCTGGCAATCTCTTATATGTGATTATCCTAGTATGTCTTTCATTCATTTATCCGTCTCATTTTATACATCCTTTATGGGTGCTTTCTTCCGTTGAGGTACTGTAGGCTTATGCAGAAGGATAATCTGTCATAATTATAGTCCACAGTCTAAACCGCATCATACGGCTGGTGAACCATAGCTGACCAAGACCCTGTCTCATCTCCCTGTTGGTACCCCCGTAACAGGCCTAGGCTAGATGACGGGGCAGGGATCGCCGTAGTCCCCATGGTGGTGGAGTCTGCTAAAGAAGCATTGCACACACCCTGCCTTTTTTAGCTGCACTCAAGGACTGAAAACAAATAGCCGCCATAACCCGCTCCCAAACCTCTACGTTAACACAGCATCACCCGCAAAGAATACCAGCCGACAGCTCCAGGGAGATACAAGACAAGACAAGACAAGACAAGACAAAAGGGACAAGACAAGACAAAAGGGACGAGACGAGACAAGATAAAAGGGACAAGACAAGACAAGACAAAAGGGACAAGACAAGACAAGACAAAAGGTACAAGACAAGACAAAAGGGACAAGACAAGACAAAAGGGACAAGACAAGACAAGGCAAAAGGGATAAGACAAGACAAAAGGGACAAGACAAGACAAGACAAAACAGGACAAGAGACTCCATACTGAAAAAAAAAAGAATAGCAAAATGACAGAACTCACGCTGACAATACTCTAAATTCTCTCCATTCATTTATTTGTTCATTTTCTTCGCTTTCTCTCTCTATCTGCTTCTTCTTCTTTCATACATTATTCTTGTTTTCTCTTCCTCCTTCGCTTCTTCTTCATCTGTCTTTCTTCCCCTGTTTCTGTGTGCCTCTTCTACTCCATAAGGCTTTGTCATTATATCTTCCTCTACTGCCAACCATAAACAAATAAGACAAGCCGTGCCAGATACTATCTACAATAACATCTACTTACACTGCTTCATCTCCTTTATCGAAGAATGTCTAGTTTTCATATCCCTTGAACGCATGTACTGGAATCATAAACTTTTATGCCCGATAAATCGGATACTGGGGTAACATAACTTTATTTTCATAACTTTATTTCCAAACAGCTCAGTGAGAAGAATAACTTTGACCAAGGAGTGCAGTCAGAATTTACTTTAGTGTATATTTTTCGCCTTCGAAGCCTCGGGTAGTAAAGTCGCACGGGTAGGAGTTTAATGCATATATTAAGCGCAGAATCTATTGGCGTCCTTCACAATAAAAGTCAAAGTTCATAATAAATGTGATGTAGTGAGGGGAAATACGACATTAAAACCTGGAAGATATCAAGAAATAGCGATTTTAAGTGAGGTTTTGTTGTTTGCTGTTCGAGAGCACGTGGACCATGTTTTATGTTTCAAGTAATCCAAAGATCACAAGAGAGAGAGAGAGAGAGAGAGAGAGAAGGAAGAGAGAGGAGAGGAGAAAGAGAGGAGAGAGAGAAGAGAAGGACAGAAAGGAGAAAGAGAGGAGAGAAAGAGAGGAGAGAGAGAAGAGAGGGACAGAAAGGAGAAAGAGAGGAGAGAGAAGAGACGGACAGAGAGGAGAAAGAGAGGAGAGAGGGAGAGGAGAGAGAGGAGAGAGGGATAGAGAGAAGAAGGAGAGGAGAGAGAGAGAAGAGAGGGAGAGAGAGCGAGGAGAGAAAGAGAGAAATCTATGTGCAATGCCTTGTCTTGTCTTGTCTGTCTTGTCTTCTTCCTCATATACCTTTCAGTTTTGATGGGACAAGCAAAAGTCTTTACGGTATTTGTAGAGTTCAGCGGTTTGCTCTCTCTCTCTCTCTCTCTCTCTCTCTTTTTTTTTCTCTTGGTCACTGTTTACGTACAATACTAAACAGAGCCAGCGTTTAAAAAACTGTCTTATTCCTAAACCCAGGATTGATCTGTACAAGAAAAGCCTTGCATACTCTGCAGTACAGCTCTGGAACACCCTCCCCTACCATTTAAAATCCATTGGTAATACTTCATCCTTTAACTCAGACCTGTTTCATTATTTACTTGCTTGTAATTATATGCCTCCATAAAATAACCAGCACTCTCTCAACACAGGGCTCGTAAACCATCAAGTACTAAAATGACATAGTTAGAAAAGCAACTTGTTAGATATTGTTAGAAATTATTTTAATGTCTGTTAAAAAACATATGTTAGAAGATCTGTATTTACAATGTATTTTTGTTTATGTATATGTCTGCGTATGTATGTGTGCGTGAGTGCTATTTTATTAGGTTAATTACTTCTTCTCTTTTACTTTGAATGTAGTAGTTATCTTACACTCTTTTGATATGTTTTTTCCTAATTTAATTTGAATATTTGTACTAAATCAAGTGTGTGGGAAGAATGAAAGATGGAGTGATGAAGGGCAGAATGTAAGACGGGCCTGTGTGCCCAATTCTTTACCCTTGAAAAGTAAAGATTATTCATTCATTCATTCTCTCTCTCTCTCTATCTCTCTCTCTTTGGCCTATGCCAGTCAAGCATTAGTCGTCATTGATTTCCACAACCGTCTACCCTTTGCTCTTCCTATAAGCCGTGTTGTGGTCTGTGCTCTGTGCCACTCTTTTAGTCAGTCAAATATATTGCTTCTTTTGTCTTCCTCTGTCCATTTGCCCTTCCAATTTTCCTGTTGCCATTAAATGTTCCAGTTTGCCTCTTCTTAAAACATGCCCTACTAACCTGGACTGTCGTATTCTGAATTTTACAATAGTTTCTCTCAGTTGCCCAACCTCGCTTAGAACCTCTTCATTTGTTTTCTTGATGTCCATGGTATTCTCATCGTTTTTCTTATGAACCACAACTCTGCCGCTTCCAGTAAATTTTGAGTGCTCTTTGTTATCGTCCGTGCTTCACATCCATATAATAATATGGGTTTGATGTAACACTGAACAACTCTCTTTCTGGTGCTCATCGACAGAGCTTTGTTGCACAGAAAGTTTTTTTTCATTTTCATAAATGCTGGACTTGGCCTGGGCTATTCTGCTTCTTATTTCAGTTCCGCATCTCCCTTCTTGTGTTCCTAAATACTTGAATTTGTCCGCTTGCTTTAACTCTGTGCCGTTTACTTTCATGCCAAAGTGTACTTCACAAGAATCAGTCAGTGGGATCTACACCCATTCAATCTAGAACGGCGTACATGGGGACATCAGAGATGTCACCTCGTCAGGTGAGGATAGTCACGTGCCACAGGTGACACCAGGCCGTCAGCAAGCGACTGTGCACGATGTTAAGAAGAGCATAACGTTTGGATTTGCTTTAGCATGCTGTTTAACGTTACAATGTGTCCTTTCTTTCTTATTTTGGTCTGTGTGGGGTGGGTGGGGGTACCGCAGATATTGCAACCCCACACGTTGAGAGTCTCCTTTGATAACTGTCTGATGTTCGTTTCTTGGTATGTTCTGTATAATGCCAGTAATCCGTGGCTTGAAATCACCCTGGACAAGTTACCCACGACCGTGGCATATTACAGTCTAACCAAGCGCCAATCTTATTCATACAGCGCAGTCTTAAACCACTTTACCGCGTGAAAACTTCATTGTTTCTCACTGAAATAATTTGCAATGCTAATTTGGAATATTTCCAGGTGAAATAAGAGTGAGATTCTCTATTTTTTTCTGACCTGATAGATTTTTTGATCCACAAGGCTTGACACTCGGCCGAAAGAAGGTACATCGTTTATTAAGTCTAACGAACGCACAAGAATCTAAAACGGAAGTCTGTTTTAAGATACTGTCCAAAAATAAAAAAAGAAAAAGAAAAAAGAAACGCATAGCTTATATATAAGCTTAATTTTTTTATATGTTATGACAAAAAATTTTTTTCCCAGGTATCTCAAACCAAATCAAAACTTGTCACCAAGATATCAGGTCCATGATTTAGCGTGAATTGTGCTATTCTCGTGTATAGTCAGAACGCAGTAGCTGCCCTTGCTAATCACGCGTTTTAAAATCATAACTCACGTTGATTTTATGGAGAAGTCGTGATTTTTATGGTGAGCACAACCCACTTCCCATGCAAATGAAACCCTATAAAAGGATGAGGTTACACAAACAAATTCAGTTTAATTTTCAAGCAGACAGTTATGGCGCGTATATCGCAAAATTTACGAAACATTGTTATTGGTCGTCTGCAAGCAAGTGAAAATCAAAGTCAGGTTGCCAAGCATTTAAACGTGCAACAGAGTACCATCAGTCGACTTTCGCACCGTTTCCAAGCCACTGGCTCAGCTGAAGACCGGCATCGCAGTTGACGACCCAGGGTGAAAACAGCAGCTGATTATAGCTTTATTCTGGTTCATCACCTCAGAAACAGGTTTACAATTGCTTCCTCAAGTGCCCAGTCATTTCTTGCAGGACGTCGTGTGTCTGATCAAACTGTCCAGAGTAGACTGCATGAAGCTGAACTGGTGCCACAACGACCTCATCGAGGTCTTGTCGTAACGAGGCTCCATTGCCAAAATCGACTTGTTTGGGCCAACCAGCATCGGCCCTGGACAACTGACAATCGATGGAGACGTGTCTGGTTTAGTGACGAATCTTCCTTTTTGTTGCACCGCCAAGATATGCGGAGAAGTGTCTACCGTAGGTCAAATGAAGAGTTTTGCCCAAAATTGCGTTGATGAAGCTCCGCCGCACAGTGGTAGAGGTGTAATGGTATGGGGAATGATCAGTTTCACAGGAAGGAGTCCTCTGATGCAGACTGAAGGAGGCTTGAATGCGCAACGATACGTCAATGAAATTCTTCGACCCCAAGTCCTTTCATTTTTTCTTGCCCAAAGGTCTGTGTTTCAACAGGACAACGCCAGACCCCATTCTGCACGGTTCACCACACAGTTCCTGACTGCCAACAATATTCTCACCCTTCCCTGGCCATCCCTGTATCCAGACATGAATCCGATCGAGCACCTATGGGATGAGGTGCAAAGACGTGTTTGTCGCCGAAACGTTTCTCCAGGCAATCGTCGTGATCTGTGGCAGGCACTCCAGGAAGAGTGAGCAGCCATCTCACAGACGCACATCAGACATCTGATTGCATCTATGCCTAGGAGATGCCAGTCACTGATCGATGCAAGCAGAGGTCACACACTATACTAACGTGAGAACCCCTGGGACTAACAAATGATACAAGAAACTGTCAAGTGAGTGTTTAAACCCCTAGGTATTATTGTGTGCAATTTGAAAATTTTATTCTATAAATTTAAAAAGCTATAGAGTATCAAAGTTATGGCTAAAATTGGGTCATCAGTAGTTATGCGTTTCTTTTTTTGGACAGTATATATTTTAAGCAAATGAACACTAAGTGAATATGACCAGCAAATAGATCAGAAGAAATGGAAGTTACTGCACTGGTCAGAATAACCAGGAATAACTGTCTCATACAAGAAATGGAAATTATTGCACTGCTCATAATAACTGTCTCCTACAAGAAATGGAAATTACTGCACTAATCATAATAGCTGTATCATACAAGAAATGGAAATTACTGCACTAATCATAATAACTGTATCATACAAGAAATGGAAATTACTGCACTAATCATAATAACTGTTTCATAATAGAAATGGAAATTACTGCACTAATCATAATAATACTAATCTAAGAAACAGAATCCACCAGCATGCAGTATTCAATTAAACGGAACCATTCTAAAACAGGTGCAGAAATTCAAATACCTTGGAGCAGTAATAACTTCAGATGGGAAATGCAAAACAGAAATTAGGAAAAGAATAGGCCAAGCAAAGACTGCATTTCAGAGAATGAGAAACATATTAGCTAACACATCGTTATCAATGAATGTTAGAAAACGAATCCTAAAATGCTATATTGAACCTATCTTGTTATATGGAAGTGAATCATGGACAATAGGCAAGTCTGCACAAAAATCATTGGAAGCAGCAGAAATGTGGTTTATTAGAAGAATGTTGCGAATCCCCTGAACAGCAAAAATAACTAATGAAGAATGTATGAGAAGAGCTGGAGAGACAAAAAACCTTGTCAGAAAGATAAGAGAGAGACAATGTACTTTCATATCACATCCAATGAGAAGAGGGGGCATTGAAAATATTATAACAACAGGAAAAATAGAAGGAAGAAGATCAAGAGGAAGACCAAGAGAAATGATACTGGACAGTCTGACGGGATGGTGTGAGAGGAGATCACCAACTGAACTGATGGCCTGCATGAAGGATCGGGTACTCTGGAGAAGCATAATAGCCAACGCCAGTCGGCACGGCACCTGATGATGATGATGAATCATAATAACTGTATCATACAAGAAATGGAAATTACTGCACTAATCATAATAACTGTATCATACAAGAAATGGAAATTACTGCACGGGTCATAATAACTGTCTCATACAATAAATGGAAATTACTGCACTGCTCATAATATCTGTATCATACAAGAAATGGAAATTACTGCACTAATCATAATACCTGTCTCATACAAGAAATGGAAATTTTTGCACTGCTCATAATAACTGTCTTATACAAGAAATGTGGGCCGGCTAGCGTAGTGGTTAGAGCACTCGTCTAGCAACCAAATGGTCGAGGGTTCGAATCCCCAGCTGAGCGGGATTTTTTTTTCCGACCAATACGGCCCTGAGGTCGACCCAGCCTCGTAAAATGGGTACCAGAGAAAATCTGGGAAGTAAAGGCAGCGAGGAAAGGAACTGGTCACCCTACCTCACACGCTGATGACCCAGCATAATGAGGTCTCTAACGCTTCACCCCCTACGGCATTTGAAATGCTATGGGACTATCTTTACTTTACTTTTTTATACAAGAAATGGAAATTATTGCACTAATCATAATAACTGTTTCATAATAGAAATGGAAATTACTGCACTAATCATAACAACTGTCTCATACAAGAAATAGAAATTACTGCACTGCTCATAATAACTGTCTCATACAAGAAATGGAAATTACTGCACTGCTCAGAATAACTGCCTCCAGTAATCGATGTTCCAAGAAACAAACTGGGTAATCAGGGCGAGTGAAAGGCAAGTCACTTGACCTAGTAAGGTCTATTTAGGCCGTAATCAGGATGTACTTCCTGTTTGCTTTGCGCATGCGCTCTTGACTGTCTAGAAAGGTTGACCTTGGTGAGATCTTTTCAGTATAGGCTGGGAATTTCTGCTGTCGTTTCTTTCTCCGCCAACGTTCATGTGTCATATTCATGCGTCATGTTCATGTGTCATATTCATGTGTCAAGTTCGTGTCTCATGTTCATGTGTAAAGTTCATGTGACAAGTTCATGTTTCACGTTCATTTGCAACGTTCATGTGTCAGGTTAATGTATCATGTTAATGTGTCACATGACTCGTTCATGTATCATGTTAATCTGTCACGTTCATGTGTCATGTGTTACGTTCATTTGAGTTCTTTTGGCAATTTCTTTTTTTTTGTGTGTGTGTGTTCACCTTTTTTTCGGTATTTTCTCTCTTAAGATTGTTAATTGAAACAAAACTGTCTTTTTCACTCTTTGTTCTACAATTTTCTGAAATGTAGATTTTTTTTCCGCTGGAAAACATCTACAGTTTCCCCCAAAACCGCAGCAAGACTTTAGAAACGATATGACAGTATTTGTTACGAGAATCTGGCCTTGGCGTTTTTTAAATGAACATATCTCATGATTTCTATCACACAGTATACTCGCTCTAAAATAATAATAATAACAATAATAATAATAATAATAAAAATAATGATGATAATAATAATCCTATGTGAATTTAAAATGTATTTAAAAGTGAACAACCATTCTGAATTATCGTAATTGATCAGGCGATATTCAGGCATGCAAAATCATTAACTCCATAGTCGCGGATCGACGTTTCCCATTTACACGATCTGATTACCAAATAATGTCTGGTTTATGCATAATTAAACCACGCGCACTTAGGGTTAAACAAGTTTTTAAAAAATAAAGAGAGAGAGAGAGAGAGAGAGAGAAACTCATCCAGTATTCAGTATTCTCCACTTGTTATGTCGACAGACAAATTCGGCCGTACGACGGAGATCCAGAAATACGAATAATGTTTCATTGTATTTAGTCTTATACGTGTTATGTTTTCATAATAAGTAAAAGGATGCTTAACCCATAACCTGCTGTACTCCTTCTTTGCCACAGGGATATATATATATTTTTTTTGTAATATAAAAAAATCATTCCCTTGATGTGTCACCGGGAAATGACGCTTTGTCTAGTTTCAGCACTTGTCATCATCATCATCAGGTGCCGTGCCAACTGGCGTTGGCTGTTATGCTTCTCCAGAGTACCCGATCCTTCATGCAGGCCGTCAGTTCAGTTGGTGATCTCCTCTCACACCATCCCGTCAGATTGTCCAATATCATTTCTCTTGGTCTTCCTCTTGATCTTCTTCCTTCTATTTTTCCTGTTGTTATAATATTTTCAATGCCCCCTCTTCTCATTGGATGTGATATGAAAGTACATTGTCTCTCTCTTATCTTTTTGACAAGGTTTTTTTTTGTCTCTCCAGCTTTTCTCATACATTCTTCATTAGTTATTTTTGCTGTCCAGGGGATTCGCAACATTCTTCTAATAAACCACCTTTCTGCTGCTTCCAATGATTTTTGTGCAGACCTGCCTATTGTCCATGATTCACTTCCATATAACAAGATAGGTTCTTTAACAATGTTTTAGTTCATTTATATTGTTCATTATTGTTCTTCTATTATTGAATGTTCTATTATCATCACATCTCACCTTGGTACATCACACGTCGAAGTTTCACATACATGGCAATAGAAGATTTCTCATGAACATTTCACTGATTCATTTTAATTTGACAAATAATATCAATATGATCAATACGTATAGCTGATAACTCACTTGTAATAATAGGCATAGGCAAGATTATACACATTTCATTATTTTCATCATAGTAGCACGAAATCTCACAAAATCACAATATCATAATTCTCATAATTCTACAAGCAGTATTTAAGCAGCGTTCACAATATTCAGTAATACAAAAGCTCTTGGTAACAATTACTGTACGATCTCTTGCTACACTAGTTCAATCTAACACTATGTCTCTATCTCTACATTTCTCTTGCTGAATGCCTCTTCCCCTCCTCTCTGCGTCTCCTCTCTCCTCTCTCTCTTCTCTCAGAACCCCTATCTGCTCTCCGCCGGCCCTCCTGAATCCTCCTCCCTTCTTTATATTCGTAAGTTCTGACAACGCCAAAACCGGTCGCAACTGGCGTCTTCGCTTTAAGTCTCTTTCATCTCCGTCGTCTAATTGTTACCTCCCATTAACAAGTCCACCATCTCTTTCATGTTACCTGCTTCGGGACCTAGTCCGTTCTCTGTTCAGTCTTTGATCTACTGGTCAATTGTTCCCCCTGGGCTACTGCATGTGCGCGCGAAGTCGCACCTCTAGAACTGGACCACTCTCACGATCTATCAGATCTATCGATACGGTTTTACCTTTGATCAGGTCTTTGAAGTACCGAGTATCCGTTCCTCGCTCCTCTAACTATAACTTCTCTGCCCCCCAATACATTCTTTATTCCTGATCATGTCACTAATACTAATAACAATAATAATAATAATAATAATTATTATAATCATTACTTACAAGGCTATGCTACATACCTCCCCTCGTTTAAGTCATATTGTTAACATTATGACTAAAAAAAAAAAAAACTAGCAAAGTGCCTTGTAAGTAATGAGCTACCAAAATGTATTTCCATGTGGACCACAGTACCAACAAAAATCACTTTGCGGTCACCTCCCCTTGTTTAAGTCAGAATGTTAACTGTCAGCTATATCGACTGCTTTAAGCAATTACATGGTAGTTACATTCTCTCAATAACTCTGAACCATCATAGAAAAATATGTAAAATAATAGTTACATCTTGTTACACATGCCCATAAAACATAAATTCATTCTTCTTCTTTAGATTATACATATTCTGCATCAAAGTGTATTCCCATACATACTCAAGAAAAATAAAAACATACATTCTTTCAAATGACCAAAAATAATTTGTCATTACATTTGAGGCCCAACCTCAAAACAAATCACTTTATTGACCTTATGATGAATTTTCATTCGACAAACCTCCCGTTTCTCATCATCAGCGGCAATCATCGGATATCTCATACACATTCCCTGATACATACTCAGTGTGAAAATGTGATGTACTGGTTCCTGAAAGACCAGAATACTCCCATCGTATTCTCACGAAATTTGTTCCACTGACTTCAATTATTTTAATTTTCAGTCGACAAACCTGCCGTTTCTCATCATCAGCGGCAACCATAGGATATCTCATACACATTCCCTGATACATACTCAGTGTGAAAATGTGATGTACTGGTTCCTGAAAGACCAGAATACTCCCATCGTATTCTCACGAAATTTGTTCCACTAACTTCAATTATTTTACCCCCCAAGTACTCCTCTATCATGATAACTCTTGGGTCTCCATCCTCTATGCCAACCATTTTTAGTGGTGAGGGTATCCTCGTATTGATAATCACAACACAACCTTCTCGGTTCCACTAAACAATCTGGCAACACCCAAACATCTCACCCTACTCTTCTTAATACAAATGAAAAGTTTGTTTCCATATCTCAAAAAAATATTGTGTATGCACTTCATTCATCATACAAAAATATGCATTATTATTCACCATACAAAAGATACATAGAGTATTATACTACTAACACTCTCAATTTCTGAGCATTTCAACATTAAAAATACCCTAGTAGCAATGCAAAAAAATGTACATCATCAATGCGAGCCATATTAGTCTCGTCTCATAAACATAAAAAAATTAAGTCACATTATCCTCAAGATATGTATACCTGTATGTACATCAGTTTGAAACCTTTGCATCCCCCAAAAAAATGTAGCAACCTCGTAATTGTGCTCCCGTCAACCTACCAGCATTTATAAGATGTAAAGTTAATAAACCCTTATGGTAAATAAAAAGAAATCACACATCCTCTTGATTCCTCACCTCAGTAAAAAGAATAGTAATGATCATTTTACTCTGTCGCTTCTTCTTTGTTATATTTCTTATTTTGAAATTTCATCTGCTCAGTACATTTCTCGTTTTTCTTAAAGTGGCCATAGCTCTGAATAAGCAAAATCATTTAGCATACGATCTATTGTAGCTATGTTAAACTTTTCCCTCATTTGTATGTTTGCTATTGCTGATTCTTTATAAATTTTTAACAAAATCTGTTGAGTGGTCATTTCTGGCGTACTCTTATATATAAATCTTCTCACTACTCTAATGATGTCTACGTCATCTGGGATATACGTATCTCTTTTCTGCACTAAATTACAATTTTGTACCCTGTGATTTTTTCTATGATCAGAATTATTTACCTGTTCTCGGTGCACAACCTTTCCATTGAACTGACTGGATTTTTCTGGTATCTTATGTGTTCTAATATCATGACCTATACTTCTCTTCATTACTTGCTGTTTTACTGCTTCCACCCTTCTTACTGGTCGTTTATTGGGTTTTGTCTTTATGTGTTTATTATTGTCTCGCTCAGCTGTATTTAGGTTCCTCACTGCCTGTATCTGTGAACTAGTATTAGGTTGATGTTTCCATATGTGTGACCATCTGGTTAACGCCGGATCATGGTCAATGAGATCCTTCAACGCATCCTCTATGTATATCTGTCCATATTTGTTATCTAATGCGGGATAGCCCACACGTACATCATTAACTATCTCATTCTTCGTCGTGTGTGATTGTGACCTACTTGCATAACTTAGGATATCTTTCATAAATGTTTTAAGTTCATCTTCATCTGGAATATCATCATCATCATCTGATGTCAGCCTTTCATCAGTCATGTTAATATCAGTGACAGCACCTATTGTATAACCTTGTGAGCCCTCTGTACTATCTAGTATTCTCTGACTATTGTTGCAGTCTCTTACATGATCCTCTTTCAAATCAATACTCGTCTCTGACATACATGTATAACTATCTCTTAATACTACATCTACCGTATTTGTTTCTTCATCCTTGGTCAGACAAGACTGCGTAGCTACGTCCTTTAACACGATCCTGTCTGTTTCTATGGTAATATCACATGTTTCTGTGGGTAAAGTGTTTGTGGCTACATCACTCTTTCTTACCAAACAATCTTCGCTCACCCCCACACCTACATTAACCATTGTGCGAGCTAATCCGCCTAGGTCTGTGTTTGTTGACCTGTCTTTTCTGTCATTAACTGTCTGGCTACCAGCCTGGACTAATTCTACCCTAGTTTTATTCCTCTTCGTCTCATAGTTATTTCGTCTATCTGTGTCTGATATCGTACGCACTACAGAATTTCTTTCTTTCTTCATATTCTTATCAAACCTTTCGGTGTTATGTGGCATATATCTGCAGTCGTTTCGTTTAAAAGAGTTGTGCTGGTAGCTGTCTCTAAACCTTGTGTCGTTGTAGGCTGGTTGTCTAGTTTTATAACTCATGTTTTGATATTTGTTTCTAATTCCAACTCTCTCATTTCTATAACCAGAGTTCTGTGTCTGTCTAACGTCTGTTCTAGGATAAAAATTGTAATGTGGTCTCATATTTCTTTCCTGTCTCAACTCTCTACCTAATCTAGCTACTTCTCTCCTCAGATATCTGACCTCCCATTTCAGTATGTCTAGTTCTGGTGTTTCTGTCATTTTCTCTAATACTATCTCTGAACAAAAATCTCTGTATTCTTCACACTATATGAAATATTTGGTGAAAATACAATAATTTCTAGTAAAAAAAATATTCTAACACAGCAATATAAATCAAACCAACGTACACTGCAATTCCAACAACAATCAAACTAATACCTAACTATCTCCTGTTCCTCTGTCGCTGATGTTGTTGTTCCTCGTGAATGTCTCATTAATGTTCTCTAATTAACACCACTCTGTTCTGAATACAGTTCACTGTTATAAAGATAAAATGTTCTCTGTCTGTTTAAATTACAAAGCTTTGGTTAAACCATCAGCACGTGATCTTTAATAGCTAGTACTTCGCACAGTGGCCGCTTCTACGCCAGGTCGTCTCCTCCCAATTGTCGGGAATAGGCACGGGCACCAGTTTAACAATGTTTTAGTTCATTTATATTGTTCATTATTGTTCTTCTATTATTGAATGTTCTATTATCATCACATCTCACCTTGGTACATCACACGTCGAAGTTTCACATACATGGCAATAGAAGATTTCTCATGAACATTTCACTGATTCATTTTAATTTGACAAATAATATCAATATGATCAATACGTATAGCTGATAACTCACTTGTAATAATAGGCATAGGCAAGATTATACACATTTCATTATTTTCATCATAGTAGCACGAAATCTCACAAAATCACAATATCATAATTCTCATAATTCTACAAGCAGTATTTAAGCAGCGTTCACAATATTCAGTAATACAAAAGCTCTTGGTAACAATTACTGTACGATCTCTTGCTACACTAGTTCAATCTAACACTATGTCTCTATCTCTACATTTCTCTTGCTGAATGCCTCTTCCCCTCCTCTCTGCGTCTCCTCTCTCCTCTCTCTCTTCTCTCAGAACCCCTATCTGCTCTCCGCCGGCCCTCCTGAATCCTCCTCCCTTCTTTATATTCGTAAGTTCTGACAACGCCAAAACCGGTCGCAACTGGCGTCTTCGCTTTAAGTCTCTTTCATCTCCGTCGTCTAATTGTTACCTCCCATTAACAAGTCCACCATCTCTTTCATGTTACCTGCTTCGGGACCTAGTCCGTTCTCTGTTCAGTCTTTGATCTACTGGTCAATTGTTCCCCCTGGGCTACTGCATGTGCGCGCGAAGTCGCACCTCTAGAACTGGACCACTCTCACGATCTATCAGATCTATCGATACGGTTTTACCTTTGATCAGGTCTTTGAAGTACCGAGTATCCGTTCCTCGCTCCTCTAACTATAACTTCTCTGCCCCCCAATACATTCTTTATTCCTGATCATGTCACTAATACTAATAACAATAATAATAATAATAATAATTATTATAATCATTACTTACAAGGCTATGCTACAGTTCAAAGCATTTTAGGACTCGTGGCACTTGTGGTTGTTTTAAAAAATTGTGTAATTCCAATGACAGAACAAAACCACGTGGTTGTTGTTATTTTAGTTTGAAAATTGTTTTAAATTAAACGGCTCGTGGCTGTTTAAGAATTGAATTGATTCACACCTTGATCCATTTAAATGACTTCATAAAAGAAAGAAAGAAAGAAAGAAAGAAAGAAAGAAAGAAAGAAAAGTTACTGCTTCGGAGATCTAGATTTTTAAATTTCAGCCGAAGCAAAACAGAGTCATAGAGCTTGTAAAAAACATGGCGGTTGTGTTTATTTTGCACTCTTTTATGAGGACTTGAGACTCTTGTTAAGAGAGGGAAAGTGTTAATATAAGGCTAAGATATACATCATCAGAAAGAAGTGAGCACAATCAGGCGGTGATTGAAAGAACAGAGAAAAAAATGATTCGACACGCAAAAAAAGAGCATAATTAATGCTAATACATGCGAAATAATACTCGAGAAGGACAGAAATCACAAGGCACCGAAAGATGTAGCAATATACGCACAAGATTCGCTCTTATTTCAAAGGGGAATCACCCAAAGGGCAGACCATCCTGGCTACTGCCGATGCCGATAATGGAAACGAAACTGCAATGAAGATGGTGGATGGAAAGGAAGGGAGGGGGGAGTGAGGAGCTGAAGGAAGAAAAACAAACCTCTCCAAGACAGACTCGAAGAAAAGATCATGAACAAAAAAGAGACAGAAGAAGGCTCCCCCTATAAATATTATGGCTGCCCGCTTCAATGTTTTGTGTTAGCAATATTTTATAGCTACGTTGTCGGAGCCCGTTTCCATCGCCGGCTAATGTGTGTATCCGATACCAGCGCTGAGAATCGTTACTTTCATTCTCAATAAACAGACGATATTCCGTTTTCCTGGAATGTCGGCACTGGAATATTCTCAGAAAATTCCTCACTAGAGGAAAAAAAAAGGAACTTTAACTAAACCGACGAACAAAACAAACAACGTAGACACGTGAATGTGCAGGAAAACATGTTTTTTAAAAAAAAATATGCCTGCATAAAAATATTATATCGTAAAAACTGAACATTAATCGATTACTACATGCGTTTACATCAGGTATCGTATAACAGCTAGGCTGAAGTGAAAAAAAAAACAGGAGATGTAAAATGAATAAACAAAGTCTTTGCCAAAGTAAACAAACTGACTAGCAGATAAACCATAATAAAGATAACGAGACAAAGACATATTTAACTAGGCATATTTGGAAAAGGGAGAGGGAAGAACAAACAGAACAAGAACAAGTAAAATAAAAATTTTACTTGTGATTCGTGCAGAGAAGTAAAAGCGGAGAGAATTTCGGGGAGATTTAGAGTAATATAAGATGAGTAGAGTAATATAAGATGAGTAGAGTAATATAAGATGAGTAGAGTAATATAAGATGAGTAGAGTAATATAAGGTGAGTAGAGTAATATAAGATGAGTAGAGTAATATAAGGTGAGCTGAGCAGAGTAATATAAGATGAGTAGAGTAATATAAGATGAGTAGAGTAATATAAGATGAGTAGAGTAATATAAGATGAGTAGAGTAATATAAGATGAGTAGAGTAATATAAGATGAGTAGAGTAATATAAGATGAGTAGAGTAATATAAGGTGAGCTGAGCAGAGTAATATAAGATGAGTAGAGTAATATAAGTGAGCTGAGCAGAGTAATATAAGATGAGTAGAGTAATATAAGGTGAGCTGAGCAGAGTAATATAAGATGAGTAGAGTAATATAAGGTGAGCTGAGCAGAGTAATATAAGATGAGTAGAGTAATATAAGATGAGTACAGAGACTTCGAGAAAGAGTAGAGATTTATGCATAGATTTGGAGATTTATAGTAATATAATGCGATTACAGAGACTTCGAGAAAAAGTAGAGATTTATGCATAGATTTGGAGATTTAGAGTAATATAATGCGATTACAGAGACTTCGAGAAAAAGTAGAGATTAATGCATAGAATTGGAGATTAATATAAGGCGAGTACAGAGATTCATACATAGATTTGGAGATTTAAAGTAATATAAAGTGAGTACAGAGACTTCGAGAAAACGTAGAGATTCGTGCATAGATCTAGAGATTTAAAGTAATATAAGGTGAGTACAGAGACTTCGAGAACAAATTTGAGATCTATGCATAGATCTGGAGAAATAAATGCAAACACAGACTTGAAGATACAGATGGCACATTCAGAATTGGAGAAATAGATGTATGCAAAGACTTTTCCAAATAGATGCATACACAGACCTTTAGAAATAGATGCATATACAGACTTCTAGAAATAGATGCATACAGAGACTCTGATAAATACATAAATACAGAGACTATGAAAAATAGATGATAACAGGATGTCAGAGAAATGGAGAAATAGATGAATATAGGGCCTGCGAATGACAGATGAATACAGGAGAGTCGAAAATCTGTTTTTGAACTAAGGGCTATGAGATGCACTGGGTAAAATGGTAAACTGTGTGGACATGACAACAAATGAATCAGTTCCAGGTATGATTTTGTTCTCGCCGGGGTAAACTTTCCATGCGTGCGTGTGTGAGCGCTCACGAATGTGTGCCTGTGAATGTATTTTTATACCCTTAACAAGAAAACAGTAACACACGGGCAAGGGGGCTGGGAGAATGAGCAACTGCCAACATGCCACTAACAGGCACAAGAACCACAAGGAGGACATCAGCATCAGCGGCACCACTGCTCTCACCTTGTCTGATTGTATCCGACTTCCTCCGAGTTTTCCAGAGTCTGTGCTCGCTCTGACTCCTACGTCGCTGGGCGGGCTTTCTGGGTTTTGTTCTAGGAGAGCCTTCTGTGAGAGGAACAAGAAGGAAACAATGATTAATAAAAAAAAGAAGGAAACAATAATTAATTTTAAAAAAACAAGAAGGAAACAATGATTAATAAAAAAAACAAGAAGGAAACAATGATTAATCAAAAAAGAAGGAAACAATGATTAATAAAAAAACAAGAAGGAACAATGATTAATAAAAAAAAAAAAAGAAGGAAACACTGATTACTAAAAAAAACAAGAAGGAAACATTGATTACTCAAAAAAAAGAAGGAAACATTGATTACTCAAAAAAAAAAAGAAAAACAAGAAGGAAACATTGATTACTCAAAAAAAAAAGAAACGAAAAATAAGAAGGAAACAATGATTACTCACACAAAAAAAAACAAGAAGGAAACATTGATTACTCCAAAAAAAAAAAAAAAGAAAAACAAGAAGGAAACAATGATTACTAAAAAAAAAAGAAAAACAAGAAGGAAACAATGATTACTCAAAAAGAAAAGAAGAAAAACAAGAAGGAAACATTGATTGATTCATTCATTTGCATGTCCCTTGTGGAACTTTGCCTCCCTAACAGCACTCAAGTAGGCCTCTCGGTTGTGAGCAAGATGGCCTGTTGCTGCTGCGTCCATTTGCAGATCATCAACGATGTCTTGCAGTCATCTTCGTCTTGGTCTTCCTCTCTTTCTTTTTCCCATTATGTACCCTTCTAAGATGGATTTCTCTAGATTATCATGACGTTTAATGTGTCAAAAATATTTATATTTCTCTCTTTAATCCTTTTTACAAGCCAGCCTTCTTCAATATTGAGTTCTTGTAGTATGGATATATTTGTTCTTTTTTGTGTCCATGATATTTGAAGAACTCTTCTGTAACATTTACATTCAAAGGAATTTATGTGTTTCTCAGCTGTTTTGTTAAGTGTCCAGGTCTCACAGGCATATGTTGCGATGGGAAAGATGCACGCCCTTAAAAATATTATTTTTGTAGTTCTGTCTATTCCTCTCCACAGATTCTTTAGTTGTTTTACTTTCTGAAAAGCGATAGATGTTGTCCTTTTAATATCCCTCAATGTATCTCCATTATTAGTTAGCAGTGATCCAAAATATTAAAAAATTCCACTTCTTCCAGTTTGTCCTCATTGATACATATTTCAGCTGCCTTGTTTATTTATCAGTTGTCATCAATATAGTTTTCTTCGCATTAAGATAGAGATTTTGCTCTTCACTATTCTTACGGACTGATATAATTAGTTTTTCCATTCCTTTCTGTGTTGTGAACAGTAATACCGTGTCATCAGCATATCTAATATCTGATGTTTCATAACCTCCAATTTTTATGGCATCGTAATATTGTTTGTCTACATCTTCTTTAATATTGCTCATTATATTATATTTTCAGTATACACGTTAAATAAGTAAGGCGACAAAATGCACCCCTTGTTTTATGTCAAACCAAGTTGTTGTTTCACCATTTATTCTGATTGCTGCTTGTTGGTCTAGATACATCAGTGATATTAATTTATCAAATGTGTTGGAAATCCCATATTTTCCATTACTTCCCAAAGTTTGTGGTGTTGTACACAATCAAATGCTTTTGATTGCTAAAAACATTGATACTAAAAAAAACAAAAAAACAAGAAGAAAACAGTTTACTTAGAAAGTGTAGATAACGTAGGGATCACAGTAGGAATCGTAGATTATGAAGTGTTCTGCGTAGGAATTTTATATGGAGGTCCGCGTAGGAAGTGTACATTATGTGGAGGTCCACGTAGGAAGTGTACATTATGTGGAGGTCCGCGTATGAAGTGTAGATTATGTGGAGGTCCACGTAGGAAGTGTAGATTATGTGGAGGTCCACGTAGGAAGTGTAGATTATGAAGGGTTCCGCCTAGGAAGTGTAGATTATATGGAGGCCCGTGTATTAAGTGTAGATTATGTGGAGGTCCACGTAAGAAGTGTAGATTATATGGAGGTCCGCGTATGAAGTGTAGATTATGTGGAGGTCCACGTAGGAAGTGTAGATTATATGGAGGTCCGCGTATGAAGTGTAGATTATGTGGAGGTCCACGTAGGAAGTGTAGATTATATGGAGGTCCGCGTATGAAGTGTAGATTATGTGGAGGTCCGCGTAGGAGTTGCAGATTATGGAGAATACTCAAAATGTGTGATTAAAAAGAAACAATTTTTTTTAATGCCCGCATGGGCTTGCTAGATAATTTCACCACGTGTGTGGTGGGGTTTTGTAGGTTAAAATCTTAGCCAAAAGACCGAGAAGCTACAAAATAGATGTGAAATGTGAGAACTGCGGCGAATTATCGTGGCTTCAGAGTCCAGGACTCGAGAAAAAATGGTTACGAACCGTTAGTGTATAAAATCAAGCTATAAATATATGAATAAAACACATATGATTTCGTTGACATTCCTTGAAGAGGAAAAAAAAAAACAATACTCGTTTACTCCCCTCGAAAGGAAAAAAATAATATTCGTTTACTTCCCTTCAAAACAAAACACAATATTCGTTTACTTCCCTTAAAAAGAAAAAAAACAATACTCGTTTACTTCCCTTCAAAAGAAAACACAATATTCGTTTACTTCCCTTGAAAAGAAACAAACAATATTCGTTTACTTCCCTTCAAAAGAAAACACAATATTCGTTTACTTCCCTTGAAAAGAAAAAAACAATAACGGACTGCAAAACCAAGCACATAAGAGTTCATTATGAAAAAAAGCAGTCGATGTATTAACAACATGTTTTCTTGTTGGAAAAAAACCCGATGAAATGTAATATGAAATGAGTTTGAATAAAATGAAGGAGAAAAAAAAATGCCACAAAACGTTTGGAAGAAACTGTGGGCACAGAAATGTTGACATGTAAGATCTTTAGAAACCATTTTCTTCAGTTTATTTTTGTCCTGATTAACACGAAACAAACATAAAATCAGAAGGCGGATGTTTATTAACAAAAGAAGAAAGAAAAGTTAAACAAATCTGAGTTTTCTTTCCATTTTATGCTCATGATATTTCTTTTCTTTCTTTCTTTCCAAGACGAGATTTCGGGATTTGAAGGACAGACTGTACCGGAAACTGGAAGCATTGTTCTGGGGGCGTAAAATAAAGACAAGATGTGCCAGGTTAAAACGTTTCCATAGTTACCGTTGCAAGAAAATTCAACGTATTGTATATAAAAAAGAAGAATGGAAATAGGGGTTATGGAAGTAAATTATGGACAGTACAGGCAGATAATGGAAACATACAACAAAATAGGGATTCATTCGGCAAAGCTAAGTCAAGAAAACAGAACAGTGAAAAAGAAGTCAAGTAAAGAGAACAGTTAAAAAGAATTCAAGTAAAGAGAACAGTTAAAAAGAAGTCACGTAAAGAGAACAGTTAAAAAGAAGTCAAGTAAAGAGAACAGTTAAAAAGAAGTCAAGTAAAGAGAACAGTTAAAAATAAGTCAAGTAAAGAGAACAGTTAAAAATAAGTCAAGTAAAGAGAACAGTTAAAGAGAAGTCAAGTAAAGAGAACAATAAAAAGAAGTCAAGTAAAGAGAACAGTTAAAAAGAAGTCAAGTAAAGAGAACAGTTAAAAAGAAGTCAAGTAAAGAGAACAGTTAAAAAGAAGTCAAGTAAAGAGAACAGTGTTAAAAAGTCAAGTTTCTTAAATGAGGTTTACGGACCTACTAGGACATGTTTAGACTGGGGGACGAAGACGCTATCAGTTCTGCCCATCAGCCACCCATAGCTGATATCCTGGCGTCAAGGTTGGCCAACCATAACTGACCAATGTCTTTGTCCACTTATCAGTTGGCATCCCTCAGCAGCAGATCTAATAAGGCTAACGGGGGCGGGGATCGCCAGTCCCCGTGGGGGGGGGGATGAATTCTGCTAAAAAAAAGTAACTGCATATGTCCTGCCTTGTTTTATTTTTTTTTTTTAGCTGCATTCAGGGACTGAAAAAAAGTAGCTGCCATTACCCACTTCCAATCCGACACGATGTGCTTCCAAATATCCACATAAATGAATATAGAGAACATCAGCTCGCAATTCTAGGCAGATTGAAAAGGAAGGAGGAGGATAGGATGAAGTTATATTTAGATTTGTTATGGGTTTATGATATAAAATAAGTATTACTGAAGTTCACAGACAGACAGGCAGACAGACAGACAGACAGACAGACAGACAGACAGACAGACAGACGATCTTCAGAATCTATTACGTGCTTAATTAAGAGCAGAAACACTTAAGGCCATCCGATCATACAGGACAGGAGGAAGGCCGAAATAGTCTGACGAAGTGGTAGACAAGCGAAAGGAAAGAAACCGAACTGAACTGATCGGAAACGCCCAGGACCACATGAAATAGAATGTATAAAATTGGAAAAAAGTAGGAGCAGCTTTATTACTTAACGATTACAAAGTTGTGACGTTTCGGCGTGAGCCTTAATCATACAAAAACATACAGGACGAAGAAATAGGGAGAGGAGATAAAGTATAGATTTACATGAATACTGTAAAAAAAAAAAAAAAAGGTACTTAGCTGTAAATAAGGTGTGGCTTGTCTGGCGGTGTGTGTCAGGAATGGATCTGGTAGTTGTCTGGCGGTGTGTGTCAGGAATGGATCTGGTAGCTACCAGATCCATTCCTGACACACACCGCCAGACAAGCCACACCTTATTTACAGCTAAGTACCTTTTTTTTTTTTTTTTACAGTATTCATGTAAATCTATACTTTATCTCCTCTCCCTATTTCTTCGTCCTGTATGTTTTTGTATGATTAAGGCTCACGCCGAAACGTCACAACTTTGTAATCGTTAAGTAATAAAGCTGCTCCTACTTTTTTCCAATTTTATACATTCTAGTATCACAGCTTTACTGCAGTGTTTAGTGTATAGTTGTATACTTATACACCAATTATTGTGCACATGAAATAGAAGTGAATAATGAAATGAAGAAGAGTCAGTAGAATCCTTGTGGACAAGTTTGGACCTACCTTCTGGTGTCGGGGTTGACGATGGACGTCTCTGTGTCAACCAGCGAAAATAAGACTCTGGGTAAGACATTTTTCTAATGAAGCGCTTCCCATTTTTGCACGACGAGGAAGATGATGATGATGACGACGAGGCCGTTGCTGGAGCCGACTGACCTGATAGTGCTGCCGTGGGACTGATGTGAATACCATGCTGGATGAGCTCCTCTGGAGTCAGCACGCTGGTAACGCTGATCGCTGGCATGGTCTTCGCTCTCTGAAGCTCTTTCTTGCTGTGTCTGTAAATGTCAGGAGTAAAGGGAAATAATTAGAAGACGTTTATAACAGAAAAAAAACCCTGTCGCCTGTAAACATAGTGATATTCAGAGCAAGTAATATATACAGAGAACTAACGCTGTCTACACAGGTGTATCAGGGAAAGAAGATCGTTTCCTTTGCTATAGATTTCTTAGTTTATCCTGTTAGATTTTTTTTTTAACATTACTCTTTCTGTAATCACAGTATCTGCACTCCGTCTGCTTTGTTTCTTTATTGTTATTGTCTGATTTAGAAGACAGCCAAACTAATAAATAACTGATGATCCAGTTAGAAGAATTATGAAAGAATATATTAAATTAATGATAAAGAGAATTATCTAAGATAAAAAAAAGATAACAATGGGAGATTTTGTAGAGAGAATTGAGGAAGAGTGTATAATGAGACTATGGGAGATTATCTTAAGAGAATTAACGAAAAGATTACAATTACAGGGAAGTGTTTAAAGATAACCATGGGAGATCATACACAGGGAATATTACGAGATTGTGTGAAGAGTAAAATGAGAGATAACAGATAATTACATAAATACACTGAAAGATGGAAAATGACATAAACACTGTGCCAAAAATGAGAAAATTAGAAATCATGGGATAATTATATTTTATGATTTCCTGAAGGTTCGCTAGCAGATAATGAAGACAAAAATTATTTTGATTTAATCATGTTTTTTTTTTTTATTGTCTTGTCTTGTCCTGTGCTATCTCACTGTAACTGCGAGCTGGTGTTCTTTGCAGCCGATGCTGTGGAGGTGTTGAGGCACAGCATCGTATCGGCGTGGGGGCGGGTTATGGCGGCTACTTTTTCAGTCCCGGAGTACAGCTAAAAAGCTTCTTTAGTAGACTCCACCACCGTAGGGACTATGGCGATCCCTGGCGCGTTAGCCAGGCTAGGCCTGTTACTGGGGGTACCAACAGAGAAGTGGGACAGGGTCTTGGTCAGCTATGGTTCGCTAACCCTGAAGCTAAAATATCAGCTATGAGTGGCTGATTGCCTAATCGGACAGCGTCTTCACCCCCCCCCCCCCCTCTTTTCTTTTGGATAAAACAGTCAAGCAAAGGCAATGTAAAGAGGGAAATGCGAGGAGAAACATCATGGTGTGCTTCAGTGGAAACATCCACATAATTTACAATAAAAACTTTCAAAGAAGTCATCATCATCATCATCATCATGTGCCGTGCTCCTAGACGTTGGCTGGTCACGCTTCGCCGTAGATCTCGGTCCGTGATATTTTCCATCAGTTTGTGACTTTTTATATCGTGCCATCGTGTTGGTTTGTCCATGATTTGTTTTCCTTTGTCTTCCCCTGCAACTCTTTCCATTTATCTTTCCTGTTGTTATGATACTTTCAAGCCCTCCCCATTCTCATTATATGTCCACTGAGTGACAGCTGTCGTTTTCTTGGGGATTTAATTAGGTTCCTTTCTTCATTTGCTTTTCTTAAACTGTCCGTGGCATTCTTAACATTCAAGGATTTATCGGAAATACTGAAAACAGTTATAGTTAATAAAGAGTTATAGTTAATAAACAGTTATAGTTAATAAACAGTTATAGTTAATAAACAGTTATAGTTAATAAAAGCAACAGTGGCCTTCTGAAACTGAATGTAACCTACAAACACTGAGGGATGATGATGTTGATGATAATGATGATGATGGTGTTAGTGTTGGTGGTGGTGGTAATGATAATGACGATGATGATGATGATGTTGGTGGTGGTGGTGTTGATGATGATAATGATAGTGATGATGAGGTGTTAGTGTTGATGATGATGATGATGATGATGATGTTGGTGGTGTTGATGATGATAATGATAGTGATGATGAGGTGTTAGTGTTGGTGATGATGATGATGATGCCGAATTTTTAAAAGAACAAAAAGTGTATTGTTTCATATACAACCCCGCTGACATTAAGAAACTCAGTCAAACATCCACAGTTTCGCACAACTAACAGCGAAGGATGCGATGGGCCAAAACCTGTGTCTGAAGAGACAGCTGACAAAACTGAATTTGTCACAGATGGCAGGGATCACCTGGCAGATGCAGATAACGTCAGGCGCAATTAAAGATAACAGAGAGGGCATAAAAGCAACAATAGCGAAATCTTATGTCCGTGGAAGCTGTCAGCCAACAATCACCATGTGGTAGATAATGGAGACAATGGCAGTATAAGGCAAGCTTAGAAATATGATAATAAATAAACAGAAGAAAGAGATGTTTACAGGCGAGAGAGACGGAGAAATAATATAAATAAATTACTTCTAATAAATAGATAAAATAATCAAAATAAATTACGTCTACAAGCAGAAAAAATAATCAAAATATATTACTTCTCAAAACAGAAAAAATAATAAAAATATATTACTTCTACAAACAGAAAAAAAAATAATCAAAATATATTACTTCTCAAAACAGAAAAATGATCAAAATAAATTACTTCTAATAACAGAAAAATAATGAAAATATATTACTTCTACAAACAGAAAAAAAATAATGAAAATATATTACTTCTTGAAACAGAAAAAATAATCAAAATAAATTACTTCTCAAAACAGAAAAAAAATCATCAAAATAAATTACTTCTCAAAACAACAAAATAAAAAAAAGCAGGACTTGACTAGGGCACCTGAAGTAAAAAAACGGGATAGCAGGCCATTAAGAACATGGGTACGCTCATTACAGGAAGAACTAGGGGAGGAGAGAAAGACATGGTTTGAGCTATCCCCGACCTGCTTAAGACGGGGCTGGCTGGGCTGGGGAACCTTTGTTGATGCCTGTGCTCCACTGGGACTACTGACGACTGATGATGATAATGGTTTCTACACATTAAGAGCGCAGCTTCGCATTTATGGTAAGGATAATCTGGAAGGGATTGGTATTGTTATATCACGTCGACCTGTCAATCATCCACAACCAGAAGCGAGAAGACAAGTTTGGCAATCGATGAGTTTTTAAAAAATTTTTTTAAATCTTCGCTTATTAATAACATTGCAAATGTTTCACTCAAATAAAAAGAGGCAGACCGCGTGAAACTCTGAAGAGGACATTGTTTAGAGAGGCCAAATTAACAGCCATAAAATCCTTTGATGAGGTTGAAATACTCGCCGAAGACAGGAAAAATTGGCGAACTACTTTGCGAGCCCTAAGTGACGTTTAACGGCACGGAAGGATATAAGAAGATATACGATATAAGAAATGTTTCACACAGTGAGAAAGAATTTGAACCGCACACGGAAACTGGATTAGAGTGAGTAAACTGAGCAATGATTTATAACATGTGAATAGGTCCCTGACGTAGACAGTTATTACCTGGATGAGGTACATCAATTGCTCACGCACCTGGATTTATTGGTAAATGAACAACACTCACTGCACGGTCGAATTAGCAGAGATTCTACATTTTTTTTGTTGTTTGCCTTCAGTAATCACACACCATACATAACTGTCAGAACATTAAGCGCACAATAAAGATCAAAGGAATCACATTTACAGGATATAATCTGTTCTGTGTCTGTTGTTTATCATTTCTGTTTATCTACGCGTGTTATCATATTTCTATGCGATCGTTACAATCACTTTCTTTTTTGTAAAATGATCTTTCTGCTTAACGATGATTGTCTGCTTAAAATTGTCTCGTGGTAGAAGAGATCTGTGCATTACGAGGCCAGTATTAGTAATAGACTCTTATTTATCTGTCTGTCTGTCCGTTTGTCTGTCTGTCTGTCTATCTATCTATCTCAATTTATCTCTCTGTCTATCTCTCTCTCTCTCTTTCTCTCTCTCTCTCTCTCCCTGACAAAAAGAATTAAAAAAGAATTGTTACTCAGCAGGACATAGTGACTGACATCTTTTTAAAAGTTTATTTAGAATTTTTTACGTTTTATTATTGCATTTTATTTTTTGCCCCTTTTCTTTTGTACCTATTTTTCTAATTATTGTTAACTTTCTATAGATCCTTGCAGTTTGTGAGTTGTGTCTATTTGTGTGTGAGAACTATATACTTAATTACTCCACTTGTTAGTGAATTCGCATGTTTGAAGCGTTTAATTATTCAGTTTTTAGGCGTGTCTCTCTTTCAGTTTCCAATTATTTCGGCTGGTGAGTTGTGTACCAGTTGAAAGTTTAACATACAGAGCGCGTCTTTGTGTAGTATTTAAAAGTTTATTTACTTCAGTATTAAGCATAATAACAGGAATTACTTTCACACCAATAACAGTAGACAGGAAATTAAAATGACCCCACCTACCGAAAAAAGGTTACATAAAGAGGGACTTGGAATAGGCCATCTGAATGTATATCACCTATTAGGTAAAATTCCTGAAGTAACACACATATAAAATCAAAATTCCACATTTTTGGCTTCTCTGAAAGCCGTTTAAATAGAAACATAGCCGATGAAGATATTAGAATTAACGGTTTTAACCTGATCCGGCGTGACCCAACCAGGAAACTAGAAACAGGTCTAGTAATGTACGTCTCCACAACTATCCAGTTTAGTAGTAGAGAAGACCTCGAATCATCAGAGGTAGAGTGTATTTGGACGGAAGTTAAATTGCCAAACCAGAGTTCTTTAGTTATTGGACTTTTGTACAGTAAATCCAAAAGCATCATCCCTGTGGTATGATCACTTCACGACTGTGATGGATGAGGTTTCAACCTTTAAGTTCAAAGATATTATCATTCTTGAAGATTTCAACATGGATCTAACATAACCAAATCTAACTTGGAGCAATATTATATTATCCTACAATTTTTGCCAAATTGTCACCAAACCTACCAGAGTAACAGAAGTATCATCCACATTATTAGATCATATATATTTAGCCCACCAGAAAACATCACTGTATGTAACATCCCTCATACTTCGTTGAGTGATCATTACCCAGTCTGCTGTACGTGAACAAGAAAGGGGTATAAACTTCCTAAACACAATCACATCAGTATGAAATTTAGAAGCTTCAGAAAATTTAACCTAGAATTATTCCTTAATGATTTGTAAGCATCTTCACTTACACACGTATACCAACTAACTGACCCTGATGAGGCAATAGAATATTGGCTAAAGATCTTCAGTGATATATTAGGCAAACTTGTCTCCATGAAAGAGGTGAGAGTAAAACACCAGGCGAAGTCACCTTGGATAACACCTGAAATACTACAATTCATGAGAGAACGTGATCGGGCGCACAAAATCAAGGACTTTATGACCTACCGTTTATGACCTACTCAGAAACAAAGTTCAATATTTAATAAGACAAGAGAAAAACATTACTTTAGGAATCTAATACAGAATAAATCAGATAGTAAATCAATTTGGAAAGCCATAAATACCCTATCAAATAAAAGAAAAGAATATAATTTTCAAGCCATCAATCGTGCATACACTAGCGCACATATCAGTACACATTTCAGAGAAGAGGTCAAAGTTCTTAAATCATCAATACCAGCTACTGTATGCGATTTACATGAATAACAAACATCCTGGACAGCAGATATACTGATTTTAAACAGTTACACATTCCATTCTTAACAGTCATTCTTAACTTTAAAAAACAGCAATACAGCTGGGCTTGATGATATTAGTAATAAGATCTTATGTTATGCTGCACCTGTCATATCACATACACTAACACACATTTATAATCAGTGCATTGCAAAATGTTATTTCCCCGTGGCTTTTAAAACTGTTATCCTCGCTTTAAATCTGGCTCATCCAACAATCTTACCAACTATAGACCAATATCCATATTATCGTCATTATCAAAACCACTCCAAAAACACATACACAAAATAACTCTACGGCACATGCAAGAGAACAATTTACTCATAGACAGTCAGTCAGGCTTTAGACTCAATCATTCCTGCCACACAGCTCTTACCAAAATGACAGAAAACTGATTAGTAAACATAAATGACGACAGACTGCGTGGTGCCATCTTTGTCGACTTTAAAAAGGCATTTGATATGATTGACCACGATATTTTGTAAGAAAAATAAAGACGTATACATTGCACCCGGACCTAATAAAATTAATTGCATCATTTCTTTCAGACAGACAACAGGTAGTATTCTTCAACAATTCTCTGTTAAATTCTGCTAAAGTTGACACTGGTGTTCCGCAAGGTTCTATTCTAGGCCTGTTGCTCTTTGCTATCTATATCAATGATCTTCCACTTCATCTTAAACACTCTTCTTGTGACCTTTTTGCCGATGATTGCACAGTCTACACCAGTGACTACGATTGTATTAATCTAGAATCAACTCTTCAGGTCGAGTTATACAATTTAATCAGATGGAACAAGAACAATAGCATGATTATAAATACCGATAAAATAAAATCAATGCTCATAACAACAAGACAGAAACTACAAAACGCAACAAAAACAACACTTCGGCTCAGGACGGAAGCATCACAGATAGAAAACGTTAGCGATCACAAAAAACTAGGTCTTATTATTGACCAACATCTGACCTGGAACTCTCATGTGCAAGGTCTAACAAAACTCATCGCACAAAAAGTATACCAGTTAGCCAAAATTAAGCACTTCATCGATCAAGACACAAGGAAGACATACTACATATCACATATACAAACACATTTAGACTATTGCTCAACAGTCTGGGATGGTTCCTCAGTGTCAAATACAAAGAGGCTTTGCTCACTCCAAAAGCGAGCAGTAAAGCTTATTAGTGACAAAGATCAAGCACAAACAACTAACTAACCAGCACAAACGTATCAAAATACTGTCACTTAAGAACAGGTTCCTTTTCAACAAAGCCAAGTTAGTACATCAAATTCTTTCACGCTTGAACAACATATGATTTCCAAAATCTAGACTTGATCTTTAAATGAAAAGCTTTAGTTATTTTGCTGCTCATCTTTGGAATACCTTCCCATTCTGTATAAAAAATATAAATTATACTCCTTTCTACTACTACAGACTTTCCCAGTATCTATTTGATGTCGACTACATGCCTCCATGAATTATAAAACTTAAAAGTTATCTTAGACTGCTCCTACAAACACCGGATACAGTTAATTGTTTATTCTGAATAGTCCCGAAATTTTTGTTTAGTAGATCGTAATTTATATATGTATGTAGTTACTTCTATACTGAGTGATTGGATTAGAGCGAAATGTAAATGTTGTATTTTATTTTATGTCTCTCAGCTTCAAAGTTAATTATGTTTGTTACATGAACAGCATATTTGTAGAATGTCTGGAATAGAGTGAAAGATGTATGATAAAGGGTAGAATGTCAGACGAGCCTGCGTGCCTAATTCTTAACCCTTTTGAAATAAAGATCAATCAGTCAATCATTCAATCAATCAATCAATCAATCAATCAATCTCTCTCTCTGAACCTTTAGGTGCCCAAGGCACATGTGGGCTTCCGCAAGGGCACACACGCCTGTCCTTCGCCTCCTGCCCAAGTGAGACCTCTATTTTTCGTTCAACATCCTCTCAGTTGTTGTTCTTCTCCACGTCTTCTTTGGACTATCCTTACTCCTGTTCCCCTGGGGTGTCCATCTCAGTGCTGCTTCTGGTAATGATTTGACTTACCAATCATCCGGAGCACACTCTTACATGGTAACGAGAAACAGTCTGTCTAATTTTCTTAAGCCCTGTCAGGCCTTAGAGGCGCATAGGGATATGGTGTTGGTGGCCATGTTTTCCTTGTCACGTCGACACATTACAGGGCGACGTGGTCAGCATCACGCCTGGCTGCCTTCGCTTCTCCAGCTCAAGAAGAAGTCAGGTATCCATTTCTACACCAGGATGACTGAGGCACCTCATGTGGGATTCTAACCATAGACCTTCGCCATGAGAGTCTAGTGCACTGCCACTCCGGCACTCAGACGCCCATTCTGTCTATGCCAACCAGGAATCATGATCGAGCACCTTTCACCAGCAGAATCTACATCATATTCTCTCTACCTCGTGGAAGGGTCAGGATGTCAGGTTAAGAAGAGCTAACATATGCAAACCTTTCAAGTTAATCTTAATCAGGGAAAGTTAATTCTATCACTCCAGAACATTGGCAGAGTTAGAAATCTTGCACACCTGAGCGAACCAATGCTCAGGTAAAGTATAAATAAAATGAAAAAGAAAGTAGTACATTTCCTGCCCATTCAAAATTTTAAAAGTACAGAGCAACTTTCTTCATTTTTTTATCAAAAATATTTCTCATCAGGGTTTATTCTGGCAAAGTTTGGAAATTAATTCACGAATGAAAGAGATACATTTGAGATTCATCACTTGAGCAGAACGGTAAATTGAAGCATACATTCATATTTTCTGCACGAGCAACCAGCACTTGTGTAATCTCCAGAAGTATACTTCAAACACGAAGGCTCTATATACGCTCACTATCTTTAGCAGTTGGTCTGTATCAAGTCAAAGTGAAACCAGAACGATGAACCCATTGAGAATGAAACTCTTATTTCAGACAAAGGTGAGAAGACCACAGGGAATAAAGCAGATAAAACTATTTGTTCTTTTTGTGTGTCTATGATATTTGAAGAACTCTTCTGTAGGATTTACATTCAAAGGCATTTATGGGTTTCTCAGCTGTTTTGTTAAGTGTCCAGTTCTCACAGGCATATATTGCGATGGGAAAGATGCATGCCATCAAAAACCTTATTTTTGTAGTTCCGTCTGTTCCTCTCCACAGATTCTTTATCTGTTTTATTTTTCTGAAGAGCGATAGATGTCCTCCTTTTAATTTCCCTCATTTTATCTCCATTATTAGTTAGTAATGAACCAAGATATTGAAAACACTCCTTCTCTTCCAATTCTCCCCCTGCCCCAAATATTTCAGCTGCCTGATTTGTCGGTTACCATCAATCTAGTTTTCTTCGCATTAAGATACAGATTTTGCTCTTCACTAATCTTACGTTAGTTTTTCCATTCATCTCATGGTCAGAAATGAGACTATCATTCTTTTTTAACTTGATGCTGTCCTTCAGTTCTTGGCAACCGATGTCTAGATCATTATCTTCAGATCTTTAAGTTGTACGTAGACAAGAAGAGAAAACACGTTTATGGTAAAACGTGTTCTAGTAATAAATGTAGACAGAGATGTACGGTTCAGTTTTATAGAAAGAGTTAGGAAATACGGCAGAAACAAAAATGGCCGAGTGTGTATAAATGAATAAATACAACAATCCTATATTTCAACAAATTCATTTTTCATGGGCCATATGCAAAAACAACAGATCAGAATTAAAATTAAAACAACAAAAAAACCCCAGGAAAATTGGAAAAATGTAGATTTAGCTCTTCCATATACTCCTAATATCCTCCTTCTTGGCTTCTACTTTGTGCTTGTCTACATCTAGCAAAAAGCATTTTTTACTCGTCTTTCTTACCAAGGAGATACCAAGGAGCTATGTGTTATTTTTTTATTTGCTTTCCATGTTTATTTTTGTTTATCTGTTGTGTTGTTGTTTTAATGAGATCCTTGAAAGAAGCATTTGCCGAAATATTGTGTTGTTGTGTTCTTCATTTATACGTTCTCGTCTTACTTTCTGCCACTCTCGTTCCTGCCCAGTTTCCTCATTCTTTCTATCTTTTGGCAAAACTGAGCCACACCACCTCTGTCTGTCTTTAAGTCCGATGAATGGAAGTGAGTATGGGTTTATCAATCACAAGCCGGGCTAAATGGAAAGATTCTCTACCATTTCTATCACATTGTGGAACACATCGACCTCTGTCTTGTCGCATGGCTGCAGTTTCTCAACCGCCTGTCATTACTAGAACAGCTTGCAGTTAGTTTCGTTTATTTACGCACTGTCCAACGTCCCAAACTAGTGTATTCACGCACTGTCCAACTTCCCAAACTAGTGTCTTCACGCACTGTCCAACGTCCCAAACTAGTGTCTTAACGCACTGTCCAAAGTATTGTCTACACACACTACCCTATTTCCCAAACTAGTGTCTTTACTCACTACCCATCTTCCTAAACTAGTGTCTTCACTCACTATACAACTTCCTAAACTAGTGTCTTCACTCACTATACAACTTCCTAAACTAGTGTCTTCACTCACTACCCATCTTCCTAAACTAATGTCTTCACTCACTATACAACTTCCTAAACTAGTGTCTTCACTCACTATACAACTTCCTAAACTAATGTCTTCACTGACTATACAAACTCCTAAACTAGTGTCTTCACTCACTATACAACTTCCTAAACTAATGTCTTCACTCACTATACAATTCCTAAACTAATTCACGAATGAAAGAGATACATTTGAGATTCATCACTTGAGCAGAACGGTAAATTGAAGCATACATTCATATTTTCTGCACGAGCAACCAGCACTTGTGTAATCTCCAGAAGTATACTTCAAACACGAAGGCTCTATATGCTCACTATCTTTAGCAGTTGGTCTGTATCAAGTCAAAGTGAAACCAGAACGATGAACCCATTGAGAATGAAACTCTTATTTCAGACAAAGGTGAGAAGACCACAGGGAATAAAGCAGATAAAACTATTTGTTCTTTTTGTGTGTCTATGATATTTGAAGAACTCTTCTGTAGGATTTACATTCAAAGGCATTTATGGGTTTCTCAGCTGTTTTGTTAAGTGTCCAGTTCTCACAGGCATATATTGCGATGGGAAAGATGCATGCCATCAAAAACCTTATTTTTGTAGTTCCGTCTGTTCCTCTCCACAGATTCTTTATCTGTTTTATTTTTCTGAAGAGCGATAGATGTCCTCCTTTTAATTTCCCTCATTTTATCTCCATTATTAGTTAGTAATGAACCAAGATATTGAAAACACTCCTTCTCTTCCAATTCTCCCCCTGCCCCAAATATTTCAGCTGCCTGATTTGTCGGTTACCATCAATCTAGTTTTCTTCGCATTAAGATACAGATTTTGCTCTTCACTAATCTTACGTTAGTTTTTCCATTCATCTCATGGTCAGAAATGAGACTATCATTCTTTTTTAACTTGATGCTGTCCTTCAGTTCTTGGCAACCGATGTCTAGATCATTATCTTCAGATCTTTAAGTTGTACGTAGACAAGAAGAGAAAACACGTTTATGGTAAAACGTGTTCTAGTAATAAATGTAGACAGAGATGTACGGTTCAGTTTTATAGAAAGAGTTAGGAAATACGGCAGAAACAAAAATGGCCGAGTGTGTATAAATGAATAAATACAACAATCCTATATTTCAACAAATTCATTTTTCATGGGCCATATGCAAAAACAACAGATCAGAATTAAAATTAAAACAACAAAAAAAACCCCAGGAAAATTGGAAAAATGTAGATTTAGCTCTTCCATATACTCCTAATATCCTCCTTCTTGGCTTCTACTTTGTGCTTGTCTACATCTAGCAAAAAGCATTTTTTACTCGTCTTTCTTACCAAGGAGATACCAAGGAGCTATGTGTTATTTTTTTATTTGCTTTCCATGTTTATTTTTGTTTATCTGTTGTGTTGTTGTTTTAATGAGATCCTTGAAAGAAGCATTTGCCGAAATATTGGGTTGTTGTGTGTTCTTCATTTATACGTTCTCGTCTTACTTTCTGCCACTCTCGTTCCTGCCCAGTTTCCTCATTCTTTCTATCTTTTGGCAAAACTGAGCCACACCACCTCTGTCTGTCTTTAAGTCCGATGAATGGAAGTGAGTATGGGTTTATCAATCACAAGCCGGGCTAAATGGAAAGATTCTCTACCATTTCTATCACATTGTGGAACACATCGACCTCTGTCTTGTCGCATGGCTGCAGTTTCTCAACCGCCTGTCATTACTAGAACAGCTTGCAGTTAGTTTCGTTTATTTACGCAGTGTCCAACGTCCCAAACTAGTGTATTCACGCACTGTCCAACTTCCCAAACTAGTGTCTTCACGCACTGTCCAACGTCCCAAACTAGTGTCTTAACGCACTGTCCAAAGTATTGTCTACACACACTACCCTATTTCCCAAACTAGTGTCTTTACTCACTACCCATCTTCCTAAACTAGTGTCTTCACTCACTATACAACTTCCTAAACTAGTGTCTTCACTCACTATACAACTTCCTAAACTAGTGTCTTCACTCACTACCCATCTTCCTAAACTAATGTCTTCACTCACTATACAACTTCCTAAACTAGTGTCTTCACTCACTATACAACTTCCTAAACTAATGTCTTCACTGACTATACAAACTCCTAAACTAGTGTCTTCACTCACTATACAACTTCCTAAACTAATGTCTTCACTCACTATACAATTCCTAAACTAATGTCTTCACTCACTACCCAACTTCCTAAACTAGTGTCTTCACTCACTACTCAACTTCCTAAACTAATGTCGTCACTCACTATACAACGTCCTAAACTAGTGTCTTCACTCACTACCCATCTTCCTAAACTAATGTCTTCACTCACTATACAACTTCCTAAACTAGTGTCTTCACTCACTATACAACTTCCTAAACTAGTGTCTTCACTCACTATACAACTTCCTAAACTAGTGTCTTCACTCACTACCCATCTTCCTAAACTAATGTCTTCACTCACTACCCATCTTCCTAAACTAGTGTCTTCACTCACTACCCATCTTCCTAAACTAATGTCTTCACTCACTATACAACTTCCTAAACTAGTGTCTTCACTCACTATACAACTTCCTAAACTAGTGTCTTCACTCACTATACAACTTCCTAAACTAGTGTCTTCACTCACTACCCAACGTCCCGAGCTAGTGTCTTGACGCAGTGCCCAACTTTTGCAAGTATTCTTTTAAATCTTTTTGTTTTCTTTCGCCGTTTTCTTCATCATCGTCATCGTATTTTCTTTCTTCTCAACAGCTAGTCACACATCTCATCACCCAAGCTATTGTTAAAAGTACAATCTAATCTGTTTCCGCGTTTAAATGATGGATTCAATCGTGAAAGTGCATCGCTTGTTTCGCTGATCTCCGTTGACCAGTCAATACCCACAGTTCCATCCCAGAGAAAATATGGGAAGCCAGAGGGAACTGTGGAAGATGAAGTCTGGTAAATACACACCGGCCGCTGATTCATTCTACATACAGATGCATCTATTTACGGCTTTCTCGTAAAAGAAGCGATTGAGAGCACTCGTTCGCTCAATGAAAACTGGAAGCTGGAATTAAACGAAATTTTGCGAGAAAGCCATGATGGGTCGCAGGTCACAGTATAATGTGTGGTATACAGCAAGCAGCGAGGTCTGATGAGTGTTTTATGGTACCTAATTAAACTGAGTTATCGGTGTTGGGGAAAAAGGATTGCTAGTTGTTTCTGGCAGACATTAAATTACCCCATGAGACAGTACTGAATGAAACAAACAAGAGACAGAATTATTTTTTTAAAAAGCAAATTATTGGACCCGTCAGGCATTTTTGTTTTCTGCTTACAGTACTGTAAGATACCAACAACAGAAGCAGCAAAGACAGCAATAGCGTTCTGGTTATATTCATTTATATGTACAGAACATAATACCTTCGAGTAAATATGATGTATAATGCTGTGGTCTTCGAAAATCCCAGTCTTTAACATGACAAGAATACAGCGAAAACAAATGTGTAATCTTTGTTTTAAAGATAACTATATAGCTCTTTAGTTTCCTTTTGCCCTCTTGTTGTGATGTAGCAAAAATAAATAAATAACACTTAATGTAGATTTGTTCCTTGCTTTTGAGATTCAAATTTTAAAATAGCACATGAGCTACACATTAGCCTCTGGTTACATTTTTTTTTTAGTTAAAACATGGCGGATGTGTTTGTTACAAATGTTTTGATGTGGTCTTGGATTTTTTCTTTGGTGGGAAAGGAGATTTTGCAAAGCGTAATCAGTGTAGTAGGATTCCTTTATCAGAACCAGTAGATCGGAGAAGGTACCAGGGTTAGCAAACATTATGAATTAATGTAAAGAAAAATATGTCCGCAGATAATGATGGATTTGCAATACAGATAGATGGAGATTAAGACTTCCTAAACTAGTTTCTTCACTCACTACCCATCTTCCTAAACTAATGTCTTCACTCACTACCCAACTACCTAAACTAATGTCTTCACTCACTATACAACTTCCTAAACTAGTGTCTTCACTCACTATATAAGTTCCTAAACTAGTGTCTTCACTCACTATACAACATCCTAAACTAGTGTCTTCACTCACTATACAACTCCCTAAACTATTGTCTTCACTCACTACCCATCTTTCTTAACTAATGTCTTCACTCACTACCCATCTTCCTAAACTAGTGTCTTCACTCACTATACAACTTCCTAAACTAGTGTCTTCACTCACTATACAACTTCCTAAACTAGTATCTTCACTCACTATACAACTTCCTAAACTGGTGTCTTCACTCACTACCCATCTTCCTAAACTAGTGTCTTCACTCACTATACAACTTCCTAAACTATTGTCTTCACTCGCTATACAACTTCCTAAACTAGTGTCTTCACTCACTATACAACTTTCTAAACTAGTGTCTTCACTCACTATACAACTTCCTAAACTAGTGTCTTCACTCACTACCCAACGTCCCGAGCTAGTGTCTTGACGCAGTGCCCAACTTTTGCAAGTATTCTTTTAAATCTTTTTGTTTTCTTTCGCCGTTTTCTTCATCATCGTCATCGTATTTTCTTTCTTCTCAACAGCTAGTCACACATCTCATCACCCAAGCTATTGTTAAAAGTACAATCTAATCTGTTTCCGCGTTTAAATGATGGATTCAATCGTGAAAGTGCATCGCTTGTTTCGCTGATCTCCGTTGACCAGTCAATACCCACAGTTCCATCCCAGAGAAAATATGGGAAGCCAGAGGGAACTGTGGAAGATGAAGTCTGGTAAATACACACCGGCCGCTGATTCATTCTACATACAGATGCATCTATTTACGGCTTTCTCGTAAAAGAAGCGATTGAGAGCACTCGTTCGCTCAATGAAAACTGGAAGCTGGAATTAAACGAAATTTTGCGAGAAAGCCATGATGGGTCGCAGGTCACAGTATAATGTGTGGTATACAGCAAGCAGCGAGGTCTGATGAGTGTTTTATGGTACCTAATTAAACTGAGTTATCGGTGTTGGGGAAAAAGGATTGCTAGTTGTTTCTGGCAGACATTAAATTACCCCATGAGACAGTACTGAATGAAACAAACAAGAGACAGAATTATTTTTTAAAAAGCAAATTATTGGACCCGTCAGGCATTTTTGTTTTCTGCTTACAGTACTGTAAGATACCAACAACAGAAGCAGCAAAGACAGCAATAGCGTTCTGGTTATATTCATTTATATGTACAGAACATAATACCTTCGAGTAAATATGATGTATAATGCTGTGGTCTTCGAAAATCCCAGTCTTTAACATGACAAGAATACAGCGAAAACAAATGTGTAATCTTTGTTTTAAAGATAACTATATAGCTCTTTAGTTTCCTTTTGCCCTCTTTTGTGATGTAGCAAAAATAAATAAATAACACTTAATGTAGATTTGTTCCTTGCTTTTGAGATTCAAATTTTAAAATAGCACATGAGCTACACATTAGCCTCTGGTTACATTTTTTTTTTAGTTAAAACATGGCGGATGTGTTTGTTACAAATGTTTTGATGTGGTCTTGGATTTTTTCTTTGGTGGGAAAGGAGATTTTGCAAAGCGTAATCAGTGTAGTAGGATTCCTTTATCAGAACCAGTAGATCGGAGAAGGTACCAGGGTTAGCAAACATTATGAATTAATGTAAAGAAAAATATGTCCGCAGATAATGATGGATTTGCAATACAGATAGATGGAGATTAAGACAGGAAATATATATTAGAGCACGCAGGGAAACAAGAAAGAGATAGGAAGTATAACAAAAGAAGATATACATGGTAAGGCCAAGAGAGAATATCACGAACATCTTAATTCGATGGCATGATAAAACAAAAATCACCTGAAATGACGGAAAGCTTCAGTTATGGAAGCTGTGGGGAACATTGCATTAATAATATTACTCAGTATGTTGACGATTATGACGATGATGGTGATGATGATGATGACGACGACGATGAATTAGATGATTTCCATATTAAACTATTTAAATCAAACATATGTGCTCGTTAATTAATAATACAGATGCTCTTATTTTTGTGTTAAATAGTTTTATACCTTGTAAGCATAGCTTTACTGCAGTGGCTCTGTGTGTATTTATTTATTTGGTTTGCATACTAGAAAAGATCTTCTCAATGTGTATTTATTTATTTGGCTTATATGCTAGAAAAGACCTTCCCAATGTGCATTTCTTTATATGGTTTATATGCCAGAAAAGACCTTCCCAGTGTGCTTTTAATTACTTGGTTTGTATACTAGAAAAGACCTTCTCAGTGAGCATTTTGTACACTTTGGCCCTTCGTATGCGTACAGCATGATCTAGTGGTCTATGAGCGTGTGTGTGTGTGTGATGGCTCGTACTACTAGCGCGTTGTTGTTTCTTTTTATTAGTTCCCTTCCTTATTTTGCGTAACTTTTAATATTTTGTATAATATTTCATATTTTGCGTGCTGTTCCTCCTGACGGATTCTCATTAATAAAACGTTCATTTTCATAAACTAATATTGCACTAAACGACCGCAGTCTCTAGTAGATTCCTCTACTAGATTTGTAAGTCAGTCTCTGACAGATTCCTTCGGTCTTGTAAGTCAAAGTCGCTAGTAGATTCTTGTAGTCTTGTGAGTTAAAGTCTCTGGTGGATTTCAGTAGTCTTGTAATTCAAAGTCTGGTAGATTTCTGTAGTCTTGTAAGTTACAGTCTCTGACATATTCCATCAGTCTTATAAGCCTAAATAACAATGTGCCAGGGAGTCAAGAACAGACTTGTGTTTGCTTTGCCTGGAGTTTCCATCGTAACAGACTTCTCCAATTTGTTTCAGAAACAAATGTTTTTATAAATAGGAAATTGTTTAAAATTCTCATGTAATTTTTCTATCTCTCACGTCTCTCTGAAGTGCTTTATCTACGATTTTTTTCCCTTACTTCTCCAATTTGTGCATTTCTTTCGCTCTTCTGTAGTCTATTTTGTTTTAAAAATATTTCTGGATTCTCATATAAGGGAAAAGTAGCATCGGATTTTGTTAAATAGATTTATTATCAAAAGATCATCATTATCTTTTATCTTCAATGAAAGTATCGCAACAGCTTCACGCAAATTTCAGAATCATTTCAACAATGAAATCTCCATCCACATCACACACTCTCTCAGACAGCTCTACACCTTCGTCCTTGTTTACATGATCTCCCACCCCACCCCACCCGAACGGCCACACATAAAAAATCAAGACCCGATGACTCGACGCAGTCGTTGCTTGCTGCATGTCCTTCTGAATGTGTGCGAAAATCCGTAGACGCGACTCCCTTCTAATCGATTCCTCCCAGCCGTTGTTTTTTCATCGCTTGGGATATTCGATCAATGTTTGTCCGACAACCCGGGAATTGAACGATTACGGGCAAAGAGGACTGAAAAAAGGGGATAAAACAAAACTTGGAATGAATGAATAAATGAAAAAAAGTCTCTCAACAAACTCTACGACAGCTATCTCAGTGGCGGATATAGTTTCGTGAATGATGTCCCTTGTTGTATTAAGCTAAAGTTAGTATCATATATCGCATGGAAGACAACCCAGAGAAAAAACAACCCCTCATATTATGGAAATAAATTCATAGTATTTTCATTGATTCCAAGAAACGTCTGGCAATGTACACAGAATTAAATTTGGAATTCATGCAGCCATTCCTTATCCCTGTGTACTAACACTCGTGACTAAAATATGTATTGATCACACGCGCAACTTAGTATTAACTCCTTCATTTCGGAATTATTTTTGTACCCTGAGTCCGAACAAACTTTGGTGAGAATGAGAAATTTCTAAACAAATTAAAAAAAACAAACGTATTATATAATTTTAAAGAAAAACATGGGCTGGGTTAGGAAATGTGCCGTTTTTAATGTTATTCAAACTGCCCAAATGTGACTCTGACCGATGATTCGCATGGGCGGTGCAGTCTACCACCAACTCTGCCAGCGGTGTTTTTGGAACGTAAGAGTTAAAGAGGGGAGAAAATCAGATCTTTTCTATATAATAACTTGCTTACAACAACGAGATGCCCTCCCTTTTAAGTTTTAGACCTAATGTTAGAAAAAAGGTTGCCAGGAAAACGTAAGAGAAAAGTATAATCCTAAAACATACAGGACCACAGGATTCTGCAGAAGATACAGACAAGGTAGTGGATATATCACACGCATTTATACACAAGACGTGGGATAAGATAAGTTTATATAATGGTCAACCATTACAGACCAACATTATGATGGCGTTACAGGACAGTAGCAAGATAAGGCATATAGGCAAATCCAGATCGCACTTATATAGACATTATGGAAAACAAAAGATCATAATTACACAAATATCAGGGCCCAGTAATCAGAAGTTCCCACATAACAATAGTTAAAGTCAAAGCTGGGTTGTACTAAAAGCTATCAAGCACAAGAACTTTGTTACGTCCAGAAAATATTATAAATTTAGTAGTCTAGAAAACTAGAATAAACCGGCAGCTGTGTAAGATCTTGAAAAATGTAGCCCCACAAAGAAAACCTGCTACTCATTATATGTCTTCACGAACAGTTTTTCTTGCAAAGGGAGACAACATATGAAAATGGAGTGTTAGGGAAATCTATGAAGGCGTAGTTTATCTGTACCACGACTAGTCACAGCTGTATGAAAGGTAACGGATCACCTGTTTATGTACAAGCAGAGAATGGAGGAAAACTGGCAAACTAGAACTGTATACATGACTTGGATACGCTCTAAAAATGTGCCCAGACAGAATGAGAGGAAGATTGGATTGACAGCGACGTGGTCTCTGGTCGGCCTTAGAATCAGATAACGCAGATAACGCTGCACTGTCTAGTCTATTCGACTCTTTAAATGACCACTTAAGACGCTGCCTTGAATAAAGATTGTCTTCGAAGAAAGAGAATTAGCTATGTACAGAAGGATGACTTCAAGAATCACATTTCACACATGGGTATGAGGCAGTGCAGACAACCACAACAAAATAACATAACACAAGTCTGCACTGTGAAATGAAACACGTCATCTCAGTTACTGTGAATGCAGGCAAACTAAAACTAAGAAACACCCACAGAAAAAACCTACAAGAATTCCACTCTGAAAAAAGAAGGTAAAAAAAAACCGAGACAAACAGAGATGAACTTTATCTGCACCAATGGAGCTTCATGTTTCTTCAAGCTGGGAGCAAGAAATTCTCAGATCATAACCTTGGGAATTGCAAATGTCAGATTAATCAAGCAAAAAAGGGAGCACATAGATCCATTCATATTAAGTCTTCCTGCAGGATAAAAAGCTTAAGGAAAATGTGACTTATCGATCAGACCCTTCAGCTGCCAGAGTACACCCTCGTTTATACACGCCCTCGCAATGCCTTCATCAACTCTGTCAATTCAGCGGTCGGTCCGGGGGCTCTCGTGAATCACCGTCAGGGAATTTAATTTGATTCCTCAGGATCACAACATGACAAAATATCGCAGAGCAGAACTTTTTTTTTTCTGAACCATGTTTGAAGCTGGGATTTATTTAAAGAGAGCTGGCTTCCAAACGGTACATGCCCCTGGGAGAAGATAATTTCCTAGAAGTAGAAAGACTTTTGGGTATTTTGTACGACTGAGCTTGTTTCGATATGTTTAACAGCACGTCATAAAGTCTGAAGGTTATGCGTTTATATTTAATGTAAAGACATTTAACTCTTTCACGCCAAAATTAATTCCTATCTTCTGCACAATAGATTTGATGGGAAATTTTGTTAGACAGAAATTTTTAAAAAGTTCCTCTTTAAGTTAAGAAATATGGATCAGGTTCAGTCAGTCAGTCATTTGCATGTCACTTGCGGAACTTTGCCTCCCTAACAGGTCTACTGTAGGGCTCTCGGTTGTAAGCAAGATAGCCTGCTGCTGATGCATCTTTTTGCAGATTATCAGTCATGTTTTGCAGCAATATTCGCCTTGGTCTTCCTCTCTTTCTTTTTCCCATTATGTACCCTTCCAAGACTGTATTGTCTAGATTATCATGACATTTAAAGTGTCCAAAATTTTTAAATTTTCTCTCTTTAATCCTCTTTACTAGCCATCCTTCTTCAATATTATGTCCTTGTAGTATGGATATATTTGTTCTTTTTTTGTATCTATGATATTTGAAGGACACTTCTGTAGCATTTACATTCAAAGGCATTTATGTATTTCTGAGCTGTTTTATTAAGTGTCCAGGTCTCACAAGCATATGTTGTAATGGGAAAGATGCATGCCCTTAAAAATCTTATTTTTGTAGTTATGTCTGTTCCTCTCCACAGCTTCTTTAGTTGTTTTACTTTTTGAAGAGCGATAGATGTCCTCTTTTAATTCTCTCATTATATCTCCATATTATTCATTCCATTATTAATTAGTAGTGATCCAAGTTATTCAAAACACTCCACTTCTTTCAGTTTTGCCTCATTGATACATATTTCAGCTGCCTTATTTGGATCAGGTTAGAAACTGCTAATAATCCTTTTTTAATACCTAGCATAAATGTCGTATAAGATCTACCAACCCTGCCGGTGTTGCTTTGTAGTGAAGGAATTAATATAATAGATACATAACTTTCAACCCATTAAGTATTCTCAAGTATCATTTTGTTGATTTCTTCATTATAAAAAGAAGGGTAAAGGCTGCTTATCCTAACTATAGGGTAAAGACTGCTTATCCTAACTATAGGGTAAAGACTGCTTATCCTAACTATAGGGTAAAGACTGCTTATCTAAACTATAGGGCAAAGGCTGCTTATCTTAACTATAGGATAAAGACTGCTTATCTAAACTATAGGGCAAAGGCTGCTTATCTTAACTACAAGATAAAGACTGCTTATCTAAACTATAGGGCAAAGGCTGCTTATCTTAACTATAGGGTAAAGACTGCTTATCCTAACTATAGGGCAAAGGCTGCTTATCTTAACTATAGGGTAAAGACTGCTTATCCTAACTATAGGGTAAAGACTGCTTATCCTAACTATAGGATAAAGACTGCTTATCTAAACTATAGGGCAAAGGCTGCTTATCTTAATTATAGGATAAAGACTGCTTATCTAAACTATAGGGCAAAGGCTGCTTATCTTAACTATAAGGTAAAGACTGTTCATCTTAACTATAGGATAAACACTGCTTATCCTAACTATAGGGTAAAGACTGCTTATCTAAACTATAGGGCAAAGGCTGCTTATCTTAACTATAGGATAAAGACTGCTTATCTAAACTATAGGGCAAAGGCTGCTTATCTTAACTACAAGATAAAGACTGCTTATCCTAACTATAGGGTAAAGACTGCTTATCTAAACTATAGGGCAAAGGCTGCTTATCTTAACTATAGGGTAAAGACTGCTTATCTTGACTGTATAGTAACGACTGCTTATTGCAACTATATGGTAAAGACTGCTTATTGTAACTATAGGGTAAAGAATGCTTATAGTAACCTTGACAAACTGAAGCCGAAGAATGTTCTCACGCTGGCGCTGAACCACATCCGCCATTCTGCCACTCAGGAAGTCCTCTTTCAACCTCTCATTCTGACAGGATCAAACGTGGTCCTGATGTACCATTCCCAGAATCTGGCGGAGAAAACTGTCTTGCTACGTCATCCACCTCTCCTCCAGTCTGAATCTGACACGTCTGCACTGAGCACTGAACCTCCTCTAATGGCATACAGACGGGACAAGAACTTGAAAGATTTGTTTGTCAGGAGCCACCTCAAGTAGGCCGATACGTCCTTTTCTAGAACCAGTCAGTGGTCGCTGCAGGTGCAACACTTTCCCCCATTGCTGCTGATACTACAGACAGGTAGAATTTCCCAAAACCACGCTATATATTTAAGAGAGTCTCACTTTCATTTTATATATAAACGATAAATGCAAGCGATGTAATATGATGTATACTAGAGAGGGATAGGTTTATGGTTAGTTTATCGTTTCCATCAAAATAATAAACACAAACCTGTTTCACAGCATTACAATCAAAGGGATCACAGTGAACGAAAGGAACATTTTAGTCACGACTATTCGCTCTTTTCTTCTGACGAGCGTAGTATCTTCTAAATCGGATATTTACAACCAACGGGTCTGAATATTTAGTTCAACTTTCTCTGAATAACTTATTCCTTTGTTTGGCTATGATTAGTTGTGTAACCTTATTCTTGCTCGTTTCCCATGTCGTTTTCATTTGTTCTACTAGAACTGTTATCTGTCCCGTATGATAGAGAGGGCCAGTAATAATGTTCTTATACTCTTCTGACTGGATATCTGAACCCAATTTGCTGTAACTCTCTTTTCAATGTTATCTGCATAATTCTTTCTTTTTATCCAATATGCTCTGTTCCATATCATTTTCCCTTCCATTCTTTTCCCGCTGCTGTAGTCCCTAGCTGACAGGATTCCAAAACATTTATGGCAGTATGTAGAAAATTAGTTTGTGGAATTTATGCAGCAGCAACTTCGCTGTTTCTCTCGCATGTTTCCACTTCCGTCTGTGGTCGCAGTCTGTGTTTGGTTTTCTCACATAGCGGATCGCATAAATATTTTTTATTGTCTGTATGTATCTGTTTTGTCTTCTCTGTTGTCCTTGATAAGTGCAATATTTTTCAGCTGAAATATTGGGTTTTTGTTGTTTCTCATAACCGTATGACTGCTATTGCCTTTTAATTCTAACTTTTCCTCCTTTACTTCCTCCTCTCCCCCTCCCTCTCGTGTCTCTCTCTCTCTCTCTATTTCTTTGTCTCTTTCTTTGTTTCTCACTGTTTCTCGGTCTCTCCCTCTCCGTGTCTCCACCTCTGTCTGTCTGTCTCTCCTTTTGCAAACCTGCGCCATATACCTCTGCCTAAGTGCACCCTATGATAACAGAGAACTTTATTAAAACTGTACAACCCTGCAATAACACAAAGCTCCAATAGAACAATAGAAACATCTATAATAACACAAAGCTCAGAGGAGAAAACTATAAAAACATCTATAAAAATACAACGCCCCGATGGAATTATAAAAACGTCTATAAAAATACAACGCCCCGATAGAATTATAAAAACATCTATAAAAATACAACGCCCCGATGGAATTATAAAAACATCTATAAAAATACAACGCCCCGATAGAATTATAAAAACGTCTATAAAAATACAACGCCCCGATGGAATTATAAAAACATCTATAAAAATACAACGCCCCGATAGAATTATAAAAACGTCTATAAAAATACAACGCTCCAATAGAATTATAAAAACATCTATAGTAATAGTGGAAAAAAATCTAGCATTTGCATGATGCAGTAGGCGGGTGTGAAGTGTTAGTGCCTTCACATTTCCAGGGCACTAAAGTATCTGGGGCAGGGATCCAGTACTTGTCCTCGCTGCCCTTGTCTTCCCACGGAAGTCCCAGGTTCCTACTTTTCGAGGCTGGGTGAACCCCGGTGGCTGTCAGTCCAAAAAAAAAAATCTGCCCTAGTGAGAAATCGAACCAGTCTTTCTGGTCGGCAGGCGAAAACAGGTACCATTACACCACCTGGCGTATAATACTAGAAAGCTATATTAAAACTATAAAAACAACAGCTTTAGTAGGTTAAAATTTCCCTTCTGTACAGTAATCCTCCAACAGTAAAACTCAGTAATCTTCCAACAGTAAAACTCAGTAATCCTCCAACAGTAAAACTCGGTAACCCTCCAACAGCAAAACTCAGTAATCCTCCAACAGTAAAACTCAGTAATCCTCCAACAGTAAAACTCGGTAATCCTCCAACAGTAAAACTCAGTAATCCTCCAACAGTAAAACTCGGTAATCCTCCAACAGTAAAAACTCAGTAATCCTCCAGTAGTAAAACTCACCCACTAGAAAATAATAAGTAAAATTCAGTCATAAAAAAGTGGTGGAAAAAAAAGAAAGAAAGAAAAACTACTACTAATGAAACATTAAGAATCACTGTATAAATTTAGAACCAAAAAAGAAAAATCATCTATAAAGCACCAAAGCACGTCCTGTATCAATAGCACCCATGGATGTAAAAATATGATATCATATAGAGGAATAAGGGGGAGGGGGAAAGAACAATGGAGCCCAGTAATGTATCAAATTTCCATAAATAAGGAAACACAGAGGGAAAAGAAGAGCAATATTCCAGTCTTGGTCAGGGAATTCAGTAATCAAATCATTCACTTGGGTGATTTATAACAATGGCAAACTCTGTATGCTACGGGTTCAGTCTAAAATGGGGCACACGGATGAGTTAATTTTCCGCAATTCAGTCTATAATTTGACGCAGCAATGGCCGCTTCTCTTAGGTTTACACTCGAGGTATCCGTTAACTTCAAAAGAGAAAGTCTTTTACGAATGGTTGGTACGTTTTCAGTTGTTGTTGTTGTTGTTGATTTTTCTGATGTTTTGTCTTGTCTTGATTGCCTTGTCTCCTTCGTCATATATCTTCCAGTGTTGAGGGAACGAAGAGACGTCTTGATATGGTTTCGGGCCAATTGCTCCATATAACTGGATATTTAAGGTTACTATAATTTCTGTTTCTCCGTCTCTTGCGTCGGGGGAGTCTCTTCCTCTGTTTTAGCGTGAATGTTTTCTGTGGTGTACTGTCTGGCGGTAGTTGTGTAGCGTGGCCAAACCATTAGACTTGTTGTTTCTGAACGTAGTGTAGTACTAGTGTTATTCCGTCCCTTGCCCTGATGGTATCTTGCCTAATGTCGTGTAGGTTATATATACACTATTTGCTGTGTGGTCTCCAAGGCAACAGTGTTTGCCAGAGAAGGCATCTTTTTCCTTACTTTTTTCCCAAGGTATCCACCGTGTCTGCAGATTATCCGCCATAACAAATCTCATAATTAACACAATCTTCGTATTTCAACATCTTCACTGCAGCAGCTTCAAGCAACACTCTGCTCACAGCTTCAGGGAGAGAGAACACGAACGAAAACAAGAACAAGTTATAGAACACGAACGAAAACAAGAACAGGTTACTCAATTATTTGATGTGGCATTAAACCTTGAGTGTCTTCCGAGCACACTTGCTTCCTTCCAGTTCACAGATGCTGCTTGTCGTGTTACGCCACGATTCGATAAATTAGCCACCGCTGATTTAGCAGCCACTCAAGAAGAAGAAGAGAAAAGCTTGAAGTACTACAGACTTCTGTTCTGTTCTGCCAAGACGAGACAAACCATCTGGGCGATCTGGTGCAGAAAGACAACCTTTCTGAAACGGCCCACATGATCATCATCAAAACTGTACAGCACATTAAGTGCAGCTGGGCTGTGAAGTGCTACAGACTTCAGTATCTCAAAGGGTTCAGGTTGCTGATGGAGTGCAAGCTCTCAGCCGTCTTTCGTGCATGATGCATATCACAAGTTGGATCTCTTACTTTCATGTGGTTTATATGGACAGTTCAAGAAGTGTCTTCTGGAACACGTCCTTTCCGTTAGAAATCAGACGTTAAAAAAAAAACCATGATAATGGTCACGTGATTGCCTAGCTAGAGACCGTCGATGCAGAAAGTCCGTATCATATTGCCACAAGATTTGTGTTGTCTTGTCTTGTCTCCTTCCTCTTATATCTTTCGGTATTGAGGGGGACAAAACAGACGTCTTGATAGGGCTCAGCGATTTGCTTCATATAACAGGATATTTAATGCTTTGTAATTTCCTCTCTCCATCTCCTGCGTGGGCGACCTCTTCCTCTGTTACCTACAAATCTTAGTGTGAATGTTGCCTGTGATATACTGTCTGGCGGTAACCGTGTAACATGGCCAAACCATCTGACTTGCTGTTTCTAGATATAGCGTAATTCTGGTGTCACTCTGACCTTTGCCCTGATGGTGCCATTTCTTATTTGACCTCTTCTTGTCACATTTAGTATTTTCCTTAGACCTCTCATTCCTGTCGTGATGGTTTTTTTTTTTTGTTCTTGGCTGTTAGTGTCCATGTTTGACATTGATAGCATGGAGTTGGGAGGAAAACTATTCTGTACAGCGCCCTTTTTGTTTCAGTTGTGATGTATACTGTCCAAAAAAAAAGATACGCATAACTACTGAGACCCAATTTTAGTACTACCTTTGAATTTCTATAGCTTTTTAAATTGATAGAATATTCAAAATGACACAAGAATACCTAAGTGTTTAAACACTCACTTGACAGTTTCTTGGATGTGTGTGACGACAATCTGTTAGCCACAGGGGCTCTCAACTTAGTATGGTGTGTGGCCTCCTCCTGCATCGATCAGCGACTGGCATCTCCTGGGCACAGATGCGATCAGATGTCTGATGTGCGCCTGTGGGATGACTGCCCACTCTTACGACTATTGGCTGGAGAAACGTTTCGGCGACAAACACGTCTTTCAGCCCATCCCATAGGTGCTCGATCGGATTCATGTCTGGAGACAGGGATGGCCAGGAAAGGGTGAGAATGTTGTTGGCAGTCAGGAACTGTGTGGTGAACCGTGCAGAATGGGGTCTGGCGTTGTCTTGTTGAAACAAAGACCTTTTGCGCAGCCAAAAATGGAAGGACATGGGGTCGAAGAATTTCATTGACGTATCGTTGCGCACTCTAGCCTCCTTCAATCTGCACCAATGGACTCCTGCCGTCAACATTGATCATTCCCTATACCATTACACCTCCACCACCGTGAAACGGAGCTTCATCAACGCAATTTCGGGCAAAACGTTCATTTGACCTACGGTAGACCTTTCTCTGCATATCTTGGCGGTGCAACAAAAAGGAAGATTCGTCACTAAACCAGACACTTCTCCATTGATTGTCAGTTGTCCAGAGCCGATGCTGGTTGCCCCAAACAAGTCGATTTTGGCGATGGCGTCTCGTTAAGACAGGACCTCGGTGAAGTTGTCGTGCCATCAGTCCAGCTTCATGCAGTCTACTCTGGACAGTTTGATCAGACACACGACGTCCTGCAAGCAATGACTGGGCACTTGAGGAAGCTGTTTTAAACCTTTTTCTGAGATGATTAACCAGAATAAAGCGATCATCTGTTGCTGTTATCACTCTGGGTCGTCCACTGCGGTGCCGGTCTTCAACTGAGCCAGTGGCTTGGAAACGGTGCCAAAGTCGACTGATGGTACTCTGCTGTACGTTTAAATGCCTGGCAACCTGACTTTTACTTTCACTTGCTTGCAGGCGACCAATAGCAGCGTTTCGTAAATTTTGCGATAGACGCGCCATAATTGTCTGCTTGAAAATTAACTGAATTTTATAGGGTTTTATTTGCATGGGAAGTGAGTTGTGCTCACCACAAAAATCACGACTTTTCCATAAACGCAACGTGAGTTATGGTACAAAAATGCGTGTTTAGTAAGGGCAGCTACTGCGTTCTAACTATACACGAGAATAGCAAAATTCACCCTAAATCATGGACCTGATATCTAAAACCTCATTATTTAACTCTAGGTAAACCATTAACTCAGACTTAACTATTGAACTCTAGGTAAACCAGTAACTAAGAGACAACTTTTGAGGTTTAGGTAAACCAGTAACTAAGCACAACAATTGAACTCTAGGTAAACCAGTAACTCAGACTCAACTATTGAACTCTAGGTAAACCAGTGAGTAAGACCCAACTATTGAACTCTAGGTAAACCATTAACTAAGACCCAACTATTGAACTCTTGGTAAACCAGCAACTAAGACCCACCTATTGAACTCTTGGTAAACCAGCAACTAAGACCCAACTATTGAACTCTAGGTGAACCAGGAGCTAAAACCCAACTACTGAACTCTAGGTGAACCAATGACTATGACCGAAGCGTTCGATGATTTCTTTCCAGGAGATGGGTGAGTAAATTATGTGTACATGCTTCACTGTTATGTTTTCTAATTTCCAAGTTTTAACCAAGGCAGGGAGAACTTTAATGTGAAAAGAAATTCACAGCGACTTCCGGCTGAAGAAATAAAACTGAAATGGAATGAAACATCCTTAAAAGGAGGTGAATAGAACTACTTCTAGATTATTACGAAATGCTCAACCGTTTCTTCAACTATCAGAATAATAATAATAATAATGAGACAAATTTTGCATCACCCTGAGACTAAAGAACCAAGAACTATAACTCTATTATGAACTTCATAACTATTATCCATAAAGTGCTGGACATTTTGAAAACTATTGCTTTTCAAATGACATAATAGGTTTCTCAGCAGGCTCCATACACCTAAAGAATCTGAGAGTTGGGGGTTATGAGGGCAGGCACGCAACTAAAAGTGTCTGCACGGACTAAAGCACGGACCAGGAAATAACTTAGACATATATTACCTCTGTCGAATGCTTTGGTCGATGTGAGGAGCAATAATTGCACGAACTCTCTCAAGTCAGATTTGGTAACTGAGTGGAAATGTCTCGGTTTTGATGGTTAATTTCGTCACAGTCACATCTTCTGTGTTCAGAACTGTTCATTAATCAGAATGAGCAGAGAGATCTCAGACATCAGAGGAACTGCAGCCATTTTTGTTGTTGTTGTTGTCATTGTTACAACCCTAGTTTAACGATAAAATAAATATACTATAACACTTTTGGGTGTTAAAAAATATAATATTTTAGTGTTAAGTGCAATCATGGTACTGTACTGAATGTTGTCCTGTATTGCTGCTGTTGTCTATCTCTTTTTTGATTGCTGTTGCTTTTTTTTGTTGCTTAGCAGTATATGGGTTACTACGAAATCACTTGTTACGATCTTAGCCAAAAAGGTCTCTCCCTCAGCATTGAAACGCTCCAACAATTCAGAAGAAATTGCTTTCTTTTGCAATCGATGTTCATTTGTGAGACTTCGATGAACCCATCTTGCACAAACCTTAGAAAATCTGATAGCTTTTTATAACTGCGTTTGCACTACCATTGCTGACTGACAGCTTTAAAGTCAATTGTTGAGTAGTGATACGCCTACTAGTAAGAATAATCCCTTAGCGCATTTCAACATTTCTGCCTTGGTGGCTGTGACAGGACGTCCACAGCGCGGTCGATCATGCAACTCCTTATCTCCGTTTATTGATTCTTTGATTCTCTGAATCCAGCGACTGACTGTACTCCTGTCATCTCCAAAACTTTCAGACACATCACACAGACACTTGTGAGTGTTAACAACAGTTTTCCTTTTCTCCAACGAGAAATTCTGTCACAATTCGTTGCTTATACCGCAAGTTGCTAACACCCAACTATTGAACTCTAGGTAAACTGTTAACTAAGACCCAACTATTGAACTCTTAGTGAACCAGGAACTAAAACCCAACTATTGAACTCTAGGTAAACTAATAACTAAGACCCAGCTATTGAACTCTAGGTAAACCATTAACTAAGACCCAACTATTGAACTCTTGGTAAACCAGCAACTAAGACCCACCTATTGAACTCTAGGTAAACCGTCCAACTATTGAACTCTAGGTGAACCAGGAGCTAAAACCCAACTACTGAACTCTAGGTGAACCAGTGACTAGGACCGAAGCGTTCCATGATTTCTTTCCAGGAGATGGGTGAGTAAATTATGTGTACATGCTTCACTGTTATGTTTTCTAATTTCCAAGTTTTAACCAAGGCAGGGAGAACTTTAATGTGAAAAGAAATTCACAGCGACTTCCGGCTGAAGAAATAAAACTGAAATGGAACGAAACATCCTTAAAAGGAGGTGAAAAGAACTACTTCTAGATTATTACGAAATGCTCAACCGTTTCTTCAACTATCATAATAATAATAATAATAATAATAATAATAATAATAATAATGAGACAAATTTTGCGTCACCCTGAGACTAAAGAACCAAGGACTAGAACTCTATTATGAACTCCATAACTATTATCCATAAAGTGCTGGACATTTTGAAAACTATTGCTTTTCAAATCACATAATAGGTTTCTCAGCAGGCTCCATACACCTAAAGAATCTGAGAGTTGGGGGTTATGAGGGCAGGCACGCAACTAAAAGTGTCTGCACGGACTAAAGCACGGACCAGGAAATAACTTAGACATATATTACCTCTGTCGAATGCTTTGGTCGATGTGAGGAGCAATAATTGCACGAACTCTCTCAAGTCAGATTTGGTAACTGAGTGGAAATGTCTCGGTTTTGATGGTTAATTTCGTCACAGTCACATCTTCTGTGTTCAGAACTGTTCATTAATCAGAATGAGCAGAGAGATCTCAGACATCAGAGGAACTGCAGCCATTTTTGTTGTTGTTGTTGTCATTGTTACAACCCTAGTTTAACGATAAAATAAATATACTATAACACTTTTGGGTGTTAAAAAATATAATATTTTAGTGTTAAGTGCAATCATGGTACTGTACTGAATGTTGTCCTGTATTGCTGCTGTTGTCTATCTCTTTTTTGATTGCTGTTGCTTTTTTTTGTTGCTTAGCAGTATATGGGTTACTACGAAATCACTTGTTACGATCTTAGCCAAAAAGGTCTCTCCCTCAGCATTGAAACGCTCCAACAATTCAGAAGAAATTGCTTTCTTTTGCAATCGATGTTCATTTGTGAGACTTCGATGAACCCATCTTGCACAAACCTTAGAAAATCTGATAGCTTTTTATAACTGCGTTTGCACTACCATTGCTGACTGACAGCTTTAAAGTCAATTGTTGAGTAGTGATACGCCTACTAGTAAGAATAATCCCTTAGCGCATTTCAACATTTCTGCCTTGGTGGCTGTGACAGGACGTCCACAGCGCGGTCGATCATGCAACTCCTTATCTCCGTTTATTGATTCTTTGATTCTCTGAATCCAGCGACTGACTGTACTCCTGTCATCTCCAAAACTTTCAGACACATCACACAGACACTTGTGAGTGTTAACAACAGTTTTCCTTTTCTCCAACGAGAAATTCTGTCACAATTCGTTGCTTATACCGCAAGTTGCTAACACGCTCCATTTCAACGGTTAGGGCAGCCATATTCTTTGGCCGGTTGCAGTGCAGTTTGGTTCACACAATCGGCACATGCCATATTTAAGGTGTGCAAAATTTCACGCTTCTATCTTCATTATTAGCTGAAAAAAGAATGTAGTTAATTACTTTCTGAATGCCCCCTCGTATATTTGTCATAAACCACGAGTTCAGGCAAGTGACGATGTGAACGCGTCATTTGATCACGTGACTGCGTTGTTATTGAACTGGATCATGAGAGAAGGGTTTTGGCAGGACTCTCGGGGAGATAACAGGTTGTGTACAGGCTAGAGGATGGAAGTATGCGAGGTCTTTACCAGTCTATATGACTGCTGGGAAAAAAGTGAATAAACGCTGAGTATATATCTATGTGAGATCTTGACTTACGCTCGGACCTGTTCTTCAGTGACCATTCCTGAGTAGCGATCAGAGTAAACATGAAGTGTTCGTTTCTTTGGATGTTGTTGTGTGTTGAGCTGTCATTACTTACAACATGCGTCATCTCATCATGCATACCCTCATCTACCACTAGATCGCGTTGTACATGTATGCGAGGGACATGTGGGCAGTTAGTTTTTTGTGTTGTCGAGAAAAATTATTGATGTTACTTTAGCTGAGTTCTAACAATGAACTTGGGTTCTTAACAACAGGTGCTCTTGTGGAGATCAGACTTTTGTTAACTGTAGGTTCTTGTCAATTGATGCTATAGTCAAGTTGAGACTTGGACACTTGTCAACTGATGCTATAGTCAAGTTTACTTGGACACTCATCAACTGATGCTCTAGTCCAGTTCAGACTTGGACACTTGTCAACTGACCCTATTGTCTAGTTCAGACTTGGGGTTACTTGTCAACTAACGCTATTGTCCAGTTCAGACTTGGGTACTTGTCAGCTGACCCTATTGTCTAGTTCAGACTTGGGGTTACTTGTCAACTAACGCTATAGTCCAGTTCAGACTTGGGTACTTGTCAGCTGACGCTATAGTCCTGTTCAGACTTGGGAACTTGTCAACTGACACTGTAGTCCAGTTCAGACTTGGGTACTTGTCAGCTGACGTTGTAGTCAAGTTCAGACCTGGATGCTTGTTAAATGATTCTGCAGTCGAGATCTTGGGAGAAAATAAATATTACGTAGGAGAAGAATGAAAGCCTGTGCGTCTCTTGAATTCCTGATGCAAATCAGAGAAACAAACTTCTCAAGCAGGCTCCACGAACCCGAAGAGTCTGAAATCCGTTACCAGGCTGGGATGCCGATGATGCCACTAGAATGTTAAAGAAGATCGTGAGACCAAACAGAAACAGTCTCCATCGGGAACTGAACATGGGACCGTGGTTTTGTTGGAGACGGTTTGAGTAACCAAATACATGTATCATATTCCTTTAATGTTATACAATCAATGTTTCTCAGATTCCTTTAATGTTATACAATCATTGTTTCTCAGATTCCTTTAATGTTATAGAGTCATTGTTTCTCAGATTCCTTTAATGTTATACAATCATTGTTTCTCAGATTTCTTTAATGTTATACAATCATTGTTTCTCAGATTCCTTTCATGTTATACAATCATTGTTTCTCAGATTCCTTTAATGTTATACAATCGTTGTTTCTCAGATTTCTTTAATGTTATACAATCATTGTTTCTCAGATTCCTTTATTCATTCATTCTTTCATTTGCATGTCCCTTGCGGAACTTTGCCTCCCAAACAACACTCCTGTAGGCTTCTCGGTTGTGAGCAAGATGGCCAGCTGCTGATGCATCAGATTCCTTTAATGGTACAAAATCATAGTTTCTCAGATTCATTTAATGTTATAAAATCATTGTTTCTGAGAGATGTTAGAACTTATTTCTTTATATAATGTTTTACTTCCAGTCAGGGATTTTCAGTCTTAAATATTCAAATTCACAGTTGTCTCACCTTTTATTCTGTTTTTATACACCACAGACATACGGTACTTGTGGCATTGATGCGTTTTTTGGATCAACGGTTGTGGTCGTAGATGAAAGAGGACAACAGATTCAGTTATTTGAAACGGAATTCTCTCTCTCTCTCTCTCTCTCTCTCTGAACCTTTAGTGTAAAAGGCACATGGGGTTTCCGTATGGATTTTCCACAAACGCCTGACCCGTGCCTTTTTTCCGCTCTTGCCCAGGTGAGCCCTCTATTGTTCACTATCCTCTCTATTATTTTTCTCTATGTCTCCTATGGTCTACCTTTACTCCTGTTCCCATGTGGTGTCCATCTTAGTGCTATTTTTGGTAGTGAGTTGTCAGTTATTCGGAGCACATGTCCCAACCATCGCCAGCGTCTTTCTTCAATAATTGCTGTCAGTGGCTTCATCTGCATCTCTGACAACAAGATGTTATTTCATACGGTGTTTAGCCAAAATATTCTTCTGATTCTTTATAAACATTTAGCCTGGAAAGAACACAGCTTGTTTTCTATAGTTTTGGTGATTTTCCAGCATTCACTTCCATAGAGTAGTACACTTAGAACAGAACTAACAGAGTAAATATATTTTGTCCTTGTTGCCGTGTCGGCAGTGATAGCGAAGGTCAAGAGTGGAAGGCGCATGCGCTCAGGCCAAACATTAGAACACGTCAGCTGAAGAGTGATTACGCAGAGGTGGATGGAGGTAAACAGAAAAAACATGAAAATGGGGGGGGGGGGGGAATCCATTTCTCTTAGCGCGTCTAGGACTGCTGCAAAACGTGATTTATTTTGTCCAGGGAGTACAGTTACCCCGACCACGTCCAAGGCAAATTTTGGCAGTAAACTTCCCTCCAATAGCTGCCCAAAAATCTGATTATTGATTTAGATATGGGAGGCTGGGTATTTGGGGGTTGGGGGTTGGGGAGACCTCTGATTGGGGAGTAAACATTTATGGCGCTCTCTGTTCTTATTTTGTGAATAGACCACCAAACGAGGTCCAGGACTGTAACGTAACTTGCGGTAATAAAAATGTATATTTGTACGGGGGGGGGGGGGGGGGTTCCCCTCCTATTCTCAACTCGTGAATGGCTGGCTACGCAGGGCTGAAAGCTTAACTACATCAGTTACAACTCAGTCATTACCACAGTGATGAAAGAGAGACGGGGGCAGATTTCAAAACTTTCATACACGCTAATGTTTCTAAGTCTATTAGAGAGAGAGAGAGAGGAGAGACAGACAGACAGAGAGACACAGAGAGAGAGAGAGAGAGAGAGATCGCAATCGAAACTCTCTTCATAAAAACACATACACACAAATAAACTAAAGTAAAAGTCATAATAAAGTAAAAGTCATAGTAAAGTAAAAGTCATAGTATGGCGCAATGTTAGATCCTTTAAATGTTAAAAGGATCACTTTTCGAGCAAAATGTACTGGTTTGCCAGCAGCGTTCAGCTTTTCGAAATTTGGTTGTCAACTGTCAGCTTTTTAAAATTTATTTGTCAACTGTCAGCTTTTAAAATTTAGTTGTCAACTGTCAGCTTTTTAAAATTTAGTTCCTAACTATCAGCTTTTTTGGAAGCCTATTTGTCAACTGTGAGCTTTTGAAATTTAATTGCCAGCTGTCAGCTTTTGAAATTTAGTTATGAACTGTCAGCTTTTTGAAATTGATTTGCCAATTTGCAGTTTTTGCCTTCTTTGTCCATCGCTCACGTTTTATGCAACGGAAGCAGATTTTCAAGTGGGATGAGGAAAGCGAGTCTGGAAATACAGCAGAATGAGGTTTAAAATCAAACCCACTGTTTAAAACCTGATTTAAAAGCACCTGCCATTTTTTTCAATTAAAAAGAAAAAAAAAAACTTCTGGTCACGGGTTGCGTAACGCGAAAACCGCAGTTTGGAAGGAAGTTCGTGACTTGAGGAGATGGGTCCACGTTCTAACAGCGTCATTAGCGACGAGTTGCCGCAGATGTAATCTGATTTCCAAGACCTAACAGCACTGGCAGGACCCAGATTACTACCATTTGGCTAAACAGGCAGCACCGTCTTCTAGTGTTTACGAAGTGGCCAACCAGACTAGCAGCTTAAGACCTGCTGGAAAGATTCCAATCGAAGAGGGAAAAAAAAAAAGATTTGGTGACAAATGGACTATTTTGAGACGCGTAGAGCTATTTTCGTCCGCAAAATAAATCGATAATTCAGGTTCTAGTTTCACTTTTGGACTCTGGCCGAGCGATTGTAGGGCTTGTCATGTTGACCCAGAAACATAAAAAAAAAAATTGGCGAAAACACACACACACACACCAAACTCATCTATTTTTTCCCCATGTTGTTTTTCTTTTCCCTTATAAACATTTCTCGTTGTCTAGCGCTCAGTTCTGTCAGATTCTGTCAGTGCTGATAGGTTGCTTATAGCTACAGACGCTAATTTCGTTAACTGTATCGTTTAAATAAAAATATCATTGTAGCTTATCTTCCCTTCAAACAAAGATCTCGATCAGCGGTGAAAATGTTACCTGCGGTGAAGATCTTTATTCGTAAAACTAAAGATTTTAATCATTGACAGGTCCTTATAACTTATCTTCAGACGCGTGAACTTTCTGAACTCCACTGAACGGAAAAGAGTTTTTTTTTCGCAGGCTCCACCTACTAAGTTACTACTTATTTCATCGTCAAGCGGGAGGGGAGGGCGATGATGATGATACTGTAAACGGCATCATCATCATCATCATCATCATCATGATGTGCCGTGCCGACTGGCGTTGACTATTATGCTTCTTCAGAGTACACTATCCTTCATGCAGGCCATCAGTTCAGTTGGTGATCTCCTCTCACACCATCCCGTCAGACTGTCCAGTATCATTTCTCTTGGTCTTCCTCTTGATCTTCTTCCTTCTATTTTTCCTGTTGTTATAATATTTTCAGTGCCCCCTCTTCTCATTGCATGTCCCATGAAAGTACATTGTCTCTCTCTCTCTCTCTCTCTCTCTCTCTCTTTTATGTCTCTCCAGCTGTTAAAAGACGATACTACTATAAATGAAGTTTCCATGGAAATGTGATTATCTTCCATAAAAGGGCATGTCAGGCTTTTCAAATTTATTTGTCAACTGTCAGCTTTTAAAATTTAGTTGTCAACTGTCAGCTTTTTAAAATTTAGTTCCTAACTATCAGCTTTTTTGGAAGCCTATTTGTCAACTGTGAGCTTTTGAAATTTAATTGCCAGCTGTCAGCTTTTGAAATTTAGTTATGAACTGTCAGCTTTTTGAAATTGATTTGCCAATTTGCAGTTTTTGCCTTCTTTGTCCATCGCTCACGTTTTATGCAACGGAAGCAGATTTTCAAGTGGGATGAGGAAAGCGAGTCTGGAAATACAGCAGAATGAGGTTTAAAATCAAACCCACTGTTTAAAACCTGATTTAAAAGCACCTGCCATTTTTTTCAATTAAAAAGAAAAAAAAAAACTTCTGGTCACGGGTTGCGTAACGCGAAAACCGCAGTTTGGAAGGAAGTTCGTGACTTGAGGAGATGGGTCCACGTTCTAACAGCGTCATTAGCGACGAGTTGCCGCAGATGTAATCTGATTTCCAAGACCTAACAGCACTGGCAGGACCCAGATTACTACCATTTGGCTAAACAGGCAGCACCGTCTTCTACTAATAGTGTTTACGAAGTGGCCAACCAGACTAGCAGCTTAAGACCTGCTGGAAAGATTCCAATCGAAGAGGAAAAAAAAAAAGATTTGGTGACAAATGGACTATTTTGAGACGCGTAGAGCTATTTTCGTCCGCAAAATAAATCGATAATTCAGGTTCTAGTTTCACTTTTGGACTCTGGCCGAGCGATTGTAGGGCTAGTCATGTTGACCCAGAAACATAAAAAAAAACATTTGGCGAAAACACACACACACACACCAAACTCATCTATTTTTTTCCCCATGTTGTTTTTCTTTTCCCTTATAAACATTTCTCGTTGTCTAGCGCTCAGTTCTGTCAGATTCTGTCAGTGCTGATAGGTTGCTTATAGCTACAGACGCTAATTTCGTTAACTGTATCGTTTAAATAAAAATATCATTGTAGCTTATCTTCCCTTCAAACAAAGATCTCGATTAGCGGTGAAAATCTTACCTGCGGTGAAGATCTTTATTCGTAAAACTAAAGATTTTAATCATTGACAGGTCCTTATAATTTATCTTCAGACGCGTGAACTTTCTGAACTCCCCTGAACGGAAAAGAGTTTCTTTTTCGCAGGCTCCACCTACTAAGTTACTACTTATTTCATCGTCAAGCGGGAGGGGAGGGCGATGATGATGATACTGTAAACGGCATCATCATCATCATCATCATCATCATCATGTGCCGTGCCGACTGGCGTTGACTATTATGCTTCTCCAGAGTACACTATCCTTCATGCAGGCCATCAGTTCAGTTGGTGATCTCCTCTCACACCATCCCGTCAGACTGTCCAGTATCATTTCTCTTGGTCTTCCTCTTGATCTTCTTCCTTCTATTTTTCCTGTTGTTATAATATTTTCAGTGCCCCCTCTTCTCATTGCATGTCCCATGAAAGTACATTGTCTCTCTCTCTCTCTCTCTTATTTTTATGTCTCTCCAGCTGTTAAAAGACGATACTACTATAAATGAAGTTTCCATGGAAATGTGATTATCTTCCATAAAAGGGCATGTCAGGCTTTTCATGCCCAAGTTAGGCTAACTAATCTGTTTTGTACCCTGACCCACTGGGTCTGGCCTCTTAAAGGTCCCCTAGTTCGCTGAATTTAGAACAGATCCTGATAGACCATTTAATGTCATAAGAGGGAGTCTAGAAGTGAAATATGTGGAATTATATTGAAGTGATTGTTGTAATGTGTGTGACAGCGATCACACAAGATAAATACTCGTACACAGAGCAAGAGACTGCTAGTTGGTGTAGTAAATGAGTGGCTAAATATCCTCTTGTGGGATACTATAGTATTGTAGTAAATGAGTGGCTAAATATCCTCTTGTGGGATACTATAGTATTGTAGTAAATGAGTGGCTAAATATCCTCTTGTGGGATACTACAGTATTGTAGTAAATGAGTGGCTAAATATCCTCTTGTGGGATACTATAGTATTGTAGTAAATGAGTGGCTAAACATTCTCTTGTGGGATACTATAGTATTGTAGTAAATGAGTGACTAAATATCCTCTGGTGTGATATTATAGTATTGTAGTAAATGAGTGGCTAAACATCCTCTGGTGTGATACTATAGTATTGTAGTAAATGAGTGGCCACATATCTCTTGTGGGATACTATAGTATTGTAGTAAATGAGTGGCTAAATATCCTCTTGTGGATACTATAGTATTGTAGTAAATGAGTGGCTAAACATTCTCTTGTGGGATACTGTAGTATTGTAGTAAATGAGTGGCTAAATATCCTCTGGTGGGATACTATAGTATTGTAGTAAATGAGTGGCTAAACATTCTCTTGTGGGATACTACAGTATTGTAGTAAATGAGTGGCTAAATATCCTGTGGTGGGATACTATAGTATTGTAGTAAATGAGTGGCTAAATATCCTCTTGTGGGATACTATAGTATTGTAGTAAATGAGTGGCTAAATATCCTCTTATGGGATACTACAGTATTGTAGTAAATGAGTGGCTAAATATCCTCTGGTGGGATACTATAGTATTGTAGTAAATGAGTGGCCACATATCGTCTGGTGTGATACTATAGTATTGTAGTAAATGAGTGGCCACATATCGTCTGGTGTGATACTATAGTATTGTAGTAAAGGAGTCTCCAAATATCCTCCAGTGGGATACTATAGTAGAGTACATTTATTATATTTTTTTCAGTAACAAAATTGCATAAATAATTAAACACAACGTAAAGCAAAATTGTGCTTGCCAAAGAGATATGAGATTACCATGCTGAGAGTGAAGATGCTGTCTGATTTAACAATCACCAACCAGTAACTGGCATGCTGGCATCAGGACTAACGAAACATAACTGACCAAGACCCTGTCTCAAACCTCTGCTGGTTGTCCCAGTAACAGGCCTAGTCTGAACAACGGGGTCGTGGATCGCGATAGTCCCCACGGCGGTTGGGTCAGCTAAAGAAGTATTGTACACCCAGTCTGCTGGCTCATCTCAGTGGTTTAAAGATTAGCTGCCACAACCCGCTCCCAACCCGGTAGGATGCTGTGCCTCAACATCCTCACTGCATCAACTGCAGAGAACATTAAACTTGCAGTTACAGAGATACTGATAAAGAGGAGGAGGAGGAAGAAGAAGAAGAAGTCATATATTAGCGACAAGATACAGCTGTCTAATCAACGAAACAAGATCAAAAATAAAATAAAATACAAACTGACATCACATTATGGCAAATATTTGGGACTCCTAGCCGCAACTATGCCTGTGAGACCCGGACACTTAACAAAACAGCTGAGAAACACATAAATTACATAACTGAATGTAAATGCTACAGAAGAGTTCTTCAAATATCATGGGCACAAAAAAGAACAAATATATCCATACGATAAGAACTTACTTTTGAAGGTGGCTGGCTAGTAAAGGAGATTAAAAAGTAAAAACGTAAATATTTTGGACATATTACACGGCATGAGAGTTTAGAGAAGACCGTCTTGGAAGGGCACACAATGGGAAAAAGAAAGAGAGGAAGACCAAGGCGAGGATGCCTGCAAGATATCGTTGATGATTTGCAGATGGATGCATCAGTAGCAGGGCATCTTGCTTACAACGGAGAGACCAACAGGAGAGCTGTTAGGGAGGCAAAGTTCCCCAAGGGACATGCAAATGACTGACTGACTGACTTAATCGCACCTCCGTACAAATCACAGGCAAGTGCTCCCTTTTTATTTCTATTACGTTTTCCATTCTTACCTGCCACATATCACCGATACGAATTTATATTATCTCTTCTTTTTTTTCCGTTTCTTTGTCCTGCAAGTTTTTGTATGCTTAAAGTGTGAACCTAAACGTTACAAACTGTGTGCTCATTAATTAACAAAGCTGTTCTTACTTTTGTTCTAAATAGTCTTAACATTCTGTATCTCACAACTTTACTGCAACGGTTTTGTGTATATTTATATGTTTAGTTTTACATATACTTTTACGCACAAAATATTCCTGCTCCATTGAAAATGTTGTGGTACAGTATCCGGTGGATCAGTGGGGGGAAAGATTTGACATATCTTGGTAAAGCTAAAGTTAGACCAAGAAAAGGTAAGGGAGGGGTGGGGGGAGTCATAGTACTCACGCTAAATGAGAAAGGAGTCAGCAACCCAATGAATGTCTGTATCAGAGTTAGCAAAACAAAGCTGATCAAGACCCTCTTCTGCCACCATGTGGTGTTCCTGGTAACAGGTTGGTTACTAGTGTGGCCAATTGAAAAGGGATCGAAATAGGAAGGAGAAAAAAAAAAACGGAGTCCTAGAAATACGCCATGCCGAGCACAGCTATATCGCTCCGAAAAGCGGAGATATCGTAGTCTAGGTTGAAACCGCGCGTAACCAAAGGGATTTTTTTTATTTCGAAGAAGAAGAAAATTGAAAGCTGACAAGTTCTGGTACAGTTTTCTGAGAATTCTTCCTAAATCCTCTCCTACAAGTTAGATTTTTTTTAAAAAAACGCCACAGAAAGGAAAAAAAAATTAGAAAAAGAAGAGAAATTCTAGCCTATTTGGGCTTACATCATTACTCCTGGTAAAACCGTCAGGTGGAAAATTTGAGAAAGGAGACTCAAAAACATACTTAAGCCAAACAAAACCCGGATTCTAAGGTGGATTAGAACCAGATAAAACAACTAACAAATAAAGGGAAACCAGTTTACATTAAGACCCGTTCCTAGAGACGAGTTATGGAACACAGATGGTGTTTTTCTCTTAAAGTGCGAGTGATTGTGGTTATTTAGAGGTCAGGTGAGTTCACTGAGAAGCAGATCCTGGACTGGTGGGTCACGGCGTAACGTCATGAAACTTCCAGAACTTTTACCACTGTTGTGGTTATAAACAGATAATACTGCGGGCTTGTATGCGGAAGCCAGGTTTGTAAAACAACATCGCTACCGGTCCGGATTATTTCAATGTTGTTAGCAATTCTTTTGGCGTATCGTATGATGTACTGAAACAAAAAAGTGTTGGGGGGGGAGCGAGGGGGGAGGTTATGGGTTCTTCTGAGTGTATGGCATTTAAAATCGTAAACTGATATTCATTAACACTCCCCACGATATCATCTATCCACCTTCGTATCAGCTGACCTGGCACGTCGTGAAGGTTAGGTGTTGACCACTCTGTTTATCTGCGTAAGTCTTGAATGGACAATAACTCTCCTAGTAGTAGATATTTTATTTGCGATATAAAAGAGCGAGAACAAAGAACTAAAAACCTTTATTTTCGGAAGGTGAAGATTTGGGGACCCAGGCCCGTTAGATGTTCTACCCTTCATCACATGTCTTTCATTATTATCACACATTCAGCTTAGTACAAGTCTTGTCACCTTTCTCATATACCTTTCGGTGTTGAGGGGACAAATAGACGTCTTGATAGGGCAAATCTTACATGCTTCCCGTGCCGTTAAACGTCACATAGGGCTCGCATAGTTGTTTGCCAAGTATTCCTGTTCTCGGCGAGTCTTTCAACTTCATCAAAGGATGTTATGCCCACTAAATTGGCTTCTCTTAACAATATCCTTTTTAGAGTTTCACATGGTTGACATCTTTTTCTTCGGCCTGTTGTGTTCCACTTGATAGCTTGTTTTGGTATTCTCTGATTGTTTCTCCTCATCACATGGCCTGCATATGTCCATCTTCTTTTTCTGATCACCCATGTGACAGGTTGTTGTTTCCTCATCTCTCTTATCTCTGCGTTGTTCTTGAATTCATTCCACTTTATACCAAGCATTTTCCTTAGGCATTTGTTTTCAAAAGAGTCTAATTTCTTATCTATTTCTTTAGTTAATTTCCAGCTTTCACATGCCTAAATGAGGTTGGATGTCACATCTGAATTGAATAATCTTAACTTGGTTTTTTTGCTTATAACTTTTGATATCCATATTTTCTCAAGATTTTTGAGGGGCAATGTTACTTTTGCAATTCGAATTTAACTTCCTTGAGAGGGCAAATACACAAATTATATAAAGGGGGGGGGGGGGTGAATAGCTGTTGTAGGAAGGCATGTGATTGCAAGGAGGTAAGTACTGGAAATAGTCTGGAGTTAAAGAATGAGATATTGCTTACGACATCGAAAAGAGCAAGAGAAAGAGAGAGAGAGAGAGTAAATGAGAGAGTGTGTGTGTGTGTGAGAGAGAGAGAAAGAATGAGAGACAGCGATTGAAAATGAGAGAGACAGTGAGAGAAAGAGAGATGGAAGGAGAAAGAGTGACAGACAGAGTGAGACAGAGGGAGAGAATGAATGAATGAATGAATGATCTTTATTTTAAAAGGATGAAGATTTGGGGGCGCAAGCCCGTCTTACATTCTGCCCTTTATCACTCCATCTTTCAACCACCTCTCACCCGGCGGGGATGTTTGCGTATCCTAATCACGCTGAGGTTTTCCGGTGAGAAAGTCCAACCCTGGACTGGATGGGCAACCACCTCTCACCCGGCGGTGATACACGGGTATCTCAAAACACGTCGAGGTTTTCCGGTGAGAAAGTCTAACTCTGGCCTGGGTGGGCTACCGCCTCTCACCCAGCGGGGATGCACTGATATCCCAAACACGTCGAGGTCTTCCGGTGAGAAAGTCCAACCCTAGACTAAACTGGTGCAATGAAAACCACGGTGTCACGCAATCCCGCTTCCGAGACCCACCAAGAATACAGGCTAAAGCACTGTGACACTCTGAATCTCTTGTGGTCCTTTCGTGGATCTCGTGTGGTCTATTTTGGACCACACAGGGGACCACATGACCTAACGAGGACCACAGGCATGAATTCAGTAGGTTCACAGTGCGGTTTTTGGTGGTAGAAGTGAACGAAGAAGAAGAAGAAGAAGACTCCATCTTTCATTCTTCCCACACTCTCGATTTAAGAAGTATACAAAATTATATGAATATATTATATATATATGCACACATACACACATACGCACACATGCATATATATATATGAGGATGCAAGATTAAACTATGTGAAATATAAGTGTACAGATTACACTGAAAAAAAAAAGAAACCAAAGAATGCAAGATGAAAAAGAAAAAGTCAGTCAGTCATTTGCATGTCCCTTGCGGAACTTTGCCTCCCTTACAGCTCTCCTGTAGGCCTCTCGGTTGTAAGCAAGATGCCCTGCTGTTGATGCATCCATTCGCAGAGAGAGTGAGAGAACAAGAAAAGAATAGAAATAAGATGAGAGAAAGACAGAGGGAGAGAAAGACAGAGAGAGAGAGTGAGAGAGAAAAAGAGAGAGAGAGAGAAAAGGGAGAGAGCTTTGCTAAAACGATAAAAGCATTTCTAATAATAGAAAGCTTTGCTAAATTGATAAAAACATCTATAATAATAGAAAGCTTTGCTAAATTGATAAAAACATTTATAATAATAGAAAAAAAAAACCTATGCCTCGTAGAATTTGCATGCCGTAAGGGTGTGAAATTTTAGTGGCTTGGCATTTCTAGGCCATTTCAACACCCGAGGGAGGTATGACATCACCTGCACTCCCTGTCTCTGTTTTGCCAGGAAACCTTTTTTTTTTTTTTTATAAGGCTGGGTGCCAGTTCGTCCGACAAAATCCCGCCCGAATGTGAAATCGAGCCGGTGTAGTATATGAAAGAAATAAGGACAGACTATTAAACCTGAGTTTGTTTTCAGCACTAGAAGCAATTTTTAAAAAAAAAAGGCGAGGGATCGATCAGCTCAGGGGTGCGCAACTCTGAGTAAAATCGGTACTGACCCAAACAGTATAAACAGGAAATGCGAGAGAATTTTAATGGGTAGGGATTTCGTGCGGTGAGCACGTAGGAAGGTGCCAACAGGTCGGAGGAGATGATGCTCTCGTTTAAGCTTAAATGACTATGTTATTCGTCGATGGATATATATATATATATATATATATATATATATATATATATAATATATATATATATATATATATATGGTTTATATTATGTGATGTGGACGCTTGCAAGCTATGCTGTCGATCCCTCTGATCCACTCCGACCCACCCAGGTATAAAGGATAGATGAAGGATATATTAATGATCATAGTTTCCTGTGAATAATATCTGTGTTCTGTGTAAGATTTGAAATTTGGTTTAAATATACACTGGGGATTTTATGTGCACATAATTTTATGTGCTTTTACATGCATATCTACGTGTTATATTTTCTTGACAAATGTTCCCTTTCGTTATAAGCAGAGAAATAATCATTAAGGACGTAGTCTGTAATTTATATATATGGGGCAAAACTGGCTTAATCACATTAAACCCAGTTGCTTATGTACAAGATGTTTTCATTATTTTGCAATTATTCTACCTTTTTGTACTTGTATTTTGAGAAGACATCACAAATGGTAAGAAGGTGGATTAGGTTTGATTCCCTTATCGTTGATATTATAAAACTGATGATCTTTTGATGAAGAATCGTCATGCGTGTTTTCTTTCTTTATTGCAAATATTTTGACGCGTAGGACTGAACGAGAAATAGGACAGAGTGAAGAACAGATCTCAAGCCAGGTACAAATGATTAAGAACCATATTAGAACATACAGACACCCAGTCAGATATACCTTAAATTATAACAATATAAATAAAAATATATACAAACAATATATTTATTCTTACACTGGTGCGAGTGTACTAATCACTACACCAGGGGCAGCACTTTGAAGTTAAATGTTAATATTTTAAAACGTGACTTAGGATTGTTACTATACACTGTAATAGGAAATTAGAAAACATATTATAATTTAAACTACATAAAAAAGAATGTAGTAATGATTGTTCTATAATAATCAAAAAGTTATTGTAATACCTATGCATTAAATGTGATAAGCTAGTATATGTCAGATTTTGTTGTGTATTAAATGCGATAAGCTAATGATATGTCAGATTTTGTTGCACATTAAATGTGATAAACTAGTGAAGTGTCAGATTTTTGTGTGTATTAAGTGTGATAAGCCACTGACGTGTTCCATACATTCCTATCTCTGTCGGCTTATCTCTTATCTTATCATAAATGAAATGGACATTTTAAAAAGAATTATCTGGAGCACACTCAGTGTCTCTCTCAAACTCTCTGTCTTGCTATTTTAATCTTCACAAATGCTTCTTACTATACGTGTACTAAACTGAATGTTTGGGAAAATGGAAAATTTATAAAGTGGATGTTTGGGAAAACTGAAAACTGACAGATGAAAGGCAGAATGTTAGATGTGTCCAGGTGAACAATTATTCACTTTTTTGTAAATAAAAGTTCAGACTTCGTTAGTCTGTTCTGTTCCTATTAACAAGTCATCTCTAGGTCTGTTGGACCACTCATTCGCCTCTAGAATACTGCAGTTTTCCAAAATCGTGTTTCTAATTCCATCACCGTTTTTCCTTTTCCATATTATCCCTACACAAGGAATTCGGGACAAATGCTAATTTAGATATATACAGAGGCTATAAACAACCGCGAGACAAATGTGATAAAACACTCAAAACGATGAAATTTATGCATAAAATTGACTGGCTAGATTTTATACTCGCATAAGTTTCGTTAGTGGTCGGAGATGCCAGAACAGTGGTTGTTAAAACTGTGTATATCAATCGTGGGGCTTTAAGACCTTCCGGAATCTGGAAAACTTTCAGCGTTGCGGACCTCTTTGAACCCAGTGTCCCGGATGTCAGCTTTTTTTTTTTCATTTCTTTCTTTCTTTCTTTGAATGGCATTTCTTTGAACAGCAGCGAGGAAGATTTTCAGTGAGCTTATGAGCTTTCTAACACCTGCCAAGGGCGGTGGTTGCACTTGTCGACCATATTTCCGTAAAAGACAGGAAAAAACTTGGCAGAGGGAGGTTGTAACGGGATGATAATTACAACAACAACAACAAAAATCGTTATGGTGACAGACATCTGGGAAGAATGAATAAACAAAAACTAGAAGTAAAAAAACTTGAGAATATAATAAAAACTAGATGTCACAAAGCTGAGGACTTAATAAAAACTAGATGTCAAAAAGTTGAGAATATAATAAAAACTAGATGTAAAAAAGCTGACATCATAAAAAACTGAATGTCAAAAAGTTGAGAACATAACAAAAACTATATGTTAAAAAGTTGAGAACATAATAAACCCTAGATTTTAAAAAGTTGAGAACATATAAAAATTAGAGATCGAAAAGCTGAAAACATAATTAAAAACTAGAGGTAAAAAAAAGCTGAGAACATAATAAAAACTAGATGTCAAAAAAGCTGAGAGCATAATAAAAACTAGATGTCAAAAAAAGCTGAGAACATAATAAAAACTAGATGTCAAAAAACTGACTGCAAGAAATGAGAATGCTGGACACAATGTACATGAATCAAAAGATAAAAACAAAGTAACAACGTAGATGGTTTGTCAGAACACATTAAGGGTCAAGATGACCTGGCGTCTTCAAGGAGACAAAACTAGGTCAAGTAAATGACTGGAAGTAAACAACATTGAGGATAATATATCGAACGAAAGGGAGACAGAGAGAGAGAGAGAGAGAGAGAGAGAGAAGGAGGGAGAGGTAGAGAAAGAGTTACTAAGAGAAGGAGTGAGTAAAAGAGAAAGTGAGTGAGTGAGAAAGAGAGAAAGCGAGTGACTAAGAGAGAAAGAGAGTGAGTTAGAGAGAAAGTGAGTGAGAGAGAAAAAGAATGAGTGAGTGGTGACTAAGAGTGAGTTTGAGAGAAAGAATGAATGAGAGAGAAAGAGAATGAGTTAGAAAGAATGAGTGAAAGAGAGAAACTGAGTGAGTGAGAGCGAAAGAGAATGAGTGAACGAGAGAGAGAGAGAAATAGTGAGTGATTGAGAAAGAGAGAAAGTTAGTGAGTGTGAGTGAGAGAGAAAGAGAGAGATAGTGAAAGAATGAAAAAGAGAGAGTGAATGAGTGAGTGAGAGAGAGAGAAAAAGAGAGAATGAGTGAATGTGAGAGAGAGAAAGAGAGTGAGTGAGTCAGGGAGAAGAGAGAGAGAGGGTGTGTCAGATAAAAAAGAAAGAGAGAGAGAGAGTGAGTGAGAAAGAGAGAGAGAGAGAGAGAGAGAGAGAGAGAGAAGAGGGGAGAGGAAAAGATGTTCGGAACCAAATAAGAAGCGGCTCAATATCTAATATTCCTTCACAACGCCCCGTTGAATGTGGGATTGTGTATAACATGGTCGACAGACAAGACCATTAACAGTCAGTGGCCGGAAATGTCTCAGCTTTTAGATGGCTGAGCACTGAACACTGAAAGCAGCAAAAGAAAAAGAAGAAGAAGAAGACTTATGATGATAAGGCAAAAAAGATCCAGCGGTGTTATTTAAACTAAATCGCAACCGGCTCTAGTTTTCTTCCCAAAATAAGTGCATGCTAACAAAATACAGGGAAAAATTTTAATGAAAATAAATTTGAAAAACAAAAAAAAAACACGACATATCAGAAACCCACGTGGTCAACCCGCCTGAGAGGCACCAGCCAATGTTTGAGGGCACGGAACGATGTTTATATTCCCTCTTTATTTCAGAAACAGCTTTCCCCCCGTAGGTAGTTTAGCTCTACAAGAAAAACAAGTTAAATATACATGTCTTTTTTTCCTACTAAATGCAGTACGTGGAAAGAAAATCCCGTAAAATGAAAATGCGTTTTTCGAATAGACAGAGAAACTGTTGGGAGTTGCGTTTTTCACAGACAGAGAAACTGTTGGGAGTACTAGTAAATAGTAAAATGAAGAGTGGGGTGAGACAGAGGTGTATACTGTATACAGCAGTTTTACAAAAACAGAGACACAGAAAGAGAGAGAGAGAGAGAGAGAGAGAGAGAGAGAGAGAAAGGGGGAGAGGAAAGAAAGTGAAATTAGCAATAAAAGTTAAGATCGGCCTGCCGTACGCATTATCATTTATCGTGCAATCTCGTACAGTACAAAGAAGGTATCAGTTATCCTGCATACTCGTACAGTACAAAGAAGGTATCAGTTATCCTGCATACTCGTACAGTACAAAGAAGGTATCAGCTATACTGCAGTCTCGTACTGTACAAAGATGGTATAAGCTATACTGCAGTCTCGTACTATACAAAGATGGTATCAGTTATCCTACATACTTGTACAGCACAAAGAAGGAATGAGTTCTCCTGCACACTCGTACAATGCTCGTACAAAGGACTTATCTCCAGATATTAAATGTGGCCATATTGAAATGATGATTTATTGGGAAATACACCAACAGAAAATAACGATTTAAACGCGCAAATAAGCACTTTCATCGCATACATTTCAATACTGATATAAAGTATTCAAACCAACCTGCTAGTTACATACATCTATGAATATAGGAGGGACATCATAGCTTATTTTATATATTTTCTGTTTATTTGAAAGTGGCTGGTGTTCCATATGCCGGTATTTTGATGTTTGCATGAGATAAAATAAGGTTTATTATGGTTGAAAGTCTGCAAATAATTTTATATATTAAAACACACACACACACACACATACATATATATATATATATATATATATATATTATTTGCGTTCTAGAACTATCTGAAGACGGTCAGTAAAGTTCAAAATTTAGGAGAACACTGGATGAATAAACGAAATGAAACGAAACAAATGTAGAAGAATATGAAATTTGAAAGCAGAATTTGAAAGCAGTTTGAAAGTAGAATTTGAAAGTAGAAGGAATTGGTGGAATAATTTTAGAATGAATTTTAAATGATGTTTACAGCAGAAATCTATCCAGTTTTATATGGCTACGTCGATGATCAATAACAAGGAAAAAAAGTTTGCTGAGAACATAAAGCCAATGAGAAGAAATTATGACAAACATTCTATGAGAGTTTCTGCATTAACGGCGCAGTGAGATATATCCAGCAATATATGGCTTTATAGGCACACTCTCTTATATCCAGCAATATATGGCTTTATAGGCGTACTCTCATATATCCAGCAATATATGGCTTTATAGGCGTACTCTCATATATCCAGCAATATATGGCTTTATAGGCGTGCTCTCATATATCCAGCAGACACTATGTGGGATTCCAGACGTAATCTCATATATCCAGCAGACAATATACTGGATTCTAGACGCAGGCTCATATATCTAGTAGACATCATGTAGGATTCTAGGCAAGTCTCATACATTCAGCAGACATTAGACGAG